>OX459218.1:10577024-11783780 GCA_949775195.1 Diarsia dahlii | reverse complement strand
AACTTAAACGTGATTCAAAAAATACCATACTTGTCTCAACCTATAAGAGATACAGAAATTTTTGTAACGGCATAATTAAAAAGTGTAAAATAAAATACGAACGAACTGAATTAGAAAAGGCAAAAAATAATAGTAAGATGCTTTGGCATAGTATTAAGAATATTACTAATTCACACAAAACTAAACGTAAAAGTTGTGAATTACTATCTATTGAGGGAACACCGGCTGACGCTGTTAATGTAGTCAATGAGTTTTTTGCTAGTGTTGGTGCAAATCTGGCTAGTAAAATAATTCCTATTTCGCGGACATCAGACTCAGACACAAACTATGTTGGAACCTCTGCGGCGTCCTTTGTTTTGCTTGAGACAGATTGTGATGAGGTTAGGAGTGTCATTGCCAACTTAAAGTTAAACAGTAGTACTGGACTTGACGGTATCTCTAGCCAACTGCTTAAATTGATCCAAGAGTACATTGTACCCCCTCTGACTAATATCTTCAACAGCTGCTTTGACCTTGGCGTATTTCCCGATGCTTTCAAGCAATCGATTGTGGTACCCATTCATAAGAGTGGCGAGAGAGACTGTGTCAATAATTACCGTCCGATATCTTTACTACCCTCGTTATCAAAGGTATTAGAGACGATTATAAACAAGAGGCTCGTTAAATTTTTAGAATCTAAAAAATTACTTTCTGATGCACAATACGGCTTTAGACAAGGTAGATCAACTGATGATGCAGTACACACATTTACCGATTTTGTCACGAGAAAGCTTGACGACAAAAACAAATGTCTTACAATATTTTTAGACCTTGCTAAGGCCTTTGACACGGTCTCTCTCTCCAAGCTTCTGGTGAAACTTGAAGGCCTCGGTATCAGAGACAAACAACTTTCGTTATTTAGAAGCTACTTGTCAGGTCGTTCGCAGCGGGTCAGGATAAGCGACACATTGAGCGCGGAAAGTCCGGTTGACTTTGGAGTGCCCCAGGGCAGTATATTGGGCCCTACCCTATTTTTATGCTACATCAACGAACTGTGTAAACTTGATCTTATAAATTGTAAAATAATTTCATACGCTGATGACACAACTCTCACCTTTTTTGGGGAGTCTTGGACAAAAGTATTTAAATATGCTCAAGAAGGCCTCAATAGAGTATGTCATTGGTTAACTAACAACTCACTTACATTAAATGCAACTAAAACTAATTTTATAACTTTTTCTTTACGAAAATCCGTTTCTTCATCACACCAAATCATAGCACATTCTTGTAATTTATCTGTCAACTCAAAATGTAGCTGTCCAAATATTCAGAAAGTCCAATCTGCAAAATATTTGGGGGTAACCATTGATCAAAATCTGAGTTTTGCTGAACACATAAGCAATGTTGCTCAGAGATTTCGTAAATTGACATATATATTTAAACAGCTCAGACATGTGGCAGACTCCAAAGTCATGAAAATGGTCTATTTGGCCCTCTGTCAATCTGTACTTGCGTACTGTATTTCTTCTTGGGGTGGAGCAGCTAAGAGCTACCTTATAGAATTAGAGAGAGCTCAAAGATTGATACTCAAGGTGAGTCTATTCAAACCAAGACTATTCTCTACGTCGGAACTATATCAATTAGCTGAGGTACTAACGGTAAGGCAACTTTACATTCTTGCTGTCGTACATAGGCAACATAGGCTTCTAAAATTCAACCCAAATAACCCAACATTAGCCCGGCGTCGTAATTTTCAAATTTGCCCTACAGAACCATCCAGAACAGCTTTTAGCGATAAATTTTTCATGTCACAAGGTGCTCATCTTTATAACCTTATTAATAAGAAACTTTCTGTTTACGCTAATTCGAAACATGATTGCAAGAAAAAGGTCATCAAATGGCTTCTGACACTTAAGTACGAGGAGACAGAGAAACTTCTCTGTAGACACCGAAACATCTAGCACATATACAAACACACATAAACACACGCACAAACACACACACAAACACACACCCCCCTCACACACACACACCTATACACATGCATGATTACTTCTTATTAAGCATGCACATTCTCACTCCCTCAGCAACAAACTACTCATTTAGCTCATGCACGTATAACTGTCCGGGTTAAGGAGGCCAGGAGACCCATGACACAAGTTTTTTACTTAGTTTGGGCTCCTGTCTCCCTTTCATATATAAGCATTGTAAATTTTATTGATTGTATGTATCTTGTGGGAGAAAATAAACGAAAATTTATTATATTATTATTATTACAAATATTTGTTCCGTGCGGGGATCGAACCCGCGACACGCAGCGCGGCAGTCCATTGCTTGAGCCACGCGCTAACCATGCCGACTTAAACATAACTGGTGAAATGTGTGTTTACTGCGCCTCTGACTAATCCTTCGAGGATTGTAGGCGTAATGTTGTAGGTACCTATTAATTAAAGAATGTTAACACGGTTTCCAATATGGGATTAATTTACAATTATGTTTGTTTGTTATCTAGCCGGACGGAGCTCAAATGGCGACTCGTCCATCATCAGCCATGTTCGGCGGATACCCCACACTGCCGCCGGTACCACTTCCCAGGTAATTATCGTAAACACTTCTGAGCATGAGATCCGGGGTTCAATTCCCAAGTCAGGGAAAGTGTTATTGGGTTTTCCATCCTGATTTTTCAGTACCAGGCGTAGAGTCTGAATTTGTGCCCAGGTCTTAAACATAACTGGTGAAATGTCCGTTCACTGTAAAGTACACCTCTGCCAACCCCAAAACCAAGGGCATGATGTTATACCACGATTCTTGAGTTCACTCTGCCAAAGGAAAAATCTAATTATTTGTCAAACACCTTACCCCTAAAAAGAAAGAAAGATACTGATCCCTTTAGCCTGCATCATCCCCTGCTGAGTAAAGGCCTCTCCCCTTGACTTCCATTTGTTTCAATACAAGACCAATGTAGACCACTAGATAGTGAAGTCGCTTAAAGTCTTGTCCAAATCGTCACACCATCTTCCTTACATAGTATAAAACAAAGTCGCTATTTTTGTCTGTTTGTTTGTCTGTATGCTTAAATCTTTAAAACTACGCAACGGATTTTGATGCGGTTTTTTTTAATAGATAGAGTGATTCAAGAGGAAGGTTTTAGTATATAATTTGAACGACATCCACGCGGGTGAAGCCGCGGGCATCAGCTAGTAATATAATATAATAATAATTTTTATTTCAGAAAAAACACATGTTAGGTTCACAAAAACAATTTTCCAAATAAAAATGAACATTACAGACAACAAAAGAGATTCGTTGGTGCCTGTACTAATGAAAATCATTGTATCAAAGACACCAGCCGGCTTAGCATGACCACCGAAGAAACGGAAACAGATTGTAGCAATGTTTCATGTCAAATTGTATGAAAAAATGTTTGTCTATTCTTGGTAGAATAGAGATAGAATCGCCATGCTACGGGGGCAGAAATCTTGTACGAGAAATAAATTAATGTAATATTTTTGTTAAACAGGATGGGCATGCACGGCGGGCATCACAACGGTACTTTGAACACTGTGGCGTCCAGAGCTAACACTGCGGCTTCACACCATAACTTATACGGTATGTAGCAGCGTACGCACTGCGTATCTGACCTTTTTTTTTTTTTTTTGGTGGGTGGAAAATCATCGAATGACCCCCCCCGCTCTTGGGCAGAGCGAAGGGGAGTGTCAGACTTCTACTGACTAAAAACCAAACCCATGTTCCTTCTGTGCCCTTGTGCCGAGGCCACGTCATCTAGTACTAAAATCCGCGGCCCCGACGGGCGTCGGCCCTTGCGGGCCCCTCCTTGCTGACATCTCTTTGAGGCGCGCGTGGAACACGAACGCGCCGCCGACACGGTCTGTTGCCGTCATGACGACGGCCGGACGGCGAGCTAGCCCATTACCTACTCACCGTCCACAGGCCCGCGTCTACGGTGGCCGGAAGCCATCACGTGGCCCCCGACGCCCGGAGCGCCTCCCGCGGCGGCTGGGACGTTGAGAGGTTCTCTCCCTCTCTCGTTCCGCCACCTCCTTCGCTAGCATCACTGCTTCGCAGAAGGAGGCGACGGCGTCCCATTCCTCCTCGCCCCGGACCATGGCTTGCACCAGGGCCGGACGCGAGAGGTCGCCGCCGCCGATTGCGTATCTGACCTCATCACCAGTTCCTGGGTTTATTTATTTCATCATCATCATTTCAGCCGAAAGACGTCCACTGCTGGGCATAAGCCTGTGTTAAGTGTCGCCATGTCTATCAGTCCCGTTTATTAGGAATCATTTATTTAAATTGTGTGGGTAATACGATACCTTTTACACATTCGAACGAAGCGCTTTGCTGGGTCCTTTATTATGCGCACAGCCAAGGAGTGGAATTCCCTGCCTGCATCGGTTTTTCCGAGTTCATATAACCCTAATCTGTTTAAGTCGCGAGTAAACAGGCTTCTACTGGGTAAGCTCGTTCCATCGTCGACATCATCTCTGCCCTTAGGGCAAGATTGAAGTCAAGAGCAGGCCCATTTATAATAAAAAAAAATAAAACCTAGAACAAATAGTTTAATAATTATGGAAAACTAGTTAACTGCGATGCTTTCTGACAGTTAGCGGCTGACATACTTTGCTTAGTTTTCAATCCTTGTAATGATTTGTTAGTCTACCATTCATTCAAGCAAAGAGAGGCTTAAAATCAGTAGTGAAAGAAATTGGGTTGTGTATTATGATGAGGAGAACAAATTTAATCTTCTTCTCTATCTTGTGATTAGTGCCGGTTGGCGCTAATCACAAGATAAAATGCCACCCACGGGCCTATGACTTGGTTTTACATGCCCTCTAAAAATATCTTTCAGGCGTGCAGTTTTCCTCACAATGTTTGCAAGTGATAATGATATAATGTGGCGTATCTTGGGTTTTAACTTGATAACTAAAACTAGGTAGTACGACGATCACGCCATTTTTAACCGACTTCTAAAAAAAGAAGGAGGTTCTCAATTCGGATGTTTGTTTTTTTATGTTTGTTCGGGCATAACTCCGTCGCTTGCTAACCATCATCATCATCAACAGCCTATTAATGTTCCCACTGCTGGGACACAGGCCTCCTCTCTTAGAGAGGGAATGGGCTATAATCTACCACGCGGGCCCAGTGCGGATTGGTAGATGTCACATGCCTTCGAATTGTTGGTTCTAAGACATGCCGGTTTCCTCACGATGGTTTCCTTCACCGTTTTGAGAGCAGCGGTGATGAAATAAATTACACAAAGTAATGTGCCTACCTGGGTTCGAACCCACGACCTACTGTTCGTAAGTCGGGGCCGCCACCACTTGGCCGGAGCACTTTTATCGAAATCGGACAAGCGGTTTTAGAAAAATCAACAAAACTCAAAGTCAAAGTCAAAGTCAAAGCAATTATTTCAAGTAGGCCGTTACAGGCACTTTTGAATAGTCGAATTAAACTAACTGCAGCACTCAGAGATATCCAACGATTACTCAAGCCGCCACCCAGCAAAGGCCTGACATAGTTTTGTATGACAAAACTGCCAAAAACCCTTACCAAGCGACGGCACAAGCAACCACTGAAGCTCTCCGAGTGCGGCAGTAAACTACTGAACTACTGAAGCTAAATAAACTAAGCTACAGTCCCAGTCACAAGGCATAATAACTCGTGATTGTACTGTAGTTGCCCATTCCAAAGCGTTGGTCTCATGAGAAGAATGGCAAGAAACTTCATGGACACTCTTTTAAAATCGTTTGGGTTTACAATATGTTCAAGGTACAGACATAATCTTGGTATAATACACACATGAAGACTATGCAAATTAGTGTCTGAGATGGTCTTTTGAAGAAAGCACCACACAGATTTGAGTGGACCCGTCCAGTCAGTGCAAGCATTTGTCAGTTCAGTGTCAGTCAACTAAAAAAAAAGCTACATTGTCCACATTAGGAACATGTGAATCACTAAAAAGTGAAAAATAAAAACTTTTTATCAAAAAATAAAACCGACTTCAAAAAAAACACAAAAAAGTGAAAAATTAACTTTAGAAGAAAAATCTGCTTCTGAAGTCGGTGACTTGTTTCTTTGATTTCATTTTTTTGCCACCAACTTCAGAAACAGGTTTTATTTTTTGATAAAAAGTTTTTATTTTATTGCGAATTACAAGGACAAGCTTAATAAAAATACTATAATATTTCTGTGTGCAGGCTACACAAACCACATGGCAACAGAATCCACCAGCTCCGAAGCGTCGTCTCACGTACAAGAGAGAGCTGATCTGTTGGTGCCACGACCTAAGTCTAGAGCTAGGAGTATGCATGTAAGTATAGGACCATACTGATGTTATAGATTAATATATTTCATTATTAGTGCGGAAAGCCTGTCATTGCAAAGAGTTTTTTTTTTGACAGTTGGGAAAGAGAACGCACGAGTTCGGAAATGTTAAAGAAAAAGCACGAGTACGTAATAGCCCACATCCCGAACGCTATACGTCCCTGCAATACGGCACTTTTTGAGCAACTGTATTAAAAAAAAAAAATTAAATCAATAGATATAGCACACCATCTGATTAGAGGCGTAAACCACTGCCCCATCGTTCTCTAGTGGTCGCAAGCACGACAGCTGAGCATGACGTCCTTGGTTAGATTCCCAGATCGGGCAAAGTGTTATTGGGTTTTTCCATCAAGAATTTCTCAATTGGCGTAAATCCAGACTTCGTGGTGTCTACTGAGAAATTCCTGATAGAAAAATCTTATAATATAATACTTTGACCCACACGTAAAGACTATGCATGAGATCCTGGAATAACCTAAACATGTTCCTATTCTGGCCGTTGATTTATTTAAGACTAGCTTATGCCTGCTCCTCCGCCCGCGCATAGTTTTTTGTTCCACGAAATCGTACTACCGGGATAAAAAATGTCCTGTGTTAGTCCACGTTATAAACTATCGGAGTGCCAAATTTCATCCAAAACTGTTTTGTGGTTATTGCGTAAAGGAGTAGCAAACATTCATCTATCCATCCTCACAAACTTTCGCATTTATAATATTAATAACTAGCGACCCGCCCCGGCTTCGCACGGTTGCAAAAAAAATGCTCAAACCTCCCTCTTGAATCACTCTATCTATTAAAAAACCCGCATCGAAATCCGTTGCGTAATTTTGAAGATCTAAGCATACTTAAGGCCAGACAGCGGGAAGCGACTTTGTTTTATACTATGTAGTGATTGGATTCTTCTGTTAACACCTGCAATACCAGACAAATTCTTTCAATTTTATTTAATAATAATCTTTCTTTCAGAACCAAAACGGAATATACTACGACGTTGATTACGAAAACACCCCCGAAGCGATCTACGGCTCAAAGGGGATCCCCCTTTCTACCTACACAGTCAGTAGGGGTCCCCCCTTCTATAGAACATAGTATTTGTAAGTATCGTTGGCCTAACTTCAAATCTACTGTGAAAAATGGTGCTTGAACTATGAGCAAAATTGTGGCTTGAGAAGTTACAAAAAATTGTGGCTTTAAAAATTTAAAAGATTTTATATTTGGTGAATAAAGTGGAACGGTAAAAAGTTGCAAGAAAATTGTGGTTAGAGGAACAATATTATGGGATTAAATAAAATTGTTCATTTAAGTGTAGATTGAACGATTAATTGTGGATTGAAAAGTTAGTGATTGAATAGTTGCAAAAATTGTTGCTTTAAAAATAAGGTGAACTTCTACAAATAAATGTATATTGTTTGGAATAATGGAAATGTTTATTTTAATATGGATTTGGAAAATTAATTAATTAATTTGGAATAATAATTGACTAAATTATATTTTGAATTTTTGAGAATGTCTGAGATAAATGTTCTCAAATTATTAATTAAATAAATAAATTATTAAACTAATGTTATTTTAAGGCAAAAAACAACAAATCATTGCATTTACAACACTGTAATGTGATTTACTAATATTTAAAAGAATATGCCGCAGCATTTATAAAAAGTTTTTTTTTATAAAATAAACTTCGAATTGTACATAAGACTGCTTTCATCGAATATGTTATTGCATAATTATTTTCTCAGTTAATTATTGTGATTTTTATTAATTTTAGTTTTAATCTAAAGGATTATTCAATTGAATCATCTCCACTTTTGTACCTTTTTCTAAGCTTGTCATTTTATAAGCAGGGTCTTAAATATTGTTTTCTGGTTATTATTAAAATCTCTACTAGTACAATTTTTAATTAAATTGTAATTTCAGTACGACTTCTAAACGCACGAAATTATAATAAATTTTAAAATTACTAATCTTGAACCACATCACATTTTGTTAAGCAATTCTCGAAATAAAACTGAATATCAGAAAAAAAATATTAAAAAAAAATAAAACGAACACGCTGCATCGGTTTCAGAAAAACTTTATCGAAATGTTTTCAGTAATTCTCGAGATGTGAGTGGCAATATGTATCCACAAGTCTTAATTTAGATCTCTGTTTATAATGTAACAGAAGCAAAAAAAACTTTTTATTAGGTATTTCAAGAGTGGAGATAAGTCTTAGAACAGTGTATATTATGATCCAATCTGGCCATATTTTAGATGTCCCGAAAATTTAGACCATCATCTTCCTGCACTTACCTATCCCAAGTTTCTTGGGGTCAGCACAACGCATTTTATTCGTCAATAGGGGATCGGACTGGGTCAAAATAATATGATTCTGTTTAGTCCGTAAGTTAGATTATCGAAAAATATTGAATACGTGTTTTTTGTTTTAACAAATCAATAAAAAATGACGAAGTTAAAACACGTCAAAGATCTTGGAGTGGGGCTTGAAACGTCACTTGTGTCGTCAAAATGTACTATCATATGACGTCACACGAGTTTTCGAAGCACTGTATCGTCTTCGTTTTAAGTTTACGTGAAAAAACAAAAAATACATGTTCAATAATTTTTGGAAATCTATCTGACGGACTAATTAGTTTTTTTTTGTCGATCCCTTATTCTCCTCTGTCCACCGTCACTCTCAGGCTATTATTTTCTCCTTTTCCATCATATTATTCCTCACACAAACCCTCCTCTCTTTCTCCATACATCAACATTTATATTCATCACTCTTTTATTAGTCACATCACACATACGATTTGTCATCTATACTATACTAATATTATAAAGAAGTAAAGTTAGTGTGTTTGTATATTTGTTAAATTGTAAGGGGTAATCTCGGGATCTACTGAACCGATTTTAAAATTCTTTCACCAATAGAAAGCCACATTATTGCTGATTGTCATAGGCTACTTTTTATCCCTGTATTCCCACGGGAACGGGATCTACGCGGGTGAAACCGCAGGACGTCCGCTAGTTCTTCATAACATGTAAAAACCGAGACAGTTGATTCCCTCAATTTTTCTGTAACTGGTTCAACTTTAATTTTTCACTTTTATACTCATTGCTTACCTTATTCATTCTTGTCCCAAAATTCTAGGTTAAAATTGGTTCATGTATATATGATGTATCTTTCATTGTAAATAATTATGTTAGTTAAATAATAAGAGAGTTTTTATAAAAAAAAAATTAACACTTAGTCAATATTTCGATTTATATCCGTTTAAATAGTATACATCTGGATTACTGTCTTTTCCCATTTTTTACAGGCCATCGATACATTTTTTATTTGTAAATAATTTAAAACGCTTTAAAACTTCAATTTTTTTTTGAATCTGATTTCTTTAATTTTTGTAGGTAGTGATAACATAATTTCCAAAAATACAACGAAAATAATTAACCAAATTAACTCAGGTTCCCTAATAAGGTGGAAGCTCACTGGACGGGATAATATTAAAAACGACCAATATTGTAAAAAAAACGTAAGTGTAAAATAACGTTTTTTTACAGTACAAGCATTTAAATGTGGCACATCTGTTGTTAATAGTCATGAAACATCACAATTAACTAGAACTAGAAATGTTTATGGAAGTGAGATCTGGTAGGTATTACAGCATGTATCAGAGTGGGGTCATATTTTTCGTTTGTGATATCGTTAAAATAGGGATGTTACCTGATTAAAAAAAAAATATTCAGTTTAGTCCGTCTGTTAGATTATCGAAAAATATCGGATACGTGTTTTTTGTTTTATCAAATTAATAAAAAAAAAAAAAACTTGTCAAAGATGGCTTGGTGACGTCACTTTTTTGTAAAAAATGTATTAAACTGTGACTTCATGTGACTTTTTGAAGCACTGTATCGTGGAAAAAGAAAAAATATGTGTCCAATATTGTATGGAAATCTATCTGACGGACTAATTCGATTGTTTTGTCAACAACCCAATCATCACCATGGCTTCGAATCTACGATACTGGTCTTATGGTGAATGCACTTTAGTGAGATTTTCTGCATCACACATTACACAATTAAAATAAAATGTTCACACTTTTCTGATACACGCTGTATACAATTGAAAAATAATTTAAATAGTTTAAAATACAAGAAAAGCCGCGATTTACTTAAAATGTATTGTATTTAAAATTAATTAAAGAATAGTCATATTTTTAGTATATTTAATATTAATAAAATATAAGTCTACCTATTTTTATACAGTAACAGTTTTAAGCAAGGTAAAGTTGATGACGATATGTCCAAATATTTTTTAATGTAATGTATTGAAGGAATCCTGTTATATTTTTGTACTGAACATTTTATAGATTATTATATAAATTATAGTAACTTAAACAACGATTTTTTTGTTTAATTTTGAAAATATTCCTGCCATTCATTTTTCCTACCTCCTCCGTTTTTAAATTTGGCCCTACCTAGAATTTTTTCCTCATCAAATTAATAATTAACAATTCAGGAAACCGTCAACCATGCATTCTGTACACTGTACACTTTCGGGCCACTATCTGTCCTGTTTTTTTTAAATATATTTTTTTTACGTTGCCGTTCGTTTATCGTGGGGCGCGTTCACAAACATTTAAACTCACGTTCACAAACACCGAGACGAAACAACTACCTATCTGCAGGCCATACAAATATTTGTTCCGTGCGGGGATCGACCCGCGACAGCCCAGCAGTCAATTCCTTGAGCCACTGCGCCAACCGTGTCGTCAAATATCAACAAATGGGAGCCGGAACCAACGAATGACGTGCTTCTGAGGGAAAGAGGAAACTCAGTATGTAATTCGTGGTCTCCCATCCACAGACTGATCTTGACAAGCATTGCTTAACCTTGGAGATCAATCATCCATTTTTTTTTTTTTTTGGTGGGTGGAAAATCATCAAATGACCCCCCCCGCTCTTGGGCAGAGCGAAGGAGAGTGTCAGACTTCTACTGACTAAAAACCGAACCCATGTTCCTTCTTTGCCCTTGCGCCGAGGCCACGTCATCTAGTACTAAAATCCGCGGCCCCGACGGGAGATCAATCATCCCTGCGGCTATTATTATCTAACCTTCTTCATAGATGCGGGAAAACTCTCTGCAGGGCTTCTCATTCAAAATCTTTTCATCGTTCAAAATGACGTGAGAATTAAAAATATATAGTGTAAGGTAAGGATCAGCCCTGTACAAGCTGACAGATGCATGCAGCTCCTTATTTTTAATAATGTTCATCGGAATTTTGCTCCTTTTACAGTTAGTATTCTTTTATTTCAGTGTAATATATGATTCCCTATACGGAGCACTCCATATAAGTAAGTAATGCAGATGTTGAAATACTCTACCGGTCGACACGAAATCAGCTGTTCACTTCTGCCAAGCTACAGAGTTCATCGAACTATTTGTCGCGCTTGCCGTTCGCAATGTGCGTTTTGCTGCTGTAATAAATAATACAGAGCGTAGAAGGAAATAAAACTTAGTTTATTGAAATCCCATAACGTTCCTGAACCTATCATCTCAGTATGAAATACAAAATTCACCCCATCACTGCGTGGAGGGCTGTCCGTTACATCTTATACAGTCTTATCGAGAAGTGCAAGAACTTTTACCTTTTCAATTTAGAACCAACATGAATAGTAAAGTCAACATGTATAAAAAGCAAAATTAAAAATTTTGAAAAAACCCACGACGGTTAAAAATTACTTAACTGAAAAAAGGATAAAATAACATAAAACACCCGCCTTAAAAAAACCCAAGAATGTCCGTCGGGGGCTGCCATTAAATGAACTAGTTTTGCAATGTTCAGCTCCCGACGGACATTTTATCCTTTTTTCAATTAATTTTTAACCGTCGTGGGTTTTTTCAAAATTTTTAATTTTGTTTTTAATTTTAAACTTTTTACTTTATTTTTTATTTTTTTTATCTAAGAACATGCACCAATCAAACCTAAACCCATATCTGAAAACTGAATCAAAATCGGACTTGTAGTTTTGGAGAAAAATGGCAACTTTGATTTGCACAAAAAATGTTTGCTGCAGCGCCCCCTGGTGAGTTGTCACCGTAAAACCTATCTAAGAACATGCACCAATCAAACCCAAACCCATAACTGAAAACTGCATCAAAATCGGACTAGTCGTTTTGGAGAAAAATGGCAACATGTATTTGCACAAACAAACAAACAACCTCTCACCCCAAACGCATATAGTCAGTCTCCGTTCCGTCGTGGGTAAAAAATCAACTAAAAATAGAATTTTATTACAAGAAAGTGTCAAAACTGGTTAATAAAGAAACTGTTTTCATTCCAATTAACACTTCTATTGGTATACGAGTAGGTTTAGGTATTGACAGTTTTTTATGGTCAACTACACTGATGTAAATATAGGTACCTACCTGGATAACGCAAGTCATTAGCATTCTCTTGCCCATAACAAGTATACGTATGAAAACCAAGCGTGCCATTTTTAGGGTTCCGTAGCCGAATGACAAAAAAGAGAACCTTTACAGACCTATAGCCACTTTATTTGGAAACTATTTAGACTACGCAGTTGAAACTTGGTAGGTAAATGTATTCTGTGAACTGCTTTAGGATTTAAATACAAGCGAAGTAGGTGCTCTTGCGTTATCTAGGTACCTATACCTATCTATATCTGTGGTCGGTCAACTATGTGACTATGTCATAGTATAAAGAAGGGAAGTAGAGCATCTCCGGCCCAATCCGCGACATAATTACCTACCGTACTTGCCTGTGTCAGGGTTATCACTTTCAGCTAAATTTTAATACAGTGCCTAAAAATTGGCAAGGGCCGGGAAGTTGTATTTTTTTATTTGTGTTGTCTGAGTTTCATTGAGATGTACAGCATACCTAGGTACTACATTTTTTTTTTTGTAAAAAAATCGTAAGGCGGTTCACAGCATACATCTACTTACCAAGTTTCAACTATGTAGTCCTAATAGTTTCGGAATAAAAAGGCTTTTGCCTAAAAAGAGGACCAACAAATATTTATAGACTAAGAGCTTGTGTTTAAATTATTTACTTAGTATATACTTGTCAGTTTTTTTGTTTTTTTTTTTTTTAATAGGCATAATGTAGTATTTTTGCACATAAAGGACAATATATCGTCTGCTTAGTGCGAAAAGATGATAAATGCAGTTTGTGTCAATTTGAGTAAATCACTTTTTAAAGTTTCAGTTTCAATTTGATTTACTTAAACCTCTTTAATTACATAAATGATAATACAAAATGTTACATTAACTACTCTGCTTTTAAGATTTGCTCATCTGTAATATTTGGTGTTAGTAAAAACTTTGTAAAATTAAATTTGAATCGAAAGGAGGTCGCATTTATCACGTTTTACCTGTACTTAACAAACATGTTGTATCTTCTGAATTCATTGATTTCAGTAGCTCATTTCCATTTTGCAATGTGACTTACTGTACTTTACACCAATTACTTGATTGGAAAGGCTTTCTTTCACAAAATACCCTGAAATATTGATATTTTTGATACATTTAACCGGTTTTACCTGTAGAGTTTTAGTTTAAGTATGTCACTTATATGTCCTAAAGCTTCGCAAAGTGATCATTAAATAAATAGATAAAAATAGATGTTTATTTCATAGGTAATCTATGAAACTACAATAAATGAAGTGGCTTTTTAAGAACAAATCAATTTTATTACTTTTCACATAGTTATGGCAATCAAACTTCGATCACAATCAATTATTACAAACAAAAAATATTATAATAATAATAATATAATAATATTCCACAACTATCACACAACGCCATCTAGTCCCAAGCTAAGCAGAGCTTGTGTTATGGGTACTAGACAACTGATAAACATACTTATATATTTCTAAATACATACATATCATAGATAAATTACACCCAGACACAGAACAAATGATCGTGCTCATCACACAAACATTTGTCCTGGGTGGGAATCGAACCCACGACCTCCGGCATAGCAGTTAGGGTCACTAACCACTAGACCAACAGGCCAGTCAAATTCAAAAATCAAAAAACAGTATTGGGTTAACGACTTTTAATTCAATTAAGTATCTTAATCTTACGATGGCGGTCCTTTAACTAAAGGTTTAGGTTGACGATCTACTTTAATGGTTGCTGTTGGTAAACAAGAGTACCAACCATGATTCAATAGTTAACGCACAACACAGGTTCTTGCTAAATAATCGACCTATTAATTTCGCGGAATACGTGGAACACTCGCGTACGCAATGTGATAACTGCGATCGATCGCTCTCTTTCTTGCTGTTAAAAAAGCATAAATACGACATTTATTTCCTTTTTTCTGAAGAGACCTAAGTAATCCGAGTAGAAATATTTAACAAGTAAAATATAATAAATGCGTTTATGACCTTTTCTTAGAATATTTTTTACCATTTTACTATTCAAATTAATAATTTTAAAAGCATTAACCGTATTTATTGTTATTTAACTGTTTCAACTGAAACGGATTTAGGGCATAAGATTGTTTATTATGTTAGCCTGCTACATTTTTTTCAAAATGTGTAAGATATCACTTTTACACATTCATTAACTCTGCAGCCATTGGACATAGCATTTATTGGGTTCTACCAGTAGATAGCCAGTGAAAAATTACATTTAACTGCGTTTTTAACTCAATTTGGTAAAAAAGTGCATTTATCATCTTTTCGCAGTAAGCAGACGATATATGTTTTTACTTTTGACTAAACCAACATAAAATAATACAGATAGTAGGTTCATACTTAGTTACTATACCTACCTACAATACTGAGAAATCGGCATGACTAAACACTACCTAATACATTCTAGTGGGAAAGTAGGCCTGCCTACTTCGTCTGTCTGTCTGATAGAAAACTAATAATCTGAACATACTCAACTCTGGAATCGATGAATTATTTAGACACCCAAACACACAGCAATAACTTCTGCGATTATCAGACATTTTTCATTTAGGTACTTAGCGGTGCCGAAAAGCCGTGCGTGACGCGCGAACGTTGTGCGGTGTTAACCTTGACTGGCGCAGTGCGAAATGCAGCGAGATTTTGTTTAAGTGTGCGTGCGGCGACCGTAAAGATACTAGGCGCACACATACAAGCCGCGCGCGGTGCGTTTGTATGAAGATACCCTACTTCCCTTCTTTATACTATGACTATGTCTTGCATTTGACTACCGTTAAAAACACGGTGCAATGTAGACAACTGTTACTGTAAACACGTGTCAGAAATACAAGATGTATTTCACGAAGCCACCAAGCAGTCTACATCAAATTAGGAGTTACCTAATAGGGGTCTGGTTCATAACATCGCCAGTCACTACATCGATGGTCGCTGTATCGAAAACGATCCATCGACGGGTTAACCCGTCGATTGATCAAAAGTCAAAGTCAAAAGTCAAAAATATTTATTTCAAGTAGGCCAGTAACAGGCACTTCTGAATAGTCGAACTGCAGCACTCAGAGATATCCAACGATTACTCAAGCCGCCACCCAGCAAAGGCCTGACATTGTTTTGTATGACAAAACCGCCAAAAGCCCTTACCAAGCGATGTTTTCGATACAGCGACCATCGATTTGAGGTACTAACGATTCATTAACCCGTCGATGGATTGTTTTCGATACAGCGACGATCGATGTAGTGACTGGCGATGTTATGAACCAGACCCCCTAATAGTTACTCAAAAATAAATTGGTCAAAATAGTTTTTTTCTGTGTGCGTGGGGTAGCACTACGAAAACTGTGCAGTTTAAACTGTACCGTCCGATCGTTACGATTTTACGTAACCTTAGCGCACTCAAAACATTGTCAAGATCTACTAATGACAACCAGGGAGTATAAAATGGCCACATTAGCTGATCATAATATGAATGATGAAAATGGACCTTTCATAGTACGAGTACCTAGTACCTGCGTCTGTGATCATGTAGGAAAATAGATCATTATAGGAAAATAAATAATATGAATTACGCATCGAGATATAAGTACTAACGTACAGTGCGATCAAATTATCTTGGCAGGGCCTGGGCCTGCAGTCTCTACACTAATAACGACGCTACGAACGTCGCTAAGTCGTAAAATCGTAAACTTTCTTTAATAGATTTTCAACCTTATGCTGTTGAAATAAAGCTGAAAATCTATTACAGAAAGTTTACGATTTCTCGACTTAACGACATTCGTAGCGCTGTTATTAGTGTAGAGACTGCAGGCCCAGGGCCTGCAATCTCTACACTAATAACGACGCTACGAATGTCGTTAAGTCGAAAAATCGAAAACTTTCTTTAGTCAATTTTCAACCTTATCCTGTTGAAATAAAGCTGAAAATCTATTAAAGAAATTTGACATAGATACGACGTAGAGACATTCGTAGCGCTGTTATTAGTGTAGAGACTGCAGGGCCTGGTCTGAACATAGGCTCTGCGAACTTTTACGCATGTAAACTTGTGAAGAAAACTGTTAATGCCAGATATAAACCAATACTTAAACGATCTGAAAATATCTAATTTAAACAGTGAGAGATATACAAATAAAATAAATATCTTAACACTTTTATACATTAGTTGTAACAAAATGACCAGGGCCTGCAGTCTCTACACTAAAAACGACGCTACGAATGTCGTTAAGTCGAGAAATCGTAAACTTTCTTTAATAGATTTTCAACCTTTTGCTGTTGAAATAAAGCTGAAAATCTATTACAGAAAGTTTACGATTTTACGACTTAGCAACGTTCGTAGCGTCCTTATTAGTGTAGAGACTGCAGGCCCTGCACGAAGTTCGGACCTGCCAAGATAATTTGATCGCACTGTAATAGAGAAGACACCGTAAATTCCTACTTTGTCTCGTTCAACTGCGGCGATCGCGCCGCACCGGTCGCCGAAGAAAACGCGTAAGTGCCGTGATTTACATGATTTATTAAATTATATTATTTATTTATTATTATTTATATTTACATCATCATTTACATGTTTAGACGAATTGTTAAAATGGTCACAGACCCAGACTATTATGAAAAGCCTATACGTTACCTACGCTTTTTAACGCAATTCATACTATGACCTGCTAAAGTAGCCATTTTAGACCCCCAGGACCAACAGCTTCACTTGATTTCCGAAACACGGGCAAAGCTCGATATGTAATGGGTTGTGAACTGGTCACCCATCCAACCTAGGCAAGCGTGGCTAGGTGGACAGACTAATGGGCCCACTACACGCTCAAGCTTCACCACACTTTTCAGTACATCGCGCGTATGGTTGGTAAAACTGTATTACCATTACAAACCACACGCGCGATGTACTGTGTGCACCGTGTAATCGCGCAGGCAAGACTGTGGGGAAGTGTGAGCGTGTGGTAGGCCTAGGCGCATTAGGCAAGCGCGGCTTAACCAAAAGTTTGACAAGAGCGTCTGTTATT
This sequence comes from Diarsia dahlii, assembly GCA_949775195.1. NCBI lineage: Eukaryota > Metazoa > Arthropoda > Insecta > Lepidoptera > Noctuidae > Diarsia > Diarsia dahlii. Next base: position 11,766,024 of record OX459218.1, on the reverse strand, counting down.
ATTATTACTAGCAGATGCCCGCGGCTTCGCTCGCTTGGATGTCGGAACTTGACAAATGCTCGAGAACCATCTCTATCCATTGATGAAAGCAGCATGAAAATCGGTGCAGTAGTTTTTGAGCTTATCACAAACAGACAGACGCGGCGGAGGACTTTTGATTTAAAATATGTAGCTTCTTTCTACTACTTACGTAGTTTTCATTAACAATGTCAATGCCTTGCTAGCGTCGCGCGTCGGCAAGCTCTTTCCACCACCCATCACCCATTATTTGCTAACCTATTACCTACTAGAAATAAAACACACAAATAACACGTTATTCGTTCATGTTTAGGATTCCGTACTCGGAGCCCCTAACGCTAACAGGCTCACGGTACCTACCTTACTAAAGCTCTGCTTTTGAAACGTAATATGTAGATACTTAAATTTTCACGGTTTGTAGTTGTAGCACTATCTATACCTACCTGTATTTTTTTATTATGGGACAAGCCCGCCACACTATTACTAAACCACTGTAACTCCTGTGCGCCAGAATCAACAGACCACAAGAAAAGCGCCGAGACAATGAAGCTCGACGAAGTCCCAGAGAAACGATTTAACTGTTTTGGATCCCGCAACGGAATTAATCAGAAAAGAATAGCGGAGGAGTAGGAAAAACATAATTCCTTCTTGCCTCCATATCAGCATAGCATAATATTATATACCTGTTTACATTGTCTGTTTGTAATTTCAAAATGATCGCTTTTTACTGAATGCAGCATTATTTTCCTGCCCTTATTCCATGTTATGGCCTAGCAGTGGTGGCCCAGTGGTGGCGGCCCCGACTTACGAACAGTTGGTCGTGGGTTCGAACCCAGGCAGGCGCATTACTTTGTGTAATTTATTTCATCACCACTGCTCTCAAAACGGTGAAGGAAAACATCGTGAGGAAACCGGCATGTCTTAGAACCAAAAATTCGAAGATATGCGACATCTACCAACCCGCACTGGGCCCGCGTGGTGGATTATAGCCCATCCCTCTCCTAGAGAGGAGGCCTGAGTCCCTGCAGTGGGAACAATTATAGGCTGATGATGATGATGATGATGATTCCATGTTATTTGGGGTCGGCGCAACATGTTGTTTCTTCCATTCTGCCCTGTCAGTCGTCACGCTATCATTTATTCCTTTTCCTTCATATAATTTCTAACACACTTCAACCTCCACCGTCTTTTTTTATCCGACTACCGGTCTATTATTGAACATATCGACGATTGAAAGGCAAAATTACTTAAGGTTGCACAAGCCAGTCATTTTTCCATACAAACGTAGTATTGTGATTACTCCTCTGGTTGACGGTGTAGGTTCAAAATTAAAAATTGTATCAACTGGTCTTGTCATTATCTAGGCCTCTATGGAAGCAGAATTGAAAAAAAAATATTGGTTTGGAAGTTATGAGCGTCGAAACTTTCATATTTTAGCACTAATTTTAACCATCTTTGGGCGTAAATAAGTTACATATATAGTACGAAAATGAAAAAAGTGAAACCATACAGGCATAGATTAGTTATTAAAGAATTCAAATAATTTTATTTTGAACAGATACATTCAATGGATTTTTCATGGTATCCATACTACCAAAGGTCTGCATAGAAACAATCGCGCGCCCGTTTTAGTTGTGTCTCTTTCGTTCTATGCATGTCGCTCGTGACGTCGGATAAAATAGCATGCATTTTAGCCCCGCCCACCAACTAGTTCGTGCCGTTGGCTTGCATCACAATGTAGCTTGGTAAATTTTTAAAGTTTCAATTGTCGTATGAAAGATTAAACATTACTACATTTTTTTTGTTGTTTTTTTTCGACCTGTCTGCCTGTTTGTCCACTACAAGAAAGAATCACTTAAAAATCGAACCAGTAATCACAGATAAATTAAATAGTCCGGTAGACTCACACTTGGCCGTTGTTTAATATTCAACAGCGCAGTCCAATGCCCTTTTGCGTAATATTTGTGCTTACCCAACATTGAGGAAATGTTTGGACATGCTTAAAGATTCGTTGACTTCTATGATTGGATAGTACCAGTCATGGTAGTATGTGGGATAGCTGAGATGTTTATAGGTTGGTGAGGGATATGCAAGCTTTTAGTAAAAACAATGAAATCTAGCAGCCCCATATTTTTCTTTATTTAGACTTGTCTACGAACACTTTTGGACCAATGAGACGAATAGTAACGATACCTTAATTAAAGAAATACATCGAGTGGTTTAGAAGATAATATGAGGGAATAAAGAAAATTACAAACAAAGATGGGCGGAAAAAACATAACATAGCCCTTTCCTTGTAGTCGTGTAAAAACCATTTTCATTACTCATACTCTGAAAGTAGGTCATAACATGCCTGTGGAGCGGGTTGAAAGTACTACTTTTCAGCCCTAGGGAGAATCGCTTTCTACTGACAGCTGTCACTGTATTTGATGTAATTGGGAAGCCTATTGCCATCAACCAATGTAATTATGAGCAAGCCTATTGCCACCAACTGATGTGATTAGGTGCAACCCTATTGTCATCAACAAATGTAATTAGGAGCAAGCCTATTACCATCAACTGATGTGATTAGGAGCACGCCTATTGCCATCAACCGATGTAATTAGGAGCGCGCCTATTGCCATCAACCAATCTAATTAGGAGTAAGCCTATTGCCATCAACCAATCTAATTAGGAGCAAGCATATTGCCATCAACCGATGTAATTAGGAGCGCGCCTTTTGCCATCAACCAATGTAATTAAGAGCAAGCCTATTGCCATCAACCAATGTAATTAGGAGCAAGTCTATAGCCCCCAACCGATGTAGTTAGGAGCAAGCCTATTGCCATCAACCAATTTAATTAGGAGCAATCCTATTGCCATTAACCGATGTAATTAGGAGCAAGCCTTTTGCCATTTACCGATTAGATTTAAACGATTTTAAGTGTTTCTATTATGTTTACTTTTTATTTTTTTTGTCAATTTGTTTGCTCCTATGCGAAACCAATTTAATACTTTTTCTTTCTTCTTTCTTTCGATTTAGGTAATTGGGTGCAAGCCTATTTCCATCAACTTTCCTTGTATTCGTAATGAAAAGCACAGTGTTTACCTCGGGTTAAAGACTTATTTAGTCCCTCGAACTATTAGCGCACCCCGTCTCGGGGACTAAATAAGTTACTTTCACCCCTAAGGTAACAATGTACTATTGTTCTTCTTCTTTTCGAGTCGATAACTCAAATTTTGTGCGACTACGTATCAACCTGGACAGCTCTGTCGCTTACATGCAGTTACCTAGTTGTTCACGACGGGCAAGAGAGGAGGTGTGGCATGTCTTGTGTTGGGGTTCCACACTCACATTGTATCAAGATGGGTCAATTACCTATACCCCATTTACGCAGATTGAATAGGGGATCGGACAAAAAAATACTTATTAGTCCGTCAGATAGATTTCCAAAAAATATTGGACACGTATTTTTTCTTTTTTCACGTAATCAAAAAATGAAGACGATACAGTGCTTAGAAAACTCGTGTGACGTCATAATTATGATAGTACATTTTGTACCTACAAGTGACGTTTCAAGCCCCACTCCATGATCTTTGACGCGCTTTATCTTCGTAATTTTTTATTGATTTGATAAAACAAAAAACACGCATTCAATATTTTTTGATAATCTAACTTACGGACTAAACAGAATCATATTATTTTGACCCAGTCCATATTAGCAGCGGTCAACTAGGGCCCGCAGTCTGTTTAAAGATTGCCATATCGGCCACTGCAGTTCGTGACCAGGGTATCTAAAATGGCCAGTTTCGCATTTCATAATAAGCATAAATTCCTATTATGATCTATTTTCCTAAATGGTCACAGACGCAATTTTTCTGGGGCGGATTTTTTTTGGGGGGTGTTTGTTCCTCTACTGTGTGCTTTATCGTTCCAAAGAACATTTGTTTATAACAATCTTTTAATTATAGTCAAGATATTATCATTTCTTTCGTACTTATTCTTTTCAGCAAACCCTTGTAATTGATACCCATACCATGGATGCGCATAAATATAACTAGTCGGCTTAGCTAAACATGTAGCCAAACGTGTCATGCATAAATTTAGCTCAGTCGTTTGGGGATAAGTGAAACTGTTTTAAAATTCAGTTGCAAGATTTGACCTAAACAAACAAACATTCATAAGTACATTCATTGCAAGCTAAATGACAGTTTGTAAAAATTGGGAGCTTTATGGTACTTTTCCACCGATGTGCTATACGGGATGCGTTTGTTATCCACTAATCATATTCATTGGTGCACATAGCTTAGCACTGGTGGACACGGACTCATCTAAGCTATGTTTTTTATAAGGAAAGATGCCTGCTATGGATGCGTGCTATGTGTTGCTATGCTATCTTCCCTACTATCGAAACATAGCATAGCATCAGTGGAAACGGTCACATAGTTTCACAGCTTAGCTATTACATCTTCGCAACATAGCTGCATAGCACATCTCTGGTGGAAAAGCACTCTAAGAGAGTGTTTTTTTTGGGACAAGCCCACCGGATTATTCCCAAGCCACTGCAACTCTTGAAAGCCAGTATCAACAGCGCCAACCAATAGAAAAGCGCCGAGACAATGAAGCTGTACGAAGTCCCAGAGAAACAATTTAACTATTTTGGATCAGAAAAGAATAGCGGAGGAGGAAAAAAAACAAAATTTCCACTAGTAATAGTATATAGTATTCCATTCCGCATTATGTTATAAAAGTTTGCGTTGCGAATGTTAGGGCACTCTCTCACCTCAGTGCTTGAAATGTAACAGTACTTTACTGTGTTTCTTTCTTTAAGGGACCGAAACGTGGGCGCTCACAATGGGCCTCATCAGAAAGAGTCACCCAAAGGGCAATGGAGAGGGCTATGCTCGGTGTTTCCTTGCGTGATGGAATCAGAAATGAGGACATCTGCATGAGAACCAAGGTTACCGACGTAACCCGAAGAATCGCCAGACTTAAGTGGCAATGGGCAGGGCACATTGCTCGTAGAACGGATGGCCAATGGGGCTGAAAAGTTCTGGAATAGCGACCGTGAACCGGAAGACGTTGCGTTGGAAGACTAGGTGGACCGATGACCTGGTTAAGGTTGCGGGGACCCGCTGGATGAGAGACGCACGGGACCGGTCAATGTGGCTACACCTGGTGGAGGCCTATGTCCAGCAGTGGACGTAAGATCGAAGACATGGTGACATCTACCAATCCTCACTGGGCATGCGTAGTCGATTATATAGCCCATCCCTATCCCAGGGAGGAGGCCTGAGTCCCTGCAATGGGAACATTATAGGCTGATGATGATACTTCTTTATCCCGGATGATCCTGTTGGTCAATAATTATTGATATCCACGCGAACGAAGCCGTTTGCTGCTAGTTTTAAATAAATAGTGTTTATTTTTATAAGAAAAGTAGTCTTGTTTATTCTGATGTTCGGTGCGGGTATTGAACTCAAATATTTAGTGGTCCGAAGTTTGAATTTATTGTATGTAATGGGCCTACTACACGCACGCACTTCCCCACAGTTTTGCCTGCGGGATTACACGGTGCACACAGTACATCGCGCGTGTGGTTTGTAATGGTAATACAGTTTTACCAACCATACGTGCGATGTACTGTGAAGTGTGAACGAAAACTGTGGGGAAGTGCGTGCGTGTAGTAGGCCCATAAGTTTATATATATGCTATGTCTACCATGACGTCCTATTTTATTTAGGAATTCATTTATCATCACGGTCAATTCCATCGAGCTTTTTTTTTAAAAAAAAAAACATCTGCTGGCTTGTCTGACTGCCCCGGGGTCCGAAACCCGACTGCTGTACATGAACTACTGGGTTCAAATCCCAGGTCGGGAAAAGTATTATTGGGTTTTTTCATCAAGAATATACCTTTAATATCTCAATAGAAGCAGTGGAGTCTGGATTTGTGTCAGGTTGATGGTAATAGGCTCGCCCCCTATTACATGGGACTTCCCATCCAAAGCATAAGTTTTTGGGGTATTCAAATAATTATTTACTTACAAAATTAATTAATTTTCTACATAGGTACCTGAAGGAAATCGCAAAATGCTGCTCTGATTTGTGAGGTTCTCCAGAAAGCAAGCATAAGTTGTTAAGTATGTACATGTGCTTATAGGGCAATCTAGGGCGTCCCCTTCCCGATCATTATTTAATTATTTATTTCCCCTGTATCGTGGGTGCATGCGTTTACAAACATTTAAACGCACATATACAAACATCCAGACCCGGAACCACTACCTGTAGGCCGTAAAAATATTTGTTCCGGTCGGGGATCGATACACGCAGCGCGGCAGCCGTGCCATATTTTTTCTCAAACTAGTTTTAGGCAGAAATAGCTTTAATATTACATAGTTCAGTCAACGTTTAAAAGCTTTTAAGTTTTATAACGTTTAATAATATTTGTCACAAACGAGTTTCTATGTATTTATGATAAATTACACCGCTCATATTTTTTCTGTGATGGTATGTCTGTTTGTTGTAATCTCTGAAACTAATGGATGCCTTTTTTATATAGCAGTAAATAATATTAGGGGTCAAAGGCCTGAGGAGGTAAATAGACTATTTAAATGTACCTATTGGTCATCAATATGAAGGTTTAAGGACCTTACTACGTGTATGCCACAAGCAAAATGACATAGGTATCATCTGCTTCGAAGAAACGATGGATGGACTGTGTGAAGGATGATATGGCTGGAAAGGAGATGACTGCTGAGATGACGAGTATGGAAGAAGAAGATCATATCCTGCGCCGATCTCTAATAAATTCAGATAAATGTAGGAGAATGATGATGACCTGCCTAGCCTTTTCCCAACTCTGTTGGGTTCGCCGTGTAAAATATGTAGTAGCTTTTAATAGTACATTGTTACCTTAGGGGTGAAAGGAACTTATTTAGTCCCGAGTCGGGGTTTGGCGCCTGAGCGCAGCGAGGGCGCTAATAGTTCGAGGGACTAAATAAGTCATTAACCCGAGGTAAACACTGTGCTTTTCATTACGAATACAAGGAAAGTTGATGGGAATAGGCTTGCCCCCAATTACCTAAATCGGTGAATAGGCTTTGCTCCTAATTACATCGGTTGATGACAATAGGCTTGATCCTAATTAGATTAGTTGATGGCAATAGGCTTGATCCTAATTACATCGGTTGATGGCAATAGGCTTGCCCCCAATTACATCAGTTGATGGCAAAAGGCTTGCACTTAATTACATCGGTTGATGGCAATAGGCTTGCTCCTAATTAGATTGGTTGATGGCAATAGGCTTGCCCCCAATTACATCAGTTGATGGCAATAGGCTAGCTCCTAATTACATCGGTCGATGGCAATAGGCTTGCTCCTAATTACATCGGTTGATGGCAATAGGTTTGCCCCCAATTACATCAGTTGATGGCAATAGGCTTGCTCCTAATTACATTGTTTGATGGCGATAGGCTTGGTCCCAATTACATCAGTTGATGGCAATAGGCTTGTTCCTAATTACATTGGTTAATGGCAATAGGTTTGCTCCCAATTACAACAAATAATTTGACAGCTGTCAGTAGAAAGCGATTCTCCCTAGGGCTGAAAAGTAGTAGTTTCAACCCGCTTCGCAGGCATGTTCTGACCTACTTTCAGAGTATGAGTAATGAAAAATATGTAGTAGCTTTTAAAAGCTATTTTCTTGTGAAATAACGGTTTGTACTTTGAGATAAGACTTATTTCGTAAAACTATGGAAGTGGAAATTATGTTTTTTCCTACTCCTCCGCTATTCTTTTCTGATTAATTTCGTTGCGGGATCCAAGACATTTAAATCGCTTCTCTGGGGCTTCGTCGAGCTTCATTGTCTCGGCGCTTTTCTTGTGGTCGCCACTGTTGATTCTGGCTAACAGGAGTTACAGTGGTTTGGGAATAGTGTGGCGGGCTTGTCCCATAAAATAAAAAAAACTACTTAAGGCAACGTAAAACGATAATCAAAACAGTCATCATCTGTCTTGCCTTTAGCCAACTATATTGACGTCGACTTTCAGTCTAACTGGAAGCAGCTGAATATCAGTATTTTACATGGAGCGACTGCCTATCTGACCTCCACAACCTAGTTAGTACTGAGTAATACGGTACCCTTTGGTAAGACTGGTTGTCAGACTTTCATGTCACTGACACAGGTAAGTAATGAAAATATAAGGTCCCATTAAAATAGGTGGACAAATAACACAGCGTTCAGTAGGTCTAACCAAACATATCTAAACAAAAAAAACATTAAATAAAGTGATTTTTTTTTACTTAAAATAATAAATTGCCGGCACTCTAGAACAAACTCATCCTTTATAATGAGTAGGCATTTAAATGCGATTTTCTTATTATTTTTATCATCGTCCTTATTTTGTGGGTCTGAATGATTTCTGAAATTTTGTCCACCTATTTTAATGGGACCTTATATACAACGACTGCCAATCTATGTATGGCAGCCGGGACTAACAGCTTAATGTGCTTTCCGAGGCACGGAGGAAACTCGATGTAATGGGCGTTCACCCATCTATACAGACCTTGCCAACCTAGGCAAGCGCGGCATAACCTAAAGATCGACCCGAGCGGCTGTTATTTTTTAACCTGAAGCTAATTTCTTAGACCTTAATACGTGTATACTTAATTAGCTTTTGCCCGCGGCTTCACCTGGATGGATGTCGGCAATTATTACAAGATATGGTTCTTAAGGCTCGGTGGAGCAACGATGAGTTAAGTGTGGTGCGATTGAAGAGGCCTACGTCCAGTAGTTGACATTTATTTGATAAATCCAGATGAATAATAGTTACATTGGTAACTACTATGGTATATTATGGTAATCTCAAAGAGACAAGATAGAATTAGGAATATAGATATCCGGTCCAAAACAAAACTGACCGATGTCCTAACAAGGATAGACCAACAAAAGTGGAGGTGGACAGGCCACATGATGCGGGACTCTAAAGGCAAGTGGAGCAAGGCAGTGACAGAGTGGTATCCAAGGGACGGCAAAAGAAATCGGGGAAGGCAGCCTACTCGCTGGGAGGATGAAATAAAACTTACAGCAGGCCCAAATTGGAGCAGGATACCTCGCGACAGACGTCAATGGAAACTGTTAGAGGAGGCCCATGCCACGAGGCACACCGAAATGCGTGACATTTTGTAACTTTTTTGTTTTATCTATTATTATTATTGTGTGTTTCGGAATAAAAGGCTTTTTTTTTTTTTAAACGTTGCCCCACACTAAGAATTTCTCCTGTATCGTGGGTGCGTTCACAAACATTTAAACTCACTTACACAAATACCCAGCCAGACCCGAAACAACTATCTGTAGGCCATACAAATATTTGTTCCGTGCGGGGATCGAACCCGCGACACGCAACGCAGCAGTCCAATCGCTCAGCCACTGCGCCAACCGTGCCGTCGATTATTATTATTATTATGGTATATTTTATTTTAGTAGCTATAACTTTCGACTAGACCGACCACCCACGATAACTTAGCGATACCTACTTAGCACATAGGTAGAGGTACTGTACGTCGGCTAACTATTATTTCTGACACTAGATAATTATGTAGATAACGCTTCAAGATAACGACAACCACTATATGCAATATATACTATGGCAATGGTAGGGGGATCCCAAATGATTTTGAAGACGCGTTGTTTGCGCCAATCATATAGAAACAAGCACGTCTCTATCTGATTTAAAGTGAACACAAATTGTTGTAAAATGGTATTTTACCATTACAATGGTATAATAATGTTGTTTTTTAATCAGGAAAACTAATCAGGAGCAAAACTGGCAAGTTTTGACTTACGTGGTTCTAGAACTTCAACGACGAAACACCGCGTGTTGAGTTGAGACAACATTACAATTACTCTATTAAAGGTTTGGACAGGAGCTGTTTGGGCAGAGTCTCACTTTCTGTTTTCAATATATTTGCTGAAAAACTTCTATATCATAGCAAGTACAAGTAGCATTCATAGTTTTCCAACACAGATTACAACTACAAGCATAATGAGGAAAGCTCGGCATGTCCCTACTAGGAATCTAAGCATGGAAAGTGGAATTAATGGGAACAGACGCCCTAGAAGAGACAGTCTGAACTTTTTGCTGACGAATCAGAACCAATCAAACCAAATGTATGAACGTGGAGAAGAAGTGTAAGAGTTTCCCTATCACATGGGACTTAACATAACTGGTGAAAAGTGGGTGTACTAACGGATACTTTAACTTCTGCCTTCTTCAATAATAAAAAAGATAAGAAAGATAACTCACAAATAGCATCAAAACCAATTAACTTAATTTCCTACGTCCAATGTCGTAACAACCATGTTTACGTTATTGAGTTACCGTTAACCCAAACCAGTTTAATATAAAGTCTACCGATATCAATTTTATTAACTTAGTAAAAAATGTTTGTTAATTGTGACTCGACGGTTTGAACCTTTGCTAAGTAGTTGAGTTCAAGTTCAATGGCGATAACTTGATGTGAGTTAACTTCAAGCTTGGTTTGCAATGAAGGGCTAGGCAGCGGTGGTGGTGTTAAGTTTGTCGAGTACCTCGTTGCTCGTGTGCTACTGCTGAGCTTGAGTTCGTGGGTCGGGAAAAGTGTCATTGGGTTTCCCATCAGGAATATCTCAGAAGTTGGAATATGTATGTATGTTTTGCGTCCGGTTGATGCTTGCCCTCAAAATCATAATGAAACATCATCATCACCAGCCTAAATTTTCCCACTGCAGGCTCTCTAGGAGAAGGATGGGAGAGGGATCTATAATCCACCACGCAGGCTCAGTGCGGACAAAATGTGGGTGGTGAGCGTGAGTTTCTGAGCTCGGTTTCCTGGTCGGGTAAGGTGTTATTCGGGCTGAAAGATGTCAATAAACTCGCCAGTAATGTTTAAGTATAAGTATATCTGTTGGGATCCGCTTCCAGTATAACCGGATGCAGCTGAATACCAGTATATATCCTCCTGACCGTTTTTCGGCCACGGCGGCCAATTTCAGCGGAGATTAGCCATCTGCGCGGGAGATATTATAGTGCACAAGTGTGTGTGCAGGCACAGGTGCACTCTCTGTTCCCTTTCTCTCATAGTCCGATGGGACGGCAATCCGACACGACTGGAGAGAGATCAGGCGCAGGACCAACGGCTTACGTGCTTTATACCACCACCGGTACCAGTACCAGTGGACCAGTATTTTATGTTGATATACTGCCGATCTGACCTCTGTATTACTCAGTTACCCTGGGTAATATGATACCTACCCTTAGTAAGACTAGTGGTCAGACTTTCCGGTCACTTATTGTCATCATCAGTCACGCTTGCTACCACCAGGAGAACGGGGCAGAAAACTAGTTATTTGTACATATAAGGCTCAATAAGTAAATAGAAACTGGCGCCTATAAGGTGTCTTGACCTCTTATTGTTTAAACAGCGGTTACCTATCTAATGTTGACCGCAGTAGTGCTGCTTAACCTTGAAAATCCATTGAACTTAAGTTTCCAGCAATTACACAGCATACTAAACTTGTACTGCCACTTACGGGATATCTTCCGTGATTAGGTATCCTTTATTATGACATTCCAATATTTCGATGCTTTTGCAAGCGCCATGATCGTGGAATAACATACAGGGTGTAAATGAATCCTTCACGCAGCCGTCAACCAAGCAATATGTACATCAAACTAACAAATGTTTGCTGGGAAACGACTTTTTGCCCACGGCTTCGCCCCCGTGGATGTCGGTTCAACTATAAAAATGACTATTTTCTATACAAACTTTCATCCCCTATTTAACTCCCTTAGGGGTTGAATTTCGAAAAATCCTTCCTTATTCCTTGTCTACATTATAAAGGGAACCTCTGTGCAAAATTTCAGCTTTCTAGGTCCAAGGATAATAGATTTTTTGGTGTGTGGGAAATTATCAAATGACTCCTCCCGCTCTGGGCAGAGCGGTAGGGAGTGTCAGACTTCTACTGACTAAAACCACCCAAGTTCCTTCTTAGCCCTTTGTGTCGAGGCCGCGGTATCTCTTTCGAACAAACCGCAGCCCCGACGGGACCATACTTAACCCTTCGTAGTTTAGTAGTAGTCTTCAAGAAGTAAAGAAAGCAACTCCTCTTAAAAATTAATGAAAACCTTATTATAGGTACATCATCTTGTGTGGGATGAACGAAGACATTTTGTTTTTCTTTCAATGTTAGATTATGCACTTGAGTATAAACGCATATGCATAGGTAAGTGTTGGAGATATTTTAGGGTGAGCCTCCAGTGCGAGCGATGCTACGGAAGTATCCCTTGGCTGTGTGCAAAGTTAGGTGCGTTCAGCAGGATATCATAACCTGCTCTAAGTATGAACAATAATATCACTTTTATGCCTAATTAATTAAGTGATTAAGTCCTGTCATAGGCGCCTCCTGGCACAGGCATCTATATGCTTAAAAGGAGACGCCACCAACTGTATAATATAAGGTCCTATTAAAATAGGTTGACAAATTTTAACACAGGGTTCAGTTCGTCTAACCAAACATATCCAAGTATCAAAACTTTTTAACAAAAAATAAAACCGACTTCAAAAAAAAAACAAAAAAGTGAAAAAAAACTTAAGAAGAAAAATCAGTTTATGAAGTCGGTGACTTTTGTTTCTTTGATTTAATTTTTTTGCCACCGACGTCAGAAACTGATTTTTCTTCTAAAGTTTTTTTTCAACTTTTTTGTGTTTTTTTTGAAGTCGGTTTTATTTTTTGTTAAAAGTTTTTATTTTTCACTTTTTAGTGGTTCACATGTAAGTTCACATGTTCATGGGTCATAATGTGGGCAATGTACCTTTTTTTTTTAGTTTTGTTGATTTTTCAAAAACCGCTTCTCCCGTTTCGATAAAAAAAAAAATATGGGACCATTTGGGAAGTATTACCTTTTCCAACAAAACAAGAATTTTTCAATTCGGTTAGCAAGCGACGGAGTTATGCCCGAACAAACATAAAAAAAAACAAACATACGAATTGAGAACCTCCTTCTTTTTTTAGAAGTCGGTTAAAAAAAACACTGATTTAAGTGTTTTTTTTGACATAAAATATTGGATAACTAAATCTTTTAGTGTATTTTTGCTAGCTGTTTTATTTTCTTGTAAGTATCTAATGCGTTTTTTTTATTTAATTTTTTTACCATTATCCTTATTTTGGTGGTCTGAATGATTTCTAAAATTTTGTCCACCTATTTTAATGGGACCTTATACACAACGTGTTATTATGAAATAAACATTTCTTTGATTGAAGGGTGAACTTATTAATCGTGCACAAATCCAGACTGGATGCTACTGAGAAATTCCTGATAGAAAAACCCAATAACACTTTGCCTGACCCGGGCATCGAAACCTAGGACCTCATGTTCAGCAGTTGCACTTGCGGCCACTAGACCACCGAAGCAGCAAGCTAGGTCAGCTCTAAGTAATTTGTATGGTTAGAAGGAATTAATTGTTTTGCTTTTTTTAAAATGATTTACTTTTTTTTTTTCGGGGTTTCGGAATAATGTGCTGAACCAGTAACCGTGTGATGTTACATACACGGTGGAAAAGACATCTTCAAACATTTTCATCATCATCATCATCATTTCAGCCAAAAGACGTCCACTGCTGGACATAGGCCTCCCCCAGGCGTCGCCACATTGACCGGTCCCGTGCGTCTCTCATCCAGCGGGTTCCTGCAACCTTGACCAGGTCATCGGTCCACCTAGTGGGAGGCCGCGCAACGCAACGTCTTTCGGTTCGCGGAAGACGAACGAGGCGTTTTTTCAGTTATAGTCATTTTTTATGAATAATTTCAAGAATATGCTCACATGGGTCACTAGGAGATCTTTCTGGCTTGGCCAGACAAATTTTAGGTGCACTACAAGACTTGGCTATTTCTGATTTGAAACAGTATCACACACACACGACACACATAATTACGGGTCGATAGAAAGAACGAAAAAAAAATCAATCCCAACCAATATTTCCAGTCAAACCGGATGCAGCTGAATACCAGTATTTTACATGGAGTGACTGCCTATCTGACCGAGTATTAGGTAACGATAACCTTTGGTAAGACTGGTTGTCAGACTTTCAGTTTTCTGACTACTTTAACGAGTGCCAAAGAATTATACTGGCAGCCGGGACCAACAGCTTAACGTGCTTTCCGGGTGCTTTCCGGGTGGTCACCCATCTACGGACCAACCAAAGCAAGCACAGCTTAACTCAAACATCAATCCGAGTGGCAGTTATTATTAAACCACGAGCTCGCATTTTCCCTCTTAAATATTTTCCTTATTTTCTTTTTTTTTTGGTGTGTGGAAAATCATTAAATAACTCCCCCCTCCGCTCAGAGCAGAAGGAAAGGGAGAGTCAGATTCTACTAACTTAAAACCAACCCATGTTCCTTTTTCGCCCATATGCCGAGGCCGCGTTTATGCCTTTCGATAATCCACAGCCCCGACGGGCGTCGGGCCTTGCGGGCCCCTTCCATGTTGCTGACATCTCTTTGAGGCGCGCGTGGAACACGAACGCGCCGTCCACACGGTCTGTTGCCGTCATGAGACGGCCGGACGGCGAGCTAGTTGGTGGCAGCCCTGACTTACGAACAGTAAGTCGTGGGTTCGAACCCAGTCAGGCGCATTACTTTGTGTAATTTATTTCATCACCGCTACTCTCAAAACGGTGAAGGAAAGCATCGTGAGGAAACCGGCATGTCTTAGAACCAAAAAAAAAAAATCGAAGACATGTGACATCTACTAATCCGCACTGTAGATTATAGCCCATCCCTCTCCTAGAGAGAAGGTCTGAGTCCCTGCAGTGGGAACATTATAGGCTGATGATGATGGAGACTATCCCTACTATCATAATTAAAGATTTTTCTTACTGTCTTAAATCTTAGAAACCGCTTAGCTTTCTGTACGCTACAGCCCTTAGTGTCGCAATCTGTCCGTGTAGCGGTCATCTCAGTCCTCTATATAAGCCGCTGCGTTGCATAATCTCGGCACTTCCGCAAATACGCCGCTGGACCTCACACGTACGTACATATTTGGATTTCTTTCTTTCTTTATATTTTTAGAAGAATAGTTTGTGTTGTCGGTGTACTAATGGGTACATCTCTGCCTGACCCTTTGGGATTTACAGGCATAGTTGTCTGGTCAAATTCAGGAATTGATAGATTTGTTTCTTTTGTTTTGATTTATTAATGACTAGCTTATTCCCAGCTTCTTAGCCAGGACCAATATATTTGATCACGGTTATTGACTAATTCAAAAAGATTTTCAGACTTCTCATATCTTTTTTTACCATGTCTATGTGCAACTGGCTTAGAATGGCCATAACATTTAAAAACGTCATATTAAATGCAAGGTTACAAATCAATCATGCTACAAAAATTATAATTAACACACAATGGAATAATTATCTATTAATCTGATTTTAAATGGCAACTTTTTATGACAGTTCGTTCTTTCTAAAGAAAAATCGCGATAAATCGTGTGGTTAGTTTTTAAGATTCTAACTGCCGCACTCAGAGACGTGTAATGATTACTTATGCCATCACTTAGTAAAGATTTTGATATTTTAGTGAAGGTTTTGTTTATCAAATCATTACTAAGTGACGGCTTATGGTTGAACAAGCCAGTCATTCTTCCATACAAACGTAGTATGGTGATTACTCCTCTGTTTGACGGTGTATGTTCGAAATTAAAAATTGAATCAGCTGGTCTTATCATATTTTAGCACTAATTTTAACCATCTTTGGACGTAAATAAGTTACGTATATAGTACGAAAATGAAAAAAGTGAAACCATACAGACATAGATTAGTTATTAAAGAATTCAAATAATTTTATTTTGAACAGATACATTCAATGGATTTTTCATGGTATCCATACTACCAAAGGTCTGCATAGAAACAATCGCGCGCCCGTTTTAGTTGTGTCTCTTTCGTTCTATGCATGTCGCTCGTGAAGTCGGATGAAATAGCATGCATTTTAGCCCCGCCTACCAACTAGTTCGTGCCGTTTGCTTGTTTACCCTTAAGTAATCAATAAACGTCTCTGAGTGCGGCTGTAAGAGTTGTAAATAAGATAAAGTGCTGTTGTGTTTTTTTAAGTAAGTGAGTAAGTCACCCACTGATGGGTAATAGGCATATATAATCTCTTTCTCCTGTCAAAATGTCATCCTACACGGTCCTGTGCCAGCCTCATCCAGGTTTAACTCCCAATGGTGACTATGTCGTTTGCCCGTCTCGCCACCGGACAATCCACATTTATTTTCCCACTTCTTGGACGCCATTTGGTGACAGCCTTAGTCAACCTGACATCACTGCGCCTTACTAGGTGTCCCGCCTAGAGATGAGCCGTGGCCGGCAATATTGCCCGTAGTGGGAATTTTGGTGGTAAAATTGCCGGGAATGGAAATATTCGGGGAATATTTCTTAATTATAAGGCAAATTAAGTACGGAAACTATGTAATACACTTATAATTTGCATTTATAGGCCCTAATCTACATTGACCGGCAACTTTGGCAATATTTCCAATGTTGCTGGCAATTTTGGTATTTTACCGGCAGTGGCAATATTGCCATCAGGCACATCACTAGTCCCGCCCAACTACATTTGAGTTCCATAACGCGATTTTCTATTTCGAAGACCTTTAGACGTCTAAATCTAATACCTATTCTCGTTCATATTCAAAACTTTCCCCATAACATTTTCCTCATTTCTCCGCAAATTCCCTGGGAGTTAATTTTAAACAAATCACTTACCAGTGCCATTTCCGATTTTCTCTAAATATGCTCATGATTTCTCATTCTACCTCGTTGGTGTAGTGGCCGCAAGCGTGCCTACTGAACACGATGTTTTGGGTTCAAAGTGTTATTGGGTTTAGCCACTGAGTCTGAATTTGTGCCCGGTTGCTGGCAATAGCCTTTTTTAACCGACTTCTAAAAAAAGAAGGAGGTTCTCCATTCGGATGAAAAAAATCAGTTTCAGGGGGCCAATTCTCGGTTTTAGAGATGGTGTCGAACTCGAGAAAAAATTCTAATGACGTCATTTTTTCGAGAAATTTTAAAAGTTGCTATTCTGGGGATGTCGAATTCGACATTTGTCGAAGGCTAACGTTAGAGTTCATGTCGAGTGCTTCTGAGCAGTAGAGATGTCATGTCGATTATATAGATACGTGATTTCTGAGTGAATTTGTTGAGTTTTGGATTGTACACTGTGTTTTCTTTTCTTTAGTTTTTAAATAAAATACGCCTTGGCATCTCATACTGGAAATTCGATTTATACCTACTCTTTGATTTGTGAATTGTGTTTTCTTGAAACGACGACCTTCGCGCAGATAACAGACTCTGTAATTTGTGTACCTACGATTGGACTTGAAACTACTGAAAGATGGACGAGTTTATTAGCATTTTTATCTCGGAGTTGTTGGAAAGTGGCGAGCAACTGGCCAATATACGGCGACAACAGCTATCCCGCCGTCGATATTTACGACTTGATCGAAACAGAAGTCATTAAAACTTCAGACTAAATAAAGATTTAATAAGGGTTCTAATACTTAGATCTATTGGCTCCTGTAATTCAGGATACCAGTTACAACTAAAATAGACCTGAAAACGAAGGTAAATAATTGTTTGCTTCATAATTTTATTAGTCACTGACAGACAGTCAGCTGTCAAACTGATTATTTTTACACTAAACGTTTCGTTTTACTTTGGCTTTGCACGGGACTTACTCAAATTTAATATATAAATGATGTCCTAATTTTAAGTGTTTCTCATAATTATGTTTACTTGTTTGTTTGTGAAACCAATAAATACTTTTTCTTTCTTTCTTTTATACTTAAATAGTTAGGTTTAGTCAGCGTTTTAAAACAAAATCATTCATTCACTCATAGCTACCTAAAACGGAACGCGCGATTCTTCATAATGGTAACATTAGCTTCACTCGAATCGACATTTTCGTGACATTTATTTCTATTTTGACTGAGAATACGGAATTCTGCTCAATTCGAAATTTTTTGGTAGAGATAGAGATATTTTTGATAGACATAGAGATAGACTTACGAACTCGAACTCGTGATAAATGTCGAAAATTGAGAATTGGCCCCCTGAAGTCGGTGGCAAAAAAAATTAAATCAAACAAACAAAAGTCACCGATTTCAGAAACTGATTTTTCTTCTAAAGTTTATTTTTAACTTTTTTGTGTTTTTTTTTGAAGTCGGTTTTATTTTTTGTTAAAAAGTTTTTGTTTTGGACGGTGTGTAATTATCAAATGACTCCGCCAGCTCTGGGCGGGGCTGTAGGGAGTGTCACACTTCTACTGACTAAAAACCAAACCCATGTTCCTTCTTCGCCCTTGTGTCGGAGCCGCGTTATCCTTTCGATAATCCACAGCCCCGACCGGTTCCTATTACATGATACTTGACTATACTGGCAAAATGTGGGTATAGATAGACGCACAGAAAATGCCTGGAAGAGCTACTGGTCCATGAAAGAGCTATTCAAGGGCGATTTACCCATCCCCTTAAAACGCAAGCTAATGGACATGTGTATTCTCCCCATTCTGACATATGGTGCACAGACTTGGTCTTTGACTAACGTCCAGAAGTCCAAACTCAAGGTTTGCCAACGAGCGATGGAGCGCAGCATTCTGAATGTAAAATTAGCTGACCGCATAAAAAACACCACACTGCGCTCCAGAACTCAAATTGCCGACGTAGCTTATAAAGCTGCGAGACTGAAATGGGACTGGGCAGGCCATGTCAGCCGGATGCCACCGCAGCTGTGGGCCCGAATATCGCAGGACTGGAGCCCTGACACAGCTAGACGGGGTCGCGGTAGACCGAGGAGAAGATGGCGGGACACCTTGGATGTCTTTCTGAACAACTGGCGAGAAGAAGCACACCATCGGAAGAAGTGGAAAGAATGGGGGGAGGCCTTTGCTCAGGAGTGGGACAATAACGGCTAAAAAAAAAAAAAAAAAAGATACTATTAGGTACACCTACACCTCTACCCAACTCTTCGGGGATGACAGGCGTTATGTTATGTGATTTCCCATAAAATAATACTCTGATTAAGCTACAAAACAAAAGCTTTTACACATCGTTCAAACCATAACCGAAGCTTTTAAACGTGAGTTTAAATCTAACCTCTATCTTTAACTGTCGTCTTCAATTACAAATCCCGCTAGCCTTTACTTCTGAACATATAAAACTTTATAGATTTCTAAATTGTATGCGCTATTGTCTGGAAACGTGCCTAACTGTGAGTCTGGATAACTGTTACGTGACACTATGGTGGTAAATTTCCACCTAGGTGGAATTCTAGGCATAGGTTTTGTTGAGCTTTTTAAATGTTATCTTTCTTTCAACGTATTGTATAAGGGATGTTATAGTAGTGTTAAAATGAATCAAATGTAGCTAACAAATCTACCGAAGCTCAGTAGTTTTCATGGAAAATCTTAGAAATATATTTTTTTTAACTGTAATCCATTTGAAGTCGTGTTTTATCAAAATTTTAGGGACATTTATAAAAATAACTATGAATATAAAAGATGATTTTCTGTAGAAACTGACGTTAATTATAGCTTTTTTTTTGTAGTGTATAGATAGACGTGGTCACACTTCACCTGCTATTTTCCAGAGGTGCCTTGTAATTTCGGTACTTACGGTTAAGTCCATGTTATAGGGGCATATCCTATTACCCCCCAGATGGAAATAACCCCAGATTCTTAACTTGTACTGAGAAATACTTGATGGAAAATTCGAAAACTTGGGACTTTTTCGGAAATGGGAATCAAATATCAATCGAATCCAAAAAGCAGATAATTATAATCCATACGCCAACTTCTTTAGTAGGTAGACTGGTTTATAATCTAGAATCCTGTTTATTTTGACTCTATTTTTAACTGACACATAGATATATCTTATTATTATGTAAATTAGCGTCTAGTGTGTCCATTTTGTAGTTAAAACGAGTTAGTGACTAAACTAAAAGGAGTTTCCTCAAGATATTAATTAGGTAATATTGCATATGAATGGGATTATCTATATCTATAAAAGCGAAAGGTCACTCACTCACTCATCACGAAATCTCGAAAACCGCTGGACGTATAAAGATGATTTTTGGCAGAGAGGTAGTTTATAGTTAGTAGACGTCCGCTAAGAACGGATTTTGCGACAGGGCCGGATTAGGGTGGTCTAAGGGCCCTCGCAAGTTTGTATGAAACTCCTTCATTTTTTGTGCTACAATCTAGATTTTTGGCAGAGACGTAGTTTATAGTCAGTGGGCGTTTTTTTCCTACTCCTCCGCTATTCTTTTCTGATTAATTTCGTTGCGGGATCCAAGACAGTTAAATCATTTCTCTGGGACTTCGTCGAGCTTCATTGTCTCGGCGCTTTTCTTGTGGTCGCCACTGTTGATTCTGGCTAACAGGAGTTACAGTGGTTTGGGAATAGTGTGGCGGGCTTGTCCCAATAAAAAAAAAAGTCAGTGGGCGTCTGCTATGAATTAATTTTGCGACAGGGCCGGATTAGGGTGTTCTATGAGCCCTCGCAAGTTTGTATGAAAGTTCTTCATTTTTTGTGCTATAATCTTGATTTTTGGCAGAGACGTAGTTTATAGTCAGTAGACATCCGCTATAAATTAGTTTTGCGACAGGGCCGGATTAGGGTGGTCTATGAGCCCTCGCAAGTTTGTATGAACGACCTTCATTTTTTGGGCTACAATCTTGATTTTTGGCAGGGACGTAGTTTGTAGTTAGTAGACGTTTGCTATGAACGGATTTTGCGACAGGGCCGGATAAGGGAGGTCTAAAGGCTCTCACAAGTTTGTCTGAAAGTTCTTCATTTTTTGCGCAACAGTCTTGAATTTTGGCGGGGACGTAGATTATGGTGAGTAGAAGTTTGCTAAGAACCGATTTTGGTTCAGGGTCGGATTAGGGAGTTCTAAAGGCTCTCGCGAGTTTCTATGTAAGTTGATTTTTGTACTTCCGGCCTGAAATTTAGCAAGTTATTACTATTAGCAAACAATTTTTTTTTGTGACGACTTGCATTACGAGCTCCCCCGCATGTATGTAAATGAAATCCTTGGCTTTTTGGAGCCGAAGATTGGTAGAGTAGAGAGATAAAATATAGTTAAGACATATGTATGTGTGTGAACAGATTTTAGGACAGGGCCAGTTTAAGGGAATATATTCGCTTCGATTGGCATTTGTCATTCGATTTGGCATAGTACATCCCAGAGGCAGTTCCACACATAGGTACATACACGTCAAAATTTCCTAGCGAACGAAGTCGCGGGCAACAGCTAGTAATAAATAATCGTGTCTCGGAAAGCATGTTAAAATATGCCCCGGCCGTTATTTGTAGATCTTTGGCAGTCGTTATAGTCTTACCAAGGGGTATCGTTTTACCCAGTAAGGCAGTCACCCAGTAAAATATTGCGATCCTAGAATGGTTCGGAAAAGACTAGACTTTTTCACAAGTTCTCTGTTTTACTACAATGTATTTTAAGTTTTGCACTACCTACTGAATACTGAATATGAACACATTCATCAGCACAATATTTGAGTGCGTTACATTGAGTTCTTCCGTAAAACGTAATTTTTCACCCAAAAATCAAGACGTTTCCCAGCAATGATTTTTACTTTTATTTACGTCTTTAATTCTTTTTTGTCGTGTGGTTGGTGCCAGATCCTGGTTTTATGTCGCTCATGCGCCTCTGATTTGGCTTAATTTTATAGTACTTATTTTGATGTACAGAATACTTTGGTTGACGACTTCGTGAAAGGTCCGCCTTGTGTACTTGTGTATCTACGAGACTTCCCAACCAATAACAGTTAGTTTTATTAACGTACGACCTACCATTAGTTAATCTTCTGTGAATGACGTCCAATCTATTCCCGTGGAGACCTTTTTTGCGTCCATCACAACTATTCCAAGCCGGTTATTTAAACGGTAAAGTTATAATATTAGCTATGTGGTTTCTCAACGCACTGTAATCAATATACTGTTAATCTCACGCAACGTTAAATGGGTGCCCGTTATGTTTAAAAGGTATTTGTAGGGGATCCCTGCACTTAGTGATGATACCGGGGCGATTCTATAGGGATGATGAAATAAAACCGACCACAGCGAATGTCCGTTGAACACTGATTTATTGATTTATTGTACTTACACAAATTAGCTAAGTAATAGGTACAAAATGCTGAGTGCACAGAATGCACGGCGCGTGAGTATGAAAAGTAATGTGCGGTTCCGTACATCCTGCCCGCCCAAATGAGACAACTGACATGATAGATTAACAGATAATTAAAGTAAGAGACAAGCTAAAGTTTACAATGATATAAAATAGTAAACTGATAAGTTATATAAATTGCTAATGATACAAATGTGTTAAAACTAACTAACACGATTATTCTACGATACACATGGGCGAGGTAGCCCTGTCTACACCACTGATCGTGAACACTTCACTACACTTTTGCACTGACGCCGCTGCACTCGACGCCGGTGTGACCGTCGCCGGCCCCGCCCCGAGAGCCTCCTGGCCCTGGGGGGCCGGCGACGGTGGTGCCCTGCCCGTACTGCGTTGTCTTCTGATGAGGTACACGACGACGCCACACAAGATGATTACCGAAGCTACACTGATGTACGACACAGTGTAGTGATGAATATCGTGAATACTCAGATCTGTAGATGACTGTTCCTTTACCTCGTCAATCTGAGCCCTTAATTTATCCCAAATGAGATGATGATCTTCAGCCTCACTGAAGTTCTCTGGCGCAGACGTTTTCATGATTTTGTTTAGTACGGACACCTCTGGGACTTCGATGTGATGATGAATATTTACATGATTGATGAAATTGTTATGAGCATAAATACTAAAGGTCTCTCCTTTCAATGTGCAACCTTGACCTAGGGTAATAATCCCGTTGCCGACAAGGTTCACCATTGTGATTCCGTTGGCGCAAATAATGCGAGTTTGGCATTCCGAACAAAATGTATACAACCAGCTGTTCGGCCTGTGCAATTTGATCCATTGCTCGTTACATGACGATTTTACGGAGTGGCATAAATGTTTTTTATTTAATATTTTCATCTCGCAGATTGATTGCTGCATGTTTAGATTGTAGATGGGCAAGTTTAGTGAGCATAACAAGATATCGTTAGGGACGTGGGTACATGATTGGTAGGTCTTCTTCTGATAGTAGAAATGCTGTATCCTTGCGCAAATTGTAGGCTATGAGCGGTACTGATGGAATGAGTTGATAATATTGTGCTCCTCTCTTTTGCGAAATAGATATGATTTTATTCAACTCAAATAATTCGTTGCTTAGGAGTGGAACCTTGATCTCAATGATTAAGTAATTAGAGAAGACTCTAGCCGACACCTTTAGCAAACGGTACAAATCCTTGACATTCCTCAAGTCTACAGGTATCGTAAGTTTACCATTCAGTCGACTGGAGATAGTGCTCAGCTGATACGATAGTTGCTCCGGTGACAGCAAATGGCTGTCAATGCGTCCGTGTGAGATATCTGTTACAGTACCGATCAGCGTTTGCTGAATCCAACGAATATTTGAAAGAATGATTGATGCTGCTAGTGATGATGAAGTGATGTAAAGGCCATCTTCATTTGCGAAACGTACCTTGTTCACCTCAGATGTTATATTTTGTAGATGTTGTTTGATAAATGAAAATTGTTTATTCATGATATCCTCGTTACGGCGTACGATGTTGAACTCTGATTCTAAGATGCTTGTTTGATTTTTTATAAGTTTCTGTAGATGTGCTTCATTATGACTGATTTTTTCGATGTCACCCTTATATTGCTCTGCGAACCTTTCGTCTAGTACACCGAATAACGAGCTGGCAATATAACCCACACCGTTTACTAGGCCTCTTTTCAGCCTCTTCGGGCTTTGATATTTAAGTAACATATCATAATGTTCAATGTCGCTTATTTCGTGCTCTAATTGATAAATGATGCTCTGATATTGTTTACTTGACTGTGTTATGCACAATGACTTGATATGATTGACGTAACTCTTGATGTCAGCTAAGCCTTTCCAGTAGGTCGTCATATTGTAGTAGACAACTAGACGCCATTCGTCCTGGATGTACTGAAGATTGGATATTCTGTCGAAGTAAATGGCTTGATTCTGATCTAATGATGTCAGATTATACGATTCTGGATTGGGTATATTTTCCGCTGAAGTAGATGATAATAACATGAAAAATAATAATAGGAAGCTGGTGAATAGATTCTTCAATGAAACGTTGTTGCGAGGAAGTCTCTTTCTCTTGCTTTGCTCGTCAGATTTGTTTTGATGATAAATATTTTGATCTTGTGTTGTATCCTCGTTTACTGGTAACAACACAAGTCTGGTGACAGGACGTTGAATGATGTGATTTTTGGTTTTTAAGCTGACTACCCTTACATAGCCATCCCTTCCAGGATGAACTGCTTGAATACGTCCTAGCGCCCACTTGCCGGGTGGCAAGTTTTCTTCCTTGATAAGAACGACATCATCGACTTCGAAATTCCTACTTGGCTTACGCCATTTTGATCTGGCCTGCAGTTGCTGTAGATACTCGCTTGACCACCTTTTCCAAAGTTGTTTGTTCATTGATTGAATAAGTTGCCACCGTTTTGTGTGGCTTATGTGATTTGGATCAGTCTGTGGTCTAGATAGAAGCGGGCCGCCAATCAAAAAGTGACCTGGCGTAAGAACGTCGTCTTCAGGGCTCTCCGTCAACTGACAGAGAGGTCTTGAGTTCAGACATGCCTCGATTTGATATAGGAGGGTAGTAAACTCCTCATAAGTGAGTTTCTGATCTCCGATGATGCGCTTCAGATGGTACTTGAGGCTTTTCACCGCAGCCTCCCAAAGACCACCTGCACTTGGCCATGCAGGAGCGTTGAAGTGCCACTTTATGTTCATCTCATTGATGTTATTGAAGAAATCGGTGTTGATTGTGGCTATTATATCTTGATACTCCTTCTTTATGATACGGTTGGCACCTACGAAATTCGTGCCATTGTCACTGTAAACGTGACTTGGTGTTCCACGTCGGGCCGAGAACCTACGAAAGGCTGCTAGAAATGCTGGCGTACTGAGATCAGACACTAGCTCCAGATGAACAGCCTTGGTAGATAAACAAACAAACACAGCAATATAGCCCTTAACAGTTTTGATTCCACGTCCCTTATTAGCCTTCAACTCGACGTGTCCGGTAAAATCGACACCCGTGTGAGAGAAGGGTCGTGATGGGGTGACTCGTGGTTGTGGAAGATCAGCCATGATTTGTTGATACTGTGTTTGAGTAAAACGCTGACACTTAACGCATGATCTCAGCTTCCTTTTGACGGTACGGATTCCACTGATGATCCAATACTTGTCTCTGATGTATGAAAGTGTCAGTCGCGGGCCTCCATGTAACGTGGTAATATGAGCTTGATCGATGATTAAATCTGTGAGACGACTATGGCTTGATAATATGATAGGATGCTTTGATGAGTCGTTGATGCGTGCGTTTTTCAGTCGTCCACCCACTCTAAGGATACCGTGCTCATCTATGAACGGGTTAAGACATGATATTTTGCTTCTAGGATGCACATGCCCCTTTTGATTGATAAACAAAATATCTTCATGAAATTGTTTTAATTGGTCATCTTTTATAATATTATTCAATGCATTGTCCATTTCTGATGACGTTAAAACATATGATTTGGACGTATGTTTACCTCGTGATTGCGTAATGAAACGTGATATCCAAGCGACGATTCTTACAATGCGAGTTAAGGAGCTGTAGTTCTGTAATAACTCGTGAATTAATGAAATATGTTTTTGATGTATAACTGTGTTTACACCAGGCTTCTTGGTCTCCAAATCTGGTGATTGATATGAGGTGATAGGAAGGGTGCTTTGTTCGAAATTGGTTATCCATTTCGGACCCTGCCACCACAACGGATGGCTTGATAACTTCCGTGACGTCAGACCTCGAGTAGCGCAATCAGCTGCATTCTCTTCGGATCTCACATGATGCCAACTTGATGATGGAATGATATTAGTGATTTTGTTGATTCTGTTTGCCACAAATGGTTTCCACCTTTTCACGTCGCCTTGAATCCACCCTAAAACTATCATCGAGTCTGTCCAGGTGTAAATCTCCACATCTTGATTTGATAATGATTCCCTGACTTTCTTGATAAGTTCAGATAGTAGTAGCGCACCGCATAGCTCTAGTCGTGGTAATGATACCTTTTTTGCCAGAGGTGCCAACTTTGTTTTTGCTACAGCGAGCGTTGATTTGCGCTCGCCCTTATTGTCGTTTGCTACTACATACACAACACATGCGTATGCTTTGTCGGATGCGTCACAAAATCCATGAAGTTGATATGTTTGGTTTGTGTTGCCGAGATAACGTGGTATAATAAATTGATCTATGATATTGAAATCATTCTTGATTTGAGCCCAGTCATCTTGAATCGGTTGTGGAACTTCTTCGTCCCATGATAAATGTAATGACCATGCATTTTGAAAAAGCAGTTTGGCTCTGATTGATAATGGTGACAGCCAGCCTAAGGGGTCGAATATCTTCGAGATTTCCGAAAGTAACTGTCTCTTTGTGACGCGTTTGTCGTGAGAATGTAATTGATTTTGAAAGCTAAAGCTATCTGTTGATGAGGTCCATCTTAGTCCAAGTGTTTTTCTTGTTTCCGAGCACTTGAAGTCTAAGGGGTTGTTGAGTTGATCTGGTGATAAGTCTACCAGTAGGTCCGGTACGTTACTAGACCATTTCCGGAGGTTCATACCAGCTCCCTTCAGCATCTCAATGAGTTGATGCTGAAGCTCCTTCGCTTGATGAATGGTATTTGCTCCACTAAACAGATCGTCCATATAAAATGATTGACTTAAGGCTGACGCTGCTAAAGGATACTTGATGGCATCGTCTATTGCCAACTGTTTTAGCGTTCGCATCGCTAAGTAAGGAGCGGCCTTAGTACCGTACGTTATAGTTGTAAGATGATGTTCTTTGAGTACTTCTTGGGATGATTGCCGCCAAATGATTGATTGAAGATGGCGGTCAGATTGCCTGATAAAGATTTGGCGAAACATTTTCTCTATGTCTGCCGTGATAACGTATGTATATGTTCTCCAGGATAGAATGAGCGTCATGAGGTCTTTTTGAAGATTTGGTCCGCAGCACATGAGGTCATTTAGGCTTTTTCCTGATGATGATTTCGCCGACGCATTGAAAACGACTCTAAGTTTTGTTGTTGTCGAGTCTAATTTCATTACGCCATGATGTGGTAAAAAGAAGGCACGGTTTGATTCGTCGACATTATTTGCTGTACACATGTGACCTAGTTGTTGATATTCACACATAAATGTTTTATAATTTTCTGCAAATGATTCGTTATTACACATTTTTCTTTCTAACTGTTTGAATTGTGCAATAGCCTTTGATTTAGATGTCCCCAGCTGATTTTCATATTCGGGTTTCATAGGTATGCCAACCTCGTATCTACCAGAAGCCAAACGACGAGTAGCCTGCTGATAAAACTCTTCACAGTACTGCTCCTCACTGGTTAGGGGTGATGATGATGATGTTTCAACGTCCTCTATCTCCCAATATTTTGAAAAATCTGAGATATCATTTGTTGCGATATGACAGTTAAATGTGCGAACATTGCCAGACAGGATCCATCCGAGTGCGGTCTGTTGTGCAATCGGAGCCTGCGCTGGTCCTTTGATGAGACCTTCCATGATGATTTGAGAATAGATACTGACATCCAAGAGAATATCTATTGGTTTAGACACGTTGTATTCCGGATCTGCCAATTGAAGATGCTGAATATGAGGCCATGATTGTTTTTTGAATGGTGCACCTGGCAAGCAGTTAGCGACTTTAGACAGAACCAGTGCTTCTGTAGTAAAATTATAGTCACCATAGATTGATTGACAGTCGATTGATACCCGTCCTTTGCTTTGCTTAGTACCGGCACCTATTCCTGATACTGATGCGTTGTAACGTTGACGCTGCAACCCTAGTCGCTGAACAGCGTTTTCCGATATTAATGATATTTGTGAGCCCTGGTCTAGAAGTGCTCTAAGGGTCACGTAGCTGCCGTCAGTACACCTGACACAGATTGACAGCGTGGTTAGCAATAACTCTTCGTCATCCCCTGCGACATGATTAACGTTAGGATGGTCGTTTGATGATTTTGATGACGAAGCGGTCATTGAAGACGATGATGATGATGAAGTGGCTTGAGAAGTTGGTTTTGATGATGGAACACACGCTTCGTGGAGTACCGTATGATGATCACCTTGGCAGGTTTTGCAACGTTTCGTTGATGTGCATTTTTTTCCATCGTGACTAAATAAACAATTTCGACATATATTTGATTTCGACAATGTTTTCAATTGTACCTCTGATGACATTTTTATAAATTTCTGACACGATAGCAAATTGCGAGCATGGTTTGAATTGCATACGGTGCATTTCGAAGTTTGCGTAATGATGGCCTGATAATTTTTATTTGCGAAACCTTTAATATAGTTTTGCTTATTATGCGATTGATTAGGGTTCCGTTTGCTTGATGATGTGGATTCCTTATTGGTTTTAATGGGCTCAAGAGCAGTGAATTTACTCTCAAGATATGACATTAACTCCTCCAACTTTGGTAGGTCACGAGGATTCTTGCGTGCTTCTTTGTACCCAGCATATGTTTCTGGGTCCAGTTTTTTGCATAGCAGGTGAACCAACAACGGGTCCCATGTATTCGTATCAACACCAAGATTGTGTATCGCGTGAATACATTCGGTTGAGGTATCATATAAACTTTTGATGTCTGATGATGTTTGCTTTTGGATGTTTGGTTGGTTTAGGAAGATTTCGATGTGATTGGTGAAAAGAAGTTGAGTGTTATTGTACCGATGTAATAAGATATCCCACGCTGTGTCGTAGTTATCCGATGATATATGGAGATGATGAATGAGACGCTCTGCCTCACCCTTAAGTTTTCCCTTAAGGTGCTGCATCTTTTGAGCTTTCGTGATTGAGTTGTTGTTATGAATTGTCTCGGTGAACAAGTCATAAAATGTTGGCCATTGAGTGTAGTTTCCGCCAAATGACGGTATGTCAATGTGCGGGGTTGATCTTTCCAAATGAGATGTTGATGAGATCTTCTTATGAAGCTCTCTTTTGATGTTTTTGTAGGCCAATTCATGACTGTTGAACTCCTCGTCGTATGATATGTCACCTCCTACTAAGATATGATCGATTTGCAAATGTTGCGTATCGATCATTGCCCACTTTGCTTGGATGTTTCTGAGCTCATCCTCAAGTTCCCATTTGTCCGATATCTGATCAATCTTGATACCTTTAACCAGTCGAGTAAATGCCCTAAAGTTTGTGCGTTGCAGTGATATTAGTTCGTCTAATTTGCCATCAGGTTGAGTTGATTTGTTTGATTTGCCGTAAGACGAAAAGAGATTCCGTAAAGTTTGATAATGATCTTTGCCGTTTTGATACGTGTTGTCAAGAAAGTAGTCGACCGCCGCATCTTTATGCTCCGATATTTGCCTATGATTTTGTTCGAACTCTCCCCAGAGGTTGTCTATCGCGTCTAAACGTTTCTTAAGGTACTCGGATGTTTTACGAGAATCCGAGTCCTTGCTGAAGTTAACCTTGATGGTATTGAAATTGGCGATGATTTCAGATTGACGGGCAATAATATCTTCCATGATGTAGGTGGGTCAAAGGAACAGTCTTACTTGTAAATCTGATGATCCACGTGCTGACGATGCTGATTGCGGACGCTGAAGCCTCGCGCCGCCCGATGATGAGCTCCACGGAGCCTGATGATGATGATGTCACGTCGTGATTTGCTTACCACGACCGTGATGTTGACCTATGCTTAAGCCAAACGTGACTCAAGTCTAGGATGATTGCGTGAAAAGAGTTTCTCACTGGTTTGATCTCAGAACGACGTTCGCGTGAGATTGCCACCGAGCTGTGCGCGCGATAGCTCAAAGTGCCGCGACGAGGTCCTGGTGCTAATCTCGAAGGACCAAAAATAAATGTAGGGGATCCCTGCACTTAGTGATGATACCGGGGCGATTCTATAGGGATGATGAAATAAAACCGACCACAGCGAATGTCCGTTGAACACTGATTTATTGATTTATTGTACTTACACAAATTAGCTAAGTAATAGGTACAAAATGCTGAGTGCACAGAATGCACGGCGCGTGAGTATGAAAAGTAATGTGCGGTTCCGTACAGTATTTTTTAATTTCTTACCTACTGGTATTGATATTGTTGAACTGCCTGATTAGTCTAGTGGTAATAAACGAGACAATTAAGCATTACTGTAAGGCTTTTTTGTTAAGCTATTGCATAGCTTCTATCGCGGGCCTTGAGCGTGGAGATCGAATCCAGAAATTCCCTAACGAAAATATTCAGGATTCAGTATTTTTTGCTATGGTTACGGAAAATAACAAGGTTGTCAACTGAGGTTGTCAAATTAAATAATTAATTATTTGCTGTTGATAAAAAATGCTATGCAATAGCTTTACCGCGGCAGTCTCCGAGTGCCACATTTAGTTGTTTATTTTTTGTAGTGGCTTCTCGCAGTTCAGTCTAGGGGACTGGCTTCTGCCTGGCCTTGCTGGCTTATGCGTTAAGTGGCCTCCAGCTAGGGGCAAATAACTTAGGGCACCCTCTGTGTGGTACTTACCTCGGCGAAGTATTATAATATCTGTGCCTCGGCTTAGGACGTCACTCGGGGGGAGGGGGGGGGGGCAGCAAAGGGACAGGCTGGATCTTATTGAGATAGTACACCCACATTTATGTCACAGTTATGTTTAACTCCCAAAGGCGAGCCTATTGCCATCAACTGTGCACAAATCCATACTCAGTGGCTGCTACTGAGAAATTCCTGATAGAAAATCTCAATAACACTTTGCTCGACCTGCGAATCGAACCCCTCACGCTTCGTAGTCGCGCTTGCGACCGCTAGACCATCGACTACTAGAATTTAATTTAAATCTCTTCTACCTGATTTGGTCAGTAAACGCTGCCTTTTCTTGTAAACTTTCCGTCCACATAATTTATGTTTTACAATTATCTTTTCAAATCATCAATGCTCATCCTCAATGCTTTTACCAAGATGACCATAAATCTAATAATCAATGTCAATGTCAAATGTCAATGTGTGATATTAATCTAATGTCAATGTCATAATCTGTGACAGCAAATGTCAATAGTACCCTACGTAAACAATCTAAACTAATATTAAAAAGACTAAAGATTTGATTGTTGGTTTGTTACGATTTCACTCAAAA
This sequence comes from Diarsia dahlii, assembly GCA_949775195.1. Classification (NCBI taxonomy): domain Eukaryota; kingdom Metazoa; phylum Arthropoda; class Insecta; order Lepidoptera; family Noctuidae; genus Diarsia; species Diarsia dahlii. The sequence goes on along the minus strand of OX459218.1, from coordinate 11,734,624 downwards.
ACTACTGAACGGTTTTGGATAAAATTTGGTACACAGATAGTTTATAACCTGGATTAACACAAAGGATAGTTTTTATCCCAATTTTATCTTCCCGTGGAATAATTTTCGAGTTGTAACGGGCGAAATCGCTGGCAACAGCTAGTGATATTATATTTAGAGAAAAGATTTGGTTTTTTGGCTTGTTTGTTTGTTTCTATAACTCAAAAACTACTAAGCCGATTTTAAAAATTCTTTCACCATTAGAACATACCTTCATGCTGCTACATCCTTACCAAGTTACATAGGCTATATTATAAATTTTCAAAACACACGCGGAGGAAGTCGCCGGCTAAATGCTAGTTAAAGTATAAATGGGTGCTATTTACAGCTGACATCAATTTTCCTCCATGTGGCCTGTGATTAGAATCTTTAAGCGAACCGGTTGGTAGGTCGTTGAACTTATTAGTTATTGGTTTTCTAACTGTTGTATTTGAATAAATTGGTTTTAAAAGCCCTTTGGCTATCGTGTGTGGGTTCTCCATGGTACCTACATATAATTTTTGAAATTGTAGTAAACGAGACATAATAAACGTTGTTATAATTTGATTTTGTCGTATTCGAAGCAGCGATGACCCAGTGCGACCCCGACTTCGTGGTCGAATTCGAAGTCGTGGGTTCGAACCCAGGCAGGCGCATTGCTTTGTGTAATTTATTTCATCACCACTGGTCTCAAAACTGGTGAAGGAAAACATCGTAAGGCATGTCTTAGAACAAAAAAAAAATCAAAGACCCGCACTGGGTCCGCGTGGTGGACCCATCCCTCTCCTAGAGAGGAGGCCTGAGTCCCTGCAGTGGAAACATTATTGGTTGATGATGATGATTGTGAAGGTTTCTGAGCGGATTTTAATGAGCCAAACAGTTTATAAACTGGGTCACTATTTTTGCCAAATAAGCGGTATGGTCAATATTTTTTTCTTACTTTTTACTTGATATTACGGTCCCTTTTGGGCCAATTACCGAACTCACAAGTGAGCATAACAATGTGGGATAAAATAAAATCCACGTTTATTAGTTAAAATGCGCCAAATCACCTGTAAAGCTTACGGTACTTTTAAATGATCTTGTTTTTTATGCAGTTTAGCTTAATCTTGTGCATCTTAAATACTGTTTGGATGGTGACCTAAGTAGGTACGTTAAGCTTATGTACGAATTATTATTACAGTTTTTTTTTTTTGGAATATCAATTTACACTTAAAAGTTACTAGAGCAGCGGTGGCCCAGTGGTAGCGCCCCCGACTTACGAACAGTAGGTCGTGGGTTCGAACCCAGAAAGGCACATTACTTTGTGTAATTTATTTCATCACCGCTGCTTTTAAAACGGTGAAGGAAAACATCGTCTTAGAACCAAAAAATTCGAAGACATGTGACATCTGACTGGCCTGTTGGTCTAGTGGTTAGTGACCCTAACTGCTATGCCGGAGGTCGTGGGTTCGATTCCCACCCAGGACAAATGTTTGTGTGATGAGCACGATCATTTGTTCTGTGTCTGGGTGTAATTTATCTATAATATGTATGTATTTAGAAATATATAAGTATGTTTATCAGTTGTCTAGTACCCATAACACAAGCTCTGCTTAGCTTGGGACTAGATGGCGTTGTGTGATAGTTGTGGAATATTATTATTTATTATTATTATTATCTACCAATCCGCACTGGGCCCGCGTGGTAGATTATAGCCCATTCCCTCACAAAGAGAGGAGGCAGTGGGAACATTAATAGGCTAGTTGATGAAGTTACTTATTGGTCTAGTGGCGACGCTGTTATTTGTAAATCTTTGACAATCGTTACAGGCAGTCAGTGGCCAGAAAGTCAGATAACCAGTCTTACCAAAGGATACCGTGTTACCGGGTAATAACTGGTTGTAGAGATCATAATATAAGGTCTCATTAAAATAGGTGGACAAATTTTAACACAGCGTTCAGTAGGTCTAACCAAACATATCTAAACAAAAAAAACATCAAAATAAATGTTTTTTGTTTTACTTAAAATAATAAACTACCGGCACTCTAGAACAAACTCATCCTTTATGAGTAGGTACTTAAATGCGTTTTTCTTATTATTATTTTTACCATCGTCCTTATTTTGGTGGTCTGAATGATTTCTGAAATTTTGTCCACCTACATATTTTAATGGGACCTTATTTATAGTCAGTCTAAAATACTGGTATCCAAAAGCCAACCCCAACATAGCAGGGTAGTTGACTAAAAAAATCTAATTAGTCCGTCAAATAGATTTCCAAAAAATATTGGACACCTATTTTTCTTTTTTCACGTGATCAATAAATGAAGACAGTGCTTCGAAAAGTCGCGTGACGTCACAGTTTGGTACATTTTTTACCAAGCCGCCACTTGTGAGCTTATTGACTCGTATTATTTTTGTAATTTTGTATTAATTTGATAAAAAACCTCATTCGCCATTCCCTACTAAATATAACTTAATATTGCATATTTCTGTTATCTTTAATTTTAAACAAATTATTTTTTCTCTTTTCTAATAGTCGTTATTTTATCATCTACTAGCGGGCGTCCCGCGGTTTCACCCGCGTAGATCCCGTTCCCGTAGGAATACAGGGATAAAAAGTAGCCTATGACACTCAGCAATAATGTGGCTTTCTATTGGTGAAAGAATTTTTAAAATCGGTTCAGTAGATCCCGAGATTACCCCTTACAAATTTAACAAATATACAAACACACAAACTTTACTTCTTTATAATATTAATATAGAAAAGTTAAATGTCACACGTACTGCTATCAATATTAGCGATTAGTTCTATTATTACCCAAAATTCTACGCCTACTTGTGAACAGCGCTGTGGGTTACTTTATGACCAAATTGTTATTATGTTAAATTAGTTGTAAGTCCTTATTTTGTAACTGTTTGCTGTTCCTATTAATAAAAATAAAATAAAACAAAAAACACGTATCCAATATTTTTCGTTAATCTAACAGACGGACCAAACAGATTTTTTTTTTTGTCAGTCAACTCTATTTGGAAAAGGCTAGACCAACATTGAATTATAATTACGCATGTGATGGATTTATTAACATTGTTCTTTTCAGCAAATAAAGCACTTAAAACATCTCTTCTTTTAGTAAAACTGTATTTTATCTTTGTTCCAGTGAATCCAAGATGGCGTTACAAAGGTTACTCCGCGTCGTACTTATATGCGCTGTCAGTTATACCAGCGCTTCCATAGTAGACGACGGACATAATTATAGAAGTAAGTCAAAGATTTCTTGCCCATAATTCTCCATAGAGATCTACGGTTTGGAACGGGCAACTAGAGTACTTTCACAAGTTACTAAGCCTTGTGACTATGACTGCAGCTTCGCTTTCTTTTGTTTTTCTGACATTTAAAGGTAAGGTCGCTTCATTTCGTCACGACACGTCGTCGCGTCATGTCGTTGCAGTCATGATTTCGAACCCGACTGCAAATAACTATTAGTCAATAACTCTAAACACGCTCGACGTGTCGTTGCTCCGGGGCGTCAGTGGCACTACTGATCTGCGGTCGGACGACACGTGCGTCTGCCGCTCGACGACGCGTTAGCTTCATGTCGCTAACTACGGAGGGAATTTCTTAGAAATACGTAGAAACCAGTAGTGTCGCTGCGACACGTGAACACGTCGCCTGCTGCTGCTGCGTGCAGTCGGCTACCAACTTGTACCTTAAAAATGTATTTGGTTCAATTGAAATAATTGTTATCGTTTAGATGTTACATAACTGACTGTTGAAGAGTTCCTACGGGTCCGTCTCATGACCAGGTCAAACTGCCATGCCATATTCAGTCTAATAACTAAATTAACTATCAAATTTTGAGTCATTGAAAAAATCTAAGACATTGAATTGAAATAAAAGTAATAAAGAGACTACAGTTCTCGAAGTGAAATCGGCTTGAGCTTATCAAAATAAGCTTCATGTCCATGGAATAGTTCTACGCGAGTCGGGTCGCATCGTCCCAGTCAATGAAAACCAAAATATGTAGCTTTTTTTGGTTGTTTCTAGCCCATTTGCGTCGATAATTATGTTTTTTGGCAAACAAATGAATTGTTCAGCTGACGTGACAACACGGTTGACGCAGTGGCTGAGTGATTGGGTCACAGAGTACATTTAGGCTGAGTTGCACCAAAAAAGTAGTTAAAGTTAAAGTTTGTGTCAAATGACACGTCAAACAAACATCAAAACTTCAGTTTTCAGAAATCAGAAATCATTTATTTTGCCAAGAATATGTGTACAAAATAAGATGGTAACATTGTAAAACAGATTCAACACACTCTACCTTACGGCATGCAAAAAGTAAAGAAAGTATATATACTCAACTAACAACAAGACTAAACAATCAAATAACAAAGAGATAAAATGAAATTGTGGATTAAAATACAGACACATATCGCTCACGTTCTATACAACATAATAAATAAACAACAACAAACTTTCTTCTAAAATTAACAAATAATTGATAACTCGACAATTACATAATTAAATTCAAAATAAAAAAATATTAAATCAATAAAAAAAAATCATAAACATTCAAATATAATGGGATAAATTAAGATAACATAATCAACACATATCATTCAAATAAAATAGAATAAAACAAAATAACATTATAGACTCTTATCATTTAAAAAATCTTTTATAGAATAGTAACATTTATCTATAAGTAAGGATGTAAGCCTCTTTTTAAACATGCTTAACGATTCTTCCTTGTAGGTATGAGGTATTTTATTATAGATGACTGGCCCCATTGAAAGCAAGCTTTTTCTTAATAAAGCTGTTTTGTACCTACCTGTATACATTAGATTTTTGTATTGCGATCTAACACATCCCGGACGTTTTCTAATATCGTCCCTAAGGGTAAAAAGGTGTAAATTTGTTCTAACAAATATAGCTACTTCAAGGATATACAGAGACGGAAAGGTGAGTAACTTTAGAGACTTGAACACAGGTGCACAACTGTCGGTATTTTTAAGACTAGTCATTGATCTTATGCAACGTTTTTGGACCTTGAATATCCTCTCTCTTTCTGAACAGTTACCCCAGAATATAACGCCAAATCTCAAAACCGACGCAGCTAGACCATGATAAGCTTCCAGCACGGTGCGAATGCTTACTTTTTTTGCCAAGTTATATAGTACGTACGCTGACTTGCTTAGCCTCTTACATACATCCTCTGCATGCGGTTTCCAGGTCAATTTATTGTCAATTAGAATACCTAGGAATTTTGTATTATTTGTCGAGTCTACTCTTTGTCCATTAAATTCAACCTCATAATTTTCAGCTCTTACACGCTGATGAAAATGCATAACTTTTGTTTTTTGAATATTTAAGATAAGATTATTTTCATTAAGCCAATTTATTATACTTTTTAATGTATTATTAATGTCACTCTCATAATTAATTCTATTGTCGCATTTTACTATTGCCGTACTGTCATCCGCAAACAATACCACAGGTTGTTTTGTATCGGTTAGGCCAACAATGAGTTGCGCCATTTGACAAATAGTTAAATGACGTCTTAACTTTAACAGTAACTGCAACCGCTCACTTTCCGCTGGTTAGTGTTATAGTTTGTGTTAAATTGTCTGTTAATTTTATAGTCAAACGCGTTGAATATAACCTTTAGACATCATGTCCCTGCTCCAAGAAATACTCGCAGAAACCAGTTCTGATGACGAAAGCGATGAAAAGAAAAGTGTGATTACCTAGAGCCGATCGTTTTTCCACATGGAACGACGAATGTTTCTTGCCAAGATTTCGAGTCTCTAAAAACGTAGCTTGGTGGCTGACTATACGATTGCATTGCTTAAGGCGTAACAAGGATATTCATCGTAGGTAATTGTTCAACCAAAAAATAATACGTGCTATAGACAAAGCAATAAATATAATAGGTACTTACTTTATAAGTTTTTAAACTGACATGGTCACTGACACTACTATTAATATCATAAACGGGATATTTACCATGTTACATGTTTAACATGGTAAATATCCCGTTTATGATATTAATAGTGGTACTTACTTTGTTTGAATGTTTGCAAAAAAAATTTTGTATAAACATATAATTAAATAAGCAGTACCTTTGTGCTCTTCTATTTGTTACGTTTTTATCCTTTTTTTTTGTATTTTGTGTGTGCATAAATAAATAAATAATTTTTCTATACCAAGGGGTATAGAAAAAGTAGGTACTGTCAAATTTGACACAAACTTTAACTTTAACTACTTTTTTGGTGCAACTCAGCCTCAATATTGGATTGGGTGCTATGCTGCGTGTCGCCTGTTTGATTCCCGTAGGGAACGAAGACAGGAAAGGAAGTAGTTTTGCACGGGATGCTGTTGGTACAATTCGATGTGATCACCAATTAAATAAATAATAAAATAAATAAAAATAATAAATTTACAAACCATCCATTCTGCGTGACAAAGCACTGGAGATACCCATATTAATGATATATTTCTTTCCCAACAGCGGGCCGTCAGTCCCCAGCCAGTATATTCACAGTGGGCAACGGAGAGCAATGTCTGGGTAACGACAGGTCTACCGGCGGTGTCTGCCTGTCCAGAAACCAGTGTAACACCCAGGGAGGCAAGGCTATCGGCTTCTGTGGGGTCTTCGCTACTTGCTGTTCTTGTAAGTATCTAAATAACTACGACATAAATTTTATGGAGCTCGCGAGGTTTAGCCGCGGTTGCCTAGGCTCGTCCGCCACCAATCATTACAAACCGAGTTTCCTCCTTGCCTCGGAGAGCACGACTGGTCATTTGAAGATCTTTGAGAGTCGTTACAGTCGTTACCCGAAAGTCTGAGTCTTACCAAGGGGTATTTAATTGAATTAGGCAATACTAACTGGATTGTAGAGGTCAGCTAGGCAGTCGTTCCATGAAAAAAAACAGGTATCCAGTATATAATAATAGCCGAGATAGTCGAGAAAATAACTAGACAAATGATGATGAAATCGACTTTTATAAAGAGACGGTCGACTGTCATTTAATACGGTTATGAGCTGTGGTTATAAGTAATAGAGATAACGAAAGGCAGAGATCTACGGAAAAGAAATTAAAATGTCATTTCTTTTTTTGGTAGGACTAAAACCCACCCGTGTTCCTTCCAAGGCCTTTGTATTTCGGGGTTACAGTATTTCTTTCGAAGGGTCCCGCAGCCCACGATTTAAAAAAAAAGGAACGAAGCAGATTTTCCTAAAAATCCTATTCTTTTCCAGTGAACGCCTGTGACGTCCGCACAAACACGAAGGTAGCGGTCTTCATCAACCCTCCTCTGAACAGAGAGTCCTCCGGTCTGGAGTGCTCCTATAACGTGGAGATCAACAACAACAACGTCTGCCAGATGAGGATCGACTTCGAAACCTTCAACCTTGCGCCTCCTACTACTGTAAGTGTTTTCTTCGTCTTTTACATCTTTCCTCTCGGTTTGCGTGCACGGTGGCAGAGTTGAACCGTTTTGAATGTGACAATCAAATCGATCAATCAAGAAATAGTTCAACTACTCAACGCTAGATGGCGCTGTAACCAAACTACTGTCATTTGCTTATTACCGAGATAATAATAATATTATATGTCAGACACATCATAATATTATGCGACTAGCTAAACTGTAAAGTTCAATCGTTATTTTTTAAGTAACTCAAAAAAGGAGGAGGTTCTCAATTCGTCTGTCTTTTTTTTGTATGTTTGTTTCCGCATAACTTCATCAATTTTATGAATCGATTTGAAAAAATATTTTTTTTTAAGTTAAATCTAAAAGACACGTGTTTCTCAAGCACCATGAAAAATATTATATTGGTGTTTGTCCTCATCGTTTTTGGTCTTGGTAACCAATCTAAATTCGAAAGGATTGGGGCACCTCATTAGGGTCAAGAAAGAGTTTCGTGGCTCTTTTGAATCTTCATTGTACAGTAATACTTACCTCTGTACCATTATTCCCAACCTCGATAAGCCTACTAAAGATCTATGTAAACATTGCGATTCGAGTAGGTTAGAGTTATAAGCCAGGCTTCAAGTTTTAATTTTTTTTTGAAACAATGGAATTCCACGGACGTTAGGGGACGTTTACTTTTAAAAATATTAAAACTATGTAGATCCTTTGAAATAAGCAGTAGTATCTTCGAAACCCTGTTCCTGTGTGTTTGTGTAAAATATCTAATACCCACAATAATTAACGAAATACCAAAAACCATAAAAGACGAAATAAATCAGAAAAACTTTAAGCAAAAATACAAAAAATACTACCATAACTGCATAAACAACTTAGTACCTACAAAAAAGAAGCAACCTATATAAGATATGTTGACAAAAAACGTCTTTCTAATGAGCGGCCCAACCGGCCAATAACAAGCACTCACTAACTTACGGATAGATGTTTACGGGTAGTTGCGTGCAAAATATTATAAATGTACCTACATTTTTACTTATATTTGTTTTTAGTGATGTCAAAGCGAATGTACCAATACAAACCATATATGGTTTAATGGTACGAAATTAATGTGAAACCATGTTAAGACTGTATGTTTTAAATAAAAAAAAAAAAAAAAAAAAAAACAGACTTCAAGTGAGGGACACTTTTCCATATTTCTTTACAAAGTTTGTGGTGATTTCAGGTGGATCCTGTAGAAAACGTGACGCAGCGTCCAGGCTACTCATGCAGAAATGACATCTTCCAAGTGACCAACCTCCAAGCTAACTCGGACTTCATGCCGCCTCTTTGTGGAGACAACAATGGACAACATTGTGAGTACCCTGTCCTTTGCACCTACTTGACCACGAACTATGCGCTGAACACCGCGAGATGTCGCTTGACACAAATCGTCCTAGACCACAGATATAACGCAAGAGCATCTATATGCCTGCCAGCAGTCTGACAACCAGTCTTACCAAGGGTTATCATAAGCCAATTCTAATTGGACTATAGAGGTTAGATAGGCCGTCGCTCTATGTAATAATTATACTGGTTGCATTTGGTTAGACTAGAAGCCGACTCTAACAAAAAAGTTGGCAAATAGGAGACAGCTGATCTATGACACCGCGGTGGCTGCTGCCAGAAACGTTAGTTAATCTAGAAGTAAAACTACGGAAAATAGAAACTGCTTCCTATTGGAAGCTCAACTCTCAAGCCCCACCATGTGTATTTTATCAATATATCCTCATCTCCACAGTATACGTCCGCGTGAATGCCTCAACGAACAGTCGCTCCATTCGCATCAACTTCAAGATTGCTGATCGCAACTCGCAGCCGAACCTGCCTCAGGCGACGTGGAAGATCAAGGTCACACAGCTGGAGTGCTTCAATACTCTTGGGTAAGTCACATGGACTAAAATCCGCCGAAGAACCAGGGTCACTGACATAGCTCAAAGAATATGCAAGTTGAGGTGGCAATGGGCAGCGACAACCGATGGGGAAGGATGGTTCTCGAGTTGCGACCACGAACTGGAAGACGCAGCGTTGTTAGGGCTCCCATCAGGTGGACTGACGACATCGTGAGAGTTGCAAGCAACCGGTGGATGCAAACGGCAGGCTACCGCTTTTTAGCCAGTAGAAGTCTGACACTCCCTACCGCTCTGCCCAGAGCGGGAGGAGTCATTTGATGATATCCGACCCTCAAAAAAACCACTTGTATCGTTCAGGTGGCCACGTTCAGCTATTTGCTGTATGCACTCTTTCTTATGTAGTTTCGAGGGGTCAAAAACTTATTTTGTTTTAATGTTGTCACTAACCGAATTTGTATTTTTTGTCCTCAGTAAATACCGTGATGGTTTTCTAGAAGCCCTCACAGTGTCTCTGCCATCAACACCATTCACCTCATCAGCAGATAGGGATGAGTACCTTATTGGTAAGTAGCCTATATTAATTAATTAATGAGGGAAGTGTTAATTATATTTTTCTTACTCCTCCGCTATTATTTTCTGATTCATTTCGCAGGATCCAAGACTGTTAAATCGTTTCTTTGGAACTTCGTCGAGCTTCATTGTCTCGGCGCTTTTGTTTCTGGCGTGGTCGCCACTGTTGATTCTGGCGTATAGGAGTTACAGCGGTTTGGGAATAGTGTGGCAGACTTGTCCCATTAGCCTATATTTAATATTTCCAACGTAACCTTTCATAGTGTAGTATGGTTTTTTATGTTTTTTTTTGTTTTTTTTATTGTTTTTTTTATAGTTTTTTTTATAGTTTTTAGATGATTATAAGAGGAGTTGAGAAGCTAAATAATAATATCCACTGGGATCAATGTTAAGGTTAAGCCGCGCTTGTGTAGTTTGTTCCGTGGATGGAAACCACCCGAGTTTCTTCAGTGCCTCGGAAAGTACGCTAAGCTGTTGGTCCCACCTGTCATTTGTAGATCTTTGATACAAAGTCTGACAACCAGTCGTACCAAAGGGTATTGTCGGTATTGTACTAACCAGTACTAACTGGGTTGTGGAGGTCTCTTATACAGTCGCTTCATGTAAAATACTAGTGTTAAATGTTCAACTGCATCTTGAAAGTAAACCGACCCTAACAAACTGGGGAAAAGGCTAGGCGATGATGAAGTAGCTCTTTAAGTGCTCTGACAGACTAATCAATTTCGTATGTATATCCTCCCAGCGCCCCCTGGCTGTCTCCAATACTACCCTGACCGCAGTGGCGCCTTCGAATCGTTCAATTATAACAGAGGAGCGGGCCCGTACATAGCTAACATGAAATATGCCACATGTTTCAAGAGGAGCTCTGATGTTTGTGGTGTCAAGTAAGTGCCTAAAAGCTAACTAAACTGTTCTTTGTTATTTCATCTACCTTTGTTGCTACCTGAGCAGACTCACCCGAAGGACTGTTCATTTTTACCTCTACTCTTATACCCATCCACATTCTTATGACATTTTGCTCATTCCTCCGCATCACATGCCCATACTACGACAACCGATTTCCACACATCTTTTTAGTCACCGGTGCTACTTTCAGACTTCCTCCTAAGAGTACTCTTACCCTTTCCATTCATTAACAGTCAATGATTTATTTTTGCAGATATACTGCCGCGAGTTTCAACCTAGCTTACCGCCTTGAGAACAACTTATACCTGGATACGGACTGCGAAGTAAACCCGGTTACACGAGGAATTCCTCAGTCTGAGGACTTCCTATTCATCCCTGAAGCGGAGACTGCTGACGGTTTGAGGGGTTCCAAGTTCTGCGGCGGCAGTGCTTCGTCTCAGATTATTGCTTGTGAGTATTTTAAAATTTGTGTGGTGTCCTATTGCGCTCGGTAATAAATACAAGTTTAGTTTCACATCTGTTGCCATACGTCCCTATGTGCCTATTGGCATTATTCTGTTCTGTCTCCTGCTGATATGGAGGGAAGTGGAAATTATGTTTTTCTTACTCCTCCGCTATTCTTTTCTGATTAATTATATTACCAAGACAGTTAAATCGTTTCTCTGGGACTTCGTCAAGCTTCATTGTCTCGGCGCTTTTCTGGTGGTCGCCACTGTTGATTTTGTCTTACAGGAGTTGCAGTGGTTTGGAAATAGTGTGGCTGGCTTGTTGAATTAAAAAAAATAGCTTTACATCATGATCTCATGATCATCATCATCTTTAGCTTTTTATTGCTTATGAATGGTCAACTACAGTGCTTTCAGAAGTTTTGTACAGTATAATTACAGTGCATTGATACTGTAATTATACTGTAGCTTCACTTTCTTTGTTTTTTTGGCATTCAAAAGTGCCTGTAATGGTCTTTTGAAATTAAATGCTTTTGAGTTTTGAGAATCAAAACGAATCACGGTTTAAATTTCAAAATGGGGATGTTTCCTACCTAAAAAAAAATTTTATTCTGTTTAGTCCGTCTGATAAATTATCGAAAAATTTTGGGTAGGTACTTGTTTCATGTTTTATCAAATTAATAAAAAATTTCGAAAATAAAACGTGTAATAAAGATCATTAGTCCCCACTAATGATCTTTATTACACGTTTTATTTTCGAATTTTTTTTTAGTTTTTTTTTAGTTTGTTACATTTTTTTTCCAGAAAATGACATCACAAGCCCCCGCTTGTGATGTCATTTTCTGGAAAAAAATGTAACAAACTTTGACGTCACACGACTTTTTGGACCACTGTATCGTCTGCATTTTTTGGTTTACGTGAAAAAAGAAAAATATGTGTCTAATATTTTTTGGAAATCTATCTGACGGGCAATTTTTTTTGTCAACTACCCTATTGGATACATGTATCCGTGTATTGTATAATGTACTGACAAGTGGACATTTCTATACGATGATGATTTTTCTAATTCAATTTATTTTTTACAGCAACACCACCTGGCCCCCTCTACGTGTACTTCCATAGTGACGATTTAATCAATGATGACATTCCTGAATCAGGTTACAGAATGAACTATAACGTACTGAATAACTGTTATCCAAGAAAGTAGATTTGTTAAAGTTTTTGGAATGTATCTAGACACCAGTATGTACAACAAGCTACAGCTACAGTCTGGCAAAATTCTTCAATAGATTTTTAACTTTTTCGCTATGATTGGGAAAATTTGACAGTGTTGGGTTACAAAAACACATTTATCTGCAAATAAATCTTTGATTAAGATGAGCTGGTGTTTGAGCCTGTTACTGAAAGGAACGAAAGTAAAAGTAGGCACATTAGCAAGAAAAAGGGAGACTTATGTTTTTTCTGTTTCAAGATTGCCAGTTTATAATATTTTGTTAGTATGTAGATTGCCAAAATGTAATTTTTACTTTTGATCTAGAATAACAGCGAGTATTTTTATGTTTGTTTCTTTTTGTCATTCTCGATGGGGTTTATTTAAAAGTGTTTTTAATAAAGGCTTTTAATACTCGATTGTAAGAAAACAATGTTTTCGAACATCTTCTTGTTGTTTTAAAACAACTTGAGAGATCTTTGTGTTAACAAATTCACTGCTGTTACAATTTTGACAGCTGTCAAATAATTCAAGATGGCCGAAAATATATTTAGTTTCAAAATGTGTCACTAGAGGCGCAGGTGTTCTTTTTAAGCAGTGAATGTGTTAACTTTTTCATTAATTTTCGTAATAAGAAACCTGTTTAACTATTACAATTATTGTGTAATAAAAAATGCATTTATCAATTTAATTTATGAATGGAGGGCATTTAATTTGCATAATTTATAGTTTTAATAAATGTTTGATATAAGTCGTTGTTTTTCTAAACCTGTTGAATTAACTTACACACATAAACATAACAAAACGCCTATAATCCCCGAAGGTTTAGGCAGAGGTGTAGGTACCTACTAGTAAACCCACATTTCACCAGTTATTGCCACCGGGCACGAATCCAGACTCCGTTATTGGTACTGAGAAATTCCTTAGAGAAAAATTCAATAAAACTTTGGCCGAACGAGGCGTTCATTAGAGTTAACTTGTTATGAGAAGTTTTATGTTTTCTCGTACTTTAAAGTCTGGCCGTATTCTGCTCTGGTTAACTCACCACTAAGAAACTCAACCGTCTTTTTCAAAATGGGCGTCAGTCTAACAGTTATTAACCTAACAAAAAGTTATCTCAAATCATAGCTTGTTAAATATGCACTATAATTTAATACCCCACACTCTAACTGCCTCGTTGGACTAGTGGTCGCAAGCGTGACTGCTGAGCTCAAATAATGTTGGCAAATGGGGGCTGTTGAACATTTACACAAATTGTATTGAAAGAGATTAGAGATCGGGACAACCGGATTGCCTATTCGACCAGCAGTAGGACTGTCTACTCGCGACTGCTGTGCATGAGGTCCTGTGTTCGATTCCCGGGTCGGACAAAAAGTGCTATTGGGTTTTTCATTAGAAATTTCCCAGTAGTAGCCCGGAGTTTGGAAGTTGGTGGTATAATACCCCCGTGCCTCGGAAAGCACGTTAAGCCGTTGGTCCTGCGCCTGATCTCTCTCCGGTCGTGTCGGATTACCGTCCGTACCGTCTATGAGAGAAAAGGGAACAGAGAGTGTACTTGTGCCTGCGCACACACTTGTGCACTATAATATAATCGGCCGCGCAGATGGCTAATCTCCGCTGGGATTGGCCGCCGTGGCCGAAAAACGGTCAGGAGGACTATTAAATTATTATTATAATAGCAGTGCTGGTCAAGCGGTGTGACCATCGGACTGCAAAGTCACAGGTCTCTAGTTCGAACCCTAGATAACCACCACCTCACGCGCGTGTGGTTGGTAAAACTGTATTACTTACCATTACCAACCACACGCGCGATGTACTGTATGCACCGTGTAATCGAGCAGGCAAAAGAGTGGTAAAGCTTGAGCGTGTGGTAGGCCCATTAGATACATAATATTTTATTATCTCAATCCTGGGTCGACACAATTTAGATTGTCATCGACACGTTTTTAATAAAACTAAGGATCACGCCATCTATGGGGCAATAGCAAAATTAAACTGAAAGCGCCATCTATGAGGCAATGGCAAAATAACGAGGACGCTCATGAACAGGCTCACTAACATTGTCAAAAGTTCTACATAATATTCACAGATGGCGCTATTTTAAGTTCTGGTGTCTTCTTCAACATACATGAATACCTGATGAGATGTATTAGTAATTAATTATACATCATAGTACTTACCTGACTAATTTAGTTAGCTTGTAGGTATAAGTTAGCTCCCGTCATGGGTGGATATGGGTGGTTTTAGTCAGAAGAAGTCTGACACTACATTTCGCTTTCGCACTACCTTTCCAAACCCTAAAAATCTCAGCAGCGGAGCGGAGTGGCTAAAGTAATAACAGCCACGATCGGGGTCGATCTACAGGTTAAGGCGGGGTTGCAGTACTTTTTAAGATTTTTGAACCTATAAAAATCGAACTAAATACGAGTTTTTTAATAAATAAAAATCATTACATAAAAATTGAACATACTCTCTAGTAAATCGTAAAGATAGAAACGCGATTTAGAATGATCGGCTCGATACTTTTTTTTATCAAACATGACTCTAAATCACAATTTCAAACGTGTAGGTACTGCTAAGACAGTTCATCATGAATTTATATAAAAGTTATATCAATAGATAGAACTTTTTATTCTGAAGTAAATGTTGAGAACAAATTGTATAATTTCTTTATAGTTTTTCTCCAAGAAGCAAAAAACAGTCAAAATTTAGGCATTATATCGCTCGCGCGGCAGGGCGAGGGGTGAGGTCGTGCGTACATAAAAACAAAGTACTGTAACCTCGCCTTAAGCCACGCTTGCCTAGGTTAGTCCATGGATGGAAAAACCTTTTTACCATTCGTGGACCATCCTTTACATACCAATGTCCATCCGTGTCTCGGGAAGCCGTAAGCCGTTGCATGGCCTTTTTTTTTGGCGGGGTGGGAAATTATCAAATAACTCCTCCAACTCTGACTCTCCCGTAGGGAAACCACCCATGTTCCTTCTTAGCTTGTGCCAAGGCCGCGGTATCTCTTTCGACCAACCGGCAACCCCGACGGGCCGTTGCATGGCCTCGTCTGGTATTTGTACACCTTTATCATGAGTATCTGACTGGGTTGTGGAGGTCAGAAAGGCAGTCGAACCATGTAACATACTGGTATTCAGCTGCATCCGGTTAGTTAGACAGTAGACTGGAAGCTGACCCTAATCTGAATCTTTAATTACTGAGATGTCATTGTAGAAAAAAACTCAATAACACTATACCCGAACCGGGAATCGAAATAAAAGACCTCATGTTCAGCAGTCGGGCTTACAATCACTAGACCAACATAAAACTCTAAACATTCCCATCTTCAAACAAAATTCATCACGTACCTCCTGGTTATTTTGCTCCATGCGTACCTCTAAGCACAATACGTAATCTGTGACAATACCAACATAATTATCTACCGACCCCCAAAACGCGAGTAAGCGTGAAGAAAGCGAGCTAGTACTAATACAAGTCTGAGGCCACTCTTAAGCACTAGGATTGCAAAGAAACATTATATCTAGAAATGCATATTTTAATCCCAAATTATTACTGCTTTGGATATCTGTATAGAGATGATGTTACCAGAACTTTTAAAATAATTATATACTATATTTTAACATGACATGTGCGCCGCTTCTGATTTTAATAATCTGCAATACAAGCAGCGTTGCTGACGTCCATCGTTCCTGATTGCGGATGATCAGAATGATGAAATACAGCCACACTGCTTGGCGGCAAAAATGGATGGTGTAAGTTTATATTTTTTTTTGGTTTGTTTTCTTTCGCAGGCCTACACAAAGGTCCTTTCTTGGTATTTAGTTCATCGTGCGCTGAGCTATGAGTCGTGCTACAAGATAACTAACAACATTGGCAGGACAAATCCGCTCATTTCTTTCTTAAAAAGGCCATCTCGGACAATAATCTGTATAGTTCTCATATGAGTTTATATTAAATACCAAGATTATATCTAGAACGGTATGAAACACCGGCTACTAGTAGTTTGTTAAACCGGCACGGCACGGTTGTTACAAACGTACCGGCAAGACGGCACGTTTGTTAAATCCACTGAATAAACCACTTAAAAATCAACACACTTCACTTCTTTTATTTACCATATCTAAATAGACACGGTCTGAAGCCGAGCGACGATTTGAGATAATTATTTCATCTTTGTCTTTGCAACGGTACTGGCGATGCTTTAGTATGGCAATCGTTGCAGACTACTTACCATGAGGCGTACCTATCTCCTGTCTCTTTACAGTAGAGTGCGTAATGATCAATGTTACATGCGAAATAGGTTAAGTCTATAAAGCAAGCAGAATGTTCAGATGCAATTGGATCACGTCAATCATTGAAATCACATCAGGCTTATATGCTTATTTGAAAGTACCACCACTGCTTGTTTGACGTCTTACATTCTTAACCTTCACAAGAATAAGAAATAATTATTAATTTAAGAAAATGTAATACAAAAAGGTGTAGATTTATGCTCAGTACAATACGTATGTATACTTAGTGCTAAGTAGATTACTTAGCACTCATAACTAAAATCTATTTAAAATTTGCACGTAGTGATAAGTAGTTTTAAATGCAAAATGTTTGGATAGAAAAATATTTAGAATCACATACCAGCAGAAAAAATCAACAAATGCAGGTTAAATTTTATATTTTCAGACGGTATCAACCACTCCGCTAAGTCCCGCGCCGGTACTTAGTAGTACCGCTACTTGCCACTCGGTGCGCAATAACACTGGATTTGTATGTACCTGTCGCAGGCAAACTTGGAACGTTAGGAGATGTTAGAAATGGCTGGGGTTGGGAGATGATGAAGGGAAGTTCATTATACAAGATGTAAATGGACCCTGCAATCGTCAAGCAAGCATTCTGTACATCAAACTAAGTATTCGCAAAAAATATTTTTTTATTGGTTGAAAAACCACGTTTTATCCACACTGCAAGCATTAGAAAACTTATTATTACTGTATCGTGCTGATGGATGCTTTGAATAGTAAACGTGTCATGGATGAAGTTATAAACTTATAATCTTAGAAACTAGCATTTATTATGTGGCCAGATATGGGTTAATAAGTGCAAAAAAACAAAAGTAATTTGCTTTAGTAGTCGCAACACAGCTGAGTTCATGTTTACGTGACTGCCTCCTTTGTCTAAAGGTAGCAAACTGTGCGTTGGGCAAAGTATTATTATGTTTTTCCATCAGAAATTACTCAGTTGCAGCCTTGGAGTCTAGAATGTAACTATGCTGGAAGTCACTTGACCTGCATTGCGATCTTTTTTAAAAATTCTGGACCATACCATACCTAGGAACCTTCTAGTTACGAAGACGTGGGGGTTAAAGTTACAACGTTTTCACAAGTTTAAAAACAAAACTAGAGTTATTTTGTTTGAAATACAGAGTGCTTGGTCGACGGTTTTATAAAGGGTACGTTTACACATTGTATAATTATATAGTAAAGTTACTCTTTTAGTTAATCCCACAATTGACTGGGCTATACTTTAGGATCCGTTAACAACTTGTATAGAGCGTTAAAACCCTAACTCTAATACAAACTTAAGTCTGTATTGTTTACACAGACTATGGACACGCCTGAATTGTCTAAAATAAGTTAAATAAGTTGGCTAAAGAAAACATTGTTAATTTATTAGCGGTGTCCGTCTACAATGTTCTTAGTGTTTTTTTAAATGTATCTCCTAAGAAGAAACATCGTCTCAAAACTAAAACCGCCATTTCATCACTGCCATTCCCAAAATCCCCTAATTCCCAACTTCCCCGCCACATATCCAGTATTACAGCTCCAGCTCATGATCCGCCATTATTGAGAATGCAAGAGTTGCCGTACAATTTGATAGCCGCTCTGATTCAATACCACAATGGCTTGATACGAATGAATGAATGAATGAGAGTGAATGGTTTGCTGAACTTCTTTGCTCAAGATTTTGAATGAGTTAGATTGCTAGAGGTCTATGTAAATATGAGTTTTGGATTAATCTACCTAGATTAATCCAAAACTCATATGGTATAGGGAGAAAAATGATTGCATGTAGTGGAGATGAAAATGTTGAGATGAATGTGTGACAAGACAAGAATGGAGTACTAATATAAGGAATGAGTTTAACATTAGAGGAAGTTTGGCAAAATAATAACAGCCGCACGGATAGTTCAAAGATTAAGCTACGCTAGTTGGGGTTGGTCTGTCGATGGGTGACAATTTATTACATAGGTACCGAGTTTCCTCCGTATCTCGGAAACCATGTTAAGCCATTGGTCCTGGCGACATTTTTAGACCTTTGAGGGTCGGAATAGATAGAGTATTGTGAGTTTTGTGACCGAAAAGTTTGGCAACCAGTTTCATCATTTGGTATCGTAGTACCCCGTGGTACTACCAGGGTTTGGCATGTTTAAAACAAGTTGTTTAAAACATGTGTTTTACAGTGTTTAAAACAGTTTCAAATAAAACATAGTTTTTTATTAGGTGTTTGAAAACATTGTTTAATTGCAAAAATAAATGAATACTAAGTAGTTATTTTTTTCCTTATTTCCTTTATTTAATCAACTTTAAACAATTTTTATAAAATAATTAAAGTGGCTTTTTTTTTAACTTGACATTTAAACAGTTTTTAATATTTAAAATCCTTAATCAAGAAATAGTTAACAATTTTTATTATAAAACTAGCTTTTGCCCGCGACTTCGTCCGCGTTTCCGTCGTTTTTCGTAAAAAAATACCATTATGTCCTTCCTCACGGTTCAGTGGTTTTGATGTAACAGACAGATTAATTTTCGTATTTTAGTAGGGAAATACAATAATGTCAATCCACAATACTGTTGAAAAATATCACAAAAAGGAACCGCAGAATATTATTATTAATAGCTGTGCCCGCGACTCCGTCAGCGTGTAACTCCTTGTATGTTATTAAGTTAATGTATTGGTAATATTGTTTAGATCACTTTCACATGAGGCTTAAGTAGGTACCTATATAGGAGCAGCGGTGGCCCAGTGGTGGCGGCCCCGACTTACGAACAGTAGGTCGTGGGTTCGAACCCAGGCAGGCACATTACTTTGTGTAATTTATTTCATCACCGCTGCTCTCAAAACGGTGAAGGAAAACATCGTGAGGAAACCGGCATGTCTTAGAACCAAAACATTCGAAGACATGTGACATCTACCAATCCGCACTGGGCCCGCGTGGTAGATTATAGCCCATTCCCTCTCTAAGAGAGGAGGCCTGTGTCCCAGCAGTGGGAACATTAATAGGCTGTTGATGATGAGGTACCTATAGCGTTCTATAGGTAAAACTTCAGCCCAAAGCTTCCGGGTAAACTATGTTGAAAGTTGACCCGTCCGGCACGTGAACATAAAGATTTCTAGAACTGCTAACCCGGGTAAGAGCGACATATATCTGACCATCCGAGAAACAACTGACACCGAGATCTACTCCAGCAACACGAAAATTCTGCCCTTGAGCCCTATTAATTTAGTAGTCACTTAAAATAAATATCTAACTACTTTAATTAATAAAAGTATCTACGCTTTTACCTACTTAATACAAAAATAAAATTGATTATTAATAAGCCAAAACTTACCTATCGGTATCTAAAAATCTATGCGTACTACTTCCCCTAAAAAGAAATAAAATACGAACTATTAATCATTTGTAATTTGAACGAATATTTAAACACTACCAAAATAACTACATAATACCTATTTTATAAAATAACAACAAAAGAAATTCAAATAAACTATTTAAAGACTAAAAGTCGCGCTGATAAGCACGGTTTGTTAATATCAATTATTGTCTGTCAATAAGGTCGAACGCTGAACGCATCAACAGCCAAATATTGAATGAAGCTCGCTCCCGTTACACAAAAATAATCCATAAGGCATGATTCAGTATTCACGCGCAGCTTATTAGCGTATTTCATATTTGGTTCAGTTTGATGTTTCTATACCGATTACTATGATTCTTTTTTTTATTGAATAGGTAATAATATTAACTTCTTTTAATTAGGGATGAGTGAGAGTATTATAAACGTAAGAGTAAACAAATATAATCAGAAAGCTCCGAACTGCTAAGCTATCGGGAGTTACACGTGTTATTGTGAGTCAACCATAAAAGATAGACATATGCTGTTGTGAGATATTTTTTAGATAATTTTATGTAGAACATTTCCGTCATAAATGATTTCTATGTAGCTTTAACCATTAAGGCTACACACGCGACGGAAGCTTAAAAAATGGAGCAACTTCTCCCGTTTTCCCAACATTTCCCTTCACTGCTCTGCTCCTATTGATTGTAGCGTGATGAAAAGTATACTATAACCTCCCCAGGAGTATGAAGAAAAATTGTACCAAGTTTCGTTAAAATCCGTCGAGTAGTTTTTGTTTCTATAAGGAACATACAGACAGGAGGACAGACAGACAGACAGACAGACAGACAGACAGACAGACAGACAAAAATTTTACTGATTGCATTTTTGGCATCAGTATCGATCACTAATTACCCCCTGATAGTTATTTTGAAAATATATATCATGTACAGAATTGACCTCTCTACAGATTTATTATAAGTATAGACGACCACGTACAATCATATTTGTTCGTTAGCAGATTAGACAACATTTATTATTTTTTATTTACGTATTTAAAAACTGTGACAAGTTTTGCAGCTTTCTCGTTACCAAGTTTGTTTCGTACATCGGTTTGAATAAATCCAAAGGTTTTTGTGTTATTGTGAAATGAAAAATCAGAAAGAAAGTCCGCTCTATTCTCCATCGGTAAAGTCCCCCGGGGAATTCCCAGAACTTCCGTAATTCGTGAACGTGATTATTTAAAATATGTTTTGGGTATTCCCCTTATTATAAGAGAAATTTAGGAGATTTCCCTACTAAAAATGAACGTAGGAACATACAGAATGTATTGAATTATGATAAATTTTTGTCATGCAGTTTTTCAAATAGTATATAAGTGAAATATATATCATGCTTAATCAATTAAAAATGTATGATAACTAACTTAGGAAAAAAAACAAAAAAAACACCTGTTTAAAACATTTTAAACTGTTTGTTTTATAAAATGTAAAAAAAACTGTTTTTTTCCAACCCTGGGTACTACCCAATAACTCGGTTGTGGAGTTAAATAGGCAGTTGCATCATGTAAAATGTATCCGGTTATATTGGAAATCAACCCAGGCTAGACAGGTGATGATGGTGAGTTCGCCTCATTAGAGACTTTTGCTGGTCTAAAACTAGACAGTCTTAATAATAATCCTCCTGACCGTTTTCGGTCACGGCGGCCAATCTTAGCAGAGATTAGCCATCTGCGCGGGAGATATTATAGTGCACAAGTGTGTGCGCAGGCACTCTCTGTTCCCTTTTCTCTCATAGTCGGATGGGACGGCAATCCGACACGACCGGAGAGAGATCAGGAGCAGGACCAACGGCTTAACGTGCGCACCGAGGCACGGGGGTATTATACCGCCAACTTCCAAACTCCGGGCTACTACTGGGAAATTTCTAATGAAAAACCCAATAGCACTTTTTGTCCGACCCGGGAATCGAACCCAGGACCTCATGCACAGCAGTCGCGAGTAGACAGTCCTACTGCTGGTCGAATAGGCAATCCGGTTGTTCCGATCTCTAAGCTCTTTCAATACAATTTGTGTAAATGTTCAACAGCCCCCATTTGCCAACATTATTTGAGCGCCGTGACATCCTTATTGCACTGTATCAATCAGATATACTTAGGTAGGTAGTTCTTGTTTCATTTTTTAAAAAACGTTGCTCACCAAGAAAATCTCCTGTATTGTGGGTGGTTTTACAAACATTTAAACTCACATACACAAACATCCAGACCCAGACCAACTATTATCTGTAGGCCATACAAATATTATTGTTACGTGCGGGGATAGAACCCGCGACACGCAGTGCAGCAGACAATCGCTCAGCCACTGCGCCAACCGTGCCATCCATCCGTAGATAGTTGACCTAAGATTTCACATGAGATAAAAATTAATAGTACAACATCATAGCAGTCATGCTATCTCTATCGTTCTGTGATATGTTGTAGTTAAAGCCACATCTGTATTTAGGTATTGATAGCAGAGGTAGCTACCATAGTAACAACATTTCGCGGGTGACATAGCTTAGCGGGTATTTCGCTACGGAACGGACACCTAAGTCCATTTCACGAAAGAAGTCCCGCGGACAATTGTGGAACTAAATTTGACAGATGGGGAGATATGGCGAGAGAGAGAGAGATAGCAACATTATGTCGCGCGAATACAGCGCTGCGTCTGCGGGACTTCTTTCGTGAAATGGACTTTACAGTACTTTCATAAGTTATCATGTGTTGTGACTGTGACTCTAGCATCGTTTCATTTGTTTTTCTGACATTCAACAGTGCTAATGGTCTTATTGAAATAAATGCTGTGAGTTTGAGTATAAGAGGTTGGGATCTTTTGTTTTTTTAAATGGGACAAGCCCGCCACACTCGTTATAAACAACTTGACGGGGGCGACTACCAGAAAAGCGCCCAGATAATGAGATTCGACGAAGTTCCAAAGAAATAGAATGAAATGTACAGCTCACATCATTTGCGTCACCTTTGTTGCCTCAACTACATATCGCTCATTTGGTGAAACAATGACGTAATCACACTTTTATAAATTTTACAGGAGAGCCAATCAAAGATTTCTATTAAAGGTATGGGATGTTTAAGGGACTTTTTACAAACGTCGTGATTTTAAAAGTAAGTTCAATATGTGTAGTTTCTATTATAGTCCCAATCTACTCGGTACATTGTACATACCATAGATTTTGGACATAAATAAATAAAGGTACCTGTAAATACGTCACTGTTGCTTCAGAATTCAAAATAAAAAATTACGCGCTCACTAGGAAATTTTGCATTTGTGACAAAATAAAACTAAATAATTGAATTAATCAACGTAAACATTTAATTATGAATGTTAATTAAATATTTTAAAACTCAAAAACACTTCTAAACTTACAAAATAGAAAAAAAAAAACATTTAAAAAATACTTTCATAAAAAGCTGAGTAATAGCGAGGAATAATGTTTTTTTGTAGCAGTTCCTTTAGAACAATTTTCTTGTTAGCAGAAATTTCTCGTTTTGAAGTATATGCTCGAACCAAATTGATATCTTCTATAGCCTTAGTTATTCGTTGACTAGTAGATCTTTGTTACTTTTTTTTTATTTCAGCTTCACTCCAGTTATCGTCGAATTTGAGTTTGTACTTGTATACTGCATCGTTGTCTTTCGTAAATTCTATTGCTTTAATATCTGAGGTTTTAATGGTGTTCCCATCCACATCTTTGACAGTATTAAGGTTGATGTTCCAGGGTAGCCCGCGAAATTCAAATTTTCTTACGTTTTTAGCGATTTGCAGGCCAGTGCTAGGTTGTATGTTAGTGAAAATATGATTCGCGGGTGTAAGACGTATGCAGTTATAATCATCAAAATCATTATTACAACCCTCCAAGTTCATGTAACTTTCAAGAATGACTTTTTGATGAAATACTCATTCTTGACAGTTACAGTACCTACATGGAAAAAATAAATCTGAAAAAAAAAAATACAAATATTAGACACGTCACAAAACTACAAAAACAATTCTTAACAAATAAAACCAACCTGTTTTTTGCTGCCCACCACAATTGTCACTATAAAATGTGATGTTACAAGTTACAACCAGGGCGATTATTAGCTACACGTTGCAGGTAGGTACTTAAGGACACAGGAACCAATCTCAACTGGTCCTCTACCTCCTAGAGCCTCATGCCAAAAGTAACAATAGGTTTGTTGGTCCTTTACATCTGATACCTATAAAACAAGACAGTTTTCAAATTATTGACAAAAAAAAGAGTATAAAAGAATAATTTGAGCTATAATTGGTACCTACGTACTGTAAAGTTTAAGCAGTTCAATTTTGATTTATAGTAAAAAGACGAGGACTTGCCGACTGGCACTGGCATAACTGCTTGAAAATCATAAATTGTGACTATTTCGTTACTATCTTTATTCATACACATTTCTATGTCAGCAATAACGATGTAATTACACAATTCTGACATCGTTTCAACAGATTAATAATTTATCTGGAGAAAAAACGACGTAATACTCAATTTTGTCACTGAACTATCAAAAAATACTATTTTTGGAGCTACAACGACATATTTACAAAAATTCCGTCGTTGTTTCACCAGAAAGATACTTTACTTGGACAAACATTGACGTAATTACGTAATTTTGTCATTATTTTACCAATAACTTAATATTTTTTGGAGCAACAACGCCGCAATTGCTCAATTACGGCATTGTTGCACCAAAAAGTATCGGATTAAATGTCATAAATACCTTTACGTCGTTGTAGCTCCAAAACACAATCACACTCAGCCGGGCACCCCGCGCAACTGGCCCTTCAGACGTTGTAGCAACAGAAATGGCGCCATTTTACTCAATCCTACAATGACACTCGCGCCATCTCGCGGCAAATCGCTACAAATTCAATTATGTCGATGTTTCTCCCGACGCAAATAGTCTTTCCGAACATTTTGACATATTCAACTTGTTTTTGAAAAAAAGTGTATTTACGTCATTGTTACAGATGGGGAGATATGGCGAGAGAGAGAGAGATAGCAACATTATGTCGCGCGAATACAGCGCTGCGTCTGCGGGACTTCTTTCGTGAAATGGACTTTACAGTACTTTCATAAGTTATCATGTGTTGTGACTGTGACTCTAGCATCGTTTCATTTGTTTTTCTGACATTCAACAGTGCTAATGGTCTAATTGAAATAAATGCTGTGAGTTTGAGTATAAGAGGTTGGGATCTTTTGTTTTTTTAAATGGGACAAGCCCGCCACACTCGTTATAAACAACTTGACGGGGGCGACTACCAGAAAAGCGCCCAGATAATGAGATTCGACGAAGTTCCAAAGAAATAGAATGAAATGTACAGCTCACATCATTTGCGTCACCTTTGTTGCCTCAACTACATATGTTGGGGTCGGCTTCCAGTCTAACCGGATGCAGCTGAATACCAGTATTTTACATGGAGCGATCGCCTATCCTATCTGACCTCCACAATTCTAATAGTACCTACTGGGTAAGACTGGTTTTCAGACTTTCAGGCCACTGACTACCTGTAACGACTGTCAAAGATCTATAAATTACTGCCGGGACCAACCTCTTAAGGTTGCACAAGCCAGTCATTCTTCCATACAAACGTAGTATTGTGATTACTCCTCTGGTTGACGGTGTAGGTTCAAAATTAAAAATTGTATCAACTGGTCTTGTCATTATCTAGGCCTCTATAGAAGCAGAAATGGAAAAAAAAATATTGGTTTGGAAGTTATGAGCGTCGAAACTTTCATATTTTAGCACTAATTTTAACCATCTTTGGGCGTAAATAAGTTACGTATATAGTACGAAAATGAAAAAAGTGAAACCATACAGGCATAGATTAGTTATTAAAGAATGGTGTCCATAATGAAATGAAATGAAATGAAATGAAATTGTTTATTCAGTAAATAGGATGTAGGAATCACTTTTACACGTCATCACATTTTAAACTTAAGCTAGATGGGGTCGACCTTTCGTATCTGACTACCCTGAGAAGAAATGGTGAAACAAACTCTGGGATCAAAGTCTGTTTTAAAGCATGTACAATATGTTTCATGTTTTACAATGAATTAAATAATAATTTGAGCATACAAAATAGGATAATAATTATAATGTCAAAATTTACATGTCAAAAATTGTAAAAGAATTAATTAAAAAAGGAAATATACAATACGATATAATTATCAGATTTTTATGTCAATTTTGTAATTACACAAAGCTTAGCAGAGCGAGCAATTCAATCCCAAGCCTTTTTGTCATCTAAATAATCAATTATTTTATAGTACCCTTTTTTACATAGTTTGGTTTTAATGCAAATTTTAAATCGATTGATTGATAAATTTCTAATGTCAATGGGAAGTTTATTGTAAAAGCGTATACATTGACCCATGAATGAGTTGCCTATTCTGTGGAGGCGAGTGCGATGTACAGCGAGGTTGTGCTTATTCCTAGTATTCAAGCTATGAATATCGGACATTTTCTTAAAATTTGATATATTTTTACGAACATACAGTAAATTTTCAAAAATGTATTGAAATACATACTACCAAAGGTCTGCATAGAAACAATCGCGCGCCCGTTTTAGTTGTATCTCTTTCGTTCTATGCATGTCGCTCGTGATGTCGGATGAAATAGCATGCATTTTAGCCCCGCCCACCAACTATCGAGGTTACGTGTACGAGGCACGATTACTCCTCTTCGAAAACTACGGACTTAAAAATTAATCATCCTGGAAATCAAACCCGCTATTCCCACCACTAAGATACCTTCCTAACACCGTGCCGATGCATACAAACGTGCTAAATTAGGCGATACACACACAGGTGACAAAAAAACTCTTTTGACTTTCAGTCCATGTAGAATACGCTTTAAAATAGTTAGAATTTAAAGATGGCGTGTTTTTAGTAAATCTGTGTGGAATTTATTTCATCTCCAGAAGGAAATCATAGTGAGGAAATCGGCCAGTCAACTAATCGAAGACATGTGACATCTGTCAACACACACCATTCTCATCATCATTTCAGCTGAAAGACGTCCATTGCTGGACATATTCCTCCCCTAAGTGTCGCCACATTGACTAGTCCCGTGCGTCTCGCATCCAGCGGATCCCCGCAACCTTCACCAGGTCATCAGTCCACCTATTGGGAGGCCTTCCTATGCAATGTCCTCCGGTCCGCAGTCGTTACTCCAGAACTTTCGGCCCTATATCTGTTCTGCAATGATGCTGAACAATGTGCCCTGCCCACCCACACTTCTGCTGTATCGTAGGGTTTGTGCCTAACCTGGCGACAAAGTTTTTATGCCACCCATTTGCTTCTGACTTGACTTTACATGTCGTCGCGAAATATTTCTCAGGCATGCTGATTTTTTCCATAATTCGCTCCAAAACCCAAATAGCTGATGTTGGTCTTACAGCTGCGAGTTTAAAATGGAACTGGGCTGGTCACATCTGCCGCATGTCGGAGGAGCAATGGGCAAAAATTACCATTCAGTGGATACCAAAAGGAAGGAAACGACAACGCGGCTAGCCCAGAAGGAAATGTCGGGATGAGCTGTGCTCTTTCACAAAGGATTGGTCTACCATCGCACTAGATCGCGAAAAGTGGAAAGAGGGAAGGTAGGCCTTTGCCCTGCAGTGGGACAATATAGGCTCAAAATAATGCTGATTTTTTCACAATGTTTTTTTTTTTGTTCGGGACCATACCTGGGAACCTTGTAGTTACGGAGATATTGGAGGTCAAAGTAACTTTACTTTTTCTTCTTTATCTTGTGCTTAGTGCCGTTCTTGGGCAGAGCGAAAGGGAGTGTCAGACTTCTACTGACTAAAAACCAACCATGTTCCTTCTTAGCCCTTTATGTCAAGGCCGCGGTATCTCTTTCGAACAAACCGCAGCCCCGACGGGAGAGGTTTTATGCCTTGACTTTACATGTCGTCGAAAAATATTTCTCAGGTAAGCTGATGTTTTTCACAATGTTTTTTTTTGTTCTGTACCATACCTGGGAACTTTGTAGGTATGGAGATATTGGAGGTCAAAGTAACTTTACTATGTTTTTCTTCTTTATCGTGTAGTTAGTGCCTAATGGTGGCAGAGGTTTTCTGCTGTCTATGGACCTCTGACTTGGCTTTACATGCCGTCGAGAAATACCTCTCAGGCATGATGGTTTCCCCCCCGATGTTTTCCTTCACCGAAGCAAGATATTAAAAATCCGTAAAATCAGAAATGCGTGTCTTGGGTTCGAACTCGAAACCTATGAAAGAAAGAAAAGAAAGAAAACATATTTATTTAGTTCATGCCACAAGTGAACACAACAAACAATAATAATAATAATAATATTCCACAACTATCACACAACGCCATCTAGTCCCAAGCTAAGCAGAGCTTGTGTTACAATAAAAATAAAAAATAAATTTAAAAAAAAATAAAAAAACAAAATAAAAGCGTGTGTGCATCTCACGGCTGCGCCAAATAGGACCAGTTCAGCAAACTGCCGA
The DNA here is from genome assembly GCA_949775195.1 of Diarsia dahlii. NCBI lineage: Eukaryota > Metazoa > Arthropoda > Insecta > Lepidoptera > Noctuidae > Diarsia > Diarsia dahlii. Next base: position 11,706,005 of record OX459218.1, on the reverse strand, counting down.
GCAGCTAGTGCCCGACGCTGGTTTTCAACTGGCCCTGAGATGGTGACGTAACGAACGTAAAACAGTTTAGCCCTTTGTGTGTATATTAATATGTGTGTGTGTGATAAGGTACTTACATTATGTGAAATAGGACTATATCCTGACACTCACACCACTAGGATCTCACTGCAGTGGAAACTCTTGATGGAATATGGCCTACATAGAATGAAGGTCTTTATCCCAGCTGTGGGCCATTGTAGCCGGATTATGCTTGGCACAGTGTTACGGCTTTTAAACCTGGCAAATTGCCAATATAACTTACCCTAATGTCATACTAAGTAGTTTCTAAGTTAATCTAACCCACTTCAGCGCAAAGGCCTCTTCTTTGCAGAGAAAGGAACGAGAATTGATCCTCAGATTTACATGCGGAGCTGTCAATAATTTGTTCCGAATAATTAAATAATCGCTCTAGAAAGCATAAATTGTTTAATGTCCCATTTTGTCGCACTGTAGCTCGGTCCACCTACCCTCTCCCCTATAGGTACCGCGTATGCTAACGATGCTCAACGCGCTCGTAGAGACCAACCCTGGATTGGACTTGTTTGCCTACAAATGGAAGACGACAATGTTAGAATGTTTGTGGTTCTTTGTGAAGACCGAGTAAAAGGATTATTTATTTTAGTACGAGTATTAATGGTTTCATCATCATCATCTGTCTAGCCTTTTCCCAACTATATTGGGGTCGACTTCCAGGCTTACAGTATGCTGCTGATTACTATCTTTTTACACGGATTGCTTGCCAATCTGACCTCCACAAGTCAGTCACTAGTAATAAGATACCCCTTGTGTACTTGTGTAAGACTGGCTGTCTTACTTACATAGGTACTCTGTTTATGTTTAATTAATGGTCTAAATAAATATCGTAACAAAAACTTTTCCGCAACTTTCTCCATCTTCCGCGCGTAGCGACATTTCAGGGGGTCGGTTACACCAAAAACTTGGTGACATTTGTTTAATCAACGGTTTGAACGTAAGAATTAGAATCAGAATTTTATTTGCTACTAGCGGACGTCCCACGGTTTCACCCGCGTAGATCCCGTTCCTGTGGGAATACAGAGATAAAAAGTAGCCTATGTTACTCGTGGATAATGTAACTTTCGAATGGTGAAAGAATTTTTAAAAACGGTCCAGTAGTTTTTAAGCCTATTCATTAAAACCAAACAAACAAAGTTTTCCTCTTTATAATATTAGTGTAGATGAATATAGGTACAGTTATAAGATGTCGTGCATTAAATAATGAGATTTGCTACAGTCTACCTTGCGACGTGCAAATTATAACGTATGTCGGCGCACATTAAGATGCCAATGTCAAGAGTGACAGCTTGTCACTGTCACTCTAGCGGAGCGTCGAGTCGATGGTAGCGGGGCGGCCATCTTGGTACGGCAGATCGTACAGAGCGGTCGCAAGCGCACCACGTTTTCGACGAATCGCTATCCATCCTCTTATTCAAAGTTCTTTTTGAAGTGATTGAGTGTTAATTAGAGCCTAAGTGATTATTGTTACGTAATTCAATTATTATTTCAAGTAAAATCGTTTAAGTTATCAAGAGAACGGTTTTAATTTAAATGACCCTACTTGGACTACCCACATACCCACGCTGCAAGTTGAATAATTCTGATGAAGGCCGTCCTGAGCTTACATCAGAAGTGGGCTCTGAATCTCACTGCGCACAATGTTCGAGATCCAGCAGCGGAATATAATGCAGTTGATCGAGGCTATCAGAACACCAGACTCATCATCTAAGATCGCTTTGCCAGAAGTCAACCCAGAGCAGTCAGATTCTGATCCACGTGCAAGTGCAAGTGCAGGTGCAGGTGCAAGTGCAAGTACAAGTGATAGTGCAAGTTTGAAGTGAAAGTTGATTGAAACAACAAATCTACCAAACTTTGACTTGATTTGAATCGTTTCAAACCACGGAATGTGCGGATGTGTGTGTGTGTGTGTGTGAACATGCAAATGTCGTGTGTGTGTCATGAGATTGCCACCAGTAAGGGACAAATGATTTCGACGGGTACCCTTTCGAAAAAACAAAACAAGTGATTTGATTCCGTTTTGGTGAAAGTGGGCCTAACGCATCTAATTGTCATCGTGGCAATTCAATGGGCAGCGCGTCCTCTGCGGGCCATGCGGCGCGTCCTCTGCAGGCCATGCGGCGCGTCCTCCGCGAGCCATGCGGCGCGTCTTCTGCGGGCCATGCGGCGCGTCTCCTGCGGGCCATGCGGCGCGTCCTCTGTGGGCCATGCGGCCCATAGTAGCGGAAGCGGCACCGTCACCGAGATGGCGCGTTGACAACTGTCAAGTAGCTGGTGTTTGTGGGCAATGGCGACAATCTGGTGAGTCGTTTCCATTTTACTATGTTAGTGGAGCCGAGTGTTCTCTCATAAAGGAAAGCTTTTGTGACAAACTTGCGGGTACTGTGCGTAAAAACCTCGTTTACCTGAGTGTCATAGGCGGTGAAGATATTCAATGTACCACTCAAATTCAAAGCGATGTGGTCATTGATAAACTTCCAGTTAATTTGACTTTTCACGTAGTTCCTGAGAGGCTTATTTCTGATCCAATCATAGGTAGGTTTTATGTCTTGCATTTGTTTGTTGGTTATTGTAAGCATTATTCAATTCTGAATTGTCCGGCCGAAAGGAGAGTGTCGTCCGGGCCATACCCAGTGGGGTTGGTTGAAGGGATGCACTCGTCCGATCCAGAAGTGTTGTCCTTAGTCTATCCTGGTCGGAGAGTGTCGTCCGGGCCATACCCAGTGGGGTTGGTTGAAGGGATGCACTCGTCCGATCCAGAAGTGTTGTCCTTAGTCTATCCTGGTCGGAGAGTGTCGTCCGGGCCATACCCAGTGGGGTTGGTTGAAGGGATGCACTCGTCCGATCCAGAAGTGTTGTCCTTAGTCTATCCTGGTCGGAGAGTGTCGTCCGGGCCATACCCAGTGGGGTTGGTTGAAGGGATGCACTCGTCCGATCCAGAAGTGTTGTCCTTAGTCTATCCTGGTCGGAGAGTGTCGTCCGGGCCATACCCAGGGGCTTGGTTGAAGGGATGCACTCGTCCGATCCAGAAGTGTTGTCCTTAGTCTATCCTGGTCGGAGAGTGTCGTCCGGGCCATACCCAGTGGGGTTGGTTGAAGGGATGCACTCGTCCGATCCAGAAGTGATGTCCTTAGTCTATCCTGGTTGAAGGGACAGTGTCGTCCGGGCCACACCCAATAGAGGGTTGGTTGAAGGGATGCGCTCGTCCGGTCCAGATGTGTTGCTGTTGGTTGGCAAGTCGATGGGGATAGTGTCGTCCGGGCCAGATCCATTACGGGCTGGTTGAAGGGATGCACTTGTTCATTTCAATGTCTAGTTGTGATTGACTCTGTGTTTGATGGTACAATCGAAAACCCATGTGAAGTCCTGCAGCAGGATGGACGAGCGGACGTTTTGGTGATTAAGCAAGGAATACAATAACGCCCGAGGACGGTCGTATGTCAGTCTGGCCGTGTCGGCGCACATTAAGATGCCAATGTCAAGAGTGACAGCTTGTCACTGTCACTCTAGCGGAGCGTCGAGTCGATGGTAGCGGGGCGGCCATCTTGGTACGGCAGATCGTACAGAGCGGTCGCAAGCGCACCACGTTTTCGACGAATCGCTATCCATCCTCTTATTCAAAGTTCTTTTTGAAGTGATTGAGTGTTAATTAGAGCCTAAGTGATTATTGTTACGTAATTCAATTATTATTTCAAGTAAAATCGTTTAAGTTATCAAGAGAACGGTTTTAATTTAAATGACCCTACTTGGACTACCCACATACCCACGCTGCAAGTTGAATAATTCTGATGAAGGCCGTCCTGAGCTTACACGTAAATTAAAACATTGAGACAACAAAAACAACAATGTCAACAAAATAAAACAAAAATTAAAGTGGAGTCATCTAATAATAATTATAGTTGATACATAATTCTAACATGTTCAAGTGTGGAATAGTGTTATTATTGAAAGAGCGAAAGATATGTTTTTTTTTTGTCTGCCCTTAAACAGATTTTCTGGAGAAAGTGTAAGTATAATTGTAAACTGGCAGGGCTTAAACTGCTTGTTAATAAAGGGTGTATTACAAGTTAATTAGCAGCCTACATAAGGCGAATTGCAATTGCTTTAAAATGCCTACTACCAATCATTAGACGAATAACTATCAATATTTCCATTCAATAGGTAATCTACGTTTCAAATCCATACCAAACACAGAAACACTTAGGTACTTACCGAACACAATCAAATCTCTCCTTACCTAAACTCCCGTTGACTAAAGTTTAACCACGAATCGACTGCAGCAAACAAACTGCCGTCAGTACGGTACCACCGGCCGGCTCAGGTGTTGGTTAATACACTGTGAGTGACTTGTCCTTTCTCTGGTAAACGTCGCTTTTACAGTTTATACATATTTATATACACTTTCCTTATAATTATACAGGTTTATGTTTATAAGGAAGAGACGCGGTTAGTTGTGTAATCAGCCTGTTGGTGCCCTATTGCCCTGTTTGGGTGTTAACAAGAAGTATCTTGCAAAAGAACAGTTCTATACCGTGTGGTTAGTGCCTAACTGTGGTAAAGAGTTGACATGCAGTTAAAAATTTCTCTCAGGCAAGATGGCTTCCTCACGATGTTTTCCTATAATATTTATTTATTTAGCCCGTTAAACTCGGTGCGAGATTTAATTGAATCTCGCACCTTATGTCCAAATTGATTGGTTCGTTTGGCTATACGATGATACGATGTCTCTCAACTCAGTGTGCCTTTTAGCAAAGGCCTCCTCCAGTAGCTTTCATTGCTTCCTATCTTGAGCTCTCCTCCATTTGGGTCCCGCAGTAAGTTTAGGCTCATCCTCCCAAGTCCCAACGCATTATTTGACGTCCTCGACGTGTTTTCCTTCACCGAAGTGTTAATTATACAATACGCACTTGATTCTGTTCGAACTTGGGTAATATAATACCTACCTCTTGGTATGACAGGTAGTCAGACTTCCGGACTACTGCAGATTACATGTAATGACTGTCAAAGAACTATAATGAAAGCGGTGACCAATGGTTTTACGTGCTTTCCGAGGAATAGAAGAAACTCGATATGTGTGCGTCGTCACCCATACCTACATGGACCAACCTCGCAAGCGCGGCTTAACCTAAAGGTCGACCCGTGCGGCTGTTATCATTTAGCCACGAGGCCTACCTATAACAAACTGAATAAATACCACAATTAATATCATAAACGGGATATTTACCATGTTTGATTATTGTTTCGAGTTCCCGATATTTCGGCGCTGTTACAAGCACTATGATCACGGATAAACTGAAGTCATTGCGGGTGGATGTTTATGAGCAGACAAATCGGTCTACCTTCTTTCTAGTTCGTTTTTTGAATAAATACCAGTGAAAAAGTACCAGGCTTGTAGGAATCAAAGGTAGTTCCAATTCCAATCCCAATGTATGAACTAAAAAATATCAAGTATTTATACTAGATAGGTACTTACTTCGGACTCTTTGATAAAAAATATATTTTTACTTTTAATTTTAGCAACGGAACAAGAGTGTTTGTAGACACGCTAAAGTGTAAAAATATGGAAAAAAATATTTACTTTTTTTATTTTGAAATAGTGAATGAAAATATTTTGCGAACGCGCCCCGTAGTTGAGAGGTCTAGGGCTAGTGTTGGGACACGGTGTCGATAGAAATAATTTTATTTGTTTTTATCTGAAAAGTGTGATGGCTTTAAGAGTAAACAAACTGCAAACCACGATAATTTACATTATGAATCAGTTTACTGCAAAACATTGGGCTGATGGATTCATTTGATAGTGGAGTATTTTTTTAAAGCAAAATTACATTTAAAACTTGAATTAAAAATAAAACTTGTGAACATGTTGGTTTGACCTCAAATATCTCCGTAACTATAGTTGCTAACAATTAAGATCGCAATAGCGGTCATTGCCCTTTCCATATAATATTATCTCTTCGTACGAACCAAAACAAATGAACCATGTATCGTTTTATAATAGAAAAAAAAAATGTTGAAGATTACGATAGACGATTCACAACATGAGTAGGCTCATTTTTGGATTGAACTTTAATACCATGTAGCCTCATCAGAAAGCTCAAAGTCGCCCAAAGGGCAATGGAGAGGGCTATGCTCGGAGTTTCCTTGCGTGATCGAATCAGAAATGAGGACATCCGCATGAGAACCGAGGTTACCGACGTAGCCCGAAGAATCGCCAGACTTAAGTGGCAATGGGCAGGGCACATTGCTCGCAGAACGGATGGCCGATGAGGCTGAAAAGTTCTGGAATGGCGACCGTGAACCGGAAGACGTTGCGTTGGAAGGCCTCCCACTAGGTGGACCGACGACCTGGTCAAGGTTGCGGGGACCCGCTGAATGAGAGACAACACCTGGGGGAGGCCATTAGACCAACGAGATAGATTTATGTCTTTTAAATAATTTTACTATCGATACGGTCCCAACACTACGCTCAAATATGGAGTGAATGCCGAAAGTTTGCATATTTGTATATTTTCTGGCGGAAACCTTTTATACTATTACTGTACAGTTAAGTACTGTTACTGTGAAATACTTCATCTTTGTAGTAAATGAAATAGCCGCGCTGTATGGTATACAGTGTGAGTACTGAGTAGTACTCTAGAGTTTCGTTTGCATTTTGGTGCAGTGTCATATTAAATGGATATGTAAAATAACGCATGTTTCCCTCAAAAGATGAGGTAGATAGAGTAGGTGTGTGGTATGATTTTTATCTGCCTAAATAGGTAACGGCCGCGGTATACCTTTCGAACAACCCACAGCCCCGACAGGCGTCGGCTCTTGTGGGCCCCTGCAATGTTGCTGAGATCTCGGCCTGTCATCGTCATAGGACGGACGGTCGGTGAGCTAGCCCATTACTGACCGTCCACAGGTCCGCACCTACGGTGGCTGGAAGCCATCACGTGGCCACCGACGACGTCCGGAGTGTCTCCCGCGGCGGCTGGGACGAGAAGTTCTTGCCATGTTGCTGACATCTCTTTGAGGCGCTCGTGGAACACGAACGCGCCGTCGACACGGCCTGTCATCGTCATAGGACGGATGGACGGTGAGCTAGCCCATTACGGACCGTACACAGGCCCGCACCTACGATGGCCGGAAGCCATTACGAGGCTACCGACGCCCAGAGCGTCTTCCTTGGAGGCTGGGACGAGAAGTTCTCATGTTCCGCCACCTCCTTTGCTAGCATAACTGCTTCGCAGAAGGAGGCGACGGCATCCCATTCCCTCTCGTCCTCGACCATGGCTTAAATCAGGGCCGGATGCGAGAGACCCCTAACAGCTGTAATTATTTAGGGTCGAGCAGTGGTGGTCCAGTGGTGGCGGCCCCGACTTACTAACAGTGAGTCGTGGGTTCGAAGGCGCAATACCTACTTTGTGTAATTTATTTCATCACCACTGCTCTCAACGGTGAAGGAAATCGAAGTCTAAAAAGCACCAACAAATTCAAAGACATGTGACATCTACCAACCCGCACTGGGCCCGCGTGGTGGAATAAAGCCCATCCCTCTCCTAGAAAGGAGGCCTGAGTCCCTGCAGTGGGAACATTATAGATTGATGATGATAAGCTCCTGGCGAAGTTGCCACGAAAAAATATTAATGTCATAGCAAAAATCAAATCATTTATTTTTGCTGAATAAACTGTTAATAATGTCTGATTTTTTTTTTCAAAATCTTAAAAATTATTTAACAGATAAGTATGACTAAGAGTATATTATATCAATAGTTATGTAACTACACAATATTATGGCAGGCTTGCTGCTCTCTTGCTCGACAATACCCGACTGAGCGGATGTCTCTAATTGGTAAGCCTCCAGCGTTTGCCAGTCGGATGGAGGCGCGGACTAACGAATACATTGAGCTGTTATAACTTTTTAATGATTTTAGTTCGGAAGAAAATATTTTTAAAGAAATAAAATATGTTTTTTTCTTTTTAGTTGGTGAGTTTTAGGCTTGAAGTCTGGATCTAGATTATAATACCCAGTTATTCTTCAGTTTAGAAAATATTTTAGGGCCTTAAACTTTGTTTTTGTCAAGTTTTTAGGGTACCATGAAATTGGAGTCCATATAGGATCAATTTGTTGTCTAATGATTTGTAATGGAAATTTATTAATGACGAAACACATTAACAAGAGTTTTGATCTTCCAAACTATGCATTTTTACATCACATATTCTAGAACTTTTTGTTACGAAACGAACGTTTGTTGGCCACAAAATACATATACTTATTTATATATCTATCTATCTATATATATATAAAAATGTTATGTTGGTTTGTGTACGCTTCAAAAACTATAAAAGTTCTGCACCGATCGAGCTGAAATTTTAGGATGGTATATAATCCGCATCAAGGATTGTTTTTACAGTATCCACGCGGGCGAAGCCGCGGGCATCAGCTAGTATTTTATATATATTTATTTGCTCCGTCCGACGATCTAACCCGTGACACGCAGCGCAGTAGTCAACCACTGCGCCAACCTTACCGTTTTACATATTATACGTTTTTTAGATAGAAAATATCACTAGAGTTAGGGGATATAAATAAAACACGTTGTATTGGTACAATACTGGTATTCAGCTGTATTCGGTTGGACCGTAAGTCGACCCTAACAAAGTTAGGATAATCTAGACTTTCATTGAAAAACTGCTCTTCGCCATTTTCTGTTCTGTTCGTCAAAGTATTGCGTATGTTTTGCCATCTTAAAAAAAATTTTTTTTTGAATACATTTATTTATATCTACATTTTATAGATACCACCGGAAATATAGCAAGTATTGTTTGTAAATATTGTGTACTAGCACTTCACCCTGACTTGTAAAATGTTATGTTATTTCAAAGAACTAACAAAAATAACACGATGTGTGAAAAAGTAATAAAATGGCTTAGTGACTTGAAGATGTGACGTCATAACTCATACCACCAGAGTTGCGTAGTTCAAATGGCCGTTTCGCGCGACAACGATATAAAATGCCCCCACTGTAGCTATTCCATTTTTTGATTGTTTTTATTACGTTTTTTTACATCATTTATTTTTTGTTTCAACATTTTCGTACATTTTTACCCACGACGGAACGGAGACGGTATACGCGTTTGGGGTGAGAGGTTGCTTGTTTGTTTGTGTGTTTGTTTGTGTGTTTGTTTGTTTGTGTGTTTGTGCAAATACATGTTGCCATTTTTCTCCAAAACTACTAGTCCGATTTTGATGCAGTTTTCAGTTATGGGTTCGGGTTTGATTGGTGCATGTTCTTAGATAGGTGTTACGGTGACAACTCACCAGGTAGCGCTGCAACAAACATTTTTTGTGCAAATCAAAGTTGCCATTTTTCTCCAAAAGTACAAGTCTGATTTTGATTCAGTTTTCAGTTATGGGTTTAGGTTTGATTGGCGCATGCTCTTAGATAAAAAAATAAAAAGTTTAAAAAAGTTTAAAATAAAAAGCATTATTAAAAATTTTGAAAAAACCCACGACTGTTAAAAATTAATTGAAAAAAGGATAAAATAAAACATTTAAACACCCACCTTAAAAAAACCCAAGAATGTCCGTCGGGGGCTGCCATTAAATGAACTAGTTTTGCAATGTTCAGCTCCCGACGGACATTCTTGGGTTTTTTAATTTTGCTTTTTTTAATAGTACGACGAACTGCCTCCTGGTCGAGTGGTTTAGGCGTTTGCCTTGTGACCCGGTGGTCGTGGGTTCGATTCCCACGGGAACTTTGTGAAGTTGTTTCCAGTTTGGTTAGGACATTGCAGGAATCACCTGATTGTCTGATAAAAAGATGGTTCCGTGCTTCGGAAGGCATGTAAAAGCCGGTGATCCCGGCCGCCAAATGGCGGTCGTCAAACCATGTCAGAGGCCCTTGCGGCGGTTTAGAAACTCTGATGACACTAGGGTGTGTGGAGTCTTTAGACCTTACTGCCCACACGATAAGAAGAACAGTACTATGTAGGTGACTACAGTGAAGGAAAACATCGTGAGGAAAGTAGCATCATCTTCTGCCTAGCCTTTTAACAACTATGGTGGGGTCGGCTTCCAGTCTAACCGGATGCAGCTGGATACCAGTATTTTACATGGAGCGACTGCAAGAGCTGTCATCGGTCCACCTAGTGTAAGGCTTTTCAACTCAAATTCAAATTGTTTATTGCAATCCATAATGTACATTTTTACAGGTGATATAAAATAATTTAGGGGATCGGACTGGGTCAAAATAATATGATTCTGTTTAGTCCGTAAGTTAGATTATTAAAAAACATTGAATACGTGTTTTTTGTTTTATCAAATCAATAAAAGTATAATACTGGGGAACGCTGCCAGTATCTTCGGAACCTTGCCTAAAGGGACTCCTTTTAATAATATATTTTAGTTACTATGGTTTTTATTTTTGGGTTCTTTGTTCTAGTATATATTTTGTTTTACATACATAATTAATTTTTTTTTAATAAATTGTGGTATAAAAAATTACGAAGATAAAGCGCGTCAAAGATCATGGAGTGGGGCTTGAAACGTCACTTGTAGGTACAAAATGTACTATCATATGACACACGAGTTTTCGAAGCACTGTATCGTCTTCATTTTTTGATTACGTGAAAAAAGAAAAAATACGTGTCCAATAAGTTTTGGAAATCTATCTGACGGACTAATTAGTTTTTTTTTTGTCCGATCCCCTATATGGACCCTGTCGGGCACAGCATTTTTTATATTTATTAACTCAACGTCTTCCGGTTCGCGGCCACCACTCCAGAACTGTTTTTTTTTGAAGGTTTAGAAATCATCAATTACTCCTCCCGCTCTGGGCAGAGTGGTTAGGTATGTGCAGTTAAGGCGAGGTTACCCTACTTTGTTTTTATGTACGCACGACCTCACGCGCGAGCGATATAATGCCTAAATTTTGACTGTTTTTTCTCTCTTGGAGAAAAATGATAAAGAAATTAGACATTATGTGACCCGAGATAATACACATTTTTTACGACCTTTATTATGACATAAGTTTTATTTTTCAAAGCCTAATATAACTCAAGTAAAACGATTATTTAGCCATCATTTGGACATGTCTTTGCGATTTAATTGGATGCAGTGAAGTGTAAGTAATCGTGTATCGCATGCCCGACATATCATGATCGAAGAGTCAACTATGTAATACATTTTTTTCAAAATTTAAATCCGTTCCATGTACGAGTAAAACGCTATTGTTGACGACGTTTATCGGGGTAACCCCGCCTTAAGTTTAAGTCCCATGTAATAGGGCGCGAGCCTATAGCCATGGCTTGACATGTTAATCCTATTGTAACCCATTGATTGGCAGTTCCCATGCTAAATAGCCACACCCACATAATCATTAATTGAATTAATTCTAAACGTATGGGAGTTGTTTTATGGTTGCTATGGTAACACAAACCATAACAGAATACAGGTTTTCCTTATTGGTTGTCTCCAAAGCCATAGAAATATAAGTAAGTACAATAGTACCGATGACCTGGTGAAGGTTGCGGGGATCCGCTGGATGCGAGACGCACGGGACCGGTCAATGTGGCCATAGGCTGGACATAGGCCTCCCCTAAGTGTCGCCACAATGTGGTGTGGAGGCCTATGTCCGTAATGTTGATTTTAAATGAGTTTATAATTTAAGGGTAGTTATGATTTTATTTTGACTCATGTAGATTCATTGAATCAATAGTTGTATTTGAAGGTAGTTAGTTTTTGTATTTGACATGTTTAGATTTACTGAGTCTATTTTGAAAGTAATTGTAATTTCCGTTTGCTTCAATAATAAGGATTTATATCTTCTGTTTGATATTTATTAAATATTGTTATATCTGTTTATTTGAATAGTAGGAATTATTTTGATATGACCGGTAGATTAATAATAATTAAATATTTGTTTTGATCTTTCCCGCCTTGCAAAGCGAAATATTGTTATATGAAGCCCGCCATTTCTGTGTATAAAAGACATTGTATTTCGAAAGAAAGGTAATTCTTGATTCACCGATCGTGAAATAAACAACCTAATCTGGAGTAAGTTATTTTCTTTAAACATGTGCTGATACTTCCCTGTTACCTATTTACTGTGTAATTGTGTGAGTATGTAATATATTGGTGTATGCCAATATATTGTGAGACTCTGACGACGACGGCGACCACGCGCCGATATGTACATAATAGTACACCCACATTTCGCCAGTTATGTAATAGGGGCCGTGCCTATTACCATCAACCGGGCGCAAGTCTAGACTCCGTGGCTGTTACTGATAAATTCCTAATGGACGAACCCAATAGCACTCTTTCCGACTTGGGAATCGAACACGGTAGCTCTTGTTCAGCAGTGGTGATTGTGACAACTAGACTGACGTGAAAGAAAACGACGTACGGTCAGCATCAGAAGTATATTAACATTACTCAAAGTCTCGAAGCTGTTTTTTTAATAAAAACTTGTTAGATATTACTCGTTACTACATGTTATTGGAGTGTAAGGACTATTTTAACGAATAATCTACTGAAACATTAAAAATAATAGCTAGAGTCCTGTACATAAAATAATTAAAATTCCGAAATGTTCAGCTACTTCTGATGCTGACTGTACGTAATAAGTTTTCGTCAAATTGATTGCTTGGATTGGATCTACACTTCGGACAGGACAACTGCAGTACTTACGCAGTTTCTATGCCTTGTCACTGGGACTGTAGCTTATTTTCATTGTTGTATTTACTTCGACAATTCAAATGTGAGTGTAACTGACCTATTTAAACTTGAAATAAATGCTTTGATTTTGATTAAAACTACACCCGTATTTTACAGAGTAGTTTTGCGACCGAAATCGCGAGAAAACACTAGTTTTACCCCAAAGCACAGTTTTGACCACTACAAGACTGCAATAACTCGTCGCCTCCGGCCGAAACCCATTAAATTGACAACCAATTAAAGTGTAACCCATGTAATTTAATTTAATTGATATTATCATCGGTTTGCCCACAGGCTTAACACTTAATTAATGTGTTGCGATGCGAAATTAAATTAATTCTAGTGGTAGTTGTGAGGTAGTAATTTTTGGTGGAGAATGGACACCTATTTTGATCCTTTTATTCAATGATTTAACATAAGCTCTGTGGTCTAATAGGTCTTCGGTAAAGAAAACGTTGTGAGAAAAGCAACATGGCTGTGAGTTTTTTCTAAAGTGTGTTCCGTTCTGGCCCGGCCACGATGCCAAACAAGGTCATGGTTTTGGCAGTAGACTGTACGGATATGTACATTTTGGTACCAGAAAGAGAAATAAGAGTACCACATTGTTTCATGACTTATACACCATTTTCAGTGGCCGGGCTACACCGTATTCGTCCTAGCACGGCCACGCTTAGATTGGCTGATTTCCCCAACTTTATTAGATGATTCGTGTCTGAGATCCATGTACGTGTGATGTACTATAAAATAGACCTCCATATATTTAAAAAAAAAAACCTTCCTTAACAAATTCCCAGATTCCTTCTACAATTGTTTTAAGTGTACTACTAAATTCTAGGATATTCATTTTGTGAATTCCTTTTTTGTCCCTCAGTTCACACGCACATGAAAAATCACGTTTTACGGTAAAACCCTATGTAGCACACTCAAAACATTATGCTTATAGATGCTTTGAATAGTAGTAGGGATATCGATACACATAAAGTAAAATTATTCTCTTAAAAACTGATATATTTATAAAAAACTTGAGTAAATTCTTAACTTTGAAATCCAATATCTCCGTAACTAGAACCTATAGAACAAAAAAATATCGCATTTTTTTTTTTCATGAAACATTATCCTACACTAGGAATTTCTCCTGTATCGTGGGTGCGTTTACATACATTTAAACTCCCTTATACGAAGACCCGAAACAACTATCTGTGGGCCATACAAATATTTGTTCCGTGCGGGGATCGAACCCGCGACACGCAACGCAGCAGTCCAGTCGCTCAGCCACTGCGTCAACTGTGCCGTCAAGGAGGATGTATGATGAGGAGAACAAGTACCTTTCGCCCGCGTGAAAATGACGTTTTTACAAACTTTCATCCCCTATTCAACTTTCTTATGGGTTGAATTTCGAAAAATCCTTCCTTATTCCTTGTCTACATTATAAAGGGAAACTGTGCAAAATTTCAGCTTTCTAGGTCCAAGGGTTTGGGCTGGGCGTTGATGAGTCAGTCAGTCAGGACTTCTCTTTTACCCTTTATAATAGTATAATATGTCGTTGACTTGTTTCTCATTGGAAAAATTGAGGATAGGAAATAAAACCATTTTTTTAAATAAAGTTTATTAGATAGATATTTATGAGGAGGCTAAATAATTACAGCCGTTCGGTTCGATCTCCAGGTTTTTTTTTTTTTTTTGGGACAAGCCCGCCACACTATTCCCAAACCACTGTAACTCCTGTTAGCCAGAATCAACAGTGGCAACCACAAGAAAAGCGCCGAGACAATGAAGCTCGAAGTCCCAGAGAAGCGATTTAACTGTCTTGGATCCCGCAACGAAATTAATCAGAAAATAATAGCGAAGTAGTAGGAAAAATATAATTTACACTTCCCTCCATCAGCAGGAGACAGAGCAGAACAAGGCCTATAGGCACACAGGGACGTATGACAACTGGGATAAGCCCAGTTGCCTAGCACCACGGATATTATTGTTATTAATATTGCTTGGTCCTAAGTTGTGAGTTGTTGTTATATTTGATTCCACTAATAGATATGACAAAAATGCTTGAATGATCTTGATGATTTGCTTGATCTTCAGGTATAGGCGCGTTTGACTAGGTTGGTCGGACCGGCACCCGACCCCAAAATGGTTGGGAAAAGAATATGCAGATGATGACACAGCAGTGTGTGTTTAGCAAAACACCATTGAGGTATAATATGTTTTGAACATTTTTCAGATCTGTCATTTATACATAATTATTGGCGAAAAGCAAGCATCATGAATTCTTTGTTTTAGTCATTCTGTTCAATCTATCTTAATATCAGATGAGACATTTATTTCAAAAGACCTGACAAGGGTATTAAATAATTGGATGGCAGTTTTCTATCAAAGACATTATAACTATACTTATGTTCTACCAATCCCTACGGAATAAAATCATGAAGTTATTAAATAACTACACCCACTTAAATGTAATTGGATTAAATCAAAATACATGGGGATTGTGTTCTGGTTGCTATGGCAACGGAAACCATAACAAATTTTGGGGTTTTACCATTGGTTCTTTCCTATGTCATCATGTGACAAACCATATGACAAGACAACCAATCTCTCATTATCATCAGCCTATAATGGTCCCACTGCAGGGACTCAGGCCTCCTCTCTATGAGAGGGGTGGGCTATAATCCCAGTGCGGGTTGTTAGATGTCACATGTCTTTGGTTCTCAGACATGCCGGTTTCCTCACGATGTTTTCCTTCACCGTTTTGAGAGCAGCGGTGATGAAATAAATTACACAAAGTAATGCGCCTGTATGGGTTCGAACCCACGACTTACGTTAGTCGAGGCCGTCACCACTGGGCCACCGCTGCTCATATGACAAACCTTCCTCGCCTCGTCGCGCGTCGCTCTGCATGAACACTGCTGCCTCCTGTAGACACGTGGCCAGCTCTAAAAATCTTCATTCAGTTGTTTTCTCTGTTGCCACTGTGGCAACACGCGTCTCGTCAGTTTAGCAAGTAGCTTGTGGCCCAAGGGGTAAGCGTGTCGCGTGCATTCGTTGGCCAGTTCTTCGAGGTGGCGTGCATTCGTTGTTCAGTTTTTTGAGGTGGCGTGCATTCGTGGTTAGGTGTTTCGAATTCATAAACTTACGGGTACGTGATATTAGGTGTTACACTTTTCTAAGTCACGTATCAAACTCTGTCTGATGATAGTATATCTGTGAGCCTAGGAACGTAGTTTTTTTTCTACAAATACATATTATCGAGCCTGTAATCCCAGACGGGTCAGGCAGAGCTGTACCGAATAGTCAGTCAACTCACATTTCGCCAGTAATAGGAGGCGAGTATATTGCCATCAACCGGGTCCGATTTCACACTCCGTGGATGCAATTGAGGAATTCTTGATGGAAAAACTCAATCCGGCAATCGAACCCAGGACCTTATGCTAGACCAACGATGAAGCAGTTAGTTTTTTCTATATTATACTTATCTATATATATAAAAGGAGAACTGACTGACTGACATATCAACGTACAGCCGAAACTACTGGGGCTAGGAATGTGAAATTTTGCACACGGCTTCCTATTATAATGTAGGGGAGCACTAAGAAGAGGTTTTTGGAAATTCAACCCCTAAGGGAGTTAAATAGGGGATAAAAGTTTGTATGGAAAATCGTCATTTTTGTAGTTAAACCGACATCCACGCGGGCGAAGCCGTGGGCAAAAGCTAGTTATTTATAAATAAATACACACATCAAAAGTGTCTAGGGATCAACATATATTTTTGAAATAACTTTTCTCCTGATTGATATTAATTAAAATTTTCTTTAAGGATTCATCAAATAAAGTGTTTTCGTTTGTCACAGTAACGATAAACCAAGTCACCTTTGCATTAATAAAGAAATTTGCCATTTTCCTAATAAAGGGATTTTTGACATTTGAACCACTAACATTAAAGTTCGAAAAAAAGACTGAAATAACAGTTTTCTTTAAAATTTTATTGGGTAACAACAATTAATAATCCGTGTTTCTACCGCGAACACTAACAACACAAGAACATCGGTTTGGCATACTCAAAATGAGTTCATCCAAATCACGCTGTGGAATGGCCGCCCATGTTCGTTGCAACAACAAAAAAAGGTCTTCTTGCGACTGGATACCCTCCATATTCGGCAGAGCTCTTCTCTGTAGCATATCCCATGCATGCTCAATCGGGTTCAAGTCTGGCGACTGAGCAGGCCAGGGCAGGACATTGATGTTAGCTGCGGCGAGAGTCTGTCTTACAACTCTTGCGGTGTGCGGTCGTGCATTATCATGCATTAACTGAAATAAGGGACCGATTTGCACTTGTAGAGGAACGATGACGTCTGATACAATCGTCTCAGCATAAATTTGAGCGTTGAGGTTGCCTCTGATCCAAATCAACTCAGTTCTTCCGCCGATCCAAATACCCGCCCATACCATGATGGTTCCACCACTATAAGGATGGACTTCCTGGCAGGATTTTAATCGCTGTTGGCATCCACGGGTTCTCCAGTGTCGTATACGTCTTGTATCCGGTCTCATACCAAAACGAGACTCATCAGAAAAGCACACGAAACGCCATTGTTCTTCTGCCCAATTTCTGTGTTCAGGAGCCCATTGATATCGAATCCTACGATTGTGCATTGCTATAGGTGGTACCCGTAGCGGTCTTTGGGAATGAAGGTTCACTTCATGCAAGCGGTTTCTGACTGTTTGGTCGCTAATATTAAGTTCCCTGAAGAGTGATGAAGCCTCACGGCTAACATCATGGCGGTTATTGTTGGAGCTCTTCGAGTTAAGATTTGAATGTATCGGTCTTGTCTCCGTGTGGTGCAGCGATACCGTCCTCCATGGCGCTCAGCCACGGTACCAGTGCTTCGGTAACGTGTCCAAAGTCGACTGATAACACTCTGACTTGTATTCAGAGCTAAAGCCACAGTACGTTGCCGGGAACCAGCTTCTATCATTCCCACGGCTCTGAGCATTTCTTCCCTGCTTAAATGACGTCGCCGCTCCATAATAACGTTGGTTTTAATCAGAAAAATGTGTTATTTCAGTCTTTTTTTCGAACTTTAATGTTAGTGGTTCAAATGTCAAAAATCCCTTTATTAGGAAAATGGCAAATTTCTTTATTAATGCAAAGGTGACTTGGTTTATCGTTACTGTGACAAACGAAAACACTTTATTTGATGAATCCTTAAAGAAAATTTTAATTAATATCAATCAGGAGAAAAGTTATTGCAAAAATATATGTTGATCCCTAGACACTTTTGATGTGTGTAATAGTATGATCTATCGTTTCTTGAGGTTCCATGAACTACTACATAAACTACTTAGCTTTTGCCCACAGCTTCGCTTACGTTTTGGTTAAAAGTTATCCCACGGAGCCGTTTAGAATATAATATCAACATAATAAATACAACATCTGCCCGACCTGGGAATCGAACCCAAGTCCGAAAGAATTTTGAAGAAAAAAGAGAAAGAAATAATAATACCAGCTGAACCCTACATGCTTTGCATTGCACCTTTTTCTACCTATCCCACCTGCCTGGGTTCGAACCAACGACTTACTGTTCGTAAATCGGGGCCGCCACCACTGGATCACCACCGCTGCTCACTGGGCCACCGCTGCTTGTTTATTTAATTTCTCTAAAATGTTTTTTTATTTACTAGTTCTGTCTATATCATCAAAGGATTCATGTAATTAAGAGTAATTATTAAGAGTTGCCTTTTCACATCAGAGACTGTTCTCCTGACTTCCTGGCATGTTAAGTGTGCCATCTCCAATTAGGTACCATTTGGTTACCAGGGGGTCTAAAACGGCCACTTTAGCAGATCATAATAAGAATTGCGTCAAAAAGCGTAAATGACCTTTCATAATAGTAACAGCGTCTGGGACCATTAAGGAAAATAGATCATAGGTAAGTAATAATAGGAAAACAATATGAATTGCGTTAAATTCGTAAAATGGTCACAGACGCAGTTATTATTTTGAAAGGTCAATTCATATTCTGATCTGCTAAGTGGCCATTTTAGACCCCGTCTGACCATTATATCTATGGGTATATAAGTTTTTCAAATATCTACAAATGACAGCCCGCGGGATCACGGTGCTTGCTAGCTCACAGTCCGTCCATCTTTTGACGACAGGTCGTGTCGACTCAAAGAGCTAAGAAGGAACATGGGTGAATTTTAGTCAGTAGAAGTCTGACACTCCCTTCCGCTCCGTCCAGAGCGGGAGGAGTCATTTGATGATTTCACAAACTCCACAAAAAAGGGACCACGTGCTTTTCGAGGCACGGAGGAAACTCGGTATGCGTCGTCCTTGTTACCCATCCACGGATATCGTCTTGTCCCGTCTATTGCTCGTAACTATTTGAATGTACATAGGCCCAACGCACACCGGCGGAGGCGTGGCGAAGATACTGAGAATAAATCAATTTAAAATAAACACTAACTAGGCGCGGCGAAGCGCGGTTCTTGTCTGCTCTCGTGGCAGCTTGACGGCTCACCGCGCGCGTCTCGCTCTGCATGCCGTTTTCAACCGCATGTCATAGGAGTTAAGGTTTATTTTAAATTGATTTATACATAACATCACGCCTGTAATCCCCATAGGGTTAGGCAGAGGTGTACCTAACAGTACTCCCAAATTTCGCCAGTTATGTTTTAAGTCCCATATAATAGGGGGCGAGCCTATTGCCATCAACCGGGCACAAGTCTAGACTCCCTGGCTACTACTGAAAAATTCCTGTTCCCAACCCAATAACACTTTGCCTGACCCGGGAATCGAACCCAGGACCTCAAGCTCAGCAGTTGCGCTTGCGACCACTAGACCAATGAGACACTATTTGAATGTATTTGATTGTAACCAACCATGGGTTGTATAGGACGGTGAGGATATTAGAAATTAAAAACGTTGTATAGTAATGAAGCCTTTATTTAAAAAAAGAAACATGGTACAGATTTACAAAGGGCACATACAAAAAAACTTACAATTGAACACAAGATACGCAGTAAGAACAATATACAATTTCTGAAGTCATACAAACTGGGGGTTTAAAAGAGCAACTTTAGCAGATACATAATCTTATACTAAAAGGTTTTTTTTTATTTTTTTAAATATGGTTATACACATGGTCACAGACGCAGGTCTATTTTATGAAAGGTCCATTTTACGCTTTTTAACAAAATTCATATTATGATCTGCTAAAGTTATAGTTAAGTATTTTAGACCCCCTGTGCATACATTAAAGAACACACAGAAAAACCATAGTATGTAACTTAGAGTATAAAGAAACAGTTTAACCCTAGAAAGATAACCATACCACGGCATACGTTAAAGATAACCATACACTTCATAGGCGCACCCTTTTATAACATGTGTTTTTAATTGATTTAATAAAAAATATTTATAATTTATGATATTGTGTTAAAAGGTAATACTATAAACTATACATTTTAAATACATTTTTATTTTATTTGTTTATTTAAAATAATTTAAAACTAAATAAGTAGACCTCTAACAAAAATCGACAGCCATAAGCTTCAGGAAAATAAACACTTATAATCATCTTATAAAAAATGTTTTTTTTCTTATAAGCTGTTTGACTACAATATAATAAGTATAAAAAAAATATCTATCATCAAAAAAAAAAACTTCAACATCACTCCCAGTAGGTACAAATTAATCGATTCTTAAAAGTTTCATAAAAGATAACCATACGCCTCGCGAGCGCACAGACTCGTCATATGAACAAAACTATAGAACTTACAGCATGGGAACTGCTATCCCGTGAAAGGGCTAACCGACGACTGAGTTGGCTCAGAAGGACAAACAAATACACGCGTCGGATAAAAAACTATAGCAATATGTTTCCCGCGCAGGCGCCTCTGCGACGTAGGTTATCTTTCTAGGGTTAATATGATCCGAAGGAATTTCTACCAGTAGGCTTCTATCCGCCTTCAGTATTTTTTTTTATTTTTGAAGAAAAGTCAAAAAGTTAACAGAATTTAGACAGGAGTGAGTGTAAACTGAAAAAGAAAAACATGTATATATATAATTATATATATATACATATATATTATAGGTATAGTAGTAGTAGTGTATATATATATTATAGGTTATGGATTTTAAATCCGCGTCAACAAGAGGTTATTGTACTCATCATTACGAAATTGAATTTTGTTTTATACTTATTGACATTTTGAATTATTGTATTAGAATAATAACATCTTGTTGAAATACCAAAGAAACGATGGATGGACTGTGTAAAGGATGATAATAGCAAAAAAGGTAGGTATATATAATAGAGAAGTATTGAAGAAGAAAACAAAAAGTACAGTGCGATCAAATTATCTTGGCAGGTCTGAACATAGGCTCTGCGAACTTTTACGCATGTAAACTTGTGAAGAAAACTGTTATTGCCAGATAAACCAATACTTAAACGATCAGAAAATATCTAATTTAAACAGTGAGAAATACAAATAAAATAAATATCATAACACTTTTATACATTAGTTGTAACAAAATGACCACGAAGTTCGGACCTGCCAAGATAATTTGATCGCACTGTATGCCGCCGATCCGAAATGATAGGGATAAGGGCAAGAGAATGATGATTATATTTTAAATACTTTTGTACATTTATAATAAATTCATACCGCTTCAATATAAATAGGTGGACAAAATTTTAGAAATCATTCAGACCACCAAAATAAGAACGATGGTGAAAAAAATAAATCGAAGTACCTACTCATAAAGAATGAGTTTGTTCTAGAGTGCCGGCAATTTATTATTTTAAGTAAAAAAAAAACATTTTATTTAATGTTTTTTTTGTTTAGATATGTTTGGTTAGACCTATGTGTTAAAATTTGTCCACCTATTTTAATGGGACCTTATAATATAAACAAATATTTAGGTAAATACAATATTTGAATAAATATTAATTTTTGCGAGACAAGGTGATGATGATCTTTCAATTTAAAGTCTTGTAAACTTTTTTTGTTATAAGCAAGACTTTCTATATTGGTGGCAATTAAGTAAAATATTTCGTTGCCAATACAGGAATGGTTGCCCTTAACGACAAAAGAAAAGGTGGAAACATTTTGGTATGATTTCTAAAGTTGGGATTTGATGGGTTTGAGAATAAATAATAATAACAATAAACATAATCTGAAAAAGACACAAACATACACAACAAAAAATATAGCACAGAGAAAAAGTTTTCTTCGCTTCTTCAAAACGCCATGACGATATTGTAAAGGACATGCCCTTATCAGTTCTCCGTCCAGTAGTATCACGCACACAGGCAAGAAGAATGACAAGGGCACGACACAGTACACTTTCTCTTCTCTCCAGTCCTTCTTCTTTCTTCATACAAAACAAATATAAAACAAAAGAACAATGGTATATGTGCTGCCATCTATTGGCGAGTAGCAAACAACTTTTAGTTTGGTAAAGAAACGCAAGATGGCGTGCTTTTCAATTGCTGCGTATTAAGTGTGAACAAGGTGGGAATTTGTCACAGAATAAAATGCAAGAATTGATTGTTTCTTGTTCTGAAGAGTGATTGGAGACCTAAAGGAAACACAAAATACACAATAATAATTTATAAAACATTTTCTTCAATACATCGATAAAAAGTTTAGCTAAAATTATTTATTTACTTAAATTTCTTTTTACAATTTGTACATAGGTGGACTATTAATTATGATTCTAATCAAATCAAAAAACTTAATTATCTATTTACTAATAAACAGTTGAGTACCTGCAACAAAAGAAAAAACAATTAATTATAATAAAAAGAAAATGTCTGCCCTCTAAAGTGGCGCCAAAACATGGCACCTATTGTACTAACAATCATCTTTTAATTAAATTTGTCATAAAAACGCTGTTTTTTTGCTCGCTTTCTCTTTAGTATTTTAATAGGCATCATTATGCGTTTTATAAAGGTATTGTGTGTTGTTCTTTAAGATATCTTGGTGGGTCAATTGTGAGTTTACACTGTTTACTGGTTTTTACTTGTTTATTTGTTTTTCATTTTGTTCTGTTTTTTGGGATAGTTTTTACTTGAGATATACTAAGAGAAATAAAACAAATTAATACTAAATTTAGTTCACTGAGTAACACCTGAAGACGATGATGGTGATGATCTAATGATGATGGAACTTTTAAATATGAGTTAGGTTGACATAAGTCCATATCATCCTGTAAAAGTCACTGTAGGAAAAACAACACGTTTGTTGAAAGTTGCCACTAGTGTAGACTGGACTAGTTGAAAGTCCACATAAAATACTGTAATATTAAGCTGTATCCATGACATTTGAAGCCGATCTCATCATAATTGATAAAAAACTCGGCAGAAGATGAGTTGAAAGATATTCGGCAATCGACAGAAAAAAATAGAAATAAAGTGCATCCAGCAATATATTTATTTTGAATAAAGGCAGAGCAGACGTTGAGTGGAAAGATTTAAGTAAATTGACACACAACAGAAAAATACCTTAACGTCTTAACCAGAGCTCATAAACTAAACTTAGACCCACAAATAACATTTTTACTACATTCCAATTTAGAACAGAATCGTTTAGCCATTACGTCGGCGACACAGCCGGCACAATTTATAAAAATAAAATCACTGGACTATGTTTAGCTGAGGGGTGTACGGGGGGGTAAATTTTTCATGTTCCGTGTCATTGGAGACCCCTTGGGGTTTGTTCCTGGCATGTTGCAGACGATGGGAATCAAGATTAGGATGTCGTCTTCGGGTTTATCTTGTTAATTGATACGATAGTTCGTTGAGGGTTTTTCCCGATTGTTATGGGGATGGAAAAGATTGAAGAGATTCTGTTGTTAATGTTATATTAATGTAAGTTTGTGCTGATTGTCATTATTATTGGATTAAGATGGCAGTTACTAGATTGTGGAGGTAAGATAGGTAGTCGCTCCATGTAAAATACTGGTACTCAGTTGCATCCAGTTAGACTGGAAGCCGACCCCGACAGTTTGGGTAGATGATGATAATTTAATGTGATTTGGTTCAATACTCTGTATTGTCATCATCCCTTAGGTGATTGATTTCTTTATAGCAGATACTTTGGTTACGAATTTAAAGGCAAATATTATGTTGGTTACATGCCAAGAACTATTAGGTAAACTTCAGTTGCCAGTTGCTATCATAACCGTTAAAATCAAGCCAACACACAATTTTTATCCCACCTCTATTTTTTTTTTGTAGAAAAATCTTTCTAACTAGAAGAAAAACAAAAAAAATCAATTGGAACATTCGCGTAACATGCCACGAGCGGTCGGTTAGACTCCAGATTAACGCTCCACTGGAATGGTCACCGGCTACTGGTCGTAAATCTAAGCGTGGTCCATTTGACCAGCCGTCCGAGCCTCACGCCAATTTTAACTTGGTTTTTGAGGGTTAAAGAATTGGACGCAGTTTGTGGACGGGATAGATTGATTTGTTATGATTTTGTTGAGAAAGTCTGTATTTTTTAACCAGCAAATAAAAAGGAAGAGGGTCTCAATTCGACCCATATTTTTTTTGTATGGCCACGCATGACTTTGTACAGAGAAATCCGATTTGCATAAATATTTTTTCATCGTAAAGCGTATAATATCTCAAAAGTTGATCCTGTAATTTTATTTTTTGAGTTTATGTGACAGTAGTAAGTAAATTAGCTAGGCCTCTTCAGACGGTTTCAGACGATCTAACCAGATGCAGATAAAAGCCAGAATTTACAGCTGAATTGGCACGAAACCAGCCCATTGAGAAGTGCTAGGATTATAACTTTGGAAAGTAGAGTAGAGCACTACTTAAAGACTTTATTATTATTTATAGTCTTGCGTGGTAATTAAGAAGTGTGAAAATCTTATGATTAATATAGTCTTAAACCCAGATTTCAATTAAGAACACGCAGTCAAGTGTACAACTACAGGTTTTAAGAGCAAAATATCTTCTAAAATCTTCTAAATTACTAAAATCCATCTCAGAAAAACGCTCAAAACATTAACAAGACACCAAAAGACACTTTCCTTCTTCACTAACAGCAAAATATTTAACGGTCCCAATTGGGTGCCATTAGCAAAAGTTGATAGATAACTAAACCCTTGTCAGTTACTGACTGGGAATTGAATTCTGAACCTCTGGCGCCCCTTCCCATCACTCACGGCACCGTTCAAAATTACTATAGTTCGGTTATGAACGCTCAGAACGATTAATGAATTTAGACAACGCTTACAAGCTAAATTGAAAGGAGTATAATTAGTTGGAAGCCTTGTCTGACTATGATTCGGGGATATTTGAATTTGGAGAAGGTGGTCTGCGATATTAGGTTACTGTGTAAGAACAATGGTTTAGCATAGAGAGCTAGTGTTGGTTGAACTTTGGTTAAATCATTTACATAAGAATCAAAAGGGTTATTTTGTATAAATCGAAAAATGAAAACCTCATCTGCTAGAACAGTCAATTTGGGGATGTGTTTTTAAAAGTCTATCATTAATTGGACAAAAACTGACCAAGCTACCGATATGATGTTACAGTTAGACATTAAATTAATCAAACTTAGAAACCATTTTCCAAATAGCACTTCCAATTTTCCTTGCACACCGAAATCATTTAACAAAAATCTCTACCGGACTTTTTCTCTAAAAAAATATAATATTATCACGACAATTAATAACATAAGGTAGTTAGCAGTGACAGAAAACTCATAAGAGGTCGTTATTAAGCCCCCGAATGACCCAAACGGGGGTCGTTACAGACATTATTGGGGCGAAACAGCACTAAATCAATTTTTAATTCGACCCCTAGTTTGTACACTTATTATTAATTTAGTAACTCTTTAAAACTAAATGGAGGGACTCTATAATTTTGGGAGCAAATTGTAGTATCGATTTTTTGGGACTGGTACATCCGAGGACGGAACTACCTACCGTTTATTTTACCAACATTTTGCCATTCTTAAAGTGAGTAAGCTTGCTAACTTCTTGCCAAAGAGACAGATGTGATGCTGGGGAGTTTGTTCCGTCACTTTTACTTCCCAGCTAAAACACTAGGAAGTTTCGAAGGACGGGCGTTTCGAAGGACTGTCTCTTGTAACGTTCAAAAAGTGCTGATTATCAGCCTTGTTTGAATATGACTTTTGATTTTACCTAAAGAATATTTTCACATATTGATAGTGTATTGTCCATTACAGTTCATGCAGATACCAAATAATATCGTGATAACACTGATTGTGAGATTCTAGATCCTAGGTTTTGAATGCAAGACAAACATTATGAACGTACAGAAATAATTAGCACTTCATTATTTCTTTCGTAAACGACCAAGTAACAACGCGTAGGTAGTGTAAAAGGAACTACTTCCCTTTTAACTTCACTATTATAATATTAATTAACAGCCTCTTTGCATAACACAGTCACATTCTTAATAGTCGTCATTTTGAAAAATCAAAAATTTGTTCAGTATTGTTTTCTTTTTACAGTTCAGTAAACTCAGTATCGATTTGTCGTTGTTGTAGACAGATAATTATATCAACAAAATTGATACATTTTTGAACTGTCAGTATAAAAGCTATTTCGATAGCGTTCGAGTTAAGCAATACAGTTATTGGTTTTTGTAGTACCTACTGTGTCGCACTTTATTTGCTTTTCATTTGGCTGATATTTTTTAAATTGTTTGTACTAGAAATGAAAATACTTAGTTTATTTTCAGTTATCAAACACTCTACTAACACACATAAAACCAAAATACAGGTTTTTCTAACTGTGCTTACTATATTGCATGAAATTTATCTACCGTTTTTGGTGAAAAGGATAAAACGACTATACGATAATAATTAAAATGTTGGCAAAACATCATAAATATAACCTCTCCTCATCTAACCCACTTAACTTCGCCATAATCGTTTAAAATATTTAATCGTAAACAAACTAGAGCCATCTATTGTCGAGTAGCACACAACATTAGCTAGTCCACTTACCGACAGATGGTGCTGCACTCAATAAATAGCCATTACGCACTGTCCACAATGTTTGGTATGGACAACAGAATACTGTAGAGCAATATTTGTCTTTTGAATTTATTATGTGTTCACTCTTATTCTACCAACTATGTATTAACTTACTGAAAATGTTTTCAATAAGTTCTCAATTCGATTGGTATGTTTTTTTCATCGTTGGGGTCTTTTTACAGTTATAAATGGATAAAAGCTTTCGAACATAGAATAGCATTATAGCATAGACAATTAGACATACTATCTTATTTACAATAAATATTCTACTTATCTATTAAATAAATATTCTCGATATCGTTTTTACAAATTAAACAACACCTGTATTTATCATACGGGCCCGAAAGTGGGGTATCGGTCTGTGGTATCGGTGGCCTACCTACATTCTGCCATTCATGATTAATTAAGCCCCGATTATAATGTTTAAGTCCATTGAAAGTAGGTAACTTACTAACATTTGCAGCATAAAAACCTACCAGTCCTTTAAATTACAATCTCAATTGATTACAACCACTGCTCCAAACTGCATCTACACATCCAAGTCAAATAGCAACCCGTAACCCTAGACCTACCATCTCTACCCACCCCTTTATCCCACTATAACGACGTCGAGCGTGTTCTGCTGACCATACAAAGCCATAAACAAACATGTCTGCACCACTCCGTATTGCACAAGGCAGATACCAATTGATGTGTCCAAACCCTTTTGTGGCAATCAACCGCACAAATTTGAACCCTAAGACTTGTGAGACTGGGATCAATTTCCAGTGTCGTGGTGTGGTATATATGTGGGTTTATAGCTCGAGAACTGCTGGTATAATTGTTATGAGGTTGTCGGTATTGTGTAGATATGATGCGGTTGTAATTTTGAAGGTGATGTCGTAGTTTGTCATTGGTTATGGGGGCGCTGTTATTATTATTGAGTGGTGTATAATCTAGTATCCGTAAATGTGGTTGGGTAAGGTGAGATCCTAGTAACTAGGATCATCACGACAATTCTTATACGTCTTTTCATGAACTAGGACGTAGTTCACGAAAAGACATAAGAATTGTCGATGTTAGCTGTTTTTATATATATCGTATTTGAAGAAGAAAGTGCTGCAAGGAGTGTCAAAACGGTTGGACGTGGTCGTGAATCTCCAAAACACGGCTACATTACTGGCTATTGTATTTAGGTAATGTTTTTATTGAAATGTCCAAGTATTTTTTTTTCCTAATACATAAAGTGGTTATCTAATAAGTCAGATATTTTTGGGACTACCTTATGCCTTAAAACAAATGTAGTCCAAGAACGTCAAAATACGTATATTTTTACATAACAATGCATTACGCCTACAATCGCCAAAGGGTTAGGCAGAGGTGTACCTATAATAGTATATCCACGCTAGTTGTGTTTAAGTCCCATGTAATAGGGGGTGAGCCTATTGCCATCAACCAGGCACAATTCGTTCCGTAATATTATATATCAGTTAAGCCATCATCATCGACCTCGTAATAAATACAAGCCATTTTAAAAGACATAAAATTAATATAAACTTAAACTCGGTACCATCCCAAAGAAATAAATATCACCATTTAATGATTCCTGAATCTTACCATTAATGATGTCATAAAAATCTTCAAATGATTACAAGAAAAGCGATAAAATTTACTTGTAAGTGTCATAAAGTATTCATAATGATGTTTCATTTTGGATAAACGGCATCATAAATATCATTTACCAAATAAAATTTGATTTATTTAGTTATGATAATTATTTAGACATTTACTTTTAAATTAAAGTTAGAAGTAATAATGATTGGAAAGGCAATGGTGTTATGGCATTTTTTTATTGTCATTCTTCTGTAATGATTGTGACAATCTTCAGATGTAATTATCATTAAAACCTATTATGTCGATACATCATTTTATTTTATTGAATTGTATAACGGGCTGGTGTCCCCAACTTCCCATTCGTACCGTATATCTTGCGTGTGGAAAATAACATGTTTAATATTGTTCTTTTTGAAATTTTAGTAAATGTATATGAACTTGTGTCATGAATTAGGTATCATTTAATTAACTATTACTTATCCTATAAACTCAGCTTTTAAACAATAAAGCTTAAAATATCTATCACGAGGGCAATCTCATCATTCATTTTTCCATGCATCGTGTTAAATCAGTGTACATTTTAAATAACACTCTCACTAAAACTACCTCACCGACAAAATCCATTACTAAGCTCAACTGCCAACAGTATGAACCACTAAAACATTCAAACACACTCAATTCCAAAAACAAAAATAATATTCCCGCCGAACTACCAACCTAACAACACTAGCACAGATAAAATAAATAAAAGCCCACGAGAAAAAGTTAAACTAACTCTGTCTATACTTCATTAGGACGGCACAAAGCCCGTTACCTTGTTGCTGAATATTTTACAAGTCATTCCGGACGGAACGTTAGTAATTTTGATGATATATCCCGCTAAGGGAGCATGATATGATGCGTTCTATGTACTAAAATATGCATGGGGTGAGTATTGACGTCTTGTCGATTGTGTACAGCGGCATCTGTTGGGGTGTCGGGGAAGTATGTGTTTTGCTACTCGCCGTTAGATGGTGTTAGTGTTAATGTTTTAGTAGTTGCAAAATTGAGCTTTTGATTTGTTGTTTTGTTGATAAATGGGGCTGCTGTGTGTCTGATTGGATTTTATTAGAGAATACTACAGAGGAATCTGGAGAGTTGGAGACTTGTTAATGCTGTCAGAATATAAGCACTGTGTGTTAAATTTAAGCACATAATAAAACATTTTGATACATTTTATAAACCGAGGCCGCAGAAAAATTTAATAAAAGCGAAGCGCACACACGCACCGACTATCAATTACGTCCCCATTGTATAACGTTGCGCTCAGCCAACCTCATTAACGTTTAAACACACAATTTCATCCAATTACATCATCGCGTCATCAATAATAAAATTTTAGTTCCGCTATTCCCCGCTGCGAGCGCCACGTAATCTCATTACCGAGGAGACAGATATTATACAACCGATGCAGACGGATGAAAGAACTAAAACGGATGGAGGGTCGCTGAAAAAGCATTTTCATTCGTAAAAATCAGTGCCGTGATAAAAAAAAAACTCGATACAGAAACATGAAAGGCATCTCTGCTTCCACCGTCGATTGTTAGAAGAAAAATTTTACGATTTTTTTTAAAACGTTGGTTTTTGAAACAAAAGATTCTCCTGTTATCTGTTTTTCATTGTTTTTTTGAGTTCACTCGCTGATATTTTGCGAGCATTTCGCGTATATTTTTGGATTTTAGTTCAAAAAATTTATTACATTTGGGATTGGAATCGCTACCTGCATGATTGCGTTACCTTTGTAAAGCTTGCATACGTGAATATTAATTTAACTGGCCAAATAGATATGTAAAAGCATTTGTGGTTGCGGAACTTTTCATGGAAGGATAATACAGATTTTCTCTGTAAGAATGAACAAATAGGAATCATTTAGCTTCTATTCCGATGTTTTGTAAGTTTTATGAAATTTGTTATTTTAAATTTGAGTGGCTCAAAAATCGGTCATTGGTCTCAATTTTTGTACAACTAAAATGAGTTTTGTATTATTGGTATACCCCACAGTAGTACTGAAAACAGTAGAATTGTTTCAAGATTAGAGATACTATTCATCATCATCAGCCAAAGTACCTACTACGATGTTTCCACTGAAGGGACTCAGGGCCTAAGGTTGGTAGATGTCAAATGTTTTTTTTTTGGTTCTAAGGGATGCCTTAGAACCAATAAAAAAAAAAACATTTTTTTTCAAACATCATCGTAGTAGTTTTACAGATACTATTAGAAGCTATTAAAAAATATATATTTCCATGTCTTAGTGATGCGTAAAACCAAAATGACAAAACTCCTAAGTTTAACACCTAACACTGTGTCCACGAAAACAAGTTACAATCACATCCCAAGATTCCCAAGGAAACTTTAAAGCCTGAATGAACATAAAAAAAAACCTTAACACAAATAAGCTCCTAACAGGGTCTTTGTGTACTGTGTTTGTCGTAATTAGCAGGGGTGTATCGTTACTGCGGTAATGTGTTGGCACCTGAGCCCAACTGATTAAGCCGACCACGGAATTACGACGGGATTATATTATGTGTTTTGTAGCTTAAGCTGTTTAGTAAGTGATTTAAATAGGTAGCTAGGACTTAGGAAGATGTATTGTTGCTTTTTTTGTGTGCTCTTGGAGTTGCTTGGTTAACTGTTTTTGCGGGAATGAGGAAGTTATCGGATTGTATTATGAGCTGGGTTATCAAGAATGCCTTTAGACGCAGATATGGTACGAAATTAATGGAATTGCAGATATTTGTCGATGACATGGCTGCGGAGAAAAGATGTGACGAGAGAAAAGTATACGTTACAAGTATAGGTGCTTTTGCCAACGACAGTATTCAGTCATCATTGTCATATTTTGGCAACTCAACAATTTATTACTGAGCAAACATATTATCTTATAAACAGTTCTAAAGAATGAAAAACTAACAGAATGATAACAGAAAAGTGTGTAAATGAAGCTTACAGTACCTACTGTAAGTTTTATCAGAGAAGCTACCACACCAAAAACCAACACCAAAGAAGGTATCCTCAAAAATGACTCGACCAATTATCTCTGCTCCAGAAAAAAAGCCCAAATTCAAACACGACTAACCTACTTCCTCTGAAACAGATGATAACGAGTCTGCAGTAGGCGAGAGTGTATTAAATTTTATGTTATTTACACAGGACAACATGATTACGGTCGAAGGCTTGGACAAACAAAACTTGGGATAGCGGGGGTGGACGGGGGTGACAATAGGGGGTAGGTAGACAGGTAGCCGTGTCGCTTACAATGTAAGCTTGGGTTAGTAACTTGACAATGCTCGAATTTGTTGGTCATTTTGGGGGAGCAGATGGAGGAAATTGTGTGTGATGCTGTGTGGTGTTGTGTATGTGATTCTTACTTGAAGAAGAAGAATAGGATTGGTGGATTATTAAGAATTCTGCTCATATATGCGCATCTTTTGTATCATGGAGTTTTTAGCTATTAATATTTACGCTGAAAACTGGGATATTTATCATACTTTAGTTTGTTTCGAGTCTCTGATATGTATTTCGACGTCAATGCAAGCAACATGATAAATATCCCAGTTTTCAGCGTAAATATTAATAGCAAAAAACTGATGAGATGAGATGCACTCAGTTTTTGATTATGTTATGTGAATGACCATGTCAGTTTAAAAACTTGTAATTTGAGCTTTGTTCCGATATAGGGATAATTTGTATTTTTTCTTTAGTAGTAGTTAACATTTAGAAGCGAATCCCTCATTCCCTGTATTACGCTACAAACAGCATTTTCGTAAGTTATTCGTAAAATTACGTAGGTATTTCATCTTTGAAAGACACCAACACAAATATGAAAACCAATTCAAATTAACACAGTATAGCGGTCTGCAAAAAAATACTGTTTCCCACAAAAATGTTTTCAACTTCAGAATTTTATTGTGTGTATCTCCCATTAAGGTTGGCCCTCATTCCGTGTTGATTTCAAAATGCCTCGGGCATGGCGTTTAGGGTGAAACCGTTATAATTGAGTGTGTACGTTCACGCCTAAGGTTAAATAGGGGTTAGCAGGGAATAATTGATTGTCATCTTCGCTTGCGAGTTATTGTATGGTTGGGAAGCTGGTGGGCTGAAGATATTCATTAGAAAAGACTCCTTAGTCGTGTCGAAGTAATGATTTTACTTCCTGCACACAACTGGCAATACTTAACTAGCAAGAAAGCTAGTTGGAGAGACATCATCCGAAATATACTAAAGTGTCATACCTTGGTATATTTCGGAGAGTTCGTTAGAGAATTTTTATAAAAGAGGCATGATTTCAGGAGTAGATCAAAACCACATGAAGATAATTATTATAAAGCTAAGCAAGAGGCCTATGGTTGGCATAAAAACTCTCGAAATGACCCCCCCCCCCCCCACTCTTGGGCAGAGCGAAGGGGAGTGTCAGACTTCTACTGACTAAAAACCGAACCCATGTTCCTTCTTTGCCCTTGTGCCGAGGTTACGTCATCTCTTTCGATAATCCGCAGCCCCGATTGGTAAGACTGGATACAATACTGTTGGCTCAAAGTCACGCCATCAGCCAGTAGCCGTGCGGTCGACGTGCGGCAACCGACAGATCATGAGGCGAGCGGCGTTGCAACGGGCACTTTTTGCTTGGACGGCGCGGCGGCGCTCGGAAAGGACTTGCTACCCCTACCCGACTATTATCGTGTGCTTCGCTATTTTTGGTTTATGTTTTTGCTCGTGTACTGATTATTCCATTTTGCTAGTGCTATTTCTATTTGATTATTGTTTAAAATGTTTGTCGTGATATTTTTGTAAAAGTGTAATTTAAAAGATATTAAACATTGTTTGATTCCTAACAGTATATAATAGAAATATAAAATAAAATATTGAGTTCAACACTAAGCAGTAAAACTAGTATCTCATCTGACCATAAGTAAAGTATCTTTAACAGCCTCAATTTATTTATTATTAAATACACCATCGTTTGCTTCTAGTTTGCCTTCAAATATGAACGCAGTGAGTTACCGTCCAGTCCCCAGAGTGTCGTTAGGTATGACCTAGGGACAACACCGAGTAGATAGACAGCAGAATTATTAATGAATAACATCAAACTACGTGAACCCGGTTTAGATTGTTTCAACCTCTGCATGAATTTTGATGGTTTTTAAGTGAGCAATGACCGAGGCAGCGTCAGAAAAAGAAGCTACTACTAACGTCATCTAGTGAATAAAGTGGAACTAAGTGGTGAAAATATTGCGAAATTCTTCGTTCGTGAAGTGGTCATCAAAATCGAAGAATAAAATCGTTAGGTAATACATTTTGAAACAGACTACCTAGGACAAATTGCAACCCTTTGATTTTAATTATTCAACTACAAGCTTGGGGGTCGACAAAAATGAACTAATCGCTTCAAATAGGGGTCCTACCCACATTTTGAAGTGCGTGGGGTGTTTGATCGTGTTACTAACGTTAAGCCCATGATGAGTCATAGGGGCAGATGTGATTAGTAAACTACAAAATTGTTTTCTGTAAGGGTCAACGTTGGCGCTACTCGTCGCTAGATGGCGCTACGTGTTCCCCAAACAAATATAAAAGAAACTAAATCAATGTACCTATTCCGTTCCAGAGGGAAATAATATAAAAAACCGATAACACAATTACAACGGTTTTACAAAAAACCCAACCAATCACTAGTTTCATCAAAATATTACGAAACGCTAAGCAAAAAAAGTACCGCTACTCCCTACTAGATGGCGTTAGCGGCGCGCTAATTTCCCATCAGACTTCTCAGTCGAGTGGAAGTGTTTAATTAATTTATTACGCTGCGTCTCGGCCCGAGGGGGTAGGCAGAGGGCTGGGCTTGCTGTATTATGTGAATAATATATAAAGATGTTTTTGATAGACATACAACACGGTTGTTATGTAGGTAAGTAATCTGACGGTAATTTTAACGTTTCAAAATGTGTGTTTGAAAATGACAGTAATAAACATGATTTTTATGTATGTATAATTTATGTTATAATTTCTACATTAATTTTGAGTAAAATGTCCTGTGTTTCAATGAGTACCTAATTATGATAGTGTTTTGAATTTTCCGATCAGGAATTTCTTAATAGCAACCACGGAGTCAAAATTTGTGCCCAGTTGATGCAATAGCAGCACATTGCTCGCAGAACGGATGGCCGATGGCACGGTAATATTGACTGTCTGCATGCGGAGCGCATTCTGAAATAGAGGCGCGTAAGGCATAGCTCGCGCTTCGTCGGTTTGTATGAAGTCAAAATACCCGATGCGGCCGGAAAGTTCTGGAATGGCGACCGCGAACCGGAAGACGTTGCGTTGGAAGGCCTCCCACTAGGTGGACCGTCGACCTGGTCAAGGTTGCGGGGACCCGCTGGATGAGAGACGCACGGGACCGGTCAATGTGGCGACACCTGGCCTTTGTCCAGCAGTGGACGTCTTTTGGCTGAAATGATGATGATGATGATGACGATGCAATAGGCTCGCCCCCCAATACATAGTCAAATGTGGGTCCACTATGTGGGTAAACCTCTGCCTAATTGTAAAATGCCTGTTATGTAAAATTATGATAGTTTGATATCATTAACTAACCACACACTTCACACACACACACACACACACACACACACACTCACACACACTTCACACACACACACTCACACACTCACACTTCATTTGTGTGATTGTTGCTAACTCAAGCATCTTTAGTTAAGTACTAATATAGGTTTTAAGAATATTGTTACTAACCCAATGGATCTTAGTTGTCTAAATAAATAAATGATTATTATTATTATTAAATATTTTGCCTATTTTTCAGTGAAGTTTATAGAAACTGGCCGACTTCTCCTTCATTAGTACAAAACCAACACACATTGCCCCATTTTCATCAAAACAATTACTGTTATATTTGCTATAGAACAACCAATATTTGTGAAAACAATACAAATATCTGGGGAACACCCAATAATACACAATATGAAGCTACGAACTCAATACACCACTCATTTTACAGGTAAACTGTCGGTGTACTATTAGGTACACCTCTGCCAAACCCTTCTAGAATTACCGGCGTGATGTTATGTTATAGAATTTTGATACCGTTGAAACTCGTCAAAGAAATAATCGCTACAGACATAATCCTTTCCTTACATAGTATAAAACAAAGTCGCTATTTTTGTCTGTTTGTTTGTCTGTATGCTTAAATCTTTAAAACTACGCAACGGATTTTGATGCGTTTTTTTTTAATAGATAGAGTGATTCAAGAGGAAGGTTTTAGTATATAATTTGAACGACATCCACGCGGGTGAAGCCGCGGGCATCAGCTAGTAATATTATTAAACAAAGTTATCCGCCACGGTCGTGTCTGTCTGTCTGATCACGATAAACTCATAAACTACTGCACTGATTTTCATGTTGTTCACCAATGGATAGAGTGATTTTCGAGGAAGGTTTAGTAGGTATAATATTATTTGACCGACATCCACGCGGGTGAAGCCGCGGGCTAGTTCATGCTCTTGGCCTCGGCCGCAAGGAGTACGATGTTCTACCAGGACATTATATACTAGACTAACGGGATAAAAAGTATCGTATGTATGTTAATCCTTGTTATTAAATAACTATCTGTGTACTTAATTTCATTATAAATGTTTAAGTCCCACATTTAATACGGGGCGAACCAATTGGCTTCAACCGGGCACAAATTCAGACTCTATGACTTCTTCTGAGAAACTCCGAATGGAAGAAACTATGGCCTTACCTGGGAATCGACTCTCAAGACCTCATGCTCAGAAGTTACGTTTGTAAACACTTAACCATCTAAGATATTTGTAAGATTGATCAAATCTGTGACACTTAATTTTCTAAACCAAATTCTGATGTTTACTTTTCTTTTTTGAGTTTGGGAAATCTAGGTGGAGCGGAAAGGGGTGTCAGACTTCTACTGACTAAAAACCACCCATGTTCCTTCTTAGCCCTTTGTGTCGAGGCCGCGGTATCTCTTTCGAACAACCCGTAGCCCAAATTCTGATGCTCAAAGCTGAACTAACATCTGTGCTCACCCCAAAGAAGCACAAGCGTTATATTGTCGTTATAAAGAACTATGAAATTGGACATTGACCTAAAATTGACACAACGTTGTAAGGTCATCCCTATCAGGCGTGGCAATTGTTGATGTAGAGAAAATGGATGAGCCCCAAACAATAATTTATAGGGTAGTTGACAAAAAAAAAAATTAATTAGTCCGTCAGATAAATTTCCAAAAATTATTAGGCACATATTTTTTCTTTTTTCACGTAAACGATAAATGAAAACGATACAGTGCTTCAAAAACTCATGTGACGTCTGACTTGTACTACATTTATTATATATTTGAGATTTTCTTTATTATAATAAAAAATAAATGTTATCTAACTTCAAGACCGTTCTGAATTAGAAAAGATACTTTTTCTGTAACTTTAACGGCAAGTCATTTGGAATAGTGCCATTTCTAGTGTTTCTACATCTTTGACTGAATGGATGGTACCAAATGAAGGTAAAAGTCAGGAAATAGCAATTTTGTTAGCTCATAAAGTAACTATAGTTTGCTATATTTTTTGTCAGAGAACTTATGTAAGTACGTATTTTCTGAATTCCATGACATTTTTATAGCGTTATGACATCTGTCATTTGTGACGTTCTAATGTCAAAATGTTAGTAAAGTTTGTAAATGTCATTTTTGTAAAAGTTTGTCTTTCAGTTATCTAAACTTCCAAAACTGAATCATTGCGCTTGTTAGATGAAATGGGGGACAGCATTGATCATAGTATATCGTTAATAGTTGTCAAGAGGACGTTATTGTCATTTTTTTGGCATCATCATCTGTCGGCTTCCAGCTCAACCCGATGCAGCTGAATACCAGTATCTTACATGGAGCGACTGTCTATCTGACTTCCACTACCCGGCTACTTGGTAATACGATACCCCTTGTCTTTTAAGACAACCACGAGGGATGTTTCATCATCATCTTCATTTCAGCCAAAAGACGTCCACTGCTGGACATAGGCCTCCCCCAGGTGTCGCCACATAGACCGGTCTCGTGCGTCTCTCATCCAGCGGGTCCCCGCAACCAGGTCGACGGTCCACTTAGTGGGAGGCCTTCCAACGCAACGTCTTCCGGTTCGCGGTCGCCATTCCAGAACTTTTCGGCCCCATCGGCCATGGCAAACCCCCCCAAATAGGGATGTTTGATCGGAACTTCATAGAAATATTGTTTTAATACTTACAAGAGCTGGAGCCATTTTTGAAACTGGATATCTTCAGAATGACGAAGCGGGCAAACGTCTGTAAATAAAGAAAATACTTTTATGAATAAACAGTTTTTAGAAGAATAATTGTACATGTTATAACAGTTTATTCGATAGACACTATGTTATAAGAAGGTAAATCAATGATCTATCTTTTTAACTAACTGGGCCCCGCGACAGCGTGAAATTATTATAAGAAAATACTACTAAAGTTTTCTACGTTAACGTATTTCAATCAATGTGATTCGAAAGACATGTGGCGCCATCTACTATCAAAAATCAAAAGAATCAAAACATTTATTTCAAGTAGGCCAGTTACAGGCACTTTTGAATAGTCGAATTAAACTAACTGCGGCACTCAGAGATATCCAACGATTACACAAGCCGCCACCCAGCAAAGGCCTGACATACTTTTGTATGACAAAATCACAAAACTGCCAAAAACCTCTACCAAGCGACGGCCCAAGCAACCACTGAAGCTCTTCGAGTGCGACAGCAAACTACTAAACTAATGAAGCTAAATAAACTAAGCTACAGTCCCAGTCACAAGGCATAATAACTCGTGATTGTACTGTAGTTGCCCATTCCAAAGCGTTGGTCTCATGAGAAGAATGGCAAGAAACTCCATGGACACTCTTTTAAAATCATTTGGGTTTACCTACAATATGTTACCGAAAGAATGTTAGTTTGGATACCGTCCAATGCATTTCATAATAAAAAGTAACAGTATTTTACAGGTTATCATTTGCCTAGGCTTTTCCCGACTATGTTGGATCGGCTTCCAGTCTAACCGGATGCAGCTGAATACCAGTATTTTACATAAACCGACTGCCTATCTGACCTCCACAATCCAGTTAGTACTGTAACAGTAATTTACAGGCTCAATAATAAAACATTACGGCCATAATATTTAGTTTCAAACCACGTTTCTATCGTTTGAAATAAATAGGTAGACCGTATTTAAATTTCAATTCATGCAATGTCAAATGTCAAGAGTTTTGTACGTCATCGCTAGAATAATATGGTTCCTTTATGTTGGTACTACCGAGAATGATTTAGTCTGTTTAGGGTAGTATTTAAAGAAAAGATGGATGGATTTGTGAGGAGTGATATGAATGAGAAAGGAGTAAATGTCACCGTGACGTCTAACAGGGAAGGATACGTGTTGCGCCAATCCCAAATAGAATGGGATAAGGGCAGGCATGATGATGGTAGTATCTTAAGAATTTAGGTTAACAAAACGTATCGCCTGTAATTCAAGAAGGATTTCGGCAGAGATATGCCTAATAGTACAACTAGTAACTAAGTAACTATAAAAAAAATTGAAAATGATTCGATGATTTATATTATTTTTTAGAGGTCTGCCCATCGGGTGCGCCAAAGTTCACCTAAAATTTCAACTCCGATAATTGGAAATCCGAAAATGTTCTTCCTAACATTTTTCATCCTAACAATCGCAATTCCTAACTTCTCTGTCTCTAATGTTTTAATTCCGAAGCATTCGACTTCATAATGTCTGTAGCAATAAACATCTATTACACTATTATTTGTTTTCCTATATTTTCTCAACATAACCATCTTTTACACTATTATTCAAAGTCATATCTTTTTTTTTGTTTATATTACTTTTTATTCATAATAATCAGTATTATAAAAGGTCCCATTAAAATAGGTGGACAAAATTTTAGAAATCATTCAGACCGCTAAAATAAGGACAATAGCAAAAAAATATATAAGAATAAGAAATAAAATACCTACTTTTATAGGATGAGTTTGTTCTAGAGTGCCGGCAATTTATTATTTTAAGTCAAAATAAAATCACTTTATAAATAGTATTTTTTTTTTGTTTAGATGTCTTTAGTTAGGCTTAATAAACGCTGTGTTAAAATTTGTCCACCTATTTTAACGGGACCTTATATACTATGCCAAGATATCCATAGGTTAGGTTAGGTTAGAACTGTGACCAACTACGCGCGAGCCGAGCGAGCGAAGCGAGCGGTGCCGCGGCAGCGGCCGGCGAGCGCTACCTCGAAATTGGTCGCGAAATTTTTCTAAGTATTTTTTTCATATTGCCCCCAAGACGACACTCTGACCTGAATTTCATTCATTTATTTTATTTCAAGACAAAAATCAGTGAAACGACCTTTAATCATTCTAAACAGTTGTATGAGTGAAAATATTATGGTAATTATGTTTAGGAATAAAAGCGTTAGGATAAAAAACAGTAGGAGTTCCAATTTTCGGAAACATGAGTGTTATGAACATCGTCGGTAGGACTACAAATAGTATGAATGAAAACTTTAGGATGAAAAATTTTAGGAAGAGTGATCATTCGGATTACAAATCGTTAGGAAGAACAATTTCGGATAAAGAACTTTAGGTGAGCCAATATGGACCCCTGCCCATCACATAGTATAATCATCATCTTCCTGCCCTTATCTATATAAATAAAAAAGAGAAGTCCTGACTGACTGACTCATCAACGCCCAGCCCAAACCCTTGGACCTAGAAATCTGAAATTTTGCACAGAGGTTCCCTTTATAATGTAGACAAGGAATAAGGAAGGATTTTTTGAAATTCAACCCCTAAGGGAGTTAAATAGGGTATGAAAGTTTGTATAGAAAATCGTCATTTTGACGCAGGCGAAGCCGCTGCGCTGGCAAAAGCTAGTCCCATTCTATTTGAGGTCGGCGCAACACGTTATCTAGGTACTTTCATTCTTCCCTGTTAGACGTCACGGTGGCATTTACTTACTCCTTTCTCATAGTGTAACATCCCACCTGTAATCCCCGAAAAAGAGTAGACAGAGTAATAATGAAGATAGTACACCGACACTTCGCTAGTTATGTTAAAGTCCTTTACAATAGGGGAAGATCCTATTATCAAATCCATACTCCGCGGCTTGCTACTGAGAAATCGCTGATTGCAAAACCCAATAATAATTTGACTGACCCAGTAATCGAACCCAGGACCTAAGTCTGAATTGTGACCACTAGACCAACGAGGCTGTCCAATAAGTAAGTAAGTCAGTCAGTAAGTGTCGCTGTATTTTAATAAGTCAGTCAGTAAGTATCTCTGTATTTTAATATTATTCGTGTCAAGAAAATGGTGAGAACAAAATCCTACTGTATACCAATAAGAATCCATGTCAATCTTTCAAATGATTTTGATAAGAATCTTTGACAAACAAACAATCGGAAATATTTTTTGTAGATACACGTGTGTCGGAATATGGGACAAACATTATTATTAGGGCGACCATGTTTGAAGGTTGAATAAAATATATTCAATGAAGATCAGTAATAGTGACTTATAGAGGACACGCAGTCTTTTTTTTTCTACTAGCAGTGGTGGCCCAGTGGTTGCGGCCCCGACTTACGAACAGTGAGTCGTGGGTTCGAACGCAGGCAGGCACATTACTTTGTGTCATTTATTTCATCACCACTGCTCTCAAAACGGTGAAGGAAAACATCGTGAGGAAACCGGCATGTCATAGAACCAAAAACTCGAAGACATGTGACATCTGCCAATCCGCACTGGGCCCGCGTGGTGGATTATAGCCCATCCCTCTCCTTGTGAGGAGGCCTGAGTCCCTGCAGTGGGAACATTATAGGCTGATGATGATGATGATGATGAATAAATCAAATCAGTATAGTGACTAATAGAGGACGCACAGTCTTCTTCTTAGCGTATCAGGGACAATTTAAATTATTGTCCTTTGAGACAGCTCAAAATATGGCGACGAGTTTGACACTTTCATTAGCGTCCATCAGCTCCTGTGATGTGCAAGCAACAGGACAGGCTGGACACGTGACGATATCAAGTGTCCCCTCGTGTATGACTGGCCTGTTGGTCTAGTGGTTAGTGACCCTAACTGCTATGCCGGAGGTCGTGGGTTCGATTCCCACCCAGGACAATTGTTTGTGTGATGAGCACGATCATTAATTTGTTCTGTGTCTGGGTGTAATTTATCTATATTATGAATGTATTTAGAAATATATAAGTATGTTTATCAGTTGTCTAGTACCCATAACACAAGCTCTGCTTAGCTTGGGACTAGATGGCGTTGTGTGATAGTTGTGGAATATTATTATTATTATTTATGGGGTAGGTAGGTAGGTATCGAAAAGGGAAATATTAAAATTAGATTAAAGATGGTAAAACTGCAGTTAAAGAGTAAAGGAAGACCAAAGAAACGATGGGTGGACTGTGTGAAGGATGATAGGGGTAGAAATAAGGTGTCTGATGAGATGATGAGTAAAAGAGACGAATGGAACAAGAAAACATGCGGCGCCAACAGCAAAACACATAAAATAAAGCTGCACAGTGAAACCAAAATTGTTTTGAAATTGGTGAAATCTTTCGATTCAGTCAATCAGCCATACTTTTAAGCTATTGCATAGCTTCTATCGCGGGCCTTGAGCGTGGAGAGCGAATCCAGAAATTCCCTAACGAAAATATTCAAGATTCAGTATTCAACCAGGTTGGTATGGTTACGGAAAATAACAAGGTTGTCAACTGAGGTTGTCAAATTAAATAATTAATTATTTGCTGTTGATAAAAAATGCTATGCAATAGCTTTACCGCGGCAGTCTCCGAGTGCCACATTTAGTTTTTCTTCTAGCCATATTTGGGTCATCTTCCCCCCTAACCACGCAGCTGAATACCAGTATTTAACATGGAGCGACTGACTATCTGGCCACCACTTTCGAGTTTCGATTCAGTCTACCAAAATTCTATTCACGCATGGTAACACTACTTATTAACAAATCGGGACAACACACAACACTAGCATTGAACCGAACAGAGAGTCTTTATCAACAACGTTCCTTATTCGAATTTAAATTTCAAATCTCGAACGCGACCGCTACGATTCCGATCTCAAAATAAACGTTCAAAAGTAAACATCGATTTTTGATTTTGAAATTTGGAACTGTACATGTGTTTCATTTTTTTTAAATCTGTTATTTAACAGTTTAAAAAAAAGGTTTTAATTTACATGTGCAAAGGCTATTCATATATTCTTCCTTTTGAGGCCCAGAGCATTGAGGTATATGTACTTCGTACTAGAGGAGACACCTCAACTCGATTTTTTGTAACACACGTTTCGGTGCGTGCACTGAACCTCATTTAGTCTATGCCGAGCGGTTGCTGCGACGTGACACATTTGAGTGAAGTTTTTTGTTCTAAAATATGCCTTCGTGTGCATTGAGATACTGTACAAATAATTCAAGAAATACAAGTAAAAATCACAAGTAATTAAAATATAACTATTATCTTTAAAACACATTTGATTTAATTATATTTTTTCAATTGCAATGTATCATCGTGGCGGCCATATTTACGTGAAAGTCAAAGAATAAAACATTAGCATGCACAGACCTGACACTATCGACGTATTCAATGCTTGGCCACGAATCCTCTACATGTAAGTCAAAATTGATAGTAGGTTATATAATATTTGCATATG
Organism: Diarsia dahlii; assembly: GCA_949775195.1. NCBI lineage: Eukaryota > Metazoa > Arthropoda > Insecta > Lepidoptera > Noctuidae > Diarsia > Diarsia dahlii. The sequence continues at coordinate 11,662,822 of OX459218.1, read as the reverse complement.
TATCAAGACAATTAACAAAAAAGTTTAAATGTGAAGATTGTATTGAAAGTTTGACTATACTATAAACTTCCACTTCACACATCTATCATACGTAATTTAATACGGCAATGTGGTGGAAGTCTTGCCTCGAAATGTGATTTTAGTTATATGTCACACCAAGCATTTAATTACGAAAGAAGTATTTGTAAATTTGAATCAACATTCACTGAATTAGCCGAGTGCAATACGTCATTACGCAAGTTACAATGTCGAATCACACGGCGCCGAATGTTTGCGACAACGAATACTGTGAACACGAAAGCACGCAGCGACGCATACCGTTACAACGAATGCACGAGACTTCGGTGTAACGATTTTTGTTGTAACGTGAATTCGTTGTTCCGTGATTCGAAGTCTCGTGCATTGTGTTTCGCTGTTCTGCAAAACCTTTACCGGATAATAAACCGTTGTTAAACTTTATCTCGTATTAGTTATTTCCAACAGTTGTAACGGTATGCGTCGGTGCGTGCTTTCGTACTCACAGTATTCGTTGTCGCAAACATTCGGCGCCGTGTGATTCGACGTTGTAACTTTCTTAATGATGTATCGCACTCGAATCAGCCATCAACATTCAATCACAGAAAAAATAAAAATTATTGTTACAGTTTAAGTACATTTTTATTTATTTTCTAAGTACATACGTACAATATTATATCAAGTAGGCCGAATAATAACATTATGTCGCATCTGTACGTATTGATAGTAATTTAGTAATCTATGAGAACATGTCACCCCCCGCCCGCCCCGCTGTCATCAAGTGCGCGCACATTATTTTGTTTGAAATAGCTTCTCTAGTACGAAGTACATATACCTCAATGGCCCAGAGATGCAAAGATTACGTTCTTTTCAAGTCATTTGATTGATAATTCTGTAACTAATATATTCAGGGACATAGAATTATTTGTATTGTGAATACATCCTACTAATATTATAAACGCAAAAGTTTGTAAGTATGTATGGATGGATGTTTGTTAGGTACTCTTTCACGCAAAAACTACTGAACGGATTTGGATAAAATTTGGTACACACGGCTACACATCAAGCTATACATTTCCAGTATAAACTGGTCTCGCATTTTATAGGATTTCCGTACAGTGCGAGATCAGCGTAAACTGGAAATGTATAGCTTGATGTGTAGCCGTGTGTACACAGATAGTTTATAACTTGGATTAACACATAGGATAATTTTAATCCCGATTTTATCTTCCCGTGGGATAATTTTCGAGTTGTAGCGGCGCAGCCGCTGGCAACAGCTAGTGTTGAATAATCCATGTTTTCTATGTAGATTGAACATTTAAAGGATGTTGCCAGAGTGGTAGTTAGTTAGGAAATGGCTTGTTGATTACTTCCTTTGCCTGCCTAGTTCATATCGGCTTTTTATTTCCGCTGTGTTGCAGGCTGTGTTTACATTTTAGTTTTAATCGGAACTATGTATGACATGAAATTCATAACATAACTAAGAGGCGACGACGTAAGCAATAAAATTTACAACGTCCAAAGTACCTAATAAGAATAAAACGTAGTTCGGCATTGCATTTCAATCGAGATGTAGCTCCATCCATAAGTATGAGCCACAAGATATTTTTTTTTTCTATGACTTTTTAGTGAGTACTCGTGTAATTCGTCCTACCTACTAACTAGGTTGTTGAGGTTAGATAGGCAGTCATCATCATCATCAGCCTATAATGTTCCCACTGCAGGGACTCAGGCCTCCTCTCTAGAAGAGGGATGGGCTATAATCCACCGCGGGCCCAGTGCGGGTTGGCAGATGTCACAATGTCTTCGAATTTTTTGGTTCTAAGACATGCCGGTTTCCTCATGATGTTTTCCTTCACAGTTTTGAGAGCAGCGGTGATGAAATAAATTACACAAAGTAATGCGCCATGCCTGGGTTCCACCACTCACTGTTCGTCGTAAGTCGTGGCCGCCACCACAGGGCCACCGCTGCAGAAATCACTATTAGCTTCTCTGTATCACGCAATTTTCACAACTAATACCTAAACCATTAGGTACATTTTATCACATCTAACCTAGGCCAGGCCCTCGTGCGTCAGACGCGGGAACAAGCCCGATTGGCCCCATCCGCTGACAAATTGAACTTCCACGGATGTCCGCCATTGCTCTCTGTATTTAAAACATTACAATTCGATGTCTATGCTCTTTTAACGATTGATTTTTTGTCTGTGGTGATTGGTATTTGTATTTTGACGGTTGGTGTTCGAATTATGAAAATTAATTTAAGTGATATTCGATATTCAGCTGTATTCGGTTTGACTGGAAGCTGACCTCACATAAAGTAACATCACGCCTGTAATCCCCGCAGGGTTAGGCAGAGGTGTACCCATTAGTACAACCAGTACCACGCCAGTTATATTTAAGTCCCATGTAATAAGGCCGAGCGTATTGCCATCAACCGGGCACAAATTCAGACTTCGTAAATGCTAGAAAAATTTCAGATTGAAAAACCCAATAACACTTTACTCAAACTGGGAATCGAACCCAGGACCTCATACACAGAAGTCGCGCTTGTAACCACTAGACCATTGAGGCATTCAAAAGAAATATTATTATAGGAACTAATCGTAAAATAACAATAAATATATCCCCAAAAACATTGAGGTACTTTATAATGAAAAAGCATAATTATAAAGTAACATCTGTACCCAAGTATTAAACTTAATGAACAAAGAAATATAGCCAAATATAATCTTATGGAAAGTTACTAATAGCCATTATTAGTCACTGAACGGTAGCCATATTTCATTTTGGCTTTTAAAATAAACAGGGACTGAGTTATTTTAGTAATTAATCTTAAATTGGAATTATTGAACTGATTTTGCGAAAAACAGCCGCAAGGGTCGACCTACAAGGAAGAGATTGTAAGGTATATTTTTGCAAATTGTCATGTCACACTTTTGAACAGAAAGAAAAAATAAGGTTACTGTATCACACACTTGTTTTATGAAATAGTACTTTAAACTTATCATCATCATCATCATCATTTCAGCCAAAAGACGTCCATTGCTGGACATAGGCCTTTTTTTTGGGGGACGGAAATCATTAAATGACTCCTGCTCTGGGCAGAGCGGTAGGGAGTTTCAGACTTCTACTGACTAAAAACCACCCAGCATGTTCCTTCTTAGCCCTTGTGCCGAGGCGATGGTATCTCTTTCGAACAATCCGTAGCCCCGATGGGATTGGATATAGGCCTTAAACCTATATTTTGTAAAAATAAATGACACTTTTATTCTTGATAGCTTTAACGGTTTACAGTACCTAATATTTAGGAATCACGGAAATAACCCTTCAAAACCCCAATGAAGACTTTACTCTAACTTTAAATTATTCAGAAAACGAATCAAACAATACCAATTACTTACCACGCAAACCGTTGACAATAGCCTTCTAAAAAAGAACACATTCGAAAAATTTGAATCTCGAATGCGGCATCCATTTTGAAAATGAAGTACTTCGAGTTTTTTTTCTTTTTAATTAAAAAGGTCGTTTCACGATATGATCCCGCTTTGTCATTGGTTCTTATTTATTCTTTTTTTCCCGCTCTTTTGGAGTATATTTAAAGAAGCAGTAATTATAAGAATTTTTAGGTTAGGTATATTTGGAGAGGCTTGTCTGTGTTTTGACAGGGTTGTGCTGCTTCGAGTAACTAGCGAAAATAGTTATTGTTGATTCTTTTTAATTTAAAATTTGTGTACCTACCTAATTTTTTGGCCCTTTCTAAAGGGTAAAAGATTTCATTGCAACAATTTATGACGAATTGTCTAGACTGTGACAATATTCTGTATATTTAACGATAATTTTAACATAATACATAATGTTGTGATTGAAAAGTTCAAAGTACCCATAACCGTTTAAATTATTAGAGAAGGTATAAAACCTCTTTAGAAAAAAAAAAATAGTTTGAAGTTTCGATGACAGGAAGCTAACCTCTTTTGTTTTTTTTTTCTGTTTGACACTTTTATTTATTTAATTTAGATTTTTAATCATCATTAACTTATGGGAACGTTGAGTTTATTTAGATTTTTATTTAATTATTATTCAAAGTAGCCATTTATTTGTTGTATGGGTCGGAATCAGTCGTTATCAGGTCGAGGTCAGTCCCTTGCTATCTTGTATCGACTTCCGTTGGACATATTTTGTAATATTGAAACTTTTTGTAGCCGGATGGGGCTTTTTTGCGGTTGCATATAATTTTTTTAATTCCTGGAATATTTCGGTTTAGGAGAATGTGTGATTCCGAGGGCTTTGTGACTTGTGTTAAAATTTTTTGCTATTTTGTGAGACTAGTTCAATAATTTTAATTATTTGATATGTGTATTGAATAGTATAAATATAATCTTATTAATTACTTAGGTATAATTATCACCTACAGATTGGTGACTAATCTAAGCCTGAAAAGTTTGTCATCACTCATCGGTTCGTAAATTTATTCGGATTGCAAAAAAATCTGTATAAAGTCGTTATTTTCATCTTTTTATGCAACTTTAACAACTCTTCAACAACGTACCTATTAGACTGGCCTAAGCTTGCAGTCATATTTTAGGCAGACCCAATTTAAATTGTCATCGACACGCTAAGAAGACAATTAACATGTTCTGTCAAAGTAATTTAAACGCCAAAGCACTCCTCTATACCTATTTATTAAATGCAACACGAACAAAAAAAAAATACAGTTCTCCTAAAATTAGCTAATGTCCTAAAAAAAACTAGGACACCTATCTAAAACCCCTAACTATTTTTCAAAAGTACAACAATCCAATATGGCTGACTCGCTTCGGTTAGAGTACTGTCATATTTGTCCGTATGTCGGCAACAGAATCAAGATTTGAAATTGGAATCAATGGCGTCTGCGATAAATTGTGAGGCAATGCTTGTGGCAGCTTGTAGACTGATATTTTATAGATTTCTAACGGTTTTTGAGTTCCTTTTTGTTATTTTATTTGTGTGATGAATATTGACTGAAATAAGTTGTTTAATTTATTTCTGAACCACTTTTCTCAAAGCGGTGAAGGAAAACGTAGAGATCCGGCTTGTCCTAGAATCAAACATTTTAAGACATGTGACATCTACCAATCCGCACTGGGTCCGCGTGGTGTATTATAGCCCATTCCCTCTCATAGAGAGGAGGCCTGTGTCCCAGCAGTGGGAAAATAAGTAAGATGGAGTACCTAAGTCCTGCATTAGTGATTTTAGTTCTAAAAAAGCTAGGAGCCGTTGTTTTTTTCGACGGCACGGTTGGCGCAGTGGCTCAAGCAATGGACTGCTGCGCTGCGTGTCGCGGGTTCGATCCCCGCACGGAACAAATATTTGTATGACCTACAGATAGTTGTTCCGGGTCTGGGTATTTGTGTATGTGAGTTTAAATGTTTGTGAACGCACCCACGATACAGGAGAAATTCCTAGTGTGGGGCAACGTTTTTTTTTTTTAAAAAAAATTGAATCGCCATATAATAATTATATGCTAATACTTAGACATCTTCAAGAATAAAATATACGCCGCATACGACTGAATGAAAAACAGAATAAGGTCAAAACTCATAAATTTGTATTCATCTCGTAGAATCCCTTCGAACATGTAAAAAAAATGTATTTATGAAGTAGCATCTTAGTTAGCTTGTATAGAGACGGAATATTATTTAATAATAAACATTTAAAAAATATTCCGTCCGTAATAATGTTTTAGTTTTCTAAGTTTACGCGTTTCCTCTGAGTACATAATTTTAAGTAAAATCGACTCATCATTTGCCTGCCTTTTTTTTTGGGTCGGCTTCCAGTCTAACCGCATTCAGCTAAATACCAGTATTTTACACAAGACGACTGTCAATCTAACCTCCACAACCCAGAAATTGTCAGTACCAACATCACAAAAAAAGAAGAAACAAAAATTCGAATGATGAATAACTCCAACAATTGGCTCACAGTCACTCCATTCCCTATCCACTTAAAAAAAAACACAAAGCCCGAAACAGCCAATAGGTAGAGTACGTTCCCGCCGAAACGCGTTCCATTTCCAAATTATTTCAAACATGGCCGCCGTAACAAGGCGAATGGGCAAACAACGAATTGACCCCAATTTTCTGGCTAATGGCTCTCGAAACGGGACGTTGTCGTATGACATTGATATAAAATTTGCCACGCTGGATTCGGATAGGTTTTAGTTTCATTATTTTGCATTAATTGGCCTTTTAAGGATATTTTTTAAGTATGTCTAGCAAAATTTTAAAGAAGTGTGCGTTTTTTTAACGACTGCTAAAGATCTAGTTCTGGACCAATCCGCACTGGGCCCGCATGGAGGATTATTTTATAGCCCATCCCTCTCCTAGGGAGGAGGCCCGAGTCCTTACAGTGGGAACATTATAGGCTGACGATGAAATATCTACAAATGACAACCGGGATCAACCTTAGCGATTCAAGACACGGTTTCCGTAAATTAAACTATGTAATGGACAGTCACCCATCCACGTGTCAATCTAAGCAAGCGCGGCTTAACCTAGCGGCCGTCCAAGGCTGTTATAATATGGCCACGAGTTCCTTGGTTAACAAGAGACAAGAAAAAAAAAATTGTATCATCATTAAATTCCAAAAAACAACGTTACTGTTGCTATGTTACTGAAAGTAATAAAATAATAATACACTCTTGTATTTTCCTATTTCCTTATGTGCAGGAAAAAACTAACTATAATTGCACCATTAAAATAATCAAAAAATATAAGTTTTGTATGTGATATACGGAACTTTATCCATTTGCAACACATACTAGTTAGCTAGTTCTATACCTAAATGACAATTTGTCATTTAGGTATATAATAGAACTAGCTGATGCCCGCGGCTTCGCCCACGTCAAATTTTATTCTACAAACCTTCCTTAACGGACCACTCTACCCATTGGTGAAAACAGAATGAAAATCGGTGCAGCAGTTTTTGAGTTTATCGCGAACAGACAGACAGATGCGGCGGAGGACTTTGTTTTATGAAATGTATAAGTGATGGAATGGAAATATGTGGAAAAAGGAGTATTGAAAACTAATGATATTAAGAGCGTATGCTACCTCAGATTAGAAACCCTATTTGTCGTGGTTCAAACTTCGCTTCAAAAACTGTTAGAATAAAGTTGTAATCAGCTTGCACTACAAAGCGGTTGTTACGTCTTTCGCTGCGGCCAAATAGTGCGAAATTGGTGGTATTTTGCGATTTACAAAAAAACTATTGATTGGACTAAAAAAGTAAAACACCATGACTTTAGTATGTTGCTTGTAGAATTATTTGGCAAAAAAAATCAGAACGATGAGATGTATTTTAGTATGGTTTTTACTCGTTAAAAGAAATTTTTAGAGGTATCTTCGCAATATTTTTTTCTATCGAGCAAAGTTAGTTGTATTATGTTTTCACAACACTATAGCACTAGCATATATCCTGAAGAATATCATATATTTTTCTGATGTTGATTACTGCAGTGAATTATATACTTTTACGCATTATAAAACTCGCGTTTGAGGTACCATAAGCTCTTAAGTGCTGAGTAAATAGCCATCAATCTTGGTTTATCACAATGGGAAACATCTAAGGCTACTATGCTTTAAATGTGAATAACTGATGATGATGATAATGATGATGCTATCTAGCCAATTTCGGCCACAGCGACTGCATTCGCTGGCTTTCTATGGATTGTCAAGAGCTTTGTTGTGCTGCACTTTCGTGTGCTCTTAAGTGGCTAGCATATCCAACTTTGGCCGAAAAACTACGAGCACAAAGCGGACATGTCAGAACACCATTGATGACAATCATTATAGGGTATAGTTGTAAGTAATCGGTATCTATCGAGCTATCGAGTTGTTAAAAAAGAAGAACAACAGTAATACATTTCTTTGATAAAAAGGAAACATTTGCCCAATCATTTATTTGCATCAGACGGCAGCTGACAGACAATTTACCTAAAAAACTATACAATACGCAACGACAAGTACCAAAATCCAGTTTGACGCAACGACATTATTGCCAGACAACAACAAAAATACTAATAATAATTTTTGCACATGGCAGCCCCCGAAATGCCGTTACCAAAGAGGTCTGTACCATTGTTGGTATTAACAATAAAATCCTAACTATTGTAAGGTTGCAGCTGTAGTAGGTATATTGTTTGTGAAAACGTCCCTATATTATATTTCAATCAGACTTTAGTTAGGGCAGTCTGCAAAAACGGACTTTTTGAATTCATGAACTGGTTTGAATTTTTAACGAATTTTGTTCAAAAATATTTGACTGTAAAAGACACCATCGTGAGGGAATCGACGTGTCTTAAAACCAAGACTTTGAAGTTACACCCTATTAAGTGTCATTCACCAATCCGATCTAGGCCTGCCTGGTAGATTGCGGCTCTATATGTCACGGGTGTAGTCTTGTGGCCCAGCAGTGGGAATAAAACAGCTAGGCAGACGATGATGTAAAATCAAAGCGTATTTTAATCGCGACTGAATGTATTTTTAACTAAACCTAACATTTAACTAGGGACTTCCTTTGCTTTTTCACTCAATTAAGAACAAAACAACGTCATCATCATCATTATTTCAGCCGAAAGACGTCCACTGCTGGACATAGGCATCCCTCAAGTGTCGCCACATTGACCGGTCCCATGCGTCTCGCATCCAGCGGGTCAGGTCATCGGCAATACAAAGTCAATTATAATAAAAAAAACTGCCTGCCTTTTTTATTATGTCGTCACCTTAACAGTTCTAACTTATTCTTAGAATAATTTTCTTATTCCAGTGCAGCAGTGTGGAAACGTGACAGAACTATATAGCACCATCTCTTTTCCACACTGAATTAAGAATGAGTTAGGACTGTTTGATAGGCCATAGGGTAATGTGTGTTTCATTGTATGCAACAAGTCCCAAGCCAGCGAATTCTGTCTGTAGTCAAAACTAACCGATAAGAAAATGTTTTATTTAGTATCAAATTCTCAATCCGTCAGCTTTGTTATACTAACTATTTACTGGAACAGCTAATGCAATAAATAGTCTTAGAGTTACTGTTGGTTTGAAACTATAAATTCAATACGATAATCAAACGTCAAATAGTATTTTCCCGCCATAGTACTTGTCAAAATCAAATGACAACTGTCATGAATTAAAAAAAGCAGATGTTTTTTTTTAATTTGAACATCGTTTTTATTAATAAAATCTACCCTATCAAATAGAAGATAAATCATCTTGATAGATTCTCAAGACGCCTTTGTTTAGCCTCTGTTTACAAGTTTATTGAAAGTCTTCAAATATCTATAGTAATTTTATTAATAGAAGTTTCCTTATCTGTCATAGTTTAAAAGGTTTCAATATCAAACAATCTAATTTAACTATACCGTCCTAACATGGGCTTAATATAATCTCTAATTTCTTCTAGAATCTATTAATCAGCGAGCTTTGCATCTAGTATCATTATCTGCTTGCCGCCAGTCTAACCAGAAGCAGCTGAATACCAGATATTTTACACAGAGCGACTGCCTATCTGACCTCCACAACCCAGTCAGTACTGAGTAAAACGATTCCCTTTGGTAACTTAGTATCGAAAATATCTAAGTCTCGCAAACGCAAAGCCACAAAGGGTGGGATTCTTTTTTTTTTTGGCTAGAGGGCGCAGTGGTGTAAACATTGTTTCTGTATACGCTCGTTGATTTGGAAGCTTTAAAAGTGGAAATAAGACAAAAACTGAACAAATATTGTGTTAAAACGTTGCCGGACAGTGAAAACCCTAAATACAAGTGTTATCTACTTAAAATAAACTCTTGAAAACTAAATAAACACGGAAAAATAAAGTGAGGAGAAGTGCTGATGACACAGACATTTTTTCAATAAATTTATACCCAGAAGCTCTAAAAACAGTGCAAAAATTAATATCTGTAAAATATAAACAAAGAAATAGACTTTTAATTATAATCACAGTGAAAAACTGCAAACATAACCTACAAAACTAAATAAATCATAGTGTAAAAACGACAAAAGTTGGACAAATATTGTGTTGAAACAGTGCCGAACAGTGGACACCCTAACTACAAGTGTTATCAACGAAAAACAACTAAAAGCTAAAAACACTGTGATCACTATTATCTGTAATTTGTAAGCAAGGAAAAAGACTTTCCAATCGAAAGCACAGTGAAAAACTAACATATATAACCCTAGAAAAATATATAATACTCATAAAAAGTGCAAAAATCGATAGATAACTCAGCAGGTAACGACATCTAGCGACGAACGGGAAAAAAAGGAAGAGTGACATCTGCCCACGCGTCGAGAAAGTACTTGCAAAACACTCACCGTGCGCTAGCTGACTAATTAACACTAGTAAAATAGTACAGCGAGTCACCGACAGAGGGTACCACAAGTCGTTTGTGCACAGTACAGCGGTAGATCAACAGAGGTCTCCAGTAGTCTCCACCATGTCAGAAATAGAAAAACTACTAAAAGAATTACGATTAGATATCAAACGAGATACAGAAAAATCATTACTAAATTTGGAAACAAGTATTACGACCAAAATCAATGAGAAGATAGATCAAAATTTTAACTTATTAAAAGGGGAACTCGAACAAATTAGGGAAACCAACTCCGAATATGACAAGAGAATTAGCGCCATAGAAAAACACGTTAGGCAAAGAAATGTCATATTTTTCGGAGTAAAAGAATGCGGAAGATCGTATCAGGAGTTAGAAGAAACCGTACTACAAGTAATTAAAGACGAACTAAAACTAGAATGTGAAAGAAGCGAACTAGAGATGGTCCGCAGAATGGGAAAATACCTAAAAGATAAAGTTAGACCTATTATCGTAACCTTTACAACATTTGGCAGGAAGATAATAATCCTGAAAAACAAGAAAAACATACAAACGAAAACTTTTCATTTGAAAGAAGATTTCCCACCACAAATTCTAGAAACGAGAAAAGGATTACAAGAACAATTGAAAAAAGAGAAGAAAGCCGGAAAAATTGCGTATCTGAGATACGACAAATTAATAGTACGTGAACAAACCACGAAAGAGCAAGACAGCAGCGAAACAGAAGAGGAAAGGCCAAATAAAATCGAAACGGACCAAACTAGGAAAAAACGAGAGCTAGAGATAACCCCCCCAAACCAGGTAAAAAACGCATACAAGAATTCTACACAACAACAAGCAGTGAAAAAAAACAAAACTCAAATATATAGAATGGGAAAAAGTCAAAGCTCCATGGAAAACTTCTTCAGCAAAAGAAACACCAGCCCAACTAAATCTTCGGAGAACCCACGAGAAAAACAAACTGTGCCCTTGAATGAAAAAGAAATTTCAGAGAGCAACAACACGAAGGAAACGGCTAACACATAGCAACTAGCACAAGCCCCTCTACAAACATCTCCAATACAGCTGGCCACTGCGGAGATTTGCGACCAAAACCCTCCGGAGACACTGATTCTATTCTCATCTTTAGTATTTTTGTTTCCATTAGTTATTTATTTTGATTTCATGCTCACCTTTACATTATTAAGTTTTTATTGTCCTTGCGGAGTTACACACACAAACATTACTCACCACGCTCATCCTTCATTATACATACTATACAAGCGAGTTGAAACACTTTACTATGGTGTTTACCCTAGAATACTATCTCTTGCACCATGTCAAATGTTTACTTGTAAAGCTACTAAAGTTCCAGAACTGAGTATATTTAGCGTCACATTCAGCATCGCGTCACGCATTAGACGTGACGGCATTATCCTTGGTATCCAATAAAATGACTACAATTGAAACCATTAGCAATATATACTCTGATCTGGACGCTTTTCAAGTGGCAAATACTATAACCTGTGATATAGAAAGTGCAAAAAATCACATAGTAATGAACAAAAATACTATCAATATCTTGTCTCAAAACATTCGTAGCCTTAATTGTAATATGCCTAATTTCGTTACGCTTCTCCAAAGATCTCAAATACCCTGGGATGTCGTAGTACTTACGGAATGCTGGCTCCCTTCTGCAAAGTTCATCCCTTCTCTCGACAACTACAATCATATTGCGACCACCTCACACAAAACCCAAAATGAAGGAGTTGTCATCTTTTACAACAAGCTTCTTAATATTGTATCCGAGGAACCCACAGTTACTGACGCTAATTGCCTTGTTTTAAAACTGGGTCTGGATACTTGCATCGTAGGATTATATCGCCCACCTAGTCAGACAAACACTGTAAAATTTATCGACTCAATTAACACGCTACTAAATAACCTAAAAACTTTTAAAAACATTTTCTTTTGTGGTGATATAAATATTAATATAGTTCCAAACAGTCCCGATAAACGATCATACGAGTACCTGAATATCCTAGCTAGCCATGGCTTGCTTCCGGCTCATACTCTCCCAACGCATGGCTTAACATGTTTAGACCACATGATGCTGAAATCTAAGATGGAAGCTTGCTGTTTCGTTTTTGAAACATCTATCACTGACCATGAGAGTGTAGCTATTAGTTGTAGACCTAAAACCCGTCTGAAATATTTGAACAAAACCCAATGCTCGGTTGACTTTGACAATCTGGACAAATTAATACAAAACATGGATTGCCAGCCCATCCTTGACTGTCAAGATGCTAACGTATCAACCGATCTTCTCGTGGCTCACCTGTCTTCAGCAATAAAAAATAGTACCAGCGTAACTAAAACTTCAAAAAGAAAACTGATAACTAAACCATGGGTAACTAAAGGACTTCTTCGCTGCATGAGAAACCGTGACAACTTACACAAAAAATTTAAATGTAACCCTAACGACGAGGTACTAAAATTAACATATAAGCGTTATCGAAATTTTTGCTCTTCTCTGCTTAAAAAAACAAAGAAGAGATATGAAAGACAGGAATTTGAAAATGCAAGGGGAAACAAGAAACAGTTATGGGATGTCATTAAAAAGAATAGCGAATCTGGGAAGAGGGTAGATTACTCGACATCACTATTGTCATCTAACAGTCCCGAGGCGGACATAAACGAAATCAACAGCTTCTTTGTGAACGTTGGGGCAAAGTTAGCTAGTAAAATCTCCACTTCAAAGTCCTCAACTCCCTGCGTCACCCATGATCACACATCAGTTACTCCGTCCAACTCGCTTGTCCTACTCCCTACCGATGAACAAGAAATATGCGACCTCATTAAGGGCCTGAGGGATAATTGTGCAGTGGGTATCGATCAGATTAGCAGTAAAATCATCAAGAGGTACGCAAAATACCTTTCTCTTCCCATAAGTCATATCTGCAATTTGTCCATTTCAACGGGAGTTTTTCCCCAGGCTTTTAAAATAGCTGTTATTAAGCCCATCCATAAGGCTGGAAAAAAAGACTGTGTCAATAACTACCGGCCCATCTCCATCTTACCTGCTCTGTCCAAGATACTGGAACGCCTTATCAATCAACGACTAGCAAAGTTCTTGGAAGTTAATAATCTCCTTTCGACTTCACAGTTTGGCTTTAGAGTTGGCAAAAGTACCAATGATGCAGTTCACGAATTAATTGACTCTATTGTTGGCAGCTTGGATGACGGAAGGAGATGCCTAACGGTGTTCCTCGATCTCGCAAAAGCCTTCGACACAGTCTCTATTCCACACCTTCTTAAAAAGCTTGAGCGGATCGGTATCAGAGGAATCCCTCTGAAACTGATGGAAGACTATCTTACCGGTAGGAAACAACGAGTAAGGATAAATGACAGGCTCAGTGATGAGCTCGCAATCAGTTTTGGGGTACCACAGGGTAGTATATTGGGCCCAACACTTTTCCTTGTGTACATTAATGACCTTTGCCAACTTTCTCTTCTAAAAGGAAAGATCATTACCTTTGCTGATGATACTGCACTGTTCTTCGGTGGTGATGGGTGGGAGGAGGTGTTCAATGCTGCACAACTGGGACTTAATATTGTTGGTAACTGGCTGCAAGATAATGTTTTGACGCTTAACGTCTCTAAAACAAAGTACATAGCATTTTCCCATAGATCTAACTTGCTCCCACCCTCGTCTCTGGGGATTATTGCTCATACCTGTGGCATTGAAAGTTCTCATTGCTCTTGTCCTTCCCTTCAAATGACCGAGAATTTGAAATACGTTGGAGTCACTATCGACCAGCATCTGTCCTTTAAACCACACATAGAGACCCTGGTGACCAGGTTACGAAAAGTAATCTACATTTTCAAAACCCTAAGACACTCGGCGGACCGAAAGACCATAAAGATGGTCTACTTTGCACTATGCCAATCACTGATTGATTACTGCATCACATCTTGGGGAGGTGCCGCCAAAACGCACCTCATCGAAGTAGAAAGGGCACAGCGTGCTATACTCAAGGTCGGAGCTGATCTCCCCTTTCGTTATCCTACTACGGACCTGTACAAAAAATGGGACACTCTCACTGTTAGACAAACGTTTATACTACTTACGTTACTTAAAAAACATTCTCAGATGCAGTTTGACCCTAACCTACAGGAGGACAACCGACGGAAAGGTAGAGTATGTCCCACGGCTCAATTCAAATCCACACTTCCTAAAAGATTCTACTGCTTTCTTGGGCATTATCTCTACAATAAAATTAATAAATTCTTAAATCTATATCCTAAAACTAGATCAATCTGTATCAAAGAAATAAAAAAATACTTAAAAACCCTTGACTATCAAAAAACTGAGAATCTCTTAACCGTTCTAAAATAAACATAACTTTGACAACCCACACATATTAGCTGTTCATCTACTACTACTCCCTTCACAATTTATTAAAATTTATTGATTACATTTAAAAACAACTCTCGCTGCACCCACTTCGCAAAATTCACCCTTATTCACACATTACTCACATACATCTCATACAAGTCAGACACTTTACACAAGACAAATACTCACTCACTCACTCACCGTCCCACCACATGATTCAATATATTCTGCAAGATTATAGATAGGTATTTCTCTTATTGTTATTACTTCTTTTTATGTTTCCTTTTACGCATGTTTTTTTTATTTATTTTTTTATTTTTTAACTTTTACTGTGTTTTTAAATTTTTGTTATGCATATTGTTTAAATCACACCTACTCTTACACAGTATCTCTGTACAAGCTAATTCTAGCCAAAAGGGCCCTGGTGACCTGTAACACAGGTTTTTTTTCTAAAAACCTACATCAGGCACCAGTCTCTTACAAAGTTGGAATACAGCTTACCCATCTTTCTTGTACACATTAATATTAAGATCAACTTTGTGAAGAGAAAATAAATAAATGAAAAAAAAAAAAAAAAAAAAAAAAAAAAAAAAATGATTCCCACTTGCACTCCCAAAAATACTTTCAAGAGCTCTTATTTGGGCTTACCCTACAGAAAACCGTATTTCAAGTCTGTCAAAGGAAGTCTAAGTTAGGGGTTGAAAAATTTCCGTATTCCTTTGTCGTAAAGCGTTAAGATATATAGGTACTAAGCTATGAGAGTTAAGATAGGAAATGGTCCCGTCGGGGCTGCGAGTTGTTCGAAAGAGATACCGCGGCCTCGACACGAAGGGCTAAGAAGGAACATGGGTGGTTTTTACTCAGTAGAAGTCTAATACTCCCTAGCTTTGCTTGCAGAAATCTCTACCGAACAACTGGTGAGCTTCTGCAAGGCAACAGGAAGATTCGCGATGCCGACCACCAGTAACCCATGAAGGGGATCCACCAAAATGGGGGGAACTGGGCGAAATAATCCACAATGAAAGGACTGATCGCCCGTCTGGTGTCTGCCGGCGTCCCCGAAGATAAATAGAATAGAATAGAACACTCCCTGGAGGAGTCATTTGATGAGATTCCACCCTCAAAAAAAAATGTATGAAATGGCGAATGTTACGATTGATAGTTTAGGTAATACCAACATCACACCTCTAATCTTCTACGGGTTAAGTAGAGGTGTAAATAATCATGCATCAACTTTTCACCATCATTTCATCATTTCAGCCAAAAGACGTCCACTGCTGGACATAGGCCTCCCCCAGGTGTCGCCACATTGACCGGTCCCGTGCGTCTCTCATCCAGCGGGTCCCCGCAACCTTGACCAGGTCGTCGGTCCACCTAGTGGGAGGCCTTCCAACGCAACGTCTTCCGGTTCGCGGTCGCCATTCCAGAACTTTTCGGCCCCATCGGCCATCCGTTCTGCGAGCAATGTGCCCTGCCCATTGCCACTTAAGTCTGGCGATTCTTCTCTTTCACCAGGCATTTTAACATCCCATACATGAACCGATTCTTAAGACAAACATTAGTTATATTTCGCTAAATGGTAATTCAAAAATGATATGGCAAGAAAGGAGGTGTCTCATGAAATGACGACAATTGTTGATTTTGACAAGTTTGGTGTTGTCAAAATCAACAATTATGAGATCAATGATTGACCATTCTGATACTATTGAATACACAGAACAGAAAAAACAGGAGAAGTGCTAAGTGACGAAATCTGTATTGGAACCAGATTGAATAGCAGACTCGGGGCCCTGAACGGATTTGGATAAAATTTTGTACATAGATAGTTTATAAACTGGATTAACACATTGGATTTATCCCGATTTTATCTTCCCGTGGGATAATTCTCGAGTTGTAGCGGGCGAAGCCGCTGGCAACAGCTAAGTAGTGAAGTGATAATTTAAAAATCACACAGAAGCTATTGTTGTGTTATATTACTAGCATTTTTATCTATTTACTTCGAAATGATAAGTGGAGGTTATTAATTGTGTCAGTTACTCAAATGAATGAATGAATGCTGTTTGCTCAATGATAAAGCCAAAATAGATAAAGACAATTTCGTTGTACTTTTTTTTCTATTGAATGCAAACTATTTGGTCTATAGCAATATGAAGTACTAGTAGAAGACTGCTTTGTCAAATTTATTTCATCACCACTGCTCTCAAAACGGTGAAGGAAAGCATCGTAAGGAAACCAGCATGTCTTAGAACCAAAAAAATCGAAGACATGTGACATCTACCAACAAGCACTGGGCCCGCGTGGTGGATTATATAGCCCATCCCTCTCATAGAGAGGACGTCTGAGTCCCTGCAGTGAGAACATTATAGGCTGATGATGATGATGACTGCCTATCTGATTTCCACAACCTAGTAGGTGCCTAAGAATTATTATACTTACTAAAAAGTCATAGAAAAATATCTTGTGCCTCATACTTATGGATGAAGCTTCAACTCGATTGAATTGCAATGCCGAACGACGTGCTATTCTTATTACATTTTATTGATTTTAATAGCGTCCATTGATTCTATTTGTGAAGCTGATATGTCTTTTAAAGTAGACTAGAGATAAAATAATCTTCTTAACATTTTGTTAGAAAAGAGTTAAAGAAAAGAGCACCTTTAAAAAAAAATGTCTTAAATTATATTCCTCTTTTGACTTTTGACAATGAGTTGACAGAAGAAAATATTGTCATTTCTTTTTTTTTTTGTTTTTAGTACAGTCATATAAAAGATGCAGCGAGATTCTTTTGATGTTGGAGTGACATTGACAGTGTAAATAGTTATGAAATTGACTGATTGTGGAAATTGCATTGAAAAAACACTTGAGTGAAGCGTTTCTCTACTGATTTTGGTAAAACACTAAAAGATCCGTGTAGCATCTACCACCTGAAACTGCTCCTAAAATATTGTGCACCTTTATTAAAAGTCATAAATGACAGCTGCTCTACGTTCTTTTTCAAAATTTGCCAGATGTCAAAAATGACGTTTTGTTTCAGTTTGACAGTCTGTAATTTTTTTTTTGAGTTGTATTTTCAGGCGATGACCATAAAAGCTACAGCCTCTTTTTTGCCCTCATTTTAGATAGAGCTGCCCTGCAGTTAGGCCTGTCTGTATCTAACATTGGCTAATATGATTCAGTTATCGGTATATTTTGTTATCATTGGGCGAAGGCCATTGCTTATCTGCCAAACGTGGCGTTGTATAATTTTATCTTGTATTTGATATTATATTACTTATATTCAATTTTAGGCTAACGTTTTGTAATAATTTCGGTTTACATAACGTAACATTACGCGTGTAACCTGTAAGGGCTAGACAGAGTTCGACACTCGCCGGGGCGGGGTTCGAAAGAGATACCGGGGCTCGACACAAAAGGTTAAGAAGAAATATGGGTGGTTTTTAGTCAGTAGAAGTCTGACACTCCCTACCGAGCGGGAGGAGTCATTTGATGATTTATCACGCCCAAAAAAAAAAAGTTAGACGGAGTTAAGGGTATCTATGGTTATAACATAATACTCATGTGTCTTGTGTTGTAGTTTCAGTGTTCACATGATTTTCCACTGCTGGGACACCGGCAGGTAGAGTGGACTCTACGAAAGGGCGTGCAGAGGTCATTAAAACCATAGACTGACAAAAAATTACAAGGTAATTATGCATTTCTTGTGTCCGTTTGATGGCAATAGGTTCGCCCCCTATTAAATGGGAATCAAATATATTTAACTGGAGAAATGTGGGTATTAGGCACAACTCTGCCTAACCCTTCGGGTATTACCGGCGTGATGTTATATTATATAAACCTACACAAGTTAATTTCTGAATAGTTAAACCAATAAGCAAATAATATAACAAATTCTTACATCTCATTCCTAACAAAAACATGTTCAGCAGTTTCAGAGCTAAACGCTCACAAACAAACACATGTGTTCATGAGGTCATTGTTTTAAAAACGTTATAAAACTACTGGGAATGCTGTAGTACTTATAAAAAATCATTAAATTATATTAGCAGCTACCGACAGCTGCTGACGTCATCAGCGGCCATATTGTTCTAGTAGGTTCTTATTATGTCATCAGAGTTGTTATAATATTCTCATGGCTTTTAATCTGAACAGATGTAGCTGAATAACTTCATGAATTAATCCCTGAAGGGTTAGGCTGAGGTCTACTTAATAGTACACAAAAATATCACCAGTTACGTTTAAGCGGGTTGTTCACAAGAGAAACCGCGGCCTCGACATAAAGGGCTAAGAAGGAACATGGGTGGTTTTTAGTCAGTAGAAGTCTGACACTCCCTTTCGCTCTGCCCAAGAGCGGAATGTTTTTAAGTCCCATGAAATAGGGGGCGAGCCTATTGCCGTTAAAGGGGGAGGGAACTTAGACTCCGTGGCTGCTATTAAGAAATTCGTGATGGAAAAAATCAATGATACTTTGCCTGACCTGCCATGAGAATCGAACCTATTGGACTGCTACCGCGCTTGCGGCCACTAGACCAACGATACAGTCTACTAGCGGAATATTAATAATATTTAAGAGCGTATGCTACCTCAGATTAGCAACCCTATTTGTGGTGGTTCAAACTTCGCTTGAAATACTGTTAGAATAAACACTGTTTTAAGCTTTCACGGTTCATAACTATATTTAAAATGTCACTTACTAACAAATTAAAAATCACGGAAGATATCCCGTAAGTGACATTTTAAATATTGTTAGAATAAAGTTCTAATCAGCTTGCACTACAAAGTTGTTACGTCTTTCGCTGCGGCCGCATAGTGCGAAATTAGTGGTATTTTGAGATTTACAAAAAAACTATTGATTGGACTAAAAAAGTAAAACACTATAACTTTAGTATGTTGCTTGTAGAATTATTTGGCAAAAAAATCAGAACGATGACATGTATTTTAGTATGGTTTTTACTCGTTAAAAGAAATTTTTAGAGGTATCTTCGCGATTTTTTTCTATGGAGCAAAGTTAGTTGTAATAAGTTTTCACAACACTATGTCACTAGCATATATCCTGAAGAATATTATATATTTTTTTGATGTTGATTACTGCAGTGAATCATATACTTTTACGCATTATAAAACTCGCGTTTGAGGTAGTATAAGCTCTTAACATGAAAAGATTGATATTTAAAGTCAATTTATTATCATCTAACTAGCCTTTTTTTTTCTTTTCCTGGAGAGGAGGCCTGAGTCCCTGCAGTGGGAACAATTATAGGCTGATGATGATGATGATGATGAGGGACTCTTGTTGGGGTCGGTTTCCAGTCTAACCGGATGCAGCTGAATACCAGTATTTTACATGGAGCGACTGCCTATCTGACCTCCACAACCCAGTTAATACTAGATTAAAATATAAAACACTGTCCACCCTGGTATATTTAGAAGCGTGATGCTCTGTGTTTTCTTCCCCTAGTACGCAATTATTGATCCTAGCATACAAACTGGGGTTTAAGTCAAAAGCTGTAGCGATTTAGACATTATGATCAAGTCTATTAAAAACAACATTGAGTTTTAGTTCTATATAGTATCTCTTTGAAAATTGATAGTTAGGAATTATGTAGGTACTATTATTTTCTCAAAATCTCAAGAAAATCTATTTATGTAACTATTTATATATTATATTTATAAATCATTAGGTATGATATTATATTTGAATGTTATTTTTTTATTCATTGTCCTCTCAATAAGAGCACCTGCTATCTAATCTCTACACCACCCTTGGTTGACTGGTAGAGAATGCCTAAGGCATTAATCGCCTTTGTAACTTTTTTTTGTGTGCGAAAAGTTTAAATAAATAAAATAGAGCATATCAGCCTAAAATATTCCCACAGCTGGGACAGTCCTTTCTGTGAGAGGGATTGAGCTATAATCCACCAAGCGGACTCAGTACGGGTTGGTCTGTTAGTTTGTGTTTGATTAAATACTCCTAAAACAGATTGGCAATTATAAGGTTTTTGGCTAAGTTCCTCATGCTAGGTATAATGACCATTATAATTATGTATATTTTTTAATTGAAATGGGCTTCCTCTTGACCTTAATCTTGCCCTAAGGGCAGAGATGAGGTCGACGATGGAACGAACGAGCCAACCCAGAAAAAGCCTATTCACTCGCGACTTAAATTAAGAGTGACATTCTTTCAACACTTGCACCATACCAGGGTGTGGTCATTCAAAAATCCATAGGCCGGACCACTTACGATAAATTGAAGTTACATTTACTTCATTTAGACAATGATTTTGCTAAAAATATTCAGTATAAGCACTCAAAATATTATTGAAATTGATTGATAGAATATCTTGATAATTATAGTCACTTATGGCAATAGGCTCGCCCCTTATTATATGGGGCTTAAACATAACTGGCGATATGTAGGTGTACCTACTATAAGGTACACCTCTGCCTTACCTTTTCGGGGATTACAAGCGTAATGTTATATTAGTCGATTAAGTTGCCGGGGGACTCATCATCTGTCGCTTTTCCCAACTATATTGGGGTCGGCTTCCAGTCTAACTGGACACAGCTGAATACCAGTATTTTACATGGAGCGACTGCCTATCTGACCTCCACAACCTTGTTACTAAGGGTGCGTACTTTGAAGTGTAGTGTAGTCGAATTAGCAAAAAGGTTGGACGGAATTCGTGTAGTTGTAATTTTTTGTGGAATCATTAGAAGACATGAATATAAGTTTCCTCTAAGTTTGCACCATTCTTGTTATGTACGGAACATCGTTTAATATTAGGTGTTAACCACAAGTCCCATTATTTTGAAATTTTATTAATAACTAATTGTGGTAAGTTTAGATATATGTAGATACCCCTTTGGTGTATAATTACTTTTCACCAAAACAGTGTGAGGTGTATGAATAACTAATTAATTATTATTTTTAATTTGCGGCTCAAGGGAAATTCAGCCTGTTGGTGCAAACTCGTAATATGCTTTTTAAAGCATCATGAACACCCAGTTATTTTAGCACCCTTTTGCACCCCTAGGAAACCAGGATTTTACAATATTTGTAAATTGTACTTCGGGGCAAATTAGTGTAGTCATGGATTTTTTAATATGTAATGTATTCTAAGTATACTACATTCGCACCCCATAAAAATAAGAAATATATAGCCGGAAGTTTATACAGAGCTAGCGTACGATGTTTGTATATATAATGATGTCGAAGCAGACGCGGGCGGGGGAAGTATAGTAAGCGTGGTGCGTGGAGTGCTATGCGTTCGCGTTGCGTTAAGATCATTGTTGTGGCAAAAAGCGATCCGTGCGCTACGCAAAATAATTATTTTTTATTTATTTAAACTTCATGCACAATAGTGATACATAAGCGGACTTAATGACACATGGCATTCACTACCAGTCAACCTTAGGGTTAAATAAGACAACATTGTGGTAGGGTACAAAATATGTAAAAAACAACATCAACTTTAAAAAAAAAAACGAAAAACGAAAGTATATATACTTATATAATGATACTAATACATAAATATAAAAATAGAATAAACTAATGAATATTTTACAAATACCAAAATAGAAAACGAAAAACTTAACAATAGGCAATACTATGACTCGATTTTTATTAATTGAGAGCTATTTGGTCTGACTTAAATAGTGGCTACGTACTTTCCTTATAAAAGTAAATTTGCTTTCAGATTTTTTAATGCCAAGGGGTAAAGCATTCCAGAGTTTTATAGTTGACACAGCGTAAGAATTTGACAAGAAACAGGTGCGATGAGGTGGAATTTGGAGAATGAGATTTTTGGAAGCTCGAAGGCTACGACTATGACAACTGCCCAACACTTTGAAATAAGTTTTTAAATAATCAGGAGCACGTGGATCGTTCATAATTGAGAAGAGCATGCAGAGAGATCTGAGGGACCTCCTGAGTCGGATAGGCAGCCATTTAAGCTGAGAACGGAAGGAAGAAATATGATCGTATTTACGAAGGCCAAAAACAAAACGAATACAATTATTGAGAAGTCGATCCAATTTATTTAGAAGTTCTTGGGATAAATCAGAATAACAAACATCAGCATAGTCAATAATGGGAAGCACAAGGGACTGAACCAAAGTGAGTTTCGTGCTAGGATGGGATTGTTGTAGGATTTTCTGAAATCCGAAGGGGAGGACACGATAATTCTGAAATCCGGCAACCTGCTCTACTTCCGAGAGGGTGACCGACCGTCCCAGGGTGGTTTTGGGTGTATCGTCAGCAAGTCCCTCGTGAACCACATGGTGAAAATCGAGAGTGTGTCGAACAGGGTTGCGTACCTTATACTCAGAATATCTGCACGATTTTCGCTGAAGGTCATACAGGTCTACACCTCGACGATAAAGTAGAAACCATGAATGAGTATATTTCTAAAGCCATGCATGGTTTCAGAACTTACTTCACCGTTGTCGTAGCGTTGTAGAAGCTAGGCAAACGAAGCGAGGATGATCTGCAAGTGGTTGGACATCGGATCAACCACCGGGGTCACCAACTGGCCAGTTTTATGGAGAAGGAAGGCCTCTGATGAACTCCTTCTTCAAAAAACGTGAGCACAGGAAGTGGACCTGGTAGAGCCCTGATGGTGCGACTAAAAATGAGATAGACTACATCATGTCTACCAACAAGCCATGCGACATACTCAAGGGGCAAACGCCACAAGCATGGTGCAGGGGTGCTCTTCAAAAAGGATGACAGTACGCGGCTGAAGAACTATAGGCCCATCTCACTTCTAAGCCATGTGTACAAGTTATTTTCAAGTCATGACGAATCGTCTCGCACGCAGATTTGACGATTTCCAGCCTCCCGAACCAGCCGGATTCCGACAAGGCTTTAGTACCGTAGACCGAAGAGTATAACCTGCCTCTCTGTTAAGCGTTTGTGGTCTACGAGAAAGCCTTCAATTCGATCGAGACCTGGGCGGTACTACAGTCACTCCAACGATGCCAAATCGACTACTGGTACATCGAGGTGTTGAAGTGTTTGTACAAAAACGCCACCATGTCAGTCAGACTTTGGGACTAGACCTCAAAACCTATCCTTCTGCAGCGCGGTGAGAGGGAGAGGTCAAGTATCTTCGAAACTGTTCACCGCTGCACTGGAGCATGCCTTCAAGGTTCTGGATTGGAGAGGAATGGGCATCAACATCAATGGCGAGTGGTTCACTCATCTTCGGTTTGCCAACGATATAGTGGTCATGGCTGAGACCATGGAGAATCTCAACGCTCGATGACCTCAGTGGAGCTCCTGAAAGAGTGGATCTTAAAATAAATCAAGGTTATGTTGAATGTTCATGTAACACCCACTCCTATCAAGATCGGAGACTCTACACTCGAAGCTGTGGACGATTATGTCAACCAGGAACGGTTCAGTTGGGTAGGTCTAACTTCGAGAAAGAGATCAATCGTCGAATGCGACTCGGCTGGGCACCGTTCGGGAAGTTGCGCGGTATGTATCTTCTCGCCCAACTTACGACAGTGTCTCAAGACGAAAGTCTATGACCAGTTTGTGTTGCCAGAGATTACATAATAGACAGAAACGTGGTCGCTCACAATGGGCCTCATCAGAAAACTCAGTCACCCAAAGGGCAATGGAGAGGGCTATGTTCGGAGTCTCCTTGCGGGATCGTATCCGAAATGAAGATATGCACAAGAAAACCAAGGTTACCGCCATAGCCCGAAGAATTGCCAAACTTTTTCGCGGTTGATTTGCTCCAATTTCTCCAAGATCCCGTGATCAGATCCAGGCCATTTTTCTATGGGACCATCTGTGACCCTTTCAAGCAAAAAAAGATTTTTCCAAATCGGTCTAGGCGGCATCGAGAAATCGGGGAACATACATAAAAAAAAACAAAGATTGCGACGAATTGAGAACCTCCTTTTCGAAGTTGGTTAATAAATAAAGGACATGCTTGGAGGACACTGCCATTTTATTTCTTAACCGACTTCAAAAAAAGGAGGAGGTTGTCAATTCGACTGTATTTTTTTTTTATGTTTGTTAGCTCATAACTTGCGACTGGGTAAACTGATTTTCATGATTCTTTTTTCATTTGAAAGCTGGTGCTTCCCGTGTGGTCCCATTGTCACCATTTCAATATCTGATGATGGGATCTTGTAGAAATCGGGGGAACTCTTCAATAAATAACAGCAGATTAACCGCGATTGTTGCTATAGCATATCTAAGCATTGTTTACGCCATCACACAACATAATATCAAGCCTGTACTCACTACAAAGGTTATAAAATCTATTTGGTGAAGATCTGATGAAGAACTTCGGAGATAGGCAACGGAACTCCTCAATTAATGATAGCAAATGGACTGGGATTGCTGAAATCTCATGACTGTCTATTGTTTACACCAGTTCATAACATAACATCACGCCGGTACGTTGTGAAGGGGTAAGCACATGTGAACCACTAAAAAGTGAAAAATACAAACTTTTTTACAAAAAATAAAACCGACTTCGACAAAAATAAAACACAAAAAAGTGAAAAATAAAAAATCAGCTTCAGAAGTCGGTGGCAAAAACATGAAATCAAACAAACAAAAGTCACCGACTTCAGAAGCAGATTTTTTATTTTTCACTTTTTTGTGTTTTATTTTTGTCGAAGTCGGTTTTATTTTTTGTAACAAAGTTTTCTTTTAAACACAAGCTGCTTTAGCATTAAAAATATAATCTTTAGGTGCGTACACTATTACTTACTATCAGAGCATTCACAATTAGAAAGTACTCCTTCCTCGTAAAATACATCAAACAACGCGCCTAAGTGATGACGACGCTTATCTCTTCTTGTTAGTTTATTATTCCGTGTCGCGCGCTTGTCACTTCCATGGCGTATTTATTCAGTGCCAATTACTACAATACTAAAAAAATGTATGTTCCATACAAAAATGCAAATTTTTTAAAGGGTGCAAATTTAAAGGAGACCAAATTAATATGATTGTGATGATTTTCAAAACAATCAAAATTTCCCCCGAAGTACAGCGGCAGACATGCGTGAAAAACTAATTTCCATATGTCACACTAGGGTGCAAAATCAATAATGTATTTAGGTCAAAATGTCTAACCGTTTCCTCAGTTTACAAAACTACACAATTTTCCCCACAGCCGCAATGACCAAAAAACACATTTTTTTTTGTTTTTTTTTTTCTGTTTCTGCGTTGGTCTTATTAAAATAAATAAAATGTAATAATGTAGAATGAGGTGTAATAAAGCGTATAAAAAATTACGCTGAGTACATCTGTGTTCTCTGGTTAGTTATGACTAATTAATAGTTTTCAGCCCCTTCCGTAGGGGTGGTAAAAGCAATTTGTTTTTTATACTCGATCTTTAACTCATACAAATCCATCACAAACGTTTTTGCCTCTCCGGAGAATTTAATCCAATCTTTATTAAAAAATGGCCTAATTTGACTACACTAGTGTAAATGACATCATCATTGTAAGAAAAGGATGGTGATACTTTTTCTGTTACATATCTGTCTCAGTCTCTCAGTGTGGCTATGAAGTTGATTTCTTATGTGCAATTCAAAAACAGAATTTTTCTAACGTTAAAAATTGCCTACATTTTATGACAGTACTCCAAAACGCCCCGTTTTTTGCCATTGTAGTGTTTTAACTTTTAGCAATGTAACAAATTCTCTGGCAACACATCTGTCAGTTAAAAAGTCAGAAAAAAAGTATGTAATTAGTAAGTCTTTAGAAAAAAAAAACATATCATCTAAAGGCTTATCACATACAAAATTAAAAATTTTGAAAAAACCCACGACGGTTAAAAATTAATTGAAAAAAGGATAAAATAACTTAAAACACCCGCCTTGAAAAATCCCAAGAATGTCCGTCGGGGGCTGCCATTAAATTAACTAGTTTTGCAATGTTCAATGCTTTTTATTTTAAACTTTTTACTTTAATTTTTAATTTTTTTTATCTAAGAACATGCACCAGTCAAACCCGAACCCATAACTGAAAATTGCATCAAAATCGGACTAGTAGTTTTGGAGAAAAATGGCAACATGTATTTGCACAAACACACAAACAAACAACCTCTCACCCCGAACGATACAGTCTCCGTTCCGTCGTGGGTAAAAATAATATTATTTTTATTATAAACTAACAAGAAAATAACCAATAAGGCACCAAACAAAACTAGTAATCTTTAAAAAAAATTGCTCCCTAAACAAAATAGGCTGAACATGATTTTGAATAAGAGAAGGATATGGTCCTTTTGTGGGGCTCACAATAGACCCGGATGTTGTATGGTACAGCTGCTGGTAGGATGGTGACAAGATGTGCGGTGACCATGCGTTGGGGTGAACGCAGGACAATATTATTTTTTTGTTGGGTGTGAGGACGAGTATGTTTTTTTATAAGGCGGTGAATATTTTTGTGACATTGTTGTTTTGTGAATTTTAAATGATACATTCATTTTCAGAGACAAGTATGTGTGAATGTTTCTTTAAAAATATATGTTTTCATTGATTTAGTTAAATCATACACTACCGACTAAATATGTGTTAAAAAAATCTCTGAAATTAAGTATAATACATAGGTTTAATTGTTACTATGGCAGTGAAATATTAGAAATTCCCAAACTCAACACTTTTATTTCAATTCAATCACTTACTGACACTTTTGTATTGTTAAGGAGTCCGTCAGTAAGTCAGTCAAAGAGCTTAAGCTAGCTGACCGTTAATCAAACAAGCGAAACAGATATCGGAAATATTTTTGAACGACAAAATAATCGTCCTATAACCTTTTATGTAACCTGAATCACATTCCCAGCTAGTGCAACTAAAATGGCGTCATTGAATCACGCATTGATTCAGTCACAGCTGTGTCTTATCTCACATAATACCACGAATCAACTATCTAATAGTAATAGGTACTTAGTAAACAATTTGTACTGATACATTATCATGAGTTATGTAATAGAATAGATTAAACTGTAATTTGCGTTTTGTATAGTAGAGTTTAATCGTACAAAGATGTGAGAAGTATAGTAATATTCATCATGATCTGTCCTAGTGTTATCTCCAATACAGACTAGGTATATTAAATTTTACTGTTATTTACTGTCAATTTTAATTGTTCTAACAACAGAAAATACTATCATTATCTGATTTTTCAGATTGATCACTCCTATTTATCTTAAAAATCACGTGTTTCACTTCTCATAACAACATTAAAAAAAAAGCTGACTAAAAAAACTACCCATACTGTAACTATCAGCTCTGACATTTCCAAAAAAAACTTAAGACACAAAGCAGTTTTGCAAAAAAAGCAACCACATTTTTCAAAACTGACCACACGTTCCACGAAATACAAAACCAATGGCTACCATAGCGAACTAAAATAAACTCTTGCGCACATCTGCCGCACACGTGGTCGTACAAAGGCATGGGGGCCACAGGACCATGGGAAGCGAGCTTAATTGGTTATGTGCAGATTCCAAGGGGTTGCTATGAGTGGACCGAAACTGTGTACAAATTGTTTTTCCCATTGATTTTGGCGTTGTAATGGCCTATTGACCGTTATACAATGAGTGGTTAGGAAATTATGAATTTGTGGCAGATGAGAGAGAAATTGACGGATTATTGGAATTTATGGGATCGGTTAATAACATGTAGTTAATTCTGTGCATAGCAACAGGCTGGAATACTCGAAAATTGTGGTTTTCTAATGCAATATTTGAAATTTTTGATGAAATGAATGAGAAAGCTGAGTAAAATAACTACCTCAAACTTATTTATTTAAATATAAGCTAAAGATGAAGAGAAGAAGGGGTTTATCTTCGCCAGTAGTCATTGAATCAAAATGTCGATGTAAAAATAAATCAAAATCATCATCATCATCTGGCCTTTCCCAAGTGTGTTGGAATCGGTTTCAAGTCTAACCGGATGCAGCGGAATACCAGTATTTTACATGCAGCGTCTGCCAATCTAACCTCCAAAACCCAGTTAATACTGGTCAAAAATTAATTAAATTATTAAAGAGAAATATGAAACACGAATCCATCCATTTAATTCCAACATCCACTCCTAACACATAGAATAAATAATGAAAGATTTGCAAAAAAAACCGCCATTCGATGATTCGACATTCACAAGCCACATGCCAACCCAAAATGGCGGGAAAACACGTGTAACGGTCAAATACGATTTAAAAATAAAAAAAATAATGAACTAAATAAGTTTTTAGTTCAATGGAACTTTAATGAGCGATAAAAATACGGGCATACGAGTTCCCTTATCAACTGGGTTCAGAGGTTATAGGATAAATAATAAGTATTGTGGCAATATTGAGTACAAACTCTACAGTTTTTAATTATTTACTTAGAATTTTAGTAAGAAATGTTCGTTAGAAATACGGAAATAAGGTCGTTGAGTTATTAAGACTTGTTATTAGCCATTTGTGTCCAACTGCAGGGAAAAGGCCATTTTTGGTGGGTTTGGAATCACCAAATGACTCCTCTCGCTCTGGGCAGAGCGGTAAGGAGTGTCAGACTTCTACTGACTAAAAACCACCCATGTTCCTTCTTAGCCCTTGTGCCGAAGCCGCGGTATCTCTTTCGAACAACCCGCAAGCCCCGACGGTAAAGGCCTCTCTTTGTGTCTTCCTATTCTGGAGCTATTGTTTGCCAATTTTTGCGAGTTTATTACTGCTACTGAGATATTCCTAATGGATAACGATAAACCCAATAACACTTTGCCTGACACGGGAATCGAAACAAGGACCTCAGGCTTAGCAGTCACGTTTGCGACCACTAGACGTACGAGGCAGTCAAAAAATATAACACTCTTTTTTGGGCAGTCGTGTAAAACGTTAAGCGAATCAACCTGGACTTTTAAAAATCTAATTTCAGTACAAATTTTGCACTATAATCTATACATCTACATGATAATATTATTATAGCTATCCTATAACTCCAAAAAAACAAAAACACATTCATCAATGATTCACTCTATTATACCTAACATATTCTATCTTCCACGAATTTCACCCGCATCCACATTGAGGAACACACGCTACCATCACGTCCCCTATACGTCCCTCTCACGTCCCTGTTACGTCCCTCTCCCGTCAGCATACTCCACGTGCCTCCTTTGAAATTAAACATTCAACTATTCGGTATAACACAGGGGCGAAAGGGCTCTAAATTAAAAAAAGTACACGTTAGGGTCACAACGCTCTCATATTTTTGGTGGATTCTCTCGGAATTAGGAATTGTAATATGAGGGTAGATTGATTAGAGTGTGTTTAATTTTGTTAATGTGTATGGGTTTGTTAATTATGTAGTTGGTTCGATTTTGTGGCATTGGGGTGGTTGAACTTTTTACCAGGTTTTAAATGATCATTAACAGTATAAAATACTGTCAAACGTTATATATGTAAAATAAAGTCAGGCCTTTAGTTACCCAAGCAAGTTAGGCAGAAGTGTATCTAATAGAATACCCATATTTATTCATTAGTTATTTTTAAGTCCCAAGTAAACCAGATTCTAGGCTGCTGTGAAATTGAAATTCCTATTGAAAAATCCCAATAACTGTTTGTCCAGCCTGGGAATCGAACTCAGGACATCATACTTAGCGTTGCCCTTCGACCAAATAGACAAACGACTCAGTCAACAAATCTCAAAGCTAAAACAAGCTTTGGCAGTAAAAACATTCAAATATTACGAGATAAGTCTTTTAAATCTCCTTATTTGGCAGTAAAATTCATCGTATTTTTTCTGAATATCAAAGAAAAGAACCAATTTAGTATCAAAGCCTAGAAAGTAAGAATGATGATAACGATAATTGTATTGCAGCCATAAATTTTATACATATTCAAACGAACACTATCCCTCTCTAGCAGAGACATTCCAGACAAGACAACAAATTAACACAACTGACTCTAATTCAAAGGAATGTGTACCTTAAACAGATGATACAGATTGTAATAGTATAGACACAATATCATATATCACATAGAGTATAATATCGAATGACAAGGAAGGACAGGCAGCGACTATGAGGCGCCGTTCTCAGAAATTAGACGACGAATCAGCGTTATTAAGCCTTTGGGTACTTATTTATTGTGTACTTGAAGGATTGTTTGAAGTTAGAGGGAATGGGAAAAGAAATCTGTGATTAGAGGCTGAAAAAGATGGATGGTGACTCTTTCTAGAGACTTTCGAAATGGATCAAGGATATCAGAGGGGCCTAAATAATGTAAATCAATCAGCGAACAAGATGGGAGATATCGCAAATTACAAGATTGACATAAGTTACCGAAAAGGCGTATTGTTTAAATCACTTGATTCGGTGAAAGACATCATCGTGAGGAAACCAGCATGCCTAAAAGATACTTCTCAATGGTATATCAAGCAAATTCAGAAGCCTATGGGTTGGCATAAGAACTCTGACAATAGTTTAGGTACTAACCACATTCGTTTCATTTCATTTTACAGTTCGCATTTCATTTTACATTCAAATGAGATGATGCTTTGCCTATCTTTGTCAGTCTATGACAGAAAATGCCATCTTCTAGACGACATACGACAACGACGAGAATTAAACTGGACTAGAATAAATTCTAGAATCAAAAAAGGCGCTAAAACTAAGATTCTGATGTTTGAAACTAATATTTCTCGCTCAATAGCTAAGCTAACTAATCTAAAACCTATGAGACAGTTGACCTACAGCTTAGACATCGTAAAACAGTCCTTGTTTGCAAGTTAAGAGCCTAAATAATGAGCGAGACAATCCGTCAGTCCTTTCCACTCATTTCTAAAGTCTCATGGGAAATAAACAAAAGACGCACTAGACATGATTAAGCTCGATACACGTGACTACAATAAAAATTGGCTGAGAATACCAATAGCTCTTACAGTGGTATAAATTGTATTATAGCTTCTATAAGGGTACTCGTATTAAGATATGGAGATTCGAGATTTAGACGTGGCAATCGCTCTCATTTTTGTATCAATTGCTATTAAACTAAGTTGCAGACTCTGAAAATGTAGACTTCAAATGAATTAGGAAAAGGGCTGAAGAATGATAATTATGTGGTGTTCTGAAAGTTTAGATGCGCTTCTTAAGCACATGTTCCCGATTTCAACAGATTGATATAAGCTTGGCGAGCCACTTTAATTAATTATTGAGTGGAAATGCCAAATCCAATTGAATTTAGATAAAGCTTGAAGAATGATAGTTATGTGAAGTCCTGAAGGAAAGGGTGGTGAAGAATTCTGATGAACGATATATAGTCACTAACACGCTGTATAAAAGTATGCTTTCTGGTTCCTGTTCTGTAGAAAGGAGTCAGGAAAGATCGGCTTACAGATACAGTAGACTATATATTGTCTACTACTGAGATACAGACCTCCACCATGAGTAAAAGAGGGTCCTAATTCACCATGCGGGTCTAGACTGGATTGGCGGACGTCTCATCTCCAACGGCCAAACACAGATTGATAGTGCTATCGACCAATGAAGTAGTTTCGTTCATATAGTAGGTATTTGTATTGATATTGTATCGTAAGCCATTCATCAATGCTTCATTTACTAGAAATACTAGTTAAAAAGGCTGAAATCAAAGACACAATGACATGATGTGACATCTACCAACCCGGACTGGGCCCACGTGGATAATAGTACATTCCCTCAC
Source organism: Diarsia dahlii (assembly GCA_949775195.1). NCBI lineage: Eukaryota > Metazoa > Arthropoda > Insecta > Lepidoptera > Noctuidae > Diarsia > Diarsia dahlii. The sequence continues at coordinate 11,630,389 of OX459218.1, read as the reverse complement.
ATAGAGAGAAGGCATGGAGTACCAACAGTGGGAATATTATAGACTGAAATCAATCACTAGTCTAACATTTAAATTTATGTTTCAGGTTGAAGTTCTGCCGACACCTATACGCAATATACGCGTGAAGTTATTAGAACTACTACCGTAATAAATAGACCTCTTTTACGTCCAATTTATAGCGATGTATCACGCTTAGCAAGGCGTGGAGTCTATTACTATCGCCATATTGTGAGAATATGGTCTGGCTATTTAATCAAGAAAGAAAGAAATAAAAAATATGAACGTAGGTATCTGCTGAAGAATTTATGTATTGATTTAAGTGTTTTCTGAAATATATTTTGACTAGCTGATGCCCGCGGCTTCATCCGCGTGGATGTCGTTCAAATTATATACTAAAACCTTCCTCTTGAATCACTCTATCTATTAAAAAAAAACCGCATCAAAATCCGTTGCGTAGTTTTAAAGATTTAAGCATACAGACAAACAGACAGACAAAAATAGCGACTTTGCTTTATACTATGTAAGGATGTATTTAGATTTAATAAAACGTCTTAGTTACAGCATTTTTTGAGACCGGCAAAATATCGACAGTAATTATTCAAAAACAAAAATTTTCATCAAAAAATATTAATGTTCAGACTTAAACGTTAAAGTAGGTAAATAATGCAACAAAAATGTTTCACAAGCAACAGGAAAACTATTAAAATGACTAACCAGTCAATTACTATAATTAGGAAACGTCCTAGATACCCCGAACGAACGGTCATACTACACGAAAAAATCTGAAACAAGCGCCCGGTAACAGCACGTAAACGTTTCTAAAAGAATTACAAACAAAATAAAAACTATTTTCGAAACATTACTCACCGTTCCACTATTATTACAGGCACAAACGGTAAACACTAACGTCTGAAAAAGTAAAGCAAAAAAAAAACACAATTCGCCCGCCATTTTGTAGAGGAATACCTACATCAAAAACTGACACACGCGCGAAATGGGCTCCGTCGTTCTAATTTTTGAAAAAAATATGACATTTGTATTAAAATGTTTGATAGGAACGAGCGTCCGATGCCGGCGGAGAGCAAAAGCGTACTGAAATGTAATTTGAATGAAGCGTTGAATGACTATCAGAAATAGTCGAAGGGAGGAATTGGGTGACATTTGTGCTGGCAGCGCTTTCATCGCTTGTGACAGCGCGATTCAATTTAATTTTTGAATTTTTGGTGCAAAATTTTTAAAGTATTGTCTGGTGATTTTTAAATAGAATATTTTTTGTTCTAAATATGTCGGAACTGTTTCTAAAACAAGGTCATAAATTGTTTAAAATATATTTTTAGTTCCTAATTTCAAAAAGGTTGCTTTAGTGTTCAATTTAAAATCAATACACGGGTTAGTGGTTTTATCCGTTAAAATATTCATAGATCGTACAATGAATCCCTAAGGTTCCCTAAGACCCTTTAGTTTGACAAAGGTTTAACACACAATAAGGGGTAAACCTATCACTATTAATTAGATATCTATTGATTTTACCCTAGCTAAGTCTCTAAATATTTTACCTTGAAAAACTAACATAAACTAGTATACGTTGCGGAAAAATCGAAAAAAGAACTGCAAAAAAACACCGATGAATTGAGAACCTCCACCTATTAGGAGTCGGTTGAAAAAAAATTGAAAGCAGTAGTTCGTAAAGCGCTTTTTAAAATAAAGCGATGTATGGATACAGTGTCGCTGATACGGCGGACCAATCACATAACGTCATGCGATTCACAGCGATTCTTAAAGTTTCGAGTCGCAATTTATATTGTACTACAATACTACTGTAAATACTCATATTTAGAGGCATAATGGTGGCATTGGAATATAGCTCTTAAGTTGGAGAAAGATTTTGGGATCGTTGTCCTAATTATTTTAGATGGATATGACGACAATATTATTAATTGTAGTCTGTTTGCCTTTACCTAAACATATTTAGGTCAAATTCTAGTCTAAATTAATGTACTTTTATTTAAACTTCATGCACAATAGTGGTACCTATATAGACGGACTTAATGTCACAAGGCATTTTCTACCAGTCAACCTGTAGGTCAAATAGGACAAAATTGACATCTATCTATATAATTATATATATATCTATTATTATATAAATAAAAAGAGAAGTCCTGACTGACTGACTGACTCATCAACGCCCAGCCCAAACTCTTGGACCTAGAAAGCTGAAATTTTGCACAGAGGTTCCCTCTATAGTGTAGACAAGGAATAAGGAAGGATTTTTCGAAACTCAACCCCTAAGGGATTTAAATAGGGGATGAAAGTTTGTATGGAAAATCGTCATTTTCACGCGGGGGAAGCCGCTGGCAAAAGCTAGTAACCCGTACAAAATTATAAAGACTAAAAAACTCCTATTTTTTTTATGGATGATGGGATATATATATATAAATAAAAAGAGAAGTCCTGACTGACTGACTGACTGACTGACTGACTGACTGACTCATCAACGCCCAGCCCAAACTCTTGGACCTAGAAAGCTGAAATTTTGCACAGAGGTTCCCTATATAATGTAGACAAGGAATAAGGAAGGATTTTTCGAAATTCAACCCCTAAGGGAGTTATAAAGGGGATGAAAGTTTGAATGGAAAATCGTCATTTTCGCCGCTGGCAAAAGCTAGTATTAATTAAATGTGATATATGTACTTTATTAGTGTGAATAATACTAGGTTTAAATGTCACAGATTATGTGGGTATATCTTAGGTATAACTATAAGTATAATCTATATAAATAAAAAGAAAAGTCCTGACTGATTGACTGACTGACTCATCAACGCCCAGCACAAACCCTTGGACCTAGAGAGCTGAAATTTTGCACAGAGGTTCCCTTTATAGTGTAGACAAGGAATAAGGAAGGATTTTTCGAAATTCAACCCCTTAAGGGATTTAAATAGGGGATGAAAGTTTGTATGGAAAATCGTCATTTTCACGCGGGGGAAGCCGCTGGCAAAAGCTAGTAGGGTACAACATTATAATATCTATTAAACTCCTATTTTTTTTTTATGGATGATGGGATATCATTAAATGTCTCCTCCCGAGGGAGCTGTAGGGAGTGTCAGACTTCTACTGACAAAATACCACCCATGTTCCTTCTTAGCCCTTTGTGTCGAGGCCGTGGTATCTCTTTCTAAAAATCCGCACCCCCGACAGGATGTGAAAAAACTCCTTGATTTAGAAAGATGAATTCGTACCACTAGATATTTTACAGGGAATACTTTCCTGTGTGAAGAAAATGAAAAAACATGTTCCTGTATTTTATTATTGCTTCGAGTAATCAAATATTCAGCCGGGTATTAGGGCCACAATTAATGGGCATCAGTATTTACTAAAACTCATGTTTCCTGATGACGTCATATTACAAGTACCCCTCAAGTACCCTTTCCGAAGCGTGGGGGATATTGCATCATCCCTCTTTATACCGTGGAGTCACTAGTCGGTATGGCGTAATTTTTCATTAATTGTAGAGACAATTACCTAGGTGTTTTCTGAACATATTTATTAAAACTAAGACAATTCTGGTCGTGTTTTTGATCTTTTGATACTGATGCAGTTTTTCTATCGTTATTTTGAAAGTATTTTGAGCACTTATGCATAATATTTCTGTAACTTTGACTTAGATATCGCAATATTTTGAACAATCACTACAAGTCCGCCAAACCATTCCCAAACAACTGTAACCTGAATGCCATATGTGGCAAACAGTGGCGACCACAAGAAAAGCGCCAAGACAATGAAGCTCGACGAAGTCCCAGAGAAACAATTTAACTGTCTTGGATCCCGCAACGAAATTAATCAGAAAAGAATTGCAGGGGAGTAGGAAGAACATAATTTCTACTTCCCTCCATATCAGCAAGAGACTAACAGAACAAAGCCAATAGGTAAAAAGGAACGTATACAAGTTGGATAAATCTAGCAACAGTTATGCTCTAACGTGTAGCGAGTAGATTTCACACTAGTTGTTAAAATAAATAACTGCATTGTCAAATAAACTTTCACCCCAACTCCCAAAAAAAAAGCACGCCAAACAACCCAAAATTCTTCACCCCAAACCTTCTTTTATGACACAATGTTTACTCAAACAGCGACATTTTTGAACATAACCTAAAAAATGTTCAAGTAAAAACATCAAAGAGAGTATTTTAATAAAAATGAACTTCAAATGTGTGTTTAAGAGAACAATTTTAACGTTATGCGGTATTTGTCATACAATTTTGAGCTTTTGTTGGGTTGTAAAGGGGGCTAGGGGGTTGAAATTTGCAGCTGCTCTCTGGACAGTTGGGTTTTATTTTATTTTTTTGAGTGTTGCTATGCGGGGTCTCAATGGGCAGTGATTCATGTGTGCCAATTCTGATTTATTGAGAGATCGTGACATGATGTTTTATTATATGCAAGTGGTCTTTCATAATTATGTTGTGATAAACGCCTTATTAGTTAAAATACATGTGACTACAAAAGTGATGGATGTTAATGATTATGGATAGAAAGAGAGTAACGCCAAACAAAAGTGTGTGAGGAATGATAAAATCAAATCAAATCAAGATAATTTATTTGCCAGAACAGATGTTACATCTAAAATTGTTTCAGCATACCCTGCCATAACATGGCGTGCAAATGTCTTACAATGAGCGAAGTCGATTAATCTAGCTTACAATTTACAGGTTCTATTGACTTGTCATCTAAATATTCTTTAACAGAGTAATATCTTTTACATAGTTATAGTTTGAAAAGTATTTTTCTAAACATCGTCATCGGTAATTCTTGAAGACTATTTGGTAAATGATTGTAGATTATAATCGACATACAGTACAAACTTTTCTTATATAGTTTCAGTTAAAATAGAAAGAATTAAATTATGCCGTGACGTCAGACAGGGGACAATGAAAGAAGAAAATGTATTGCGCAGACCACAAGTAGAATTGGACAAGGGCAGAAAGATGATGAAACGCCATCTTTCTATATTATAAATAAAAAGAGAAGTCCTGACTGACTGACTCATCAACGCCCAGCCCAAACCCTTGGACCTAGAGAGCTGAAATTTTGCACAGAGGTTCCCTTTATAATGTAGACAAGGAATAAGGAAGGATTTTTCGAAATTCAACCCCTAAGGGAGTTAAATAGGGGATGAAAGTTTGTATGGAAAATCGTAATTTTCACGCGGGCGAAGCCGCTGGCAAAAGTTAGTATTAATATAAGATGCTATAAGATGGATTATAATCCGCTATGTCGTAAAAAAGAAAGAAGAAGCAAGCTAAGCCAGGCTTACCAACATTTTTTTCCATAAAACTTTAAAACAAAAAAAAAATCGCGATAGCCAATAGGCGGTCGAGAAAAAAGTCCTTTTCCGTGTTCTTGTACAGACTTGAGTGTCTTCCAATGTTACCAACTTTGAAAACAGTTAGACTTAACTTTTTTGTAGGTTGAAAGCAACTCTCTAATAATGGGTTGAACCAATTGGGGGTGAAACTTTCTTAAGGGGTTGAAATTTTGAAACACAAAAAAAATATTGAAGCTTTTTTTTCTCTTGTGTTGTAAATTTTTGGTCTTAAAAGTTTTTTTAAGGTTTCTTTTTGTGGTCGAACAGAAGTCATGCTTTTGTTAATGTTTTTGTGAAATTGCGAGAAAACTCTTTGTTATAAAGAAACGTAATGCTATTGTGCCATATCGGTTTTGATTTTGAAATAAACACCCCTTAACAGTTAGATTACGTAACTCTGGTTTTTCGTGCACAAAAAAATTGCTGAATAAGAGTATAAAATTATTATTATGTTAAAATGCGTATAACATAAGCTTTTATACTAGCTTTTTCACAACTGCATGTTGGAATCAGCTTCCAGCCTTATAAAGAAAGAAAGAAAGAAAAAGTATTTATTGGTTTCACACCAGGACAAAACAAATTGACAAAAAAATTAAAAGCTAACAGGGTAAACATAATTAAGAAACACTTAAAATTAGGACATAATAATTTGAAAAAGTCCCGTGCGAAGCCAAAGGGCCACTATCTCAGCATGGTGCTGTAACATTTATGACAAATCACAAATGTCACAGCGCTAGACTGTTATAGTAGATACAATAGAATGTCAGTATTTCTCATAGATTGAGAGCCAGTCTGACTTACTATTTTCTTCTTTCTCCAATATCTTTTTTTCTTTAAGGCCCATGTAATAGGCATTTAACCCTAAGGTTGACTGGTAGAGAATGCCTTGTGGCATTATGTCCGCCTATGTTTCACTATTGTGCATGAAGTTTAAATAAATAATAGGGGGCGAGCCTATTGCCATTGATCGGGCACAAATATCAGTGATGGCTGCTACTGAGAAATTCGTGATAGACACACCCAATAACAGTTTATCGGACACAGGAATCGAACCCAAGACACGCAGTCACGCTAGCACCACAAGACCATCACTATGTGTGTTTATACCAATATTAATAAAATCCTTATTACCCCTTATTCCGAAAAAAAAAACACCTCTTAGCTAAAATATCCTAAATATCACTCTACAGTACTACAAATTCCCATCTCTAAGTCATAAAATTACATTAAAAAAGCAATATTTCCGTCTGGCAACACACGTAGGACACGGTAAAGCTAATACAATGTTTGCTGGAAAAGCTGCCTCGTAATTATACTCTTGGGCTGTCAAACGGGGTGTGGATATGTTGATAGGCGGAGCGGGGAGCGGTTTTAGACGTAGAATATTTGTGTTAATTTAGTAGAGCTCGATTGTTTTATAAAACTAGCGTTTTTTTAGATTTTTTAGATGTGGTTGAATTTCTTAACCACCCAACTACTACTTGTGTTGTAAGATTTGGTCAGGTTTTTGGTAAAATTCTAATTAAAGCGTTACACACTTACTACATACATAGTCTTCTCTTCTACGAGTATTTATAGTGCCTAATCTGGCGTCATAGTTTTCTAGGTCAAAGACCGCTATTCTATTCATTATCCTTAATTTTATTTGTATCGTATCATGTATTATATTATTATATTAATTATGGCCCATCGCAACTGATAGGGAAAAGGCTTGAGCTCCAGCAGTGGAAACATAATCTAGGCTGATTACTTACAGTGTACGTTTTTAAATATATTGCAAAACATGAAAATAACAAATAAATATTTTTAGGCAATAGCTTCGTTCTTAATAATATTCTCTAAAAAAAACTCACATTTCTCACCACACCCTTCCAACAAATTCCTATGTAGGTACTGTTACAATATTTAGCATATTTATTCCCGCTGCCCGCTCCGCTTATCACCAAGCCCGCAGCCCGCGACCTACATACCATGGTATGATCTTTTAACGCTACCCTTTGTCTTTCTGCAAATGTGTTCAGCGGCTCTAATAAGGCATAATGTATGCTTGTGACGTAATAATGATGACGTCATAATGTGAGGTGAGCAGGGGAGGCTGTCTGAAATGTTTGATAGTGTCGGATGAAATAGCAGGATAGTTTTTTGGGTACTTTTGGTCTGTGGTATAAGCACTGTACCTTGTTCAATCAAAACTTGAAGACTGAACGCCTGTAAGCTCCAAAGGGTTAAGCTGAGGTGTACTGTTGCGGCGTGCATTCGTTGTTCCGTGATTCGGGGTCTCGTGCATTCGTTGTTGCGGTGTGCGTCGCTGCGTGCTTTCGTGCTCGCAGTGTTCGTTGTTGCGGGCATTCGGTGGCGTGTGGTTCGGCGTGGTGGCTTTCGGAATGACGTATTGCACTCGTAGTTTCGTTCGTTTTTTTTTTCAGACTTTCAAAAGTGCCTTGAGTTTGAGTTACCTAATACTTAGTACGCCCACATTTTGGTCGATAGTTTTAGTAATAGGGGGCCATTCTATTGCCATCAACCGGGCAAAAATCTAGATACCGTGGCTTCTATTAAGCAAATTCGTTCGACAAGGCAATACGATACCCTTTTTCCTTTTTTGTTTGAGGGTGAGAAATCATCAAATGACTCCTCCCACTCTGGGCAGAGCGGTAGAAAGTGCCAGACTTCTACTGACTAAAAACCACCCATGTTCTTTCTTAGCCCTTTGTGTCGAGGCCGCGGTATCTTTTTCGAACAACCCGCAGCCTGGACGTGAAATACTATACCTACTCTTTGGTAAGGCTGGTTGTTAGACTGTCAGGTCACTGACTACCTGTAACGACTGCTGAAAACTGACCTGTATTAAACAAAATGTAAAAATTTTAATAAGCATTTTTTAACTGTAAATTATCTAAGAAAAAACTCAGATATGAGCACCTATTTTAATATTAAAACCACCTCAGTAGGTGTTTTCATTAAAGTAAAGGTAAAAAAAAAGTTATTTTCACCAAGTAATAACTACAGGATATTGTGGTTATAAAATCGTATAATATTAAAGAAAAACTTTGTTGTTTTTCTTCCTCATATTTCATTTTTTGTTTGATAAATTTATTTTTAGACGTTATTTGGTAGCTCCCGTTTTCTGGGTTTATTTAGTGTTAGTTCTGTATTTTTAATTCGTATTATGGTTATTGTGATTATGATTATCCATTCCATGAGAGAAAATTATAGTAGATTTAGGGAAAAAAATGGGATTGTTTAGACACAATACTTTGTGTTTTTTACGTCATAAAAGACTTATTACAGAAAGTAAACAAATTTTTGGTGTCCGACCGAAACAGGATTTTCAGCCGAAACCGAAACCGAAACTTATTTGTTTTTTTTTTAAATCTATTGTATTTTTACGCATAAATAGACAGTTAACACATGTAAAAAAAAATATTTAATAGATATGCATGTAACATAAATAGCTCTTTATTTGTAAAATTAAAAAATTAGTTTCGGTTTCGGCTGAAAGTCCTGTTTCGGTCGGACACTACTAATTTTTAGCTTTGGGAAATAGTGGTGAGAAAATCAGTTCTAAAAGTTACTTCCTTTGTACATTTTTGTGCCCGTGATTGTAAGTTTAATGATTTCTTGAAAAAAAAGATACTACCTTGTCGAAGCTTACTATACAGGGTGTTAGGTTAAATGAGGGACAGTACATTCAGTGTTCGATTCTCGTCCCAAATATGTAAAAAAACTATAACCTTATTTTGTGACGTAATTGTCCCATGGTTCACACACGCTCTCCAGATCTCACTTTATTAGACGTTTCTTTTTCATCATTGTCCTATGCCAGTCTTTTAATATGAAGGAAAAATGGATTATACCGAAAAGCCACGGATCCATGCACATTTTCTGTGATAAACGCAAGGTTCTGTCTGTTATTTATCAGTGTTTTTTTTTTTCATTTTTTTTGAATAGTAACATGTAAGCATTATCATATTGCGGTTTTCAATATGTCCTTCGTTTAAACTGGGTCTGGGTGTGTTTGTGTATGTGAGTTTAAATGTTCGTGAACGCACCCACGATACAGGAGAAATTCCTAGTGTGGGGCAAAATTAAAAAAAAAAAGAAAAGAAAGAACCTACCTTCTGTATAGTTTCACATTCGAGATCTGCAGATGCACATGGTTTTTATATAGCCATAAACCCCTTTAGCCATAAGCCAAAAAGTCTATCCACACCTATTTAGCCCCCCTCAAATCCTTATAGCTAACAATATCTATAAAAACCGATGTAATTGGAAAGCCCTTTACGATAATTATTTTAAGGGCTATGTGGGGCTATATAATTTTATGTATGTGTAAGTAAATAGATGTAAAAATTAAGTATATAGTACTATATAAACTCCTTTTTATGTAGCAGTAGCTCTGTTGTTTTATAGAATTGTTCAGTGAGGAAGCGGGGTGAAAGTAGGTTTTTTTCAAGGGAAAAAATGCATGGATATTTACAGCTAAATTCTAGGCTTTGTGCTCAGGTTACCTAGGTTTATTTGTGGATCGGTAACCACCCATTACCTACCCGTGATTACCCTCTCGGAAAGCATTCTTCTTCACAGAGATAGACGCTGTGAAATGGGTAACTACAGTACTGTCACAAGTTATTATGCCTTGTGAATTTGACTGTAGCTTCATTTTCTTTGTTTTTCTGACATTCAAAAATACTTAAGGTCTTAATGATTTTTTATTCTCTTCAGAACCATAACTTATTATGTACACTCACAGGCACAATTAACAGCCCACTTCTATCATTCATCGCCCTGTTTGTTTACGTTTACGATAGCTTATCATTGTTTTGTTTTTTGTCAAGTGGGTTCTCTAACAAGACATCTCTAAATAGTATTTAAAATTATATTACACACACAAGTTTGTGAGAGACTGGTGTCTGTTCTAGGAAAACCTGTATAGCAGAAATAAATACTTAAAGTTTGATCACGTTAAGCCGTTGGTTTCAACTGTCATTTGTAGATATTTGATCGTCATTTCACAACTTTGAGAACCACTATCATTCCTGTAGTATCTCTTATCAACACATTGACATATTATGACGAAATCTAGCAGACATCTGTGTGTGTCTGATAATAAATACTAATACTATAGGTACTCTCGATTGTAATTAATATTAATGTTAGCCTGGAACTGTCCCTATAGAGGGCAGAGGCCGCTTCTAATGTAGAGGGAGAGGTCAGTCAGTCATCAACCTATAATGTTCCCACTGCAGGGACTCAGGCCTCCTCTCTAGGAGAGGGAACGGGCTATAATCCACCACGAGGGCACAGTGCGGGTTGGTAGATGTCACATGTCTTCGAATTTTTTGGTTCTAAGACATGACGGTTTCTTCAATGTGTTTTCGTTTACCGTTTTGAGAGCAGTGGTGATGAAATAAATTACACAAAGTAAGGCACCTGCCTGGTTCGATCCCAAGTCTTCTGTTCGAAAGTCGGGGCCGCCGCTGCTCAAATGTATTACTTTCTAATTCATAAAGGTTACAGATAAAGTGGAAGTCTGTGACTGATAATTATATAGTAATCGGGTGTCGTGGTATTGACATGTGATGCGGAGGAATGAGGAAAATGTCGTGAGGAAGGTTTCAACTGACTTTAAGATTTTAAGACGTAAATCTAGGTTTCCTAAAACTGTTGCTTATAGTTTAAGATACCTATTTGATAGCCGGATTTTTGAAATTTTAAATAGACTTTCTTGCATTGGATAGCTTTTACTTATCCCCTAGGAAAAAGACTTGGTTTATTTTAGCATTTTGTTACATTAAATTGTCATAATTATTTTTTTTTTAAGGGGCTGAAACATTAAATATGAATGGGGGTGTAACATCAAAATATGATTGGGGGTAAAACATCAAATATGAATGGGGGTGAAATCACTAAATATTTTGGTACTTGTGTTTTTATTTATAATGATTACTTTTTAGATTTTCGACACAAAGAGAATAATTTTTCATGAAATTATTATACGATTTATATATAACAAACTTATCCAGATTAAATATGGCGAACCCACAATAACATACCTATATATCTAAATACTTGTATAAAGGGTACGGAAACGACTCGATAGCGGTACGACTACTACACGAGTTCGGTACGAACCGGATGTGACGTAATACTGAGGTTAATGTTGCCAGATTATAAAATATTTGCACAGATAATGTTTTGGCTATTATGCCAGAGGTAGATTGTACCATTTTCTAAGTATGTATGTACAGGAATATAATTTCACGCCATTTTCGTGTGGTGGGTTGGTAGGAATAACACGGCTCTTGCAGCTTCAGTGCTATGATAATAATAATTTGTGTGTTTTTTTTAATAACCTGACGTGTAATTTTGATGATTAATAATTACTCTTATTATAATAATTAGATTTATTTCACTAAAAATAAAAATAATGAAAAAAAAAATATTTTATAAATCTTACAGTAAACATGGTAAATATTCAATTTTCAATTGTAATTATACATATTATATATTTTGTTTCCATTAATACTAGACATTGATGGGTTTTAAATTTTTTCCATTAACTATTCCTAAACCAATCTCAGTTTTTACAGTTAATACTTGACTAGCTTTTGTAAATATTTCCTTTGAACTAGTAAAAAAACTTGACCTAAATCCTTAAATCATATCTTAGTCTTTTCAAAATTATCTATTTTTACCTCAATCCTCCACCATTAAAATTTTATAACCTACATCCCCCCTATTTTTTTTGCAGAAAAAAAAAATCCTCAGTGCATAATAAATAATAAATTGGACTCACCTAGCCGCATGATCTCTTGTGGGCAGCTTCTGTAAATAAAAAGGGGTTGTTAGTAACCCTTATGAGTATGAGTGGGGGTGAATGGGGGTGAAAGGGGGTGAATGTTACTGTTGGGATATGTCCTGACTAAGATAAAATTTTGTGTAATGTTGAGCTGTTTTGCTCGTTTACTGTTTTTTTTTTATATTGATGGAGCTTGATTATTTAATGGTGAATTTAAAAAATGTAGGACACCAAAATGTTTTAAAAAGGTTTTTGTTAAGTTAAGATTACGCACAGTTTTATTTTAATGAGTTAGAGGGTGGTATACAAATTGTAACATCAAATAGGCACTAAACACACTTTAATGAAGATAGAATGAGTGCCTGGTAAAAAACAATACTTCTTTGCGTAAAGATGGGAAAAACACATAATTATATTTTGCCAAAAATTCAGCTACAAAACACTAAGTGTTTTTCTATAATTAAAGTAATTATTGATAAGATATTTCAAAATAATTAAGTCTTGCGAAATAAAAGAGAAGCTTAAGTCTTCTTCTTTATCGTGTTGTTAGTAAGAGGAAGAGAGAGGGTAGAAGTTTTCATGTATTTAATAGAAGCAAACAAATAAGACAGAAAACCGTGCAACGATTATCCATAAAAGGCATCTAACCCATCAAAATACAACGTATCCTATGCTTGCTAATCCATTCTTAAAACCTCTTAGCATTGTAACACATAATTACCTACACAATCATACAAAACCCCATCCCATTGTCCGAACAACCCTACATCTACACCCCCACACATCCGCTTTTCACCCCTTTATTTACCCAATTTCACCCCCTTTTAACCCGAAAACCTTATTATCTTTATACCTCAAACATTTAAAACGACCGCATAAAAACGCATGGACGCCCTACATCCAGTTGCGGTCAGTGGAAACCCGGTAAAACCCGGTAATAACCGGTGTGTACCGCTTCAGTCTGGTTCAAACCGGACTTTCAATGGTACTTTGATGTTGGAGCGCTGCTAATTTTCAATTTTGCGAACTTTAGTAGTATGAAACGTTGGAGATTAGTATTGTGGTTTACTGGAGTGTTTTTTGTTAGTAAGCTGTATGATATTTGTACTTTATTGTGGATAATATTGTAGTGATAATATTAGACTGTATCTTATTATTTAACTTTATGTATATCTACCAGTTGATAAACATAAAGGTTTTTTTCATAAATCCTAAGCCATCCAATGTAGGTAACGTGTTTTCGGCAAAAAAAACTAGTTATGAACTTTTAAAAACTAGTTAAAAACTTTTAGATCGTGATTTTCAGAAAACCCTCAATATAAGCAACTATCATTGATGAGGTTCAGCTTTTTTCACAATGTGTTCTTCTATACTATATTTTAATAAACTGTATTGGTTTTTTTCTCTATTTTCTATCTCTATTGAATGTTTCTCGACATTTTTATCTTTGTATCAGTTGTTGGTCAAATAAATAGAAATAATCATAAAAGGAAAGTCTATTAAAGCATGCTATCTTGACCTCGTTACTCATTATCCTCCCAAAATACCAAAATATCTGAGAAAATCTAACTTCGGTATCAGATTCAAATGTTCCCACTGCTGGGACACAACCCTCCTCAATGAGAGAGCTAGAGTTATACTTAAGCCCAACACAAGTTCACAACACAATATAAACGCAAATAAACTAAAAATCCCGCAAAATAACTTCAGGTAACAACAAAAGGGCCTAATCAACTAAATTCAAACTCAAACTTACAAACCCTAAACCGGCTGGAACCAGTTAAAACCGCTTTCAACCGCTTAACGACCGACGAACGAGTCGGCCATTTCATTTTTTTTTTGCATTTTATTCCGAATCACCCCTTCTTTTGCGAAATTTGTCGCCAATTACGGGACGTTTTCGCGAAACTTTAATTAATAACAGCGAATTTTCAAGGAGTTTCGTGTTTACAAAATGGCGGGTAATTGGTAGTTTTGTGTTACTTTCGAAAATATTGTCGATTGAAATTTTAGTACTTATTGTTAGAGAAGAACTTTTAGGGGCGGGCAGCGGAGTTTTTAAAGTGGTCTCTGATTTTTGTTATTTTTTTGCCAGTGGCATTTTTATTTAATTATAATAGTAGATGTTTTTTCTTATTATAGGTAGAATCTTGAATCACCCCTTCTTTATAAAATAATATTTAGGTATAATATAAACCCCATTGCTTCCGGTGCTTCCGCTATTAAATAAAGAAATTTAGTGTAATACTGATGTGACCTCATTAGATAATTAAAACAAAGTGGTTTTTTTTTGCCAAGGACTGACTGACCAATAGAAACCAAATAAGTACACTACAAATAGTAATCAACTATTTCGGCTACTATTCTATCAGGGGGCGTAGCTCAGATGGTAGAGCGCTCGCTTAGCATGCGAGAGGTACCGGGATCGATACCCGGCGCCTCCAAGATAATCTTTTTGTCATTTCTACATTTAGTTTTCATTTTCTAGATTTTTAAAATAGGCAAGCGTGTTCACCGGTCTGGAAATAACATCTAAACGCGTATTCTTGTAATCTTTCGTGGTATGCATTTTGCAAGCGAAGCATTCATGTGGAAGATGATAATGTATTCACGAGTTTTAGCTATTCGACAATAGATGGCAGTATTTTAAGGCGTAGTTTGTGTTGGTATTTTTCTTCGTGTACTTTGTTTATTTCTACAAAAGAGATAACGAAAATGCTAGGATACCTATTATTTTAGATTTAAACTGAATCACAATGGTAGTTTTAGATTTTATTTTTTATTCAGCCTTTTCTTAGTATGATAAGGCATTTAGTCTAGGTATTCTAAAATATTACTCCGAAGACTTTACTTGGATAATATAGAAAAGTAATAACTACAAATACAACAAAACTTAGATTATCTCAATTTTGATTAGTTTTTTTCTTTTATTCTTCGATAATCCAAAAACCTATCCAACATTTTTATTCTACTACTCGACACTGAAACCTACAAAAAGAAAAGTTTGTACCGAATTATTGCCAAAAAAGTAGCATTTCAAAATGGCTTCGCTAGATTACACACTATAGAGAGTGATTGACAGTTCCTATCGGTTTTGGCGGGAAATCTGACATTTGATGAGCAAATGTCATTTAGTGAACATACACTAGGGAGTATCTTTGGCACACTTGTGATTTTTTTAATTAATTATTATAATTTTTGAACTTGCATCACGCGCAATTTGGCTTCCAACCCGGCCTTTCTACTGAGAGTGCCATTCTCTGTATGAAGCACACGGTTAGGTATTACTTGGATCGCAGGACACCTGTTTACGCTTGCTTTTTGGATTTGTCCAGGGCCTTCGATCTAGTTTGTTATGAGGTCCTGTGGGAGAAACTTCGAAAACAAAATGTACCGACGGAACTAGTGGAGATATTTAAATTTTGGTATGACAATCAATTAAATGTCGTTAAATGGGCGGATTGCTTGTCTAGTGAATATAGACTGGAGTGCGGCGTGAGGCAGGGGGGAAGTTCCTCGCCCACTCTTTTTAATGTATATATGGACAGCCTGATTGGCGAGCTCAGCAGCATGCATGCGGGGTGTTATATTGATGGGGTTGCTGTCAATAATATAAGCTACGCCGATGACATGGTGCTGCTGAGCCCATCAATAGGGGCCCTTCGCAACCTTCTGAAAGTTTGTGAGAGGTATGCTGAGAGACATGGTCTGGTGTACAATGCGACCAAGAGCGAGTGTATGTTTTTCGGCCTGGGTGATAAAACACCTCATGAAACTCCACCCATTTGCTTAAACGGGTCTCCTCTCACTAGAGTGAAAAAATTTAAGTATTTAGGGCATATTGTCACCGATGATTTGAAGGACAACGAGGACATTGAACGTGAACGCAGAGCGCTGGCTGTCCGGGGTAATATGTTGGTTCGCAGGTTTGCTCTTTGCTCAGCTAAGGTCAAGTTAGCATTATTCAAAGCTTATTGTCAATCTTTCTACACGAGCAGCTTGTGGGTTAACTATACTCAAAGGGCATACAGCGCTCTGCGGGTGCAATACAATAATGTCTTTAGAATGTTGTTGCGGTTGCCGCGGTTCTGTAGTGCATCCGCGATGTTTGCTGAAGCGCGTACTGATGACTTTTATGCAATTAGACGCAAACGTGTGTCGTCACTATTAGGCAGAGTACGCGGCAGCAGCAACGACATTCTGAAGATCATTTCTGATAAATATCAGTGTCCAATTCACTCGCTCTGGGTGAGCATCGTGGTTGGGACTGTAAAATAAATAAATAAATAATTGTGCTAATGTATTGTTTTGTGTTGTGTTGTTGTATTGTTGTAATGGTAATTAATTAATTGTAATTATAATTGTGTTTTTGTGATTGAATTTTTGTAACCTTACTAACATAGTATATAAGTACCAATTGTTACTAACCATTATGGATCTCTGTAATCTGACATTGAATAAATTAAATTAAATTAATGAAACAATGTTGGTATTGAGGCGAAATGAGTGATTCTTTTGTACGTTAAGAAGTTTTTTTCAAAACGTTTCCTGATTGCCATAGCCATTTCACCAAAGATACATATTTTTAGAGTAGGAAAACTGGAGTCAAGAACGTTCTTTTTAGTCTTGTTAGAGTATTTTCCTTCTTATACACATCTAATTACATTGCAAATGACAATGAATCTTTTAATCCTTGAAAGAAACTTCACAATAAATAATGTGTAATAACATTTTTCAAGTTTATTAACTCAAGCTTCGATCAATAATATTGATCGAAGAACTCAAGCCAATAATTATTGTTTGATTATTGTTGTGTCTTTTCCGTTACAAAAAATGTTTACTGAATAAAATAAGGCTTCATTTAGTTCTCATAGTTCCTTTAAGCTCACAAAAACACTCACAGGTAAGTTCTCTCAAACAGAAGCTAACCAAAATAATCTCCGACCATACATAACGACAACAGCATCAGAAACCACAAACAGAATCCTAAAACAGACCACAAATACGATTTTTGCTATCTCAACGCCACCACAATGTTCCAAGCAGTGCTACCAACCTAAGTATTAAAGGAAAACTTTAATCAACTGTTACCAAACTTGTAAACTTAGACGTCTAAAGCATCTATAGACATTATTATAGCATAATTTCAAAGTTTTGGCCTAAACGGGCACGCCAAGTATGCCATTGAGAATAGTTGGCAGCAGAATTTGTGTACAACGCCATCTAGCGGGGAATAGCGCGAATAGCTTTGTTCGAAGAATGTACGTTGATTTATAGTAGGTAAAAATGTTTGGTGGGCAATTTGGCGAATAATTTCGGGCTGGAATGGCCGCATTGATTGTTTGGGGTGTCTTGTTGATATTTCTATCAGTTATGAGGCAGCGAAATGCTTGAGAAATGCGAACATTGAACTAAGATGAATTTTAGTGTCTAAAACAATATTCGTTCCAATTTCATAGTTCAATTTTGCATCAAGTTAGTGTACCTATTTAATACATTACCTATTTATTTAGTGAAGTGCTACTAACATAGTCTTAAGTATTTTTGTTACTTAATAAAAAATTGTATTTGCTTTATATATATGTTAGTTTATAAGGTATATATCTCTGGGCCATTGTAGCCTGAAATAAAATGATTGAATTGAATACCCATTTTGATATCTGGGTTTCGAAAATGGCCACATACCGCTTTTTAAAGCAATTCATATTATTATGATCTGCTAAAGAGGCCATCATAAGGCGCCTGTTCACAGATTGCATGTCAAGAATGCAAATTTTACTGTTGGAGCATCTTTAAAAAGCTATAGATGGACAGCATAAAAGCATGATAAATGACAAGAAAGAAAGCGTCTGTTTACTGCTGAGGCATCCTCAAAAACCTATAGACGGACTGCGTAAAGCATCATCATCTGCCTAGCCTTTTCCCAACTATATTGGGGTCGGCTTCCAGTCTAACCGGATGCAGCTGAATACCAGTATTTTACATGGAGCGACTGCCTATCTGACCTCCACAACCCAGTTTATACTGGGTAATACGATACCCTTTGGTAAGACTGGTTGTCAGATTTCCAGGTCACTGACTACCTGTACCGACTGCCAAAGATCTATGTATGGCAGCCGGGACCAACAGCTTAACGTGCTTTCTGAAGCACGGAGAAAACTCGGTATGAAATGGGCGGTCATCCATCCACAGACCAACCTAGCGTAAAGCATGGCATGATAATAATATTGCAAGAAAGGAGGTGTCTGATGAAATGAGTAATGGAGAAGAAGTATGAAAAAAGAAGATATGCTGCGCCGACCCCAAATGAATTGGGGTAAGGGCAAGAGAATGATGACATCTCAAAAAATGTAACTACTTATTGACAAGCCATGTAATCATGAAAAGCTCTGTCCAAGTGGAATCTATCAAAATCAAAAGTCATTTATTCAAACTAGGCTGACAATCAGCACTTTTCGAACGTCAATAATTTACTTTACTCTACTTTACTTTACATTTTTACCCACGACGGAACGGAAACGGTATATGCGTTTGGGGTGAGAGGTTGTTTGTTTGTTTGTTTGTGTGTTATTGCAAATACATGTTGCCATTTTTCTCCAAAACTACTGGCCGATTTTGATGCAGTTTTCAGTTATGGGTTCGGGTTTGATTGGTGCATGTTCTTAGATAGGTGTTACGGACAACTCACCAGGGGGCGCTGCAGCAAACATTTTTTGTGCAAAAACCCAAGAATGTCCGTCGGGAGCTGAACATTGCAAAACTAGTTCATTTAATGGCAGCCCCCGACGGACATTCTTGGGTTTTTTAAGGTGGGTGTTTTATGTTATTTTATCCTTTTTTCAATTAATTCAATTAAAACGTCCACCCATCGACACTTCCTAGTGTTAAGCTGGAAAGAAGAAGTGGCGGAACAAACTCCCCAGCACACATCTGTCTGTTAGGTTGGTTAGAAGAACCAGACTCGATACAATAGCAAGGTGTCAGTTAAATTTAAGATTTACTAAAAACACAATCAGTAATAAACAAAAGTATATAACAATAAACAATGTAAACATAAAATAATAAATACATAACATAACAGTAAACTAATTTCGGAGAATGAACATAAATAACAAACATTGTCTTGTGTTCAACTCAGCGACCAACTATTCATATCATCTAAGTAGTCGATAATAGAATAGTAAGTACAGTATATTATGTACAGTTTATTTCTTACTAGCTTTTGCCAGCGACTTCGTTCGCGTGGATATTATTAAAAAAAAATTTTTTTCATAAATTACAGGTATGAAAAATGTGTCCTATGTTACTTCTAATATCTCCAAGAATATGTGTACAAAGTTTCATGATGATCGGTTTAGTAGTTTTGCGTGAAAGCGTAACAAACAAACTTACATTCACATTGATAAATTACTAGTAATATTATAGTAGGGATGAGAATATTTGACATTACTTAGATGGCATTTAAATGTCATAGTTTTAACAATGCCAATCCGGTATTAGGGTTGTCGCCATTTAGCAAAATGCCATGGTGACCTTTGTATAGCTTTATGAACTTAATGGGGTGTTTATATTATATCAAGCCTGTACTAATAAAATAATCATAATTTTGCAGTGAGGATTTAATTTGTTTGAATAAGGCTCCTGAATAAACTTAGGAATGTAATTTAAATATTTATTTAGAATTTTATGAATTTTGTGCACTAAGCACAAAATTCATAAAATTCTACTCTACAAGACGTTTAAATTATTAAGTGTAATTATTTGCTTTCTTTAATCTTTTGATGTACCAGATTTTATTGTTTTTTTTCTATTTGGATTAATGGGTATTGTCTTATTAGAAAAATATTTGAAGTTAATGCTTTTGAAGTCAATGCTTTTGATTTGATATTGATTAGGATTTTAATTTGACTTTTGAATGGATTTTAATTAATTTAGATTTTAATATTACTTGTGATTTTAATTTGACTTTTAAATTCGATTTTAATTTTTGATTGTAATTTTGATATTGATTAGATTTTTTATTCGGATTCCAAATTTGCTATTATGTACTGTTTGTGTGGTTTTATTTACAGATAGTTTTATATCCCATCACATAATACTTGCTTTTAGTTAAGTAAGTACCCTAAATCTAAATCTTTAATTATATTTCAGTGCTTGTAGCACATTGTTTATGGGACATGCGGTGCTAACCTGTAATTAATTGTTACACTAACCTTAGATATTATATACTTACTTATTTAAAAATGTTATCAGTGTAAACAATTGTTGGTTGGCCATTATAGGAAAAAAAAAATAAAATAAATCACCGTCGAGGTAGACCGCGGTGAAGATGGTGTGACGGTCTAAACTTGTTTGCATCCACATAGTCATATATTGGACTATATGGAGAGGTTTGGAAGGAGAAAGGGGAGGCCTTTTCCCAGCAGTGGGAAACACAAACAGGCTAGCAAATAAAATGCAAAAGCATTTCAAATGCAAAAAGATCGAAACTGTACAGGAATATGTCTACCTATAATAATGCCAATTAGATATACAAATTATCTGTCTGTGTGTATTTTAAACCAACATGATTGCCAACTGAAAATATAAACTAACAAAATCTTGGTTACAAACGAAACGAGTGTGCCATCTCTTTTCACAAATTCAGAAGTGATGTTATGATCGAACTCTGACAAACAGATCACAGCTATATATTTGTGTTTGCTCTGGACCACAGACGCAAAAAACATCATTAAATTCACATCAGTAGACATATCAATCATCGGCTATAGATTAAAAAATATATATCAACACAGAAAAAAACAGATAGGACACAACACAATCATAAAAATGTTCTTTACAAACATTTTCTCCACAAAGACATTTTTCTGTGTGCTGGATTTTTTAATACTTTTTTTTACGGTTTTTTTTTATATACAATACGCTTATCTTTTAATCGCCTGTTGTACTTTTCATTTACCTGAGGTTCAAAAGGGGCCGTGCTATTGTGTTGCCCTGTAATTTGCAAAAGGGAGAATCTTCTTCGCGTCTTTTATTCCGCTGAAGAATATTTTCAGAACTGAGCGCTTTAAAAAAGTGTTTTTTAAGTTTTTTACTGCGCTGTTTTGGTAATGGTTGGTCTTTACGGTTTTTTAGTTGTAGTGAGTTGTTAGGTTACGGTATTTTAAAACATGGTTGCTTGGAGAATTTGTCTTTGAAAAGAGCTCGTTTCTTCATTTGGTATGTAAATAAACTAATGTAGCGTTAGAAATCTACTAACGCGGCAACGGTTAGTTAATTTTTCTCATCTTTAGCTAGCATCGACCTCAGCTTTCGATTACGTGCGATCTTTTATGCCAATTTTGTCTGATCTTCTACCTTACCTATTTTTTAGATATATTTCCAGATTTGGAAGGTGAATGAGAGTTACTTATTGAATCGTGGTCACAGTTTGCCATGGTATAAAGTAATCTTTTAAAAATGATTTCTCATGAAGAGAGGTGTCTGATGAGATGGCGAATAATAGAGAAATATGAAAAACTGAACGCTCCCGGCGCTACCACACACTCAGTGAAGTACGCGCAGGCCTCATTTTCGTGTAAACAACGTTTCCCAGTGAAGAACTATTTCTTTAATCATTCGATTTAATTTTTCAAATTGCAGGCAGAGATTTTTAAGGACTTAATAAAAATTCAGTTAAAAAGTCGCGATCATACGTACGTAGGTCTGCCATTTTTTAAATGACATTTTTGATGTACGACAAAACGTACCTCATCGACCGACGACTAGCCTCGACTGCGGTGTGAGCACTGAACGCCCAACCACACGCACAGAGAAGTACGCGCAGGCCGGGCTCGCAGGTAAAATTTCTAGCAAGTCGAATATCTTTCAAGCCGCGCTCAGGCTCAGGAGATATTGAAAGGAGAAGAAATGCTGCGTCGACCGCAAATTAATTGGAATAATGGCAAGATAATGATGAAAGTTCCTATCTAGTGCTTGCAATAACTACAAACTTGTGTCTAAATGAATTACTGGAACGGGAAGTCGTTTCGCAATAACTATTGGGTACATCTGAATTTGCAAAAATTAACCTACATCCCACCCATACAAGTCACTCAAAGGGCAATGGAGAGGGCTATGCTCGGAGTTTCCTTGCGTGATCGAATCAGAAATGAGGACATCCGCTTGAGAACCAAGGTTAACGACGTAGCCCGAAGAATCGCCAGACTTAAGGGCAGGGCACATTGCTCGCAGAACGGATGGCCGATGGGGCCGAAAAGTTCTGGAATGGCGACCGCGAACCGGAAGACGTTGCGTTGGAAGGCCTCCCACTAGGTGGACCGATGACCTGGTCAAGGTTGCAGGAACCCGCTGGATGAGAGACGCACAGGACCGGTCAATGTGGCGACGCCTGGGGGAGGCCTATGTCCAGCAGTGGACGTCTTTTGGCTGAAATGATGATGATGATGATGAACCTACATCCTAAACTTAAAAAAAAACCTCACAATATTAACCAATCATAACCCGTCATATTTGCCGCTAATTCTCCGAATCAGGATGCGAATGTAACCAACATAAATAATATGGTAACATTCCCCTCTCTAAAGACACGCACACTGGTGCACTGTGTATACGAGTGAGAACACACACACTCACCCAGTGCGTACGTGTGTGCACAGGAATGTGCATGGCGTATGAAGGGGCGTTTGAGCGTGGGGATGACTGTGTTATCGATGTTTTGGATACTGTGTTACGGTTTTTTTTTACGGTTGGAGATTGTTTTAGTTTTTTTTTGGTACATTGTGTTAGACTAAATATAATTATGGTGAATCATATCTCAACACATAATTTTTAAAAATGAGTGCAGTTAACATTAATAAAATATCGTTCATTCGTTGCTGGGTTGATGGTAAGAGGCTCACCCTATCTTACTTGAAATATGCATATTACGTATATCTCGCATTAATATAGGGATACCTTTACCTACTACTCTGCCTAAACCATCCGGCCTTACAGGCGTGTCATTAAATTATTTAATATAAAAAATTAACCAACAATATTCCACCAAAAATCGAGTAAAACCTCACATAAACATAAAATACTAGCGAGGCATGAAAAATCAATTGTCAAACGCTTAATTGACAGCGAAGAGCGGGTAGGTATATAAAATGAACGAATTGAATTAAAGACACCCCTTTTGCCAGTCGACTATTATTTACAGCTTTTGTACGACGACTCTTGAGTTTTATTGAATGTGAAATCTAGATGGTTTCTTGATGTTTTTGAAGATGTTTCCCGTTTGAGTTTTAGGTTTTCGGTTTATTAGGTTACCGGTTTATAGGTAACTAAGTATAATTTTAAACTAACTTATGCCAGCGGCTTTAATTGCGTGGATGTTGGTCAAATTATATACTTAAACCTTCCTCGAATACCACTCTATCCATTGGTGAAATCAGCGTGAAAATCGGTGCAGTAGTTTTTGAGTTTATCGCGAATAGACAGAATTTATGTATTAGTGATAGTGATAATTAGTTATATCGTACAGAAAAGAATACATCATACACGCGATTCTTGGGAATTGATGACTGTTCAAAGATAATTTAAAAGTTTCCTCGCTATGTTAACTTTCAATGTTTTGAGAGCAATGGTACACACGGCTACACATCAAGCTATACATTTCCAGTATAAGCTGGTCTCGCATTGTATAGGATTTCCGTACAGTGCGAGATTAGCGTAAACTGGAAATGTACAGCTTGATGTGTAGCCGTGTGTACATAACGTTGCGATTAAAGAAGACGCACACGACAAAAAATCAACTGAGTATGCTTAGATGGTCCCATCGGGGCTACGGGTGTTTGGACAGAGATACCACGGCCCCGGACACAAAGGGCTAAGAAGAAACATCGATGGTTTTGATTCAGTAGAAGTCGGACACTAGACACTACCTACCGCTCAGCCAATAGTCTGCCTCCGTGGTCGAGTGGTTTAGGCGTTTGCCTTGTGACCCGGTGGTCGTGGGTTCGATTCCCACGGGAAGCATACTTTGTGAAGTTGTTTCCAGTTTGGTTAGGACATTGCAGGCTTGAATCACCTAATTGTCTGATAAAAAGATGGTTCCGTGCTTCGGAAGGCACGTTTAAGCCGGTGGTCCCGGCCGCCAAATGGCGGTCGTTAAACCATGTCAGAGGCCCTTGAGGCGGTTTAGAAACTCTGACACTAGGGTGTGTGGGGTCGTTAGACCTTGCTGCCCACACGATAAGAAGAAGAGCCAATAGTGGGAGGAGACATTTAATGATTTCCCACACTCCAAAAACAAGGGCCATACACTGACGAGGATGAAAGAATAAGGAAACATAAAGTCTTTATTGATAAGCAGAGGTTATTCAATCAATCCACCCGAAGTGAGCTTGTCTACCTCAAGATTTAGATTTTACGCAAAAATACTTAGCCATGACCCCTTTATAATTCGTTTACCAACGCACCACTCAAAATTTTGTCACTTAAAACAGCCTTAAGACGATGGTCTGACATCATCGCCCTTAAGAAAATTGAATTTGATTTCGCTAGCCGAGGTCTAACGCCATATTTTTCAATTAAATTATATTAAGTGAGGGAAGGTCCATCAAGGCAGGTAATAACTTGAAAATTACTAATAGGTAAGTGAAAATTAATAGGTTGTGGAGGTCAGATAGGCATTCGCTCCATGTAAAATACTGGTACTAAGATCCAAGCATTAGGTTGGACGGAAGTCGACCGCAACAAAATTGTGAGAAGGCTTGGCAGATGATTACGGGGAAATTAATAGGAAAATGAGCAGTAGTATCTACCAATCCGCACTGGGCCCGCGTGGTAGATCATAGCCCATCCCTTTCCTAGAGAGGACGTCTGAGTCCCTGCAGTAGGAACATTATAGGCTGATGATGATGAGCAGTAGCAGTCAGCTGTGAAACTGAATACTATTGTTGAAGGATGGCATGGCAAGAATACGAGTAATAGAGAAAATTTGGAAGCAGAAGACATGCTGCGCCGACCCCAAATGAATTGGGAAAAATTAGGGCTGGAGAATGAAAAAATGAATTAAACGATTGTTGAAATTTGACAGTGTTCGGAGGAGATTTCTTTTTAAGTAAGAGGCCCTAAATGTATGAAAAGTTAGCGCAAAAGAGTGATAATCGCTTTAAATTGTATGGTTTAGCTTTCCCAATCAAAATAACACCACGTTTTCTAGAATGATATATTTCTTTGGATACTGTTACCACGCATATTATTATGTTAGGAAAGTTTTGAGTATGAATGTGGAAGGTTGTCAGAGGAGCGGAAGACCAAAGAAACGATGGATGGACTGTGTCATCATCTGCCTAGCCTTTTCCCAACTATGTTGGGGTCGGCTTTCAGTCTAACCGGATGCAGCTGAATATATTATTTTTTGTAGTTCCTGTGCTTGTCCCAAATAAATATTTTTTCTTTCTTTCTTTTCTTTCTAATACCAGTATTTTACATGGAGCGACTGCCTATCTGACCTCCACAACCCAGTTTATACTGGGTAATACGATACCCTTTGGTAAGACTGGTTGTCAGATTTCCAGGTCACTGACTACCTGTAACGACTGCCAAAGATCTATATATGACAGCCGGGACCAACAGTTTAACGTGCTTTCCGAGGCACGGAGAAAACTCGGTATGAAATGGGCGGTCACCCATCGACAGACCAACCTAGGCAAGCGCCGCTTAACCTAAAGATTGACCCGAGTGGCAGTTAATATTACGCCACGAACTCCTACGAAGATGGACTGTGTGAAGGATGATAATTATGGCAAGAAAGGAGGTGTCTGATAAGATGTTGAGTAATACAGAAGTATGGAAGAAGAAGACCCCAAATCCGATAAAGATAAGAGAATGATGACTACGGACAAGTTAAACGCATACCTACCAATTACTGTCAAACTATTTCTCCCAAAAGTCGAAGCAAATACCTTTGATTAAAATAACATACACCTTTTGCGCGCGATTGATTTTCTCTCCGACACAAATATTTGTAGGCCCACAGATATTTGATTAGAATTTGATCGTACAAACTGGATTTCTGCCAGACTACCATTGATATTTTGAATGAAATAGCAGCCACGGTTCAAAGAAATGTAGGTTTAATCTCTTGGTTAAAGGGCAAAATTGCTGAGAAATACTTCAGAATAGTTTAATTTTCAGCTGGAGTCATTGATATTTTCATGTCACAGTTAGAATTTTTAATGATTTTAGGCATGTTATCTGAAAGGGAACTGACGATAGAAAGAAAATAGAAAATTGGAAACGAATTTATTGTGTGAAGAATGATATCAAAGAAAAATAAGTAATGATAGCATTACGGTTGACAGAGGAGAATAGAAGGAGAAACCGTGTTGTGCCGACCCCAAGTAACGTAAAGGCAGGACAAATGTAGATATCCTACAAAATAATATACTTTAACTTCCCGAATTTAAACCTTATAGGATAAACCTGAGGGCTTAGAATCTCGGCTGCGGGATGTTCAAAAGAGATACCACAGCCCGAAAACGAAGGGCTAAGAAGGAACATGGGTGTTTTTAGTCAATAGAAGTCTGAAACTCCGATCCGCCCAGAGTCGTGAGTCGTCGAGTAGAGAGGAGGAGTCATTTGATGATTTCACACCCTCCTAAAAAACGAGCTTAGAATCTATCAGCAATGAAAATGACGGAATAGTCCCTTCCGCGTTGTAATATTGCTTTAATGATCCCCACAACATTCAATTACAAAAAAACTAGAACTAAGAGGACATTAACAAGAAACAATGATCATGAAACACTTAAACCTACAAATTGCAGTGCTCGCAAAGGAAAGAAACAAACTGCAGTAGGTAAAGTAAAGAATAAATAAAATGTAGGTAAGCGATACTGAGACAATTGCAGTAGAATAAAAGAACAAATCCTCGTTCCAGTAGAAAGTAGATTAGTATTTTCTCAAGAACAGGTAGAGTGCAGTAAAGTAAAATTTATTTACACAGTATTGCGAGTGTCTCGGAAGGCACGTTAAGCCGTCCCGTCGCGGTAGGGGCCGCGGATTTTAGTAAGAGATGACGTGGCCTCGGCACAAGGGCAAAGAAGGAACATGGGTTCGGTTTTTAGTCAGTAGAAGTCTGACACTCCCCTTCGCTCTGCCCAAGAGCGGGGGAGGTCATTTGATGAATTTCCACCTCCACTGTCATTTGTAGATCTTTGATAGTCATTAATTACAGTTATTCATCATCAGCCTATAATGTTCCCACTGCAGGGACTCAGGCCTCCTAGGAGAGGGATGAGCCACCACGCGGGCCCAGTGCGGGTTGGTAGATGTCACATGTCTTTGAATTTTTTGGTTCTAAGACAAGCCGGTTTCCTCACGACGTTTTCCTTCACCGTGATGAGAGCAGCGGTGATGAAATAAATTACACAAAGTAATGCGCCTGCTTGTGTTCGAACCCATTCCGAATTCCTGTTCGTAAGTCGGGGCCGCCACCACTGGGCCACCATTGCTCAGTTGGTAAGTGGCCCGAATATCTGACATCCAGTCTTACCAAGGGGCATCATAGTAACTAGTACTAAACCCTGTTCTCCCACGGGAACGGGAAAACGCGAGTTAACCGTGTGACGTTCGCTAGTATTCCCATAAAATAGTTACTAAACACAATTTTAATATCTATTTTCAAACTAGCTATCGTGTCTTTCAACACAATTTTTTACAATCATAAACTAACAACCATTAGCAAGTTACTAAAACGTCAAAAACCTGCTCCAAACTTCAACAAATCACTATCAAGCACTAAATCACCACGAAGTGCTAGTCATTAACTATAAATTGAGCTTTACTATGATATTAATTATCCTAATAATTGTTCTAAGAAGGTCCAAACCACTTAGAGCTGCCAGTGAATTTGATTTAAACATCAAATAAGTTAGTCTTCAGATTTTGCTAGGTCTAGACTAAAATTAGATCTTTTATTGAGAGGTGAAAGACTATTTTCTATTTGAGATTTACTAAGGGGTATCGTGTTACCTAGTACTAATTGGGTTGTGGAGGTCAGATTGACACACGGTCCATGTAAAATACTACTAGTATTAAGCTGCATTTGGTAAGACTGGAAGCCGACCCCAACATAGTTGGAAAAAGGCTAGGCAGATGATGACGTGAAGAAATTACATCAGCATAAATAATTACGATCCTCTTTTTTCTTTTAATGAGCCCTTCAAGATTTTTTTTTAAATATCCTCACTTCTTCGTTGTTTTTTTTTTTAAAAATCATGTATGAAAAAATGCTTCCAAAGCTTGAGAGCGGCTTAAATGCTTTAGGTACCTTGCTTGTCTACGGTACAAAAAATGCCGAAAAAAAAACCCGACATTTAGACATTACTACAACATCCAGACGTATTTTATACGGAGAAAAGTTGTTTTCCTATTTTAAATACAACAGAACAATCCTAGTCTCTATTTACGTCAATAATTTTCCACCTTTCGTAATCAATAAAAATCGACACTGAAAACATTAATATTTAACGTTTTAATTTTATCGACATCGCCCCAGTCGCATCACTAGCCGGGCACAGACGTCCCTATCGATCCAGCATCCGTGAGGGTACCTCTACACTATCGGCCAATGACCCTGTGACCCATTCTAAGTAATAAAACGCTTCTTATTATTTATTAGAGGCAGAAAATATTGTGCTATTCAGTGTAGAAAAGGCAGAAAAATACAAAAATCGCGTCGACTTGAGAACGCGATTTTTGTGGTTTCAAAAGAGCATGTTATAATTATGTCAAGTCAAAAATGACAACTTCTAATGTCATATTCATCATCTACATCAGCCTTTAATGTTCCCACTGCAGGGACTCAGGCCTCCTCTCTAGGAGAGGGATGGGCTATAATCCACCACGCGGGCCCAGTGCGGGTTGGTAGATGTCACATGTCTTCGAATTTTTTGTTTCTAAGACATGCCGGTTTCTTCACGATGTTTTCCTTCACCGTTTTAGTGTCATATTATGTCTTTCTTTTCATGCCCATACGCCTATGATTACCATCATAAAACCATGTGTTAAAGTATTATGTGTACTTCTGCCCACATTTACACAGAATACAGGCTTGAAGATAAGTTGTTTTTGGGTCCCCACCTATGTCCTGGGCAATGCTAATACGTGGGGCTATTTTAGGGACATAACCCGTCTGACCTCAACGACCTTTTGTCGGAGTATGATCAGTGCTTATTGCCCAATTTAGGGGCCAAAAGACAGACGTTTAAATGACGTACTGGTATTCTGGTACATCTGGTTAGACTGGAAGTCGTGTTTTGGGAAAGACCGTTTTTAAGGTGGCGCTGAGGTAGTCCGCGAAATTCAAATTTTCACACGTTTTTATGCAATTTTCAGGATAGTGTCAGGTTTTATGTAAATTAAAATATGATTCACGCACGCAATGCGTTTTGTATTTATAGAGATATAATCATTAAAATCATGAATACAATCCTCTTGTTATTCCATTGAGTGACTATTTAATGAAAAAAAAGTAGTTAAAAAACTAAACAACCCGACTGATAAAACTGAAAAGCAAAAAACTAAACATTTGAATATTAAATTATGAAATGAAAAAAAAATAGAATGGACCCCGCCTGCTTTTTGTTTGATTTAAAATGCGCTTGTTTTTTACTTTTCAGTTTTTTCAGTCGGGTTTTTTAGTTTTTTAACTACTTTTTTTTATTTCTCACTTTTTTTTTATTTTAATTTACCCAGTGTCACTGTTACAGTAAATACGAATCTAACGACACCTCTCAAGCTAAATCCATCGAGCCATTCAGGCTGCAGCTGGCGTGCCGAACATTTGAATTTGGCGCCAAAAATCCATTTTGTTTTATTTTTTATTTTGATATACCTACCCAGTGTCACTCTCACAGTAAATACGAATCTAACGACACCTCTCAAGCTAAAATCCATCGACCCGTTCAGGCCACAGAGCGTGCCAAACAATTATACATACACTAGCTGATGCCCGCGGCTTCACCCGCGTGGATGTCGTTCAAATTATACACTAAAACCTTCCTCTTCAATCACTCTATCTATTAAAAAAAACCGCATCAAAATCCGTTGCGTAGTTTTAAAGATTTAAGCATACAAACAAACAAACAGACAAAAATAGTGACTTTGTTTTATACTATGTAAGGATACATACTCTCAAAAAACAAAACCCTCCTTCTGCCGCAGTCGGGTAAAAACTATTCAGATGTGATCTTTAGTCAAGAAACTATTTTATAAGGACTAAAAGTGGAAAAACACTTCCATATCTCTGCAAACCCTCTCTTAAAATACAAGCGTTATATTATAGCAAGGGGGATGCAATAGCCAGTTATTCGATAACCATCAATCTATAGGAGTTTTACATAAAATATTCCATGAGAATATATTGGTATTACCATATAAAATAATCTTACTTTTTTCCTATTTATTTTAAGGCGGAAATTGTTTATTTTCCTTTCACACCAAAAGAGAAATAACAGATTATGTTAATTGGGATTGTGGTCAATGTCTCGTTGGTCTAGTGGTCGAAAGCGCGACTGCTGAGCATAAAATCCATGGTTCGATTCCGTGGTCAGGCAAATTGTTATTGGGTTTTGCAGGAGTTTCTAAGTCCCGTCGGTGCTGCGGGTTGTTCGAAAGAAATACCGCGGCCTCGACACAAAAGGCTAAGAAGGAACATGGGTAGTTTTTAGTCAGTAGAAGTCTGACACTGCCCAGATATTACAGGCATGATGTTATGAGATATAGTAGTAGTATTGTTAAGAATCTTAGTCGACTACCTAAAACATTCGCCCCTGGTTAAACTGACTTCAAACTATTCATGATTGTTCTCTTCAAATAGTTTCTAGTCTTAGTACCTAGTATTGATTAGTACCTACATAGGTAATACTCAAGTTGCCTCCTTAATAGAGTGTTCTAGACTGTAGAGTACCTACCTAGTATCCTATCCTACTAATATTATAAATGCGAAAGTTTGTGAGGATGTATGTATGGATGAATGTTTGTTACTCTTTCACACACAAACTACTGAACGGATGCGGATGAAATTTAGAACACAGATAGTTTATAACACGCGGGCGAAACCGCTGGCAGAAGCTAGTCTTCTATATTAGGGTGAAACCTTAAAGGTAGCCCGCGAAATTAAATTTCAGACGAGTGACTATTAAAAGGCATTCAAGGAAGTAAAATGAACTGCCTTTCAGTTCATTACTGTAATTGTACTGTGTTGTATTGGTGATTTTAATCATAAAGCCACATTTGTTACGGTTACAAATCCTAGTTTATTTAACATACAACCTGACACTGACCGGCAAATTGCAAAAAAACGTAAGACAATTCAAAATTCGCAGGTTTTTGTCGCATTCACTTTAATGTGCCTTATTCATAGCCCAGAAACTCGACAGTATGTTTTACAAAATTGTGCTGATTTATTACATTCATACTGGCTTCTGGTAAAGTTTAAGCTTCTTATTTCAATTTTATCGAGGTGTTTTATTTCCCAAGAGTTATAAAATGTGCCTTTATAAACTATTAATTAATGAGATTATTAAAAGGCACATCATTATTTTATTGTTTAGAATGATTTATTTTGTATTAATTAAATGGTTATTGCGGCTTTCTTAGACGTTCTTCTCAATAGAATTCTATTCTTCTTTATCGTGTGCTTCGCTCCTATCTTTGGTCACAGTTTGTATGCCACGCATGGACCTCTGACTTGTCTTTACTTGCCAGCGAGAAATATCTTTCGGGCTTGCTAGCTATCATAAGATGTTTTCCTTCACTTCGGAAGTAATAATTATACAATTATACCCCACTAGCTTTTGCCCACGGCTTCGCCCGCGTGGATGTCAGTTTAACTACAAAAATGACGATTTTCCATACAAACTTTCATCCCCTATTTAACTCCCTTAGGGGTTGAATTTCCAAAAACCCCTTCTTAGTGCTCCCCTACATTATAATAGGAAGCCGTGTGCAAAATTTCACATTCCTAGCCCCAGTAGTTTCGGCTGTACGTTGATATGTCAGTCAGTCAGTTCTCCTTTTATATTATATAGATGTCCGAAAAATCAGTGCTGTGTGACTTAGGTTCGAACTCGAGATCTAATAGTTCTAATGCAATATATTTTCATCTCAGTTCATTTCTGACTATTCCCTTCTTTATCTGAAACTCTTTTATTTAGTTTCATTGAAGCTTACTCATTCGATAAAGTTCCCACTGGTGGGACAAAGACCTCTTCTATAAGAGAGACGGAAAAAGTTAGGTATTTACCTATTTTCCTAGCTATAGTCAGGTACAAAAGCGACCTCTATCGAAGCGATGATCTATTTATAGCCTCCGACCTCGGATCTCAGATCGAATATAGCATAAATGTATAAGTATAAAGTTGCCTTATGCAAAACTTTATCCTTTTGAAATATTACCTAAGTTGCTTCGAACGGCACCTGTCCGTATTGATAACGATGTCATTGTCTTCGATTCATAGTCCGGAACTCGAACTCGGAATGTAGGACATTATGTCCCTCGTTCTGATCTATTATATTTTTATATTATATGATTGCTGAATAGTTTATTTTTTTAGAATGTCCGTAAATTCTGCTGCTTTTATATTGTATTTTTTTGTAAATGGTAGAAAAGTTGCAGTTACAATAATTATGTGCTTAAATATCTTAAACTTTGATTAAATAGGTATCTTCTTTCAAAGAGACTACTCTTTATTAGAAAAAAAATCGTATAATGTGCACCATTGGTAATTACTGGGTTTTGAATCAATATAATGCAATATCTAAGTACTCTTTTTAGGGCACGTTTTACCAGGAATGACTAAATGCATTTAAAGCTAGACATATTGAGTGCTTTTCTATGCAAGTAGTTCTAAGTCTAGAAAATAGACTGAAGAACCAAGATATACCTGACCACAGATATTTGGTGTTCTATTCTAGTCCAGACAACCCATCTAGGTCTAACAAGAGCTTTGGTCGATATTGCTATTCTAATTTCAGAACAGACTGACCCCTTTTTTGACCAGGTGATTTAAACGAGTTATTCTCAGACTATCTCAATAGGCCATTTCAATACTTTTTAAATGGCGAGGCTGGGTCATTGATAAATTATTATAATTATTTGTATTATTTTTAGGCTCTGAGATTGGGCCTCCAAATTGATTATTTTGTCGAAGCCTTTAAGATTCTAATTGGTCGTGAAATGGAAAGTATTCTTTGTATTTGAAAAGTTCTGGATCTTATTTTATTAGTGAGAAACCCGAGAAACCCAATTTAATTAGGACTTTTAATTCTGAAGCATATTAATTATTAAAAACGTCAATAAGTTCTTTTAATTATTGCTTATTAGCTAATATAACATAAATGCACATTAACACACATTACATTATTATTACTATTTATTACATAAATGCATATTAGCACATTCCTAGAATTATGTATTATAAAATTTATTACGTAACCGAAAACCTATGAATGCTGAATATGATTTACTTTGGTAACTTAAAATGGTTTGCCAAAGGTAATCTTTATTTAACTAACTTATTTCATATCAAATGATTCGATTGCTTGGCATTTTAATTACTTCAAAAGTCAAATGTAATATTGTAAGGAAAAGTTAAGAAAATTACTCATTTTCTTGACTAGAAAATAATTATGTTAATCTAACCACGCGGGTTTGAGCAATTTCGACCTAAACTATCTGTGTTAAAGAAGGGCTTTTTAAGTCGAAACCAGTTTCAATTAGATCTTATTACCGAATTCTTAAAGCTAGCCTTACCACGGAGTACCTTATTACCCAGTTCCTAGGTTGAGCAGACAGATAGACAGTCGTGCCAACAAAATACTGGTATTCAACTGCCACCGGTTAGACTTAAAGCCATCCCCAACATAGTTGCAAGAAAGCAAGGGCGATGATAAAACTTCAAAATCGTTTGATGAATCTTTTTTAGATACAAAATGTGAAGACTTTCATAATATCTGAGTCTACTAAAGTCATTTATCCTTAACTATCCGAACAGGTTCGAATACAAATCGATCATGCCAAAGCTCGAACGACAAACTTAGAAAATTATGAGTTCCCGCCCAGGACTTGAATTATTGGTTTCATTAAGTCTGCCCGGAAACTTATTGCTTGTCCTATTGCCTAGACACAGAGGCCTCACTCGTGATATTGCCGCTATTTTGCCCAGAAACCTTCTTACCTATGTTATTTCCCTGTACGTAGTAGAAATTGGATGGAACGAGGATACCTAATTTCAGAACAGGTAAAATGTTTCAGGAAACGCCTCCAGGCTTAATTATTGGTGAAATGATGCTATAAAAAATACCTTTGAATGAAACCATCGTATTATATTATGTAAGCACGTGTACAACCCATGATGACTAATACATTCATTTCCTGTCTCCCTAAACGTTAATAGACTGACAACTCGTAGAGTAATGGCCGCCACAGAGCGAGCAATCTACCAAGTCACCGTTGGCGCGAGAATACAGACTCCATTGTACATCCCCTCCATTTAGCAAAATATGGACGCCGTCAGCATTGCCTGTACTCGAAATAGTTGCAAGCCTAAAAGCCTGAAACACCTTCAGTCTATCCCTTAAACGGAAAGACAGGCGGCCTATTTTCTGATCAGGATCAGCGCAAAAATCGTAGCAAGATTTAATATTAATTCTCCAACCCTACAACACTCACAAAAGCAGCAAGTAACAAGAACCTTCCGAAGTATAATAAACCTTACTTTCTTCAAAATAAAGTCGGCTTTTGTACGAGTACTCGGAGAGGTGTAGATGCTATTTTTACTCCCCTCGCATCTGCACCGAAATCGATAATCATTGCACGTGTTTTAAAATAATGTAGCTTCTACCTAAAGAGCCGCGGTTTTAAGATAAACATCAGAATCTCTGAAACAAATAGACAGATTAGTGCACTTACCTTTGATGACCGCTTGGCAGCTTTCACCGACCACAGGAAAAAAAACAGAAATAAAAAAATAAAACAAAATAAAAATGAGGAAAAAAACAGAATTTAATGTGGCGAAAATATACCAAAACAAAACGTGGGTGAAGGAAGACGGAAGAAGAAAATATAGGAAATTGAAATTTTGCGAAATATCGGGAAATGAAAAGAAAAACGCGATACGCGCGCCTTTGACGAAGGTAGTGGCGCTCTGGAGCAAAGCCTTCGGGGGCACGTTTATATACCCAGCCGCGGGTGGAAGAGGTAAGAGGGCAGCGGCCATCTTTGCTGTTGCCATGGCAACGAGGAGATGGCCTATTACGGGAGGGTGGCGCAGATTAGGCGTACGATCAGCACCCAAAGCTTATGAGATGATATTAAAAAAATAATTTAATTCCTGTTTGACAATAAATTAATTTGAGTTAATCCGTGTGATTTAATTAGTGAGATTTTTGCGTATTTTTTCATTTTTCTCGGGGTTTTTGTTAATTATTTTGCCCTGATTAGTAAATATTTCTTATTTAGGTGAAAGTTTGATTAAATTAGGTTAAGTATTTTCCTAGATTAGTCTTTAAAAACGGGGTAATCATGGGAAAATGAGGAAGTTCTGTTTTTGTTTAAATTAAAACATTATTGAGGTTTTCTTTTAATTATAATGAAAAAAATCCTATATTTTCATTTTTCTGAGACCCATGCTGGGCGCCAAGATATACTCATATATTTTCTTCCTTCCTGTTATTATTAACTTATATTTTTCCATTATTTAAAGCAGTTGTTTACCTACGTAAAAGACATTAATAGACTTGATGCTATTAAAATTTAAACTAAACCGTCAAAAATTATCTTGATGATGCGAATATTATGGTCTGTGCAGAAAAGAGATACTAATATATTTATACCTACTTTTATTTCAGTATACTGTCTTTTACAAAATACTTTCCTATAAAGTTAGTCATCTACAAGGTTTCTTATTAAACGAAATCAAAATGAGTAACTTGTTGGGCGTCAATATAACTCATCACCAAATGTATTAATTAAAAAGCGCTATTATAAAAAAATAAAAAGGTAAAGTTTGTGAGTTTCGATGTTCTAGGAAATTTCTAAAACTACAAGTATCCGATACCATTGATGGCAACATACACTATTGCTGAGTGTTTCAGGATATAAAATATCATTAGTTCTTCCGTGCGCGTGATGTCCTGATACTAGTAACTAATAAACACTCGTCTCCCTGGTGAACTGTTAAAATTAAAGGCGTATAATTATATTTTAAGAGGGCTGACAACTGTGACAAGTAATGTATAACGGAGAAAACTGTTTGCCACTAGTTTAACACAAAAACCCACCGTTAGAAACCCATAATGGGCTGTTGATAATGATCCCAACATAAAAGTTATTTAAAAAATAAAAATACGATTTATCTAAACATATCAACAAAATCATCATAATCACTCGTTACAAAATTAATTAAAGCATAAAATAAGCTTTTTTTGCTGCCACTACCCTTCGATACGTCCGTTTCAACCCTCCGTTCAC
The DNA here is from genome assembly GCA_949775195.1 of Diarsia dahlii. NCBI lineage: Eukaryota > Metazoa > Arthropoda > Insecta > Lepidoptera > Noctuidae > Diarsia > Diarsia dahlii. The sequence goes on along the minus strand of OX459218.1, from coordinate 11,593,702 downwards.
TCACACAGATAAAAATCTGCACACAGCTTTCACACCGCACTATGCATACGGCACACCAACTCAGTCAATCCAGTTTTCCAACTAGAAACACAGATGGCGTTGTCCTCAAGAATTGCAAAGGAACGCCCGATGCTGTGTTTCACAGTGTCTCTCCGTGTTTCAATCAAAATGCTCTATTGTTTCACACACAGGATGCTCTATCGACGAATATTTCTGACTCTTTCGCACACTATAGACTTACATGCGCTATCTCGCTTGGTTGCACAGCGGTTGACAGATGTAAATTCGCAGGAAAAAAATTGATTTTCGTCTCGTCATTGCAATTTCATTTTTGATTAAAATGATTTTGTTGACTCTTGGTAATTTTTTGGATGATTTTTAAGGTTTTAGAAACTTGGAATTGCTACTTATTATATGTAACATGTGTGTCTAAATTCATTTCGTGTTCTGAGAATTTTCTTTTTCAATAGCGAAGGAAAACGATATACCTATTTCACTCGTCTACAGTCTTAAATATTTTAGCAATGTTATTCCTTGATGTTTTTGCCAAATTAATTATTAACTCTACAGCTTTAAATATAAAGTCGAATTTGAGTTGAACGTGCCAATTTTTGTAGCATTGTAACTTTCTGTCCGCGCTAAATATTTTATTACGGTTTTAGTTTGTGCTACTCGATTGTAGATGGCACTAGTGTGACGCTTGTTAATTTTATTCGAAAATTTCGCTAAAACACTGGTATAAAAGCAGTCTTGTTTTTATTAATATTCTGAATTAAATATACAATATGTTTCCATGCAAAAACAACGCATTTTCCTGTACCAAGAATTATTTTAGGTTCCGCTACTCGACACTAGATGTCGCTAGTTACGTTTGCATTTCCTTTTAAGTTTTATGTTTAAATTATGTCAATCTTCGTTTATTCATAAAAAAAACATATCTGACTCGTTGATTGTCTTGTTTGGTCTAGTAGTAGCTAGCGCGACTGCCAAGCATGAGGTGTTGGGTTGGATTCTCAGGTCGCATACACAATGTTGAGGCCATCATTCACTAATAATAATAATAATAATAATAATCTTTATTATGAACATCTTACAAGGTTTCTTTGAGGTGAGACCCTGACCTCCAAACTAGTAAAATACTGTATCATGAAGGTCAGTTCCTTCCCTTCACAAACGTGTTATTAAATACGAGTACAGTAGGTCCATAATTTTAACGTAGGCTAACTTCTATCTTAGACTAGCAAACAAAAAAAAAAAAAATATTATAATACTAATACATTTCTTTATTAGTGATCGATGGTTGAGGCAGATAATTATCTAGTGACTAAATGAGTTTTGAATTATAAAATGGAACATGAATAAAAGAAAAAAATATATGAGACAAACGCAGGTACATGTTAAAACGTATTTAGGTACTCATTAGAAACACACACTCATCGTCTGCCTAGCTTACCCAACTTTATTAGGGACGGCCAAATCTTGTAATCTTTTATTTGGTAGTTTTTTTGTGAAATTTCCCTGTGCAAATATGTTAAAAGTCAGGTCGAAAGAGATACCGCGGCCTCGACACAAAGGGCTAAGAAGGAACATGGGTGGTTTTTAGCCAGTAGAAGTCTGACACTCCCTACCGCTCTGCCTAGAGCGGGAGGAGTCATTGATGATTTCTTACCATACAAAAAAAAAAAGTTGAACAGGTCGATATCACAAACAGCATAAGTACCCAAGTGTTCCTGTAAAGCGATGAGATTTGAGATTACCAGCTTACTAGCAAGAACTGGCAAAAGAAGTGTGGGTCGTCCGGCGGCAAGATGGCTCTGCTGTAGAGCGCAGAGCCGAGGCTAATTGGTGACGATAAGCTGGTTGTCAAGCTACACAGCCTGGCCCACCGTCGCAAAGTCGCATGTCTGTCGGTCTTCTACAGACTGTACTTCGGAGAGTGTGCGCAGGAGCTCCACGAGCTGATGGCCCACCGTCGCAAAGTCGCATGTATGTCGGTCTTTTACAGACTGTACTTCGGAGAGTGTGCGCAGGAGCTCCACGAGCTGATTCCACCATCTCCCGTCTTCCATCGGGAGACTAGACGTACTGCAGGTTATCACCGATACCTAGTCGACGTTCCACACATTCGAACGAGGCGCTTTGCTAAGTCCTTTATTATGCGCACAGCCAAGGAGTGGAATTCCCTGCCTGCGTCGGTTTTTCCGAGTTCATATAACCCTAATCTATTTAAGTCGCGAGTAAACAGGCTTCTTCTGGGTAAGCTCGTTCCATTGTCGACACCATCTCTGCCCATAATAGGGCAATATTGAAGTCAAGAGCAAGCTTTTTTATAATATATTAAAAAAAAAGATGGGCAGACGACATCGGGGGGCAAAACCTGGATGAGGCTGGCACAGGACCGTGGAGATTGGCACAAGAAAATAGAGGCCTATATATACCCAGCAGTGGGTGAGTTCGGGCTGTGGTTGATGATGATCTTCTTCTCTTCTTATCGTGTGGACAGTAAGGTCTAACGACCCCATACACCCTAGTGTCAGAGTTTCTAAACCGCCGCAAGGGCCTCTGACATGGTTTGACGACCGCGCCATTTAGCGGCCGGGACCACCGGCTTATACGTGCCTTCCGAAGCACGGAACCATCTTTTTATCAGACAATCAGGTGATTCAAGCCTGCAATGTCCTAACCAAACTGGAAACAACTTCACAAAGTATGCTTCCCATGGGAATCGAACCCACGACCACCGGGTCACAAGGCAAACGCCTAAACCACTCGACCTCGGAGGCAGTTGTTGATGTAAGTTGATGATGATGATGAGCCTAGAAATATTCTTTGTTCTGTGTACACGAAACCAGATTTAATAGCCTGGTGTATCGGCGGGTCTGAGCGACGGCGACGGTAACCAATTTTGTAGTGGTCCGACGGTATATTACCACATAGCTCAACCGGGAATAGGAGATCGGACTGACTCAAAAAAATATGATTCTGTTTAGTCCGTCAGTTAGATTATCCAAAAATATTGGTTAGGGTTTTTTTTGTTTTATCAAATCAATAAAAATTGACGAAGATAAAGCGGGTCAAAGATCATGGAGTGGGGCTTGAAACGTCACGTGAAGGTACAAAATGTACTAGCGTATGACGTCACACGAGTTTTCGAAGCACTGTATCGTCTTCATTCTTTGTTTACGTGAAAAAATAAAAAATATGTGGTCAATATTTTTTGGAAATCTATCTGTCGGACAATTTTTTTTTTTTGTCCGATCCCCTATTACAGCCAAACTTATTAGCTACGCCGTCTTTCTCTACCAAACTAACAGGTACCAGAAAATGATATAATTATATTGTACATAGGTACTTTATTTTACACCTTGATATCTTAACCGGCAGCAGCTACCTATACTAACTTATCCGAGATCCGTGATCATGGTGCTTGCAACAGCGCCGAAATATCGGGTACTCGAAACAAATAGGTAGTAAACATGGTAAATATCCCGTTTTTAGTATTAATGGTAGTTAACTTATTCCTTGTTCTCGACATTATGGTCATTTGTGTTAATTATATTGTATGTCAATTTTAATGTTAAATTTTGAATGTTAATTTTAATTCTTTATTATAAACAAGCTGATGCCCACGGCTTCATGCGCTTGGATGTCGTTCAAATTATATACTAAAACCTTCCTCTTGAATCACTCTATCTATTAAAAAAACCGCATCAAAGTCCGTTGCGTAGTTTTAAAGATTTAAGCATACAGACAAACAAACAGACAAAAACAGCGACTTTGTTTTATACTATGTAAGGATTCATTACATAAATATTCTTTGAAATATTTGTACGCTGGAAAAAGCAGAATATTATGGACATCAAGTTATGTGTCACACCTATAGCAACAATATTCTGATAAATACATAATATTTAAATATTAGTGACCGTGTCAGTTTAACAATTTATATTTATTAGTAAACTGACTGAAAAAATAATCATTCATCGTTGAATTCCAGTTTTATCAAAAATAAAAAACAATCAGAGTAACATCGTCATCATTCTACTGCCCTCATCCCAATTTATTTGGAGTCAGCGCAACACGTATTCTTCTATTTATCTATCTATATCTATATAAATAAAAAGAGAAGTCCTGACTGACTGACTGACTGACTCATCAACGTCCAGCCCAAACTCTTAGACCTAGAAAGCTGAAATTTTGCACAGAGGTTCCCTTTATAATGTAGACAAGGTATAAGGAAGGATTTTATGAAATTCAACCCCTAAGGGAGTTAAATAGGGGATGAAAGTTTGTATGGAAAATCGTCTTTTCACGCGGGCGAAGCCGCTGGCAAAAGCTATTAGTCTTTAATACATCTCAGCAGTCACCTCCTTTCTAGGCATATCATCCTTCAGACAGTCCCTCCATCGTTTCTTTGGTCTTTCTCTACTTTTATAGCTATCTACATTCATACTCAATATTTTCCTCATTCCTTCGCATCAATCACAGTAAAAAAAAAATAACAACTTTCACGTATAATACTTCTTAAGTTTTCAATATTCATTCAGGAGCATTGAAGAATTTAATCAGACGAAACGAGAATGCAAAAATTTCAATGCGATACCGTTTTTAAAATGCGTCTGTTTTAAAATGGACATGGCATCCGCCATAGATGTATAGATGGGAAAAAAGCTAGGCAGATAAATCATTATCTGCCTAGCCTTTTCTCAACCATGCTGGGGTCGGCATCTAGTCTAATCACAATGACATGACTACCTACTATCTGATTTTCACAACCTAGTTAGTACTGGGTGGGTGCGATACGGTACTGTTTTGTAAGACTTATTGTCAGACTTCCACGCCACTGACTGTCTTTAACGACTGTCAAAAATCTACCAAAATGATAGCCGGGAACAACGACTTAACGTGCTTTCCGAGGCACGGAGGAAATTGTATAATGTAAGCCAAGCGCGGTTTAACCTAAAGATCGATCTGAGTGTTTGTTATTATTTAGACCTGACCTTTTGGTATTTTTTTTTTCTGAAGGATAGGTAATCATCAAATGACTCCTCACGCTCTGGGCAGAGCGGTAGGGAGTGTCAGACTTCTACTGACTAAAAACCACCCAAGTTCCTTCTTCGCCCTTTGTGTTGACGCCACGGAATCTCGTTCGAACAACCCGCAGTCTCGACGGGGACAACGGCAACGACAACAAGGTACGGAAGAAACTCTGTATGTAACCAAGCCAAGCGCGTTTTAACCTAAAAATCGACGTGTCTGTAATATTTAGCCACGTCTTTTTGGTATCTAAAGATGGTTACCCATCTACAGACCGTCATTGCCAAGCGCGGCTCAACCTTAAAGATCAAGCCGATCACACAGTATAGCCACTTTATTCCATCCAGAAACAATAAACCAATCGTTAAAAAAACTCCTTCAATACTTCAAAAACTGATCAAGTGTGAGTCGGTCTTGCACATGAAGGGTTCCGTACCCCTCCCGTCGGGGCTGTGGATTGTCGAAAGGTTAACGCGGCTCCGACACAAGGGCGAAGAAGGAACATGGGTTAGGTTTTTAGTCAGTAGAAATCTGACACTCCCCTTCGCTCTGCCCAAGAGCGGGGGGGGTTATTCGATGATTTTCCACCCACCAAAAAAAAATAAAAAGGGTTCCGTACCCGGTCCCTTTCCGTGCACCTTTTTTGTTGACGTTTTTTATGTGCTCATGTAGGCTATGAAATAAAATATTTTCACTTTGACTTTGTACCATTGTAGCAGACATTGAGAGATTTTCCTGCATGTTATTTTAAGACCATAGACTTCTTATAGGTTTTCCTGTAATTTATAAGTGTTGAACAATTTCTGTATTTTTTTCACAATTTTAGGCTCAGTAGTTTCGGAGATAAGGGGGGGGGGAATGTTCGGACAGACAGACACACGAGTGATCTTTTAAGGGTTCCGTTTTTTTTTGAGTTACGGAACCCTAAAAACAAAACAGATAAATGTTGCTCGCATCAGTTATCCAACAATGTGTTCATTACAATCGTTACAGCAGCTTTCTAGACTCATAAACACTTGAAGCGCATACATTCAGGCTCGGCGGCCATTTTGAATTTTTTCCTGCATTCCCGCCATACAGGTGGATATTAAAAAACTTAAGCGTGTGTTGTTACAATTGGGGGTCCGTTGGGGAATTGGAATTGGTGTGTTTTTTTGGTGATAAACTTTCCTGCCTGCGTGCAAATGCTATTTAAAATGATTCAAATCATGTCAAAAGTTATGGCAGTTTACAATTTTACATTATCGTAAGTAGTTTTCTGAACAACTTTCTCCTCGAATTATCAGTAGAAACCTTTAACTTTAAAATCACCTTAGTCTACTGATAGATATATATCAATTGGAACCTCATTGCAAAACACTGTCTCTTAAGATAATATGAGATACCCTGTCTGTGTGTGTTTCGTTTAGGGTATTTTTACACTTATTACATTCTATAAATATAAAACAAAGGAATACGTTTGTATAGATAAACTGAATGCAGCTAGGCTTGCTGCGAGCCCGCGTACGAGCCTTTGCTACGAGCTTGTGATACAAGCCTACAAGCCTTTGCTACGAGCTTGTGCTACGAAATAGTGCTACGGAAAAGTGCTACAACTTTGTGCTACGAGTAAATTATAATGAGCCTCTGCTAAGAGTCTGAGCTGCAATTTTGCCACTTCTACGAATTAGACGCTAAAAGACAACGATTTTAACATGTATTTGGAACTATCACTAAAAGTTAGTGTTTTTTTTAATTATTTTATTTCTTAATTAAATGCATATGTACTCAAACTCAAAGCATTTATTTCAATAAGACAATTAAATGAACTTTTTATCGTCAAAAAAGGAGGACAGTGGGTCTTACAAAAATATTGTTTGAAAATCAACTAAACAGGCTTCTTCTGGGTAAGCTCGTTCCATCGTCGACATCATCTCTGTCCTTAGGGCAAGATTGAGGTCAAGAGCAAGCCCATTTATAATAAAAAAAAAAACAATATTTTTGTAAGACCCACTGTACAATAGTCCGACTCACGCTTGACCACACATGAAATGAAGTCCAGAAACTCATAACAGAGATTACTAAAAACAAGCGAAGTAAAAATCCGGATGGGCTTAATATAGCATTGTGAAAATTTTAATGAAAAAGAGAAACGGAATAGTTTTGTAAAATTCTGTGTTTTTCTACCAAATATTAAAATAAAGGACTGCTTCGTTGGTCTAGTGGTCGCAAGCGCGGCTGCTGAGCATGAGGTCCCAGGTTCGATTCTCGGGTCGGGCAAAGTAAAATTCCTGAAAAATTCCTGATGGTAAATTTTTCAGCCGCGACCATAGATTTGTGCCCGGTTGATGTCAATAGGCTCGTCCCCTATTACATGTGACTTAAATATAACTGGTGAAATGTGGGTGTACTATTAGATACACCTCTGCCTAACCCTTCGGGGATTACAGGCGTGATGTTATGTTATGTTACTTTATTTAAATGAAGGAGGTTTTAGTGCTTATGTATTTTATTTTTATATGAACGTTGGTATTGATTTATGGCCCGCATACCGGCTGGACTACACCGATTTTTAAATTGTTTTATAGTTTGCGTGATTTTTAAATTAGTTTTAATTAGGTATATTAAGATATTAAGTTAATAAAATTTAGGTTAGTTATTTTTCTAATACTTTTGTTAGTTGAGTGTAGGTAGATACAATATTGTTTAAGTGAATTTGTTAAACTGGAAATATAAGGCTTTTTTATTTTTATTTTTTACTAGCTGATGCCCGCGGCTTCACCCACGTGGATGTCGTTCAAATTATATACTAAAACCTTCCTCTTGAATCACTCTATCTATTAAAAAAAACCGCATCAAAATCCGTTGCGTAGTTTTAAAGATTTAAGCATACAGACAAACAGACAAAAATAGCGACTTTGTTTTATACTATGTAAGGATTTTTATTTATTATAGTTTGCGTGCACTTTTTCGCGAAATAAACTAACTGTAAAGGACAGGAACAGAATGTAAGGGACGCCCGTGTGGGTTGTTCGAAAGAAATACCGCGGCCTCGACACAAATGGCTAAGAAGGAACATGGGTGGTTTTTAGTCAGTCTGACACTCCCTAGAGTCATATCGGGTGTATTGAACTCCTTTGAATTTTCCTGATAATTTCTATATTATACAGAGTGCCGATGCATAATAGGGGATCGGACTGGGTCAAAATAATATGATTCTGTTTAGTCCGTAAGTTAGATTATCGATAAATATTGGATACGTGTTTTTTGTTTTATCAAATCAATAAAAAATGACGAAGATAAAAAGCGTCAAAGATCTTGGAGTGGGGCTTGAAACGTCACTTGTGTCGTCAAAATGTACTATCATATGACGTCACACGAGTTTTCGAAGCACTGTATCGTCTTCATTTTAAGTTTACGTGAAAAAAGAAAAAATACGTGTCCAATAATTTTTGAAAATCTATTTATATATTTATTTATTTCTGCACACACAAAATACAAAAAAAAGGATAAAAACATAACAAATAGAAGAGCACAAAGGTACTGCTTATTTCAAAAGACGACACACGACGGACGACGGACTAATTGACGACTGGCCTGTTGGTCTAGTGGTTAGTGACCCTAACTGCTATGCCGGAGGTCGTGGGTTCGATTCCCACCCAGGACAAATGTTTGTGTGATGAGCACGATCATTTGTTCTGTGTCTGGGTGTAATTTATCTATAATATGTATGTATTTAGAAATATATAAGTATGTTTATCAGTTGTCTAGTACCCATAACACAAGCCCTGCTTAGCTTGGGACTAGATGGCGTTGTGTGATGGTTGTGGAATATTATTATTATTATTATTATAATTAGTTTTTTTTGTCCGATCCCCTATTATAATTCCATTTTTTCTCAAAATGGACTACCCATACAAAACACACCTTAACCAATCCAGTTATTTTCAATTTCCTAACTTAACAACAACAATGCACTAAACTGTTGCTGACCGTACGTACCGTACGCTTCAGTTATCGTTTTGTGTCTAACCGTACCTCTGCCTGTTAATGAACATTTTTGTGCATACTTTTGTGTACAGCGGGAGGCGGGAGTGGATCCTGTAAATTAAAAACGTATTATTTGGAAATGAATTATATAATAATTAGTTTTAAGTACGTTTATGTATGTGTGTGTGTGTATAGACAGAGACACTCACCGAACACACATTCAATCCATAATAACGGGATTTTGAAGTTTAGTTTTATAAACTGAGCTTCAAAGAACTAAATACACGTTTACCAACCATTGTTTCTTGTACCAGTGGTAACTATTGTGAGAATGGCTTACCAAGGGGTTTTGTCATACCCACTAACTGGGGTGTGGCGGTCAAATAGGTTTAGATCTTTGTCAGTCGTTACAGGTAGTCAGTGGGCCGAAACTCTGACCGCCAGTCTTACTAAGGGGTTTTACCCCTAGGGGTTCTAACTGGGTTGTGGAGTACAGATAGGCTGTCGCTATATCTATCTATCTATATAAATAAAAAGAGAAGTCCTGACTGACTGACTGACTCATCAACGCCCAGCCCAAACCCTTGAACCTAGAAAGCTGAAATTTTGCACAGAGGTTCCCTATAAAATGTAGACAAGGAATACAGAAGAAATTTTCGAAATTCAACCCCTAAGGAAGTTAAATAGCGGATGAAAGTTTGTATGGACAATTGACATTTTTGTAGTTAAACTCGCTCGTCGTCGTCGTCGTTGCTCGCGGGCGAAGCAGTGGGCAAATTTAAAATATTTGAGGTGGTTAGACTGGGTTGGGAAAAGGCTAGGTATATGCATATGATATTAGGAGAGTATCTAATGACAGTGTAAACATGTTTCTTACGTTTTTACAAACATTCAAGATTTAAAACTACTTTCACCGCTCACTGTTCTAGTTAAGTAGCTGTTTTTTGCAAAATGTTGTAAGTTATTATAGATACACAACATACCATATTCACCTAAATGTTTCTAATCAGGTACCGAATATGCTTACGAGATAAAACTACTTTATTAAATATTTTACTATTTTTTTTAAACATCACGCACTCAAAATGTTACTAAAACTAAACATAGGCCTTTCGGTTTCAGAACAACAATTTTATTTGAACCAGGGTAAAACTAAATTGAAAAAAAAACCATATAAATGTCAAACGTGACATTATCAAAAAAAACTTCAAAAACATTTTAAAAAATCGTCCAGGGAAATACTATGATATCGAACATGACTTAAAATTATTTAAACAAAAATAAACTTTAAAAAAAGTGTTAGAAAAAAAAAAGGTAGCACTCCGGGAGTGCCGGCAGAAGTGAAAACTTCAATATTAACTTTCAAACTCGCGTCAGGGTCACGTGATGCTGATCGAAAAATCTTACGATTTTTCGATCAGCATCACGTGACCCTGACGCGAGTTTGAAAGTTTTTACCCATACAAAAAAAGTGCTCAGCGCCGCTAAAGAACTTTTCACTTCAAAAAAGCAATATCAAACTTCCAGTTTCCCCTTTCCCTGTACCTCATAATGAAGTGCTCAACCCATTTGTCTGTTTGTCTGTAGAATCAGTTGTTCAGCGCATTTAACTAAATGACTCGAAAATATGCTCGTTACTGTATACAGTGTAATACCACCTTTGCAGGCAAAACAGTTATTACTCATGTGTGCCTTTTTAGTCTGTTTTTGTTGAAAAGTCTGGGAGTTAACAGCTAACGTGTTGGTCTGCATTCTTACAATAATTATGTTGTTTGTGTTTATGGATCACTTATAATTTAAACACAGCCTGGCGAATTAGCATTACAGGAACAGTATTATAATAGGGAAGCTGACAAAAAAAAAACTAATTAGTCCGTCAGATAGATTTCCGAAAAATATTGGACACGTATTTTGTCTTTATTCACGTAAACAATAAAATAATGAAGACGATACACTGCTTCGAAAAGTCGTGCGAAGTCACAGTTTGGTACAATTTTTATCAGAAAGTGACGTCACCAGCGGACTCACGATCTTTGACACGTCTTATTTTCGTAATTTTTTTATTAATTTGATAAAACAAAAAACACGTGTTAAATATTTTTCGATTTAAGGTGGATGTTCACGGTAGCCCGCGAAATTCAAATTTTCTTACGTTTTTAGCGATTTGCAGGCCAGTGCTAGGTTGTATGTTAGTGAAAATATGATTCGCGGCTGTAAGACGTATGCAGTTACAGAATAATAATTATAATCATCAAAATCATCATTACAACCCTCCAAGTTCATGTAACTGTCAAGAATGAGTATTTCATCAAAAGGTAATTCTTGAGAGTTACATGAACTTGGAGGGTTGTAATGATGATTTTGATGATTATTATTCTGTAACTGCATACGTCTTACACCCGCAAATCATATTTTCACTAACATACAACCTAGCACTGACCTGCAAATCGCCAAAAACGTAAGAAAATTTGAATTTCGCGGGCTACCCTGGAACATCAACCTTAATCTAACAGACGGATTAAACAGAATCATATTTTTTTAGTCAGTCAACTACCCTATTATAACGTAAAGATAACGAACGTACGTAACCTATAATATCATAACTCGATAATTGTTGCTGGAAAACGACTTCTTTGTTGAATAAATCACGTTTTACGGTAGGACTCAATGTAATGCACTCAACACGCTGATGAATCCATTGAATAGTACTGGGGTCATGACAGTATTTAAAGGACTGATAATATTAAAAACTTGTATTTATGAAAAAACAAGTAAAAAAGTTCGAAATTCGACCCCCACTAGACCATACTTGGGGATAATTCTAGTAACGGAGACGTAACTAGAATGGTTCCCCTTTTATACCCACTATGTATATACACCGGGTCCCCTACGTTTCTTCGAAACACTATTCTTCGAAAATTGTTTCACCGAACACTATTTGACTGGCCTGTTGGTCTAGTGGTTAGTGACCCTAACTGCCATGCCGGAGGTCGTGGGTTCGATTCCCACCCAGGACAAATGTTTGTGTGATGAGCACGATCATTTGTTCTGTGTCTGGGTGTAATTTATCTATAATATGTATGTATTTAGAAATATATAAGTATGTTTATCAGTTGTCTAGTACCCATAACACAAGCTCTGCTTAGCTTGGGACTAGATGGCGTTGTGTGATAGTTGTGGAATATATTATATATTCACCGAAGCCTTCATACTGCGACGTTTTGTTTGGTCTACGCCTTTTTTGTTCGATGTTACTTTACACCGACCACCTTACATCAACTTTTGTTTCACCAACGTTTGTTTGTTCTATGTAACGTTACTTAGAAAATATTTAGCCAACACTATAATACCTTTGTTTTTGGTTATTATCGATCGTTATCGTTATCTATCGATCTATGACAGCCAGGACCAACAGCTTAATGTGCTTTCCGAGGCACGGAGGAAACTCGGTATGTGGTGTACACCCATTCACAGACCAACCTAGGCAGGCGCGGCTTAAACTAAAGATCGACCAATGCTTCAAAAAAAAAAACGCCGAGCCGAAAGGATGGTATTATTGTGTTGGCTAAATATTTTCGAAGTAACGTTACATAGAACAAACAAACGTTGGTGAAACAAAAGTTGATGTAAGGTTGTCGGTGTAAAGTAACATCGAACAAAAAAGGCGTAGACCAAACAAAACGTCGTAGTATGAAGGCTTCGGTGAATAGTGTTCGGTGAAACAATTTTCGAAGAATAGTGTTTCGAAGAAACGTAGGGGACCCGTATATACCTACCCGACATTCACGCGGAAAAAGCCGCGGGCTTATGCTAGTGAAAATCTTACCTGTAAAACCATATCTTTTGTTAGCAATACCAAATATGAATGAAATAACAATACAACAACTAGAAAGAACGATATTATAAGTTCTCCATGCAGGTACATGAAGTATAATTTTATCCGTTTTGACCATTTTTGCGGGAACTTCTACTACTACAAATGGTCAAGGATTGAATTCAGTATCGAGGTATGTAATTATAGTTCTGGTTGATATTGTATTTATTATTTTTGAAAGATTTATTTTGTGTTAGCTTCTTGTTTACTTGAAGATTTTGACGGAGCATTGACAGACTCATTATTTATACTTTTACGAAAACTCAGATTGGGATTTTCTTCTTGCTATGCACTGTATTTAGTACTTATTCGTTCCGCGATTTGATGAATGTGGAGCCAATGTGTGGAGCTATCAATTGATACACAATTTATTGATCCTTGTTCAATCCTTTCTTAGCAGTTCTTCGGGTTCAAGGTATTTAAGTCGGCCTTGGTACGATTTTACTTGGGCATAAAGAGTAAAAAAATAAAATAAAGAACTTTGCCATCTTTGACGACACGTCTTCACTCATTTGGCTGAATGCATGAAATTAAAAAGTGCTAAATCAAAACTCCAAATCAATAAATAAAATAAAAAGAGAAGTTCTGACTGGCTGACTCATCAATGCTCAGCCCAAATCCTTAGACCTAGAAATTTTGAAAATTTGCAAATTTGTTCCCTATAAAATGTAGACAAGGGAAAAGGACGGATTTATCAAAATTCATCCCCTGAAGTAGGAAAGTATGGAAAATTGACTTTTTGGCAACAGCTAGTCTGACATAAAACTTGACAAATAAAAAAAAAACATGATCTGATAAAGTTTGTCATAATTTATTATACCAAATAATGTGGGCCCAAATAAACTCTGTACCCCACGAGTTATGGAGAACATACGCTATAGCATTATGTCTGTTTATTCTCCATACTTCTTTTATATTCGGACCTTTAAATACTATAATGGTTATCAGTGGAATTAATGAAGGTAATAAATGAGTTATTTCAGTCGTAACAGATAGTGGCTCAAAAGTCTCATATCCAGTCTTACCAGAAGGGTATATTAATTGAAGGGCCGACGCGACGCATGTTCGGGCTGCGGGTTCTTCGAAAGAGATACCACGACCTCGACACAAGAGGCTAAGAAAGTGGTATTTATTCAGTAGAAGTCTGCCACTCCCTACTTCTCTGCCCAGAGCGAGAGGAATCATTTGATGATAGATAGATAGAAGATTAATTCACCACTAACCCTTACTTAAAACTGTCACCCTTTGACGCCAAAACTACTGAGCCGATTTAAATGAAATTTGGTACACAGATAGTCTAGAGCCTGAGAAACCTGAGAAAGGACATAGGCTACTTTTAAATTTGAAAAAAAAAAGTGTTGTAAGGCGTTGAAAGGGGGGAATGAAAAAATAATTTTCGGCCACGATAACCAACATTGGTAACAATAACCAACATCCACGCGGACGATGGGACGCCACGTGCATCAGCTAATATATAATATTTCCTTGTTCACAGCAGCACACTACAGCTACAGAGGAATACAAAAGCCTGCATTTGCAAATCTCCTCCTAGTGATGTCTACCCTAATGTGGTTCCTATTCGTCACAAACTTCGTCCTACTCATCAGTATTTTAACCAAAAAATTCCTCGGAGTTAATATCTGGTTCGTCATAATGACCAGCATCAATATGACCCTAGCTGCAGTAACTGGAGTTTATTTTCTTATCGAATGTACGGTAGTCGACAATCTTTGTCTAGGACATTCGAAAACCAGTGATGTGCCCGAAGCGCTAATGCTGAATTTATTTAACTTTTTTTATTTATTAATTTTGGGTGTGTATGTATTTATTTTGTTAAAAATCAGAGACGAAGGTAAATTTTTGTTCTGTTTTATTTTTAACCGTGTTTATAGCCACCTGCCTGGCTCCTGCCTGGCTACAAACTCACGACTTATTGCTCGTAAGCCACCGCGGCTCTACATTAATATGTACAATCCTGGAAATCCCCAACTCACCTTGTGCCTTGAGTAAGCGTGTGCTCATGATCTTCGTCGCCTTTGACGAGCAGTGGGATAGTAATAGGCTGGTTTTATGCTTATAATTTAAATACCTCCGTGGTCGAATTAGGCTATTTCCTTGTGATCCGGTGGTCGTGGGTTCGATTCCCACGGGGAGCATGTTTTGAAAAGTTGTATCCAGTTTGGCTAGGACATTGCAGGCTTGAATCACCTGATTGTCTGATAAATTGATGATTCCGGGCTTCAGAAGGCACGTATTAGAAGGAACACCTGTGGTTTTTAGTCAGTAAAAGACTGACACTCCCTTCGCTCTGCCCAAGAGCGGGAGGGATGATTTTCCACGAAAAAAAAGGGCGCTTGAGGCGGTTTAGAAACTCTTACACTGTCATTTGTAGATCTTTGGCAGTCGTTGCAGGTAGTCAGACGCCCGAAAATCTGATAACCACTGTTACCAATACAAGAGGTATTGTATTACCCAGTGCTAGTTACGTTTTAGAGGTGAGCTCTATGTAAAATACAGCGTAATGAAAACGCTTAAAAAGACTTTGGTCTACAACCAACAAAAAAAAAACTTGAAACTTCGTAAATAAAACCCAAATGTCAAAAAAGTCAATCAAAATCTTCAGTGAACCTATACAGCAAACTATAAATTTAAAAATGTAAAAAAAATATCACCCAATAATAGACGGGAATTAATACTACATCGAAAGAATTGGACAAGTCGATAGAATTGCGCGCAGTTTTGGTACCATCATTATCATCAGCATCTCTTCAGCCAAAAGACGTCCACCGCTGGACATAGGCCTCCCCCAAGTGTCGCCATATTGACCGGTCCCGTGCGACTTGCATCCAGCGGGTCCCCGCAACCTCCACGAGGTCATCGGTCTACCTAGTGAGAGAGAGGCCTTCGAGATCACCACTCTAGAACTTTTCAGCCTCATTGGCCATTCGTTCTAGCCTAGATATTCTAGTTACAATGTGCAAGTTACTACCTACCTTCCGTGGAATTTGGAGGACGTACAACTTTATTCTGGCAATAGCCTGTTTATTAGTCTCAGGGATTCTTGGTCCTGTTGTAGACTTGGCTTATTATGTTGCTGGTAAGTTGTTCCTAGTTTTCTTATGCTTATACTTTTTGGAGATGGTGGGATGAGCTGAACTCTTTCTCTAAGGATTACTATCGAACTGAATCGCGAAAAGTGGAAGGTGGGAAGGGAAGCCTTTGCCCTGCAGTGGGACAGTATAGGCTCATAATAATAATAATAGTCCTCCTGACCGTTTTTCGGCCACGGCGGCCAATCCCAGCGGAGATTAGCCATCTGCGCGGGAGATATTATAGTGCACAAGTGTGTGCGCAGGCACAAGTGCACTCTCTGCTTCCCTTTTCTCTCATAGTCCGATGGGACGGCAATCCGACCCGACCGGAGAGAGATCAGGCGCAGGACCAACGGCTTAACGTGCTTTCCGAGGCACGGGGGTATTATACCACCAACTTCCAAACTCCGGGCTACTACTGGGAAATTTCTAATGAAAAACCCAATGGCACTTTTTGGCCGACCCGGGAATCGAACCCAGGACCTCACGCTCTGCAGTCGCGCTTGCGACCACTAGACCAACGAGGCAGTTTCATAATAATAATATGTTTTTTTAACTTTTTGGCTAGGCTCTTACACCACGTGGATCCGGCGAGTTTGTGGACGTCACAAGTCTTTGAATTTCAGTTTCTGTCAAGGATATTTTTAGAATGCTTACGATGTTATCTTTCACCGTTGTTTGAGAAACGTTTATGAAATAATTATCATCATCAGCCTGTAGTAGTCCACTGCTGGACATAAGCCTCAACTCGAATCTCAGCAACTCCCATCCAGCTGCTACCCTGCAAAGATCGTCTCTCCAATGAACCTTAGACCGTTCCACCTTACGCTTGCCAATTCGTGGTCTCAACTCAAGAACACGTCTACCCCAACGGTCGTCGGTTACGAAATAAAAAAAAACTAAAACGCTTGCCGCGAAAGTATAACGTCGAACTTTTCAGAATCAGAACTTTATTTGCTATTAATGTGCGTGTAATTTGCGACAATTATAAAACAAAGTCCTCCGCCGCGTCTGTCTGTCTGTTTGCGATAAACTCAAAAACGACCGATACCCACCGACACCATCGACCGACTGAACCGATACCACCACCGACCACCGACCAACCATACCCCGACCGACCGACCTACCGATTTCCATGCTGTTTTCACCAATGGCTAAAATGGTTCTCGAGGAAGGTTTCAATATATAATTTGAAACGAGCAAAACCGCAGGCATCAGCTACATAAACATAGATCGGCTAAAGTCTCCCTTACGGCGTGCAAATAAGACAAGGCCGTTACCAATAGTTCGTGGCTTAATGAGAACTGCCACTCGGGTCGATCTTTAGGTAAAGCTGTGCTTGCCTAGATCGGTCTGTGGATGGGTGACTGCCCGACATACCGAGTTTCCTCCGTGCCTCGGAAAGCACTTTAAGCTGTTGGTCCCGGCTGCCATATATATAGATCTTTGGCAGTCGTTACAGGTAGTCAGTGACCTGAAATTCTGACATCCAGTCTTACCAAAGGGTATCGTATTACCTAGTATTAACTGGGTTGTGGGGGTCAGATAGGCAGTCGCTCCATGTAAAATACTGGTATTCAGCTGCATCCGGTTAGGCTGGAAGCCGACCCCAATATAGTTGGGAAAAGGCTAGGCATGATGTTACCAATAGTCGTTTTGCATCCAAAATCAATGTTATCCAAAGTCCAAATTCTATTTCAGGTCCCGAAGGCGATCTGGCAATGCTGTGTACCAACGAGCCGGCCTACTGCGTTCTCCTCACCTACATCCACTACTTGATGTGGCTTCTCCTCTTCGCCAGTCTTCTTCTCTTCTTCGCATGCTGGTTCAATAGTATCTGCCTCGTCCATTGTTCCATGGGCCTTATCGTCTTGAACATTGGCTTATCCCTGGCCCTCTTCACGAGGTACGAGGCTGTTTATTTTATTTTCTAATTTTATAATACCTAACTAATATCCTTCTTAGCGTTTCGATGACAATTTAAATCGAGTCGTCCCGAAATTCGGCAACGAGTTCGGCACTTTCAGTAGCCTCCATCAGCTCCTGTGATGTGCAAGTAACAGGACAGGCTGGACACGATATCAAGTGCCCCATAGTTTGTGGGGCAAGACCAGATTTACACTCCAGGGCAGAGTCATCTATGAATCTCCACCTGAACAGGTTTTCCTTACTTCGGCCTGCCTGTGTCCGGAGTCTTTAAGAGACTTCTAGTTCAGCCATGGCAACTCGTGTCCAGGTGGAAGATTTTCAGCAAGTGGGTTGGGTAGGGAAACGCTATCTCGCCACAGCTTATACCTTTCCTTATAGCGTTCGCCAATGATCGGGGAACCTAATATTTAAAGCTGTCTTGGCATTCGTACGTTTTTTCGCGGGTGACCACTTAAAACCAGCACTGTGCTGTGGGCTGTGAGTCCCCATAGCACAGCATCATGCTGAGTGGTAACCTGTTTGGCGCAGCCACGACGTGCAATTCATTTTCTATAACCCCTGCTTCTTGTATGTTTTAATATGTATGTGTACTGCTTTTTAGGGTCCGTACCCCAAAAGGAAAAAACGGAGCCCCTTATAGGTTCACTCGTGTGTCCGTCTGTCTGTCTGTCCGACCATTCTCCCCGCCCTTTTTTTTTTTTTTTTGGTGGGTGGAAAATCATCGAATAACCCCCCCGCTCTTGGGCAGAGCGAAGGGTAGTGTCAGACTTCTACTGACTAAAAATCAAACCCATGTTCCTTCTTCGCCCTTGTGTCGGAGCCGCGTTATCCTTTCGATAATCCACAGTCCCGACGGGCAATTCTCCCCGCCCTTATCTCCGAAACTACTGAGTCTAAAATTCTTAAAAAAATACCGAATTAGTTCAACGCGTATAGATTACAGGAAAACGTATAAGAAGTCATTTTACAGAACCCTTCATGTGCAAGTCCAATTTTTTCGATCGTTGTGTTTCTGCGACAAATAAATATTTTTTTCTTTCTTAGGTATTTGATCTACTGCGCCTTTTTTGACACCAAGTGCTTGAGCGGCAGAAGTAGTGATGTGTATGTAGTTGCAAATTTTTTCGTTTTAAATTTGTTGTATGTATTATTTCTTGTTACGTCTTTGTTCTTTATGGGGGAATATAAGAACGGATTGTTGAAGAGATATATTGGGTTTGTTTAATTTTATGATTAGTACAACATGCGCCCTAGAAAGACATACACTGACTTTATTGCAAAGGTTCTTCAGAAATCCGTCGGGGCTGTGGGTTGTTCGAAAGAGATAGCGCGGCCACGACACATAATGCTAAGAAGGGACATGGGTGGTTTTTAGTCAGTAGAAGTCTGACACTCCCTATCGCTCTGCCCAGAGCGGGAGGAGTCAGTTGATGATTTCCCGCCCACCAAAAAACAAAGTGCACTATAAGAGATGATTCTCGGTGTCCTTCCCCGGCTTGTCTGGTTTGTCTGATCTTCACTTAATTGAAATAGGACCACTCCGAGAAAGTACTCTTCCAAAAACTACTCAAATCACTTAAAGTGTGCCTATAAAATTTGAAGAGTTCTCTTTATTTCTCCAGGATTCCATCATCAGATCCTGACTTGATCCAGCCATCTTTAAATAATCGGGGAACATACAAACCACCTGGGATACCCTATCAAACAAAACAAAAAAGTCTAAATCGGTCCAGCCATTGCGGAAAATACATTTAAAAAAAGATCATCGACAAATTGAGAACCTCCTTAATTTTGAAGTCGGTTAAAAATCATGTCACTGTCTACCGCTAGTAGAAAAGTCGGTAGTGGACTACGGGAAACATCGCACTTTAAGCCTAACCTACCTAAGTATGAAATGCATTGTATCGCACAGGGGAGAGCGGTGTAGTCGGGTAAAAATATTGGCATGTAGCCAATTTGTGTATTGCTGCAAACGACATTCAATTTTACGAAGTTTACGGTTTGATGAATATCATTTAGTTACCGTAATTTAGTGTAGCCAGGAGGAATAGTTTTGTGACATTTTATCAAATATTATAAAAGGTGCTTACCTTTTAAAATATTTGATTTCTGTGCTTTGAAAGAAATGTTAAAGTTTTTCATTTGTTTTATGACTGCCTCGGTGCATGAGGTCCTGGTTCGATTCCCGGGTCGGACAGTGTTATTGGTTTTTACATCAGAAACTCAGTAGCAGCCGCGGAGTCCCCCGTCGGGGCTGCGGATTGTTTGAAAGAGATACCGCGGCCCCGGACACAAAGGGTTATGAAGGAACATGGGTGATTTTTAGTCAGTGGAAGTCTGACACTCCCTTCTGCTCCGCTCAGAGCGGGGGTCATTTGATGATATCCCACCATCCAAAAAAAAATTACCAATACTGTGTGATATTTATACTGTGCCCCCGTTGTTGCTATTTTTTGACTGCAGACTCTATTGGAAGGTCACCGTTTATTTAAATAGGAAACTTACTTCATTTCAAAACAAAATCTCAGACTTAAAACCAATAAAAGCCTTACAAAACCCGTACTCGGTCCAGTTCGGTCAGGTGTGATCCCAATATGGTGTGGACCACAAACAATCCGGATAAACTAATAAAATTGTTTATTGCGAACACCCGTGTGTTTAGGATAGGAGGGTAGACTGGTCAGACTCAATTTTCGTGTTGCTGTCTACGATTTTGGAAATAAATTCAAAATCGTTGTTATTTAAAAAGGCAACAAAAAATCTCCTGAGGTTATGCAAAGCAGGCAGGTGAACGTATATAATTATGAAGTTGTGTAGTACACCCACATTTCGCCAATTATGTTTGAGCCCTATGAATTAAGGGCCAAACCCTAATCACAAACCAAGCCTCTGGGTCAGCTCCCGTCGGGGCTGTGGATTATCGAAAAGATAACGCGGCTCCGACACAAGGGCGAAGAAGGAACATGGGTTTGGTTTTTAGTCAGTAGAAGTCTGACACTCCCCTTCGCTCTGCCCAAGAGCGGGGGGGGTTATTCGATGATTTTCCACCCACCAAAAAAAAAGCCTCTGGGTCAGCTACTGAAAAAATTCAGATGGAAAACCCAATAACACTTTGGCCGACTTAGGCATCGAAACCAGGACCTCATGCAGAATAGTCGGGCTTGCGAAGACTAGAACAACGAGGTAGGTAGGTATCTAAAATCGATAGATTCAATAGTCGATTCTGATCAAACTCATGTCCTCTGAAAACAGTCATAACACAAAAAAATTAGGTTTTTAAATGTTTTTTTTTTGGTGGGAAGAAAATCATCAAATGACCCCCCCCCCGCTCTTGGGCAGAGCGAAGGGGAGTGTCAGACTTCTACTGACTAAAAACCAAACCCATGTTCCTTCTTCGCCCTTGTATCGGAGCCGCGTTATGCTTTCGATAATCTACAGCCCCGACGGGAGGTTTTTAGATCTCAATCAACTTCAGTTACCTATATATCTATGCAACAAAATGCCCGCTTGTACAAAAGTTTGCACTTCTCGACCATTTAGTCACGAGGTTCTCCAAAAAACGGAGAACATCTGTAAGTACAATAATATCAAAATTAATAGTTCTCTGCTATGGCAGTCTATTAAAGAACCTGCTATACTATACCTACTTACTAGTACATTAAACATTTACACATTGTATTGTCAACAGAACAGCGCTATGAACAAAACAATGGCAGCAGTACACAATAGACAGGTGGAAATTGAATCCACAATGTTTTACTTCACGCTTTGAGCTTGAAAGCTGTGGAGTTAAAGTATTTTGGAATAGTGCTGTATATTTTCATCTACTTATTTTCATTGTTTGTGTGTGTGTAGTGTACATTAAAACAACATACATTAGTACAATAGAACTTTTCAAGTCGGGCAAAGTGTTATTGAATTTCTTCATAAGTATTTTTAGAAGTAATTTCTCAGTAGCAACCTAGCAACCCAGGAGACTGGACTTGTGCATGGGTAATGGGAATAGTCCCATCTAACAATTAAAAATCGAACGTGGGCTAAAAAAGTCGTAGGCGGCTACGGCGTAGACGCTCGTAGCGCGTAGCGCGTAGCAGTAAGTTGTTTCATTCTCTCTGACTAAGCCAACCATTGTTTCAAAAATGAATGTTTCACCGATACCTAGTCGACATTCCACACATTCGAACGAAGCGCTTTGCTGGGTCCTTTATTATGCACACAGCCAAGGAGTGGAATTCCCTGCCTGCGTCGGTTTTTCCGAGTTCATATAACCCTAATCTGTTTAAGTCGCGAGTAAACAGGCTTCTACTGGGTAAGTTCGTTCCATCGTCGACATCATCTCTGCCCTTAGGGCAAGATTGAAGTCAAGAGTAAGCCCATTTATAATTAAAAAAAAAAAAAAAAAAGACTAGTGTGGGGAAAACCTCACACTAATAATTTCTATAATATCGTGGGTGCATTAACAAACATTTAACACTCTCACTGCTATGGGATCCGCTGGCGGGTCCCAACTTTTCGAGTGCAAAGGGCCACTCTTATTTTAAAGAATCATTAACAGTAGGCCGTGAGTGTCGCCGGCCGCCCCCAAAAAATACTAAACAATTTTTTTTCTATATTAGCAGGCCAGTAGTATAAAAATCTGTTTCAATTTAGGGGGTCACAGCGGATCCCACGGCGTGCTCAAAGCTTTCTGGCCTGCTGCATCGGAATCGTTGGGACCCGCCAGCGGGCTCCATGGCTTGCTGAACTGGAACTATGCTATATATTGCTGGCAGTGAGAGTGTAACTCACATAAACAAATACCCAGACCCGAATCAACTATCTGTAGATAGTTCACATACCAACCTAAGTAACTGTGGCTTAACCTAACGATGAATCCAAATCCTGAACACTCAAAGATAAGACAAGTGTCACTTAAAATAAAGTAAAGAATTTGCCCAACTCCACACTTTAACAATCTATCCCAACCGACGCTAACTTTAAAACAATAAGTTTAAAATAACTGATTCACTTGGCGGCAAACGTTCAACTATTAACTAAGAGTATTATCACGCTATTGTTGCAAGGAGGTGGGTAGAATTCAATCTGTTGGTGTACTGCATATGGTTGGAAATTGAGTTTGAAAAGTTTGTGTTTGCAATTTGATTTGTTTACAACTGAGAAATATTAGTAAATTTATAATGGATGTAAAGATCGAAATAAAAAGGCATTTGTTCATCCCGTCATTGCGGTTTTTTTTTTCTAGTTTAAATTAGGAACCTTTTAGTTACGGAGATATAAGTGGTCAAAGTTTTAATTGTGTTTTTTAAGCGATACTTTTACAACCCCTGTACAATTTAATGTATCTATCAGCACATTATTAAATTTTCAGTGCGTTACATTAAGGCCTACCATATAACGAGATCTATCACCTAATAAAATAACCCTCCTTTTGGGCTTCGCCGCAGTCGGGTAAAAATACGTTTCTAAGCAAAAAATAATGTGTAGACTAGAGTTATTTAGTTTGAAGCACAGAATGCTTAGTAGACGGCTTCGTGAAGGATCCGTTTGTACCTTGTTTAATAAAATTATCTAACCCATATACAAAGAAGCCATACTATATGGACATAATAATATCATTAAATATAAAACTGTACTACGCTCGAAATATGCTTTTAGTACATAAAATCCAGGTAAATCTCGACGAGACAGCTTATAAAAGAAAAAGAGATAAAAAGTGCTCCATCGTTTGAGGAACAGCATCACATTTACACTCCATCCACAAGACCACAACCATGGAATACTTTTTAGGGCTCCTTACCTCAAAAGGTAAAACAAGAAACCCTTATAAGTCCGTCTGTACGTCTGTCGGTTCGTGTGTTACCATCGGTTTTTTCTGGAACGGGTGGACTTAGCAAGTTGATTGTTTTCAGATTTTATTTATTCCAGATACTGAGGTCTGTATTCCTTATTAGGTGTATGAAAATCCAGGTTCTGAGTCCACACGATCAAAAGATATGGGTAAATCTAGATTTTTGACGAAAATTTACCTCAATTTAAAAAACATCCGCTCCCAAGAGAAAATATCAAACTTTCACACAACAAAACCACATAAATTGCCAAATTTCTGCCCCACATCATCCACCAAACAGAAATCCCACACTACGCATGACCTACATTTCGCCCCCAACCTTCAAAACGTTAATTTAAAACATGTCCTCATATCAGAACAAGATATAACATGTTATCAACAATAGGAGCTTTTAGTTCCGACGTTTGGTTCGCCGTGGCGTTTCGAAGGGTGGTACTATGGGTTCTGTTGTGTTTGGAGTGGAAAGTGAGTTGTGTGTGAGTTTGAGTTACAGTTACATTCATGAGTGTAATATCCAGCATTACACTCATGAATGTTGAATTTAAATTCAAAGATAAAAGGAGCTTTAATCATCATTGTTGCTAAGCATAGTGGACTATGTGTGTGATTAAGTTTAATTACATTTTTTTACGCCTTTTGAGTTATCATTTTAGTGGCAAAAGTTTTGAAGTGTAAACGTTGAGGAAAGCCAATTTAATATAGTTTGGCATACACAGGATTGATTTTAAGCTTGTAAGGTTTTTTGTCTTGTTTTAAAATAATACTGCCATTTGCCATAATAATAAAAATAATAATCAATTTATTTTCAGGCATCATGGCCCATAGATAAATAGTTCATTAGATACGTATTTGTTGATGGTATCAAATGCCATAAAGAAGAAGTTTACATAATATTTTAAGATATAGGTTTTGAGCTTAGCAAGACAGTACTCGACCAACTTTACTCATGATAAACATACAAAAATATTTCACGAATTACTGTTCGAAATTACTTAACTTACTTACTGAATTCGAATTACTAATTTCTATTACGAAAGCTGAGTCAGTCATCCAAATCTTTTCAAACTATGAAATCAATAGAACAGCAACCATTTTCAATAACACAAAAACAATACACACAAATCTATCTTCGAGTTCCACAAGTAACCACCCTTCCTGGCGATATCACAACGCTTCCTGCACACCGCGTTTTGTTTCATCCCTGTTTACACCCCCACACGTTCGAATGTGACCGAGTATTGTTACACCCCCTGCAAGATCGGGGTGTATGGGAAGATGTACCCCCTTGGCTGTCAAAATTATTGTTAGCACACGTGTGTTAGTTAGTAAGTTAAATTGTTTGATGAGAAAACTTTTTGGTGTTGATTTGGTTCAACTGTTTGGTGTTTTATAGGTTTTGTATCAGTCAGGAGGTGTCACCGTATCCTTGTATTTTCCCTATTATTTTGGTGTCATTTCCGGTGCAGGTTCAATATCAGGATTCCACATTGATCGGCACTCGACAATAGGCACATGCTCTGAAAGTTCTTTTACTGGATAACGACTTCTTGCTATATTTCAAAGTGACCTCGGACCTATTAAACGGATGAGGATTTTGGGAAATTATGCACCGTTTGATTTGCTCTAGTGGCGGTAGTGTCTCTGGCTACATAATTAAAAATCAAAGATTGGTATTGGGCACTATTTATATTGTGGAATTGAAAGAAGGCAGGACCCATTTGACAGACGAGTCTAGGTAAGGAAAAAGTTTGTTAAAAGAATGTCTAGAAGCAAAATAGAATGGCCTATTTTTGTTGCCGGTAAAGGCTTCCTCGTATTTTTTAAGGTACTGTTTTGTGCGGTGCGCCATGCACCCCAACCCCGTACATGCCATCGCGTGCGCGTTCAGGTTTTCTCGCCAGCTCTTTCTGAATCGACCTCCACTACCATTCTCAAACACCCATTGCGTAGCTTACGTAACCCACTCAATTCCATATTAGCCTTTTTTTTTTTTTGTTGGGTGGAAAATCATCAAATGACCCCCCCCCCCCCCCCGCTCTTGGGCAGAGCGAAGGGGAGTGTCAGACTTCTACTGACTAAAAACCGAACCCATGTTCCTTCTTTGCCCTTGTGCCGAGGCCACGTCATCTAGTACTAAAATCCGCGGCCATTCCATAATAGCCACATTACCGAAATAAAACCATAACCAACATTCATCCATACCCAATAACCAGAGAGTTCAAGAGTATTTTCCAACAAACAAACCAAAACCACGTGATAATTTCCGCATCGCCCACAGCCGGCGACACGTCCGTTCACAACAAAAGTCTGCAGCGGAATGCCGCTATCAGTTCGAAATTCAAATTTAACGGTTGACCGGAAATGTGGTGTCGGACGCTTCCGGCGGGTAGGTCCGTTGTCGCGTTTAGATTTCGAATTTGTAGTTTGATGTGGGGGTAGTTCTGTTATATTTAGATGAATCAAGATGTTGCTGTATTTAGATTGGTTTAGTAAATGTTTGTTGGACAGCGGATGGTAGATTAAATTGTTGTGTGTAGGACTTATTAGTTTGGGAGAATACGGTCAAGGTTATCATTTTTTTCTATTGATAAATCGAGTCGTGATGTGAGATTTCTCATCGGATTTTACGAATTCCCGGTCTAAAGGGGCGATTCAGCATCTTACTTTTTGATAGATTTTCAGGTACCGTTGTTATTAAAGAGACCTTTGTACTCTGTTTATGTTTATCTGTTGGCTGAGCAATGAGCAAATAGATCAGATGTATAATTACAATGTTGATTAAATAGATACTGATATTTATGCACTAATACCTCATACCGCAGTACAAGGTCAACGAAAAGATAGTTGTTGGACTGTGTGAGAAATGATAGGAAAGAGAAAGGTGTAAATAAAGTGGTATCGTCAGACAGGAAATTCAAAGAAAATTGATTGAAAGAAAAAAACGTGTTTCACTGACCCCAAGCAGAATGGGAGCAGGAAAATAATGTACTTAATATTTTTGTTTGACAACCATTGATATAAAAACTAAAGATACGGTCGTCCGAACATTTTGCTCGATGCGTTCCCCATACAGAGAAACACTAACGTCATCTATAAGAACTAATCAGGCTGCTCGTAAACGTAATCTTGTATGAGCGGCGTGGCGTGGTATTATCGAGGTATAAAGAAATTAAATAAAGCTTTCATTATAATGTTAATAAAAAAAAATGTTAAATTTTAATTTTTCATTTTCATTTTCTTTTAAACTTCGGTTTAGTCAAGACCTATTTGGGACCAAATTCGAGGCGTCATTTTATCATGCGGTCCTCCCAGTCCTTACGCAGTAATATATAAGTCAATGTTGACAACAGTAGTTTTTGCTTTGAAATGACTACTTCATTAACTGAATTGCACAATATTTAAGTTTAGAGAATGCAAAATCTTTGAAAACAGTTGCTGATAATCTTGCAACGACATCTAATATAACATTTAATTTCTAAACATTATAGCCTCTTTACATCAGTCTGATAGGGTTATTGCGTTCCCGCCAAATCGACCTGTCACTTTTGACAGATGACAGCAGTTTTCGCGCCAAACGGTGTTAGAAGATGGCGTGTGCGTGCTTTATCGTAGAATCGAGAATTGTTTTCATTGTTTTACGGGATTATTAACTAATAGCTAGAATATTTTCGGCACATACTTTTCATTTGTACCTCTTGCAGGCTAAAAATTTTAATTATTAGGTACTTGTTTCATCATCATCTGCCTAGCCTTTTCCCAACTATGTTGGCGTCGGCTTCCAGTCTAACCAGACACAGCTGAATACTATTATTTTACAAAATAATTTTAATTTGATTTAAGTGCGCTCGACATTGATGAAATATTATGTAACTAATGTATATGTGAAGTTTGATTTGTATTGATTATTTTAGTTTTACATATGGTTAAGTCATATTAATTTTTATGGACTGTGTCTAAAATAAATAAATAATTATTGTTTACTTGGAGCTGGTGCATATCTGACCTCCACAACCCTATTAGTAGTAGGTAACACGATACCTCTTGGTAAGACAGACATTTGGGCCACTGACTACCTATATAGACTGTTAATGAATTACAAATGACAGCTCGGACCAACGGTTTAACGTGCTAGAAAACTCAGTTTGTGGTGGTCACCCACGGTCACCCATCAACAGACCAACATAGGCAAGCGTGGGTTGTTTGTGATACGTGTTCCAACTCACCATCTTCAGACCTTCTGAAAAGAGGACTTTTGGCCGACAGGCGTCCTATTTCGACGTTTCAGAGGTCGGCTACGCGACACCACGCTGAGAAACACGACGCCGGCCGCGGCATCGTTACGTGTATAGATAAGATAAGGCAAATTTATTTGCCACTCTTTTTGCGGAATCTTCACGTCTTGACAGCGGCGACGCCACCCCCTCGGCCTCTCCTGCTGGATGCGATACGAGTATGTCGGACATTCGCACCCATCAGAAGGACGTCTGTAGGGTGCTGCGTAATCTTGACGTGAACAAAGCTAGTGGCCCTGACGGAATACCGGCAATTGTACTGAAGACGTGTGCGCCTGAATTGTCTCCGATCTTGACGCGCCTGTTTCGCCTCTCGTTTGAGACTGGTAAAGTACCGAAAGCTTGGAAGCAGGCTAACGTGCAACCCGTTCCCAAAAAGGGCAGTCGTGCTGATCCGGCCAACTACAGGCCTATTTCAGTCACGTCCGTACTCTGTAAGACTATGGAGCGTGTACTGAATATAAAATATGCTCCTGGCATACCTAGAAGCCAATGATATCCTCAGTGACCGACAGTATGGCTTTCGCCAAAACAGGTCTACTGGGGATCTTCGAGCGTATGCCATTCACATCTGGAGTGAGGCCATTGAGAAACACGGAGAAGCGCTTGCCGTTTCCCTCGATATCTCAAAGGCTTTCGACAGGGTGTGGCATGAAAGCCTTATTGCAAAGCTTCCTTCTTTCGGTCTACCTGCTGGACTTTGTGCTTGGATTGCAGACTTCCTGAGGGATCGGTCTATTCGAGTGGTCATTGATGGCTGCTCATCTGACCAATTGGCTATCAATGCCGGGGTGCCTCAAGGGTCGGTTCTCTCAGCAACTTTATTCTTGCTGCATATTAATAGTCTGCTAGTGCCTACCTTTGGGTATGCAGACGACAGCACTGTTGCTGAGAGGTACACGTCCAACGCGCGGGCTAGTGGGTCTCAGATCCAGTCTCTACGCGAGGCCATGGTGGAGCGGTTGAACTTGTCCTTGAAGGCTGTCTCCGAATGGGGCGACGCCAACCTGGTCAAGTTCAATGCTGCTAAAACCCAGGCGTGTCTCTTTTCCGCAAAAAAGGAGTGATTTCCAACAGTCTCCTACTTTCCGTGGTGTGACCGTGCCGTTAACCGATCACATTGAGCTTCTTAGCGTTACGTTTACGTCAACCCTCAATTTCGGTCCGTTCATCGAGGCTAAGGCTAAACTGGCTGCCAAGAAGCTGGGAATCCTAGCAAAGGTGAGACAGTATTTCACACCGAAACAGCTGCTCAACTTATATCAAGCGCAAGTCCGATCGTGTGTGGAGTACTGCTCTCATCTCTGGGATGGATCCGCTAAATACCAGCTTGATGCGCTAGAGTCAATTGAGAAACGAGCCAAGAGGCTCATCGGCAATGACGCGCTTGTCAAGTCAAAGCTCCAGAGCCTTGAACATCGGCGACGAGTAGCTAGCCTTTCGGTTTTCTATCGGTTACATTTCGGAGAGTGTGCGAGGGAATTGCACGATCTAATTCCGCCAAGCCCGTTCCATCATCGGACTACAAGACGTACGGCGATGCGCCACCGTTATATGGTGGACATCCCACCCATACGCACTAAACGGTTTGGGAATACTTTCATTGTGCGTACAGCTAAGGACTGGAATTCCCTGCCAGAGTCTGTATTTCCTGATAGCTATAACCTAGGGGTCTTTAAGTCAAGAGTGAATAGGTTACTTCTAGGTAAGCGTGCTCCATCGTCGACCGCATCATCACTTTCCATCAGGTGAGATAGTGGTCAAACGCGAACCTATCAATAATAATAAAAAAAAATAAATAATTTTAAGTAGGTTTTGAATAATTGTAATTAAATTATGTATTAGTTTATTATTGTTTAAGCTTTGCTTGCACTGACTGGACGGGTCCACTCAAATCTGTGTGGTGCTTTCTTCAAAAGACCATCTCAAACACTAATCTGCATAGTCTTCATGTGTGTATTATACCAAGATTATGTTTGTACCTTGAACATATAAACGATTTTAAAAGAGTGTCCATGAAGTTTCTTGCCATTCTTCTCATGAGACCAACGCTTTGGAATTGGCAACTACAGTACACTCACGAGTTATTATGCCTTGTGACTGGGACTGTAGCTTAGTTTATTTAGCTTCAGTAGTTCAGTAGTTTACTGCCGCACTCGGAGAGCTTCAGTGGTTGCTTGGGCCGTCGCTTGGTAAGGGTTTTTGGCAGTTATGTCATACAAAACTATGTCAGGCCTTTGCTGGGTGGCGGCTTGAGCAATCGTTGGATATCTCTGAGTGCCGCAGTTAGTTTAATTCGACTATTCAAAAGTGCCTGTTACTGGCCTACTTGAAATAAATATTTTTGACTTTGACTTTTGACATAAGTTAATTGTATGTATTTTATCTATGGGCCTCAGAAGCCTGAAAATAAATAAATTGATTGATTTGATTTGATATAACCTGGAAACTGATCCCAGTGGCTGTAAATATCTAGCCACGAGTTCCTCATTCATCATTATTCTCCTGTCCTTATACCATCGAGTTATAAGTACTAACGTACTAGAGAAGACACCGTAAATTCCTACTTTGTCTCGTTCAACTGCGGCGATCGCGCCGCACCGTCGCCGAAGAAAACGCGTAAGTGCCGTGATTTACATGGTTTATTAGATTATATTATATATTATTTATTTATTATTATTTATATTTACATCATCATTTACATGTTTAGACGAATTGTTATTATTTTAGCGCTGCAGCGAACTAAAAATTCAAATTACGAAATAGGACAATTCAGTTAGTTGACGTAGCTTCTCTAGTACGTTAGTACTTATAATTATCTCGATGCCTTATACCAATTTATTTGGGGTCGGCGCAACATGACATGTCTTCTTCCATACTTTTCTATTTCTCTTTCTTAGTTCCTCATTCACTGATTCAAAATCCTGCCAACATCGTCAGTACAATGGAAACCTACCTAACAATCCAGACACAATACGTTAAGATTCAATTTTAAAATGTAAAAGAAAATGGCTTTTCTACTAGTTTGCTGCCATTACCGCTAATGATATGTACCGATACACGTTGGTTTTCACATGTTCTTAAATATAATCTTTTGCAGACATCTTTTAAATGAAGCAGGACGTTTTGCTTGTGCACATAGGATGAATTTTTGCAGCACATTTTTTTTACCTGATGTGCAAAGCGTAGAAGTGCCAGTGAATTCATATTTTTGTTATTATTTTAAGTTGGTGCCATTTTTTTATTTTTTTTTGTTTATTCAACAGTTTTACAATTACACTTAATAATAAAGTTAGTGCAAACATAAACTCATTCGAGATTAACCGTGCACCAAAATCAACGACGACATAATTAAAACAGATTAGACAATCTTAGGTTCTACAATATTTAAATAACTACAACAAAACAGCAGCGAGGGTCTCACCGAAATACAGTGCGATCAAATTATCTTGGCAGCTCTGAACATAGGCTTTGCGAAATTTTACGCATGTAAACTTGGGAATAAAACTGTTATTGCCAGATAAACCAATACTTAAACGATCAGAAAATATCTAATTTAAACAGTGAGAAATACAAATAAAATAAATATCATAACACTTTTATACATTCGTTGTAACAAAATGACCTGCACGAAGTTCGGAGCTGCCAAGATAATTTGATCGCACTGTATTTTCTGTTACCTTACAAACTTCAAGTAACGAACATCAGTGACCATCGTGAACGTAGGAATGAGGTTCAGCTCGATACAGGTTGTTGCAGAAAGTATTATACACCTTCTAATTAGTTATCACTAATTTGTAAGTAATGTTATTTTAATTTGTGTTTTATGTTTTTACGTTAAGTTAAGACTAAGACAAGTTAAGTTGTTTATTTAGACTGCTCTACATTCATTAGACTTTGTGAGATATTGTGATCCTCAAATGATTGTTTTCCTCACAGAAGCGTCTCCGTGACGACCAAGCCTACCAAGAAATGCTGGAATGTTCTCCACCGATTGTAGTGACCTGGACAGCTATCATTTGCCTAAATTTTAAGTCCTGGGCGTTGGGACAAGTTTAGTCTGCCACACTATTCCCAAACCACTGTAAGGCCCGGTATCCACCAAAGCGGAGACGAGCAGAGCGGAGAGGAGATGTGTCAAATTCGACCAATCACAGAAAGGGCGAAAGACCAGATATAAATTTTAAGTAATGTGATTGGCCGATTTCCGCACATCTCCTCTCGTCTCCGCTCCTCTCCGCTTTGGTGGAAACCGGGCCTTACTCCTGAAAGCCAGAATCAACAGTTGCGACCAACAGAAAAGCACCGAGTCAATGACGCTCGACGAAGTCGAAAAGTAAAGAAACAATTTAACTGTCTTGGATTCCGCAACCTAATTAATAAGAAAAGAATATTTTATGTATGTTCTCTAACTTGTGTGTGTCAATAAATTGATTTATTTATTTAATAGCAGAGGAGTAGGAAAAACATAATTTCCATTGGAAGGTGTTGGTAGTTGTACAGTCCGGGTAGGATACAATGTGCAGCTTATCCTGTCTCGGAGCTCCACTCTTACATTGAGTACAAGTCGGGTAAATTATACCTTAAAATAAATCTAAAGATATACAATCCACGATAAACATAAACTCAAGAAAAAACTTGCAAAGAGAACATAAAAATAACACAAATAAAAGTAAAAGTAATTATACTAAAAAAAAACAAATACACATCACATTTCTAAATGAGTAACTCAGAAACAAAACAAGGGAACGAGTGTATAATGTAAGTATAAAAATTAATATAAAAGTGTAGCAGATCTATTAAATATTCCGGTAGCGACAAATAATTGGTATTTTATACAGATCTCCGGGCTACACCGGGTGTAAGGAGTAGTCTAGGTCAGGGTGGATGCGACAAGGGCATATTATTTTTACCGATTGTTTTTGGCTGTGACTGTTCTGCTGATGGAACAGATGGTGGGACTACTTATAATTTATTTACCACTAAATTATAGCAACATTACAGACTCGTCCTATTCAATGCTATATTAAAAATTAAGACACAAAGTAGAACAACATAAAATAGGTAAAAAATTACACCCAGTAAAAATATTAATAAATATATAGAATTGAAGTTACAGTGTTTTGAGGTTTGTGCATAAGTTATTAAACGGGATCACATTTTTTAACTTGTCTATCCGCTTGTTTGTAACTTGTTGATTATCTTTTAAACAGGCGTATCTCTAATAGGTACCATATTAGCATGTCTAGTTTGCTGTTTTCCGATCGTTGGATCCAGTATTCCAGTCCATCTCCGTCTTAACCGAAAAGGGTTTGGAACTCTCTAAAGTTTCGATAATTTCAACAAAAAACAAAACAAAGGCTTAAAGTAAGTTTAAAGTATTCTTTATCTTTATTCGTTCATCGTATTGGACGCGTCTGCAATGTTGCTATAAGGTGGTAAATAAATAATGATACCCATTTGCGTGCAAAATTTCAGCTCAATCGGTTGAAGATATCTTCGTCAAAATTGATTTGCAAGAATCCGCTCGAAGATACTTACATACTTTATAACAAACATACATTACAAGTTAAATAAAACCTTTAAAAAATACATGAGGGAGATAGGTTTTTTTTAGATAAAAACAGTAAAATTATTAATCATTTTTGGCATGTCCACCCTAACCGAACCGCCCTCATATTTTTAACCCCCGCTTACTCGAGCGCGGCTTACAGTGGAGTCTGACAAACAGACACAAATACAAGCGTTTTTCTTATTAGTTCGGCGTTACTTGTTGCTTTTATATTTGTTTTTAGAGAATGGAGTTGTTTGTCTGGATGTATACTTATCTGGGATTTTATTTGAATATTTGTGTCGGAGGATAGAGGGTTATGAAATCGATGTGCGCGCTGACTAGGTCTTTGTGTCATTTAGTGTTTTAAAAGGAAATCGAAGAAAGGACTATAATTATATGTAGTTACTTTTCATCGTTATTTCACAAAACACATGTACATACTTTTCAAACATGTAATTTTAAAAGCTTATGTAAAACATAGGTGTCGGACATTTCAAACATGTAACTTTAAAAGCATAAGTAAAACATAGGTGTCGGACTTTTCAAACATGTAATTTTAAAAGCATAACTAAAACATAGGTGTCGGACATTTCAAACATGTAACTTTAAAAGCATAAGTAAAACATAGGTGTCGGACTTTTCAAACATGTAAATTTAAAAGCATAAGTAAAACATAGGTGTCGGACATTTCAAACATGTAACTTTAAAAGCATAAGTAAAACATAGGTGTCGGACTTTTCAAACATGTAACTTTAAAAGCATAAGTAAAACATAGGTGTCGGACTTTTCAAACATGTAATTTTAAAAGCATAATTAGTAAAACATAGGTGTCGGACTGTTCAAACATGTAATTTTAAAAGCATAATTAGTAAAACATAGGTGTCGGACTTTTCAAACATGTAATTTTAAAAGCATAATTAGTAAAACATAGGTGTCGGACTTTTCAAACATGTAATTTTAAAAGCATAAGTAAAACATAGGTGTCGGACTGTTCAAACATGTAATTTTAAAAGCATAATTAGTAAAACATAGGTGTCGGACTGTTCAAACATGTAATTTTAAAAGCATAATTAGTAAAACATAGGTGTCGGACTTTTCAAACATGTAATTTTAAAAGCATAAGTAAAACATAGGTGTTGGATGGTCAGGATGGGATGAATCGGGTCACACAGTTCCAGGTCTGACTTCATTCCGCTGCGATAAGACACTACAAGTCATTTTTGCTACGAGCTCGAAACGTCACGATCACGACAATGTAGAAGTTGTACAGTAAGATCAAATTGTCTTGGCAGGTCTGAACATAGGCTCTGCGAACTTTTACGCATGTAAACTTGTGAAGAAAACTGTTATTGCCAGATAAACCAATACTTAAACGATCAGAAAATATCTAATTTAAACAGTGAGAAATACAACATAAGTTGTAACAAAATGACCTGCACGAAGTTCGGACCTGCCAAGATAATTTGATCGTATTGTATCTGAGTAGACTGAGAAGTAGGTCATGTGGTGTTACCACTGCTCTTATGCACTATTGCCATTCATTTTATGTCCAAACTAATGACCAGTAGGGCTATTGCGTATCTTTTTAATGTCAGTGCCTGTCATAAGTGTCCATAAATTAACTGTAAATTGGTAATGGTTTGGTACATTTTTTTTTTTAAACTAACCATTTGACAGTTATTTGATTTATTTTATTATTTATTTTATATATTTATTATTTTTTATTTGCCACTGTAATTAAAAGATACGCAATAGCCCTGCTGATCCTAAATTCATTATTTTGTGTAAACTGTAGTATGTATAATTATTATAGAACAAGCAAAAATAAAAGTAATTTCGACTTTAATCGTATATAATCAATACGAATACGACTAATTGGTGTGCATACATTCAAAAAGTCTAATTTGTTGTGACCGTTATTCTGAAATTACTGAAGAAAATATGGCAGGCTGCTTATAAGCCCACGGTTCCTTTCTCTTTATTATTTTTCTTAATACTACAAGCAGAACCATAGCCCAAAACTAGTGTTACCCCTTAACTACTTTTCATTAAACGTATAAAAAATTAAAATAACTATGAACTCAACAGTAATGTTCTGAAAGACGGTTAGCATACAAATTAACTGATAGTTTTTATTGGTAGTTATATAATTTGAAATGTAAATTATTTTTTAAAGTGTTCTGTTAAGTTTTGTGTAAGTTTATTGAAGTAGAATGGCGTGGTAGTTGAATTTTAATAGTTATCGTGAAGAAAATACACAAAGGAGTTGTTTGTTGTTGGTTGGTATTTTTATTTTATTATTTTAAGCTAGAAACATTCGTTTTTAGGGTTTTGTATCTCACAAGAAAAAATTGCTTGTTTCCAGCATCGAAAACCTGCCAAGAAAGTATTCCAGGTCGACAACTCATGACATTTTGAGCAGCTGGAATAGATGCACTAGTTTGCCACAACTTTAGTCTTTTCGTAGACTAATCGCCAGTGAAGTAGAACGAAACACTTTAGAAAGCTGTTTCAGTTTTTCAGCCTTTGCGATACAAGGGAACCCTTATAGGATCTGTCTTTCTATTGAGACACCCTTTTTCTCGAGAACGCGTGAAGGTCTCAGGTTGAAACTTTTACAAATACCTTGTGTCTATGGTCTGTCTCAGCTTCTGTGAAAAAATCTAACTTGTAACTCTATGCGATCAAAATATATGACCGTTTATGTGGCATGTTTTGCGATTTCACAAAGAAATCAAAACCCATTCCATGGACCGAGAAATAATGAGATTTGGCAAAAAGCAATTTGTTTTACAGGACATGTAAAGAAAAAAAAAACCGTAAATAGGCAATTGGATAAATAATATTTTAAAGTTGGCTGGTTTTTCCTCAGTTGACTACTGAAAACAAGCACAAAACTGTGGGCCCCTCATAGCATAGTCATAGTCATGACAACCCCACGACGTGCTAGCTGTTAACGTTTTTTGTGCCTTACATGTTGTATTTATAAATATTTCTACACTCAGCAGCTTTGCCCGCGTGATAACGACGATTTTTCATACAAACTTTCATCCCCTATTTAACTCCCTTAGGGGTTGAATTTCGAAAAATCCTTCCTTATTTCTTGTCTACATTGTAAAGAGAACCTCTGCGCAAAATTTCAGCTTTCTAGGTCCAAGGATTTGGGCTGGGCGTTGATGAGTCAGTCAGTCAGTCAGGACTTCTCTTTTTATTTATATTATATATATATATATATAAATAGATAGATATTTCTCTGGACAAACACTTTTACAAAGGTGCTTTAGATACACCTACCCGTACTTTAAGTAGCTGTAAAGTTTTGTTAAAAAATCCATGTCTTCTTATTTCTTTTTATATCTCACTGTCTACCTATATCTATAAGTGAATGTCTTTTACGTGTACTTCCAGAAAACCGAAGTCGGTGGCGAAAAAGTCATTGAAGCAAACAAAAGAACACAAAGATATAATTTCGACTTTTTTAGTGTTTTTTTTTTGCAATAAGTTTTTATGTAACAAATTTCTGTCTACAAATACATGTCCAATGTGTCCAATTTTACGTACTGTTTTGTTGGTTGTAGTTCGTTCGCGTCCCCCTATCGATACATTTAACGGCGTCGCATGCATTTTATTGCAGCCAGGACCTGCTCGTAAAACAAGGACTATTTCATGCATTTCTTATAATTTTCTATCAAACTTTACATGCGGTTTTCTATATTACATATTATGTTATTTTCTTCAGAAAGGACAGGTACGTAGTACTTCTTCAGACAGGACAAGTGTGAAGTGCGTAGTACTTCTTCAGAAAGGACAGGCGCGTAGTACCTACTTCTTCAGAAAGGACAGGCACGTAGTACCTACTTCTTCAGAAAGGACAGGCGCGTAGTACCTACTTCTTCAGAAAGGACAGGCGCGTAGTACCTACTTCTTCAGAAAGGACAGGCGCGTAGTACCTACTTCTTCAGAAAGGACAGGTGCGTAGTACCTACTTCTTCAGAAAGGACAGGCGCGTAGTACCTACTTCTTCAGAAAGGACAGGCACGTAGTACCTACTTCTTCAGAAAGGACAGGTGCATAGTACATACTTCTTCAGAAAGGACAAGCGCGTAGTACCTACTTCTTTAGAAAGGACAGGTGCGTAGTACATACTTCTTCAGACAAGACAGGTGCGTAGTACTCCGGTTTGCGTGTATATGAAAGTGGACGAAGCAAACGGAGTATGTAAGGATTGTAGCAGGTTCTGTGGTTTCTGCCTACCCCATGGGAAAAAGATTACGATTTTCTTTTACTTACAGTTTTTCTGCTACATACAGTAGTATGTTCCTAACGACAGACAACTAGTCCAATCAAGGGGTATCGTATTACCCGGTACTAATTGTGTTGAGGAGTTCAGATAAGCAATCGCTTCATGTAGGTACAGATTGGAAGCCGGCGGCAATGTAGTGGAGAAATGGTTAGGTTAGGTTCTATAAGTAAAAGTTGACATGGCTGATGGTAATATAATATTCTCAGATAGACAAAAGATTGCGAACGTGTACTACTTCGTGGAAAACGTTTTCCTAGTAAATTTGGATGTAATAGTTTGGGAAAAGACCACAAACAAACAAAGCCAAAAGGCACTCTTGTTCTCCCCAACTTTGCGATAAGATTTTTTTTTCTGGACCATGCCTGAGAACCTTTTAGTTACGGAGATTTTAGAGGTCAAGTTCGAACTTTCTTAGTATCATCATATCTCCATGACTCGCTTACCATTCAAAGCATCCATCATCATCATCACACAAAAAAAAAGAGAATGGGCTTTAATCCACCACGAGGGCCCAGTGCGAGTTGGTAGATGTCACATATCTTAGATTTTTTGGTTCTAAGATATTATATGGTTTCCTCATGTTGTTTTCATTCACCGTTCAAAGCATTCATCAGCACTATTTTGAGTGTTCTACAATGAGTTTAACCGTAAAAACTAGTTATTTCGTGTATCGAGACTTTAATGTGCCCTTCCACACGTTCCCTTGTAATAGAGAGTCATGTTACCAAGTTACTTGCGCTTGCCAGGAGCTTGAGAGAGTGAACAACATAAAATACCTCGGTGTTACAATCGACGAAAACTTAAAGTGGAGTCAACATATCTCAGTCACTGCAAAAAAAACACGTAAACTTATATTTAAAACTCTGAGATATGTTGCTAGTCAGAAACTCCTTATACAAACGTATAAGGCATTGTGTCACTGCGTCTTGGGCTATGGTATCTGTGCATGGGGTGGTGCCGCTAAATCCCATATGATACAGATAGAACGCTCACAGCGTGCAGTTCTGAAGGTCATGCTGTCCTGAGCAAGCACGAGTGCTGAGCGTAAGAAAAATATTTATCTACGAGTGTCTACGTAGATATCACCGATTTACTGTCCACCACTTGCCTAAAAATAATAAAAGATCAGACAGGTTTCCTGTACCTAGGGCTAGGAGCAAGTTTGCCAGAAAGCATTACAACAGCTTAGCACCACGTCTCTACTTCAGAATTAGCCAATACAAACCAATTAGGCATATTAGTAACTTCCAAATTAAAAAGGAAATATTACTTTGGCTGGAAAACTATAGCTTCGATGACACGGAATCCCTTATTAGTACTCTAACATAGTAACAGTAACATTCATAATACACACGCACACACACACACACACACACACCATCACACATCTCACCACACACACGCTACCTCTATTCTATAGTAATGTAAGTGGCCTTTATTCTATTTATTATTTTCTCTGCCTTTTATTTTGTGTTAGTTTTAGTCAAATTTATCTTCACTTTTTGTCAATAATTGGTACTATGATTGCAGTAACCACTGTCTAAGCTTCATCATTCAGTTATTATATGTAACCGGTTTAACCTCAACCCTTGTCATACAGGTTGTCCT
The DNA here is from genome assembly GCA_949775195.1 of Diarsia dahlii. Classification (NCBI taxonomy): domain Eukaryota; kingdom Metazoa; phylum Arthropoda; class Insecta; order Lepidoptera; family Noctuidae; genus Diarsia; species Diarsia dahlii. The sequence goes on along the minus strand of OX459218.1, from coordinate 11,554,196 downwards.
AGTTCAAGGGTTGAGACCTCATTGCTGTAATGTTTACTGAAGTTGTAGAAATAAATTATTATTATTATTATTAATTACCCAGAAAAAAAAATTGTATCTCAACAATATTTTTATTTAGAGTTAAATAATGCTTGGTTGACGCTTCGTGGAGGATCCATTTGCCTTGCAGTTTCTTGGTCAGAGTCAGGCACGGATCTACCACTGAACTTCTATCAGGCAAGGGACACCTCTGACTTGGCTTTACATGCAGTCGCGAAATATCTCTCAAGCATTCTGGTGTGGTGTCTGGAATTCAAACTCGAGACTTCATACCACTAGACTATCACTACTATTATGAATTGCTTTTTATGATTTTGGTTTGACATGGTAGCACAATATGATGTTTCCTGGCTAAAATGATTCTGTTTTGTCCATCAGTTAGATTATCGAAAAACATTGGATCGTGTTTTATGTTTTATTAAATTAATACAAAATGAAGATAAAACGCATCTAAGCTTGAGAGGGGGCTTGTGACGTTAATTTCTGGTAAAAAATGTACTAAACTGTGACGTCGCGCGACGGTATCGTCTTTATTTATTGTTTACGTGAAAAAAGAAAAAATACGTGTTCAATTGTTTTTGGAAATCTATCTGACGAACTAAATTACATTATTTTTGACGTTGGTGGTGAAAAATTACGTTCTTCGAAAAAATACTACTCATAAACATACCTATTTAATACCATCTTATACCAAAAAAATCAATCAAATTCTCCACCGATTACCAAAACCCTATACCCATATACCAATCCATTTCCTATCCAGAGCTATACCAGAAAAAATATGACACAACCTTACCCCCAGAGGTGAGGTCGTAATGATAAATCCTGAAGCCCGGGGCAATAAAATGTACTACTTGGTAGAATCAAACATTCATGGTAGCGGCTACGGGGATATTGATTTTTGGGTTACATTTTAGCGGCCAATGAGGTGACGGTGGTACGCCTACTGAGGAGTGTCGTGGACGGATGAAGAAAGTGAGCAAAGGTGAGTGTAGGATGGCGAATTTGATGGCAAGGTAGTCAGGAGTTTTTAGATTTGTGGGTCAAACGGAATATTGTAAAAGATGGGACATTTTGGTGGCTGTTGGTGGTTTTTCTTCCAAAAGGAGGGGTTTATTAATTCGTCAGATTTGTTTGGTTGTGTATTTTCAGCGATTTCTTCGTCAATTGTGAACCGATTTCGAAGATTCTTTTAAACTTTATGAAGATCTGAAGATGATCTTTGAGTTTCATTGTAGGTACAAAACAACTCACAACAACAACAACTCATCAATAATAAACACCAAATCTGTTGGGATTATTGCAATCACTTTGATTTTTTGGATCAAACTCTTAAAACCATCGGCATAAGAATGTTCGATAGTCAATAATAATTGTTTGTATAAGACGTCACTACCCGCTAACAAAAGATACAATAAATAAAATATCTTACATTTTCACACTACTTCACCATATGGAAATCTATGAACCGGTTGCAGGTTGGTCTGGTGAAATAGGATATCAAGCCCACCACACTATTCTTAAACCACTGCAACTCTTGAAAACCAGAATCAACAGAGGCCACCATCAGCATAGCACTAAGACAATGAAGCTCAAGGAAAACCAAGAGAAACATATTTAACTATATTGAATCCCACAAAGAAATTCATCATCATCATCATCATCATTTCAGCCGAAAGACGTCAACTGCTGGACATAGGCCTCTAAGTGTCGCCACATTGACCGGTCCCGTGCGTCTCGCATCCAGCAGATCCCCGCAACCTTCACCAGGTCATCGGTCCACAAAGAAATTAATCAGAAAAAAAATGTGATGGTCGGATTTTACCATCTTCTGTTCTGCCCATCATCCACCTGTCTAAATGAGGAAAACGCAGAGATATTCAAGTTATTACGTTATAGAACACAATGGTCTTTGAAAGCATCACCTACTTGCCTTTTTCCAAACTGTGTTGAGGTCAGCTTTCAGTCTAAACGGATGTATCTGAATACCAGTATTTTACATGAAGAGACTGCTGATCTGATCTTCACACCTAGTTACGTTACCCTCTGGTAGAACTGGTTGTTATTCTTTCAGGCCGCTGACTGCCAAAGGTATATTTACCCTCCCGTCGGGGCTGCGTATTGTCGAAAGGCATAACGCGGCTTCGGCACAAGGGCGAAGAAGGATCATGGGTTGGTTTTTAGTCAGTAGAAGTCTGCTACTCCCCTTCGCTCTGCCCAAGAGCGGGGGGGGGGGGGGGGGGGGTTATTCGATGATTTTCCACCAACCAAAAAAAAAAAGTTATATTGACCCATCCAAGGACCAACCTATAGCTGTCGTTCCAAGTTACAACATACAGTATTTATATGTACTCATTTAGACTGAAAGCTGGCCTCAACATAGATAGGATTAGCCTAGGTAGATGATGTGTTGAGATCCTTTTAGAGAGTATGCAGACAGATCATAGATTATGCCACGATATTCAAAAATCATCACCTTCACCATTATAATATTAGCCCGGAATCAACCACAGCTGGGTATAGGTCTCCCCTTTTATTGGGCCACAATTCCCGGTTCTATGCGTCCCTTATACAGACGTGTTCTTCGCAACTTCGATGATATCATCAACCCAACGATCTTTAGGACGGCCCTGGTTTTTTTGCCTAACCTTGACCACCACTTTGTCAAAGCTTTGCTCCATCGGCTATCTCCGCGTCTAACGTCTGCCCAGATCAGGCCCACTGGTGAGGCGCACCGCCTGGTCCCAAACATCGAGGAATTCATTCACAAAGACGTTATCAAATCAGTATTTTTAACATTCATCTCAATGTACCATATCAAACCTCTTCGAACATCCTGCACACTTCCCACCACGCCCACTTACCGCCCCGCCTACTTTGGGCGTGGTCTAAACACGGAAAAGACAAAACTATACATAGGATGAGTACATAGGCTGTCAGGCCAGGTTCCTTTGTCTATAAAACAGTCAGTTTTAAAAAGTTTCCCTGGCAGCCATTTTAGTTTTGAGATCGAGTTGCGACCGTCTTTTTATTGATTTGTTTTTGCAGGTATCTATGCTGTAAATAGGAGTTTCCTGGGTGTTCTACTGCAGTGAAAAAACCTCTAGACACGTAGAGAAAAAATCAACATTGAACACTGCAAGTTTTCAAGCATTTTCACCGAGGTATAAAACACGTGATCTATATAGAATATTCTACAAGTTTCGTTAACCGTTCATAACTTAAAAATGTTAAACCAGCTTGAATTCTACCTACTTGTATTCAAGATTTAACTACCAAAATAATTAAAAATACATACTCTGATACAACTTCGGTACAATGTTCTTCTTAGCGTGTCGATGGCAAAAGAAATATATATTGGCCCAAAATTCGGCTGCACTATTCAGTGGCTCTTGTACTATTCGATCCATCCACCAACACAATTCTTTATGTGCGTTTCATTGAGTAGAACCGATTAAGAAACATTGAGTTCTACCGTAAAACGTGATTTTTCACCCAAAATAAGTGGTTTCACAGCAATAATTATTCCATAGAGTTACTTCGGCTGCCATAAGATCTTTAGCAGTAGCAGCAGTAGTAGAAAGTCTGACAACTTATAGCCTTACTAAAGGGTATCGTATTACCTAGTATTAACTGGGTTATGGAGGTCAGATAGACAGTCGCTCCATGTAAAATATTGGTATTCAGCTGCATCCGGTTAGACTGGAAGCCGACCCCAACATAGTTGGGAAAAGGCTAAGCAGATGATGATGACTTAGTTCGTTGTACAGCAGAATACTTGGTCAGATTCGTGAATGGTCCATAATTTACACCTTGTAGATAGATATATATTCAGCCCTGCGACACGTATTTGATACTTTTTTAAAGTTGTCTAAACACGCAATGCGGAACCGTCGCGACCAGGCGCTACCAAAGAAATATTCAGCGCTAAGGCCTCTAATCTAATGTATAATACGTTTCGTTCCCACCGAAAAGTTTCGACATCATCTATAGCCAGAAATCACCCACTGTCTTTCAGGCTCATCCAGGTTTTCCCCCAATGGCAACTGTTTTCCACAATCTCCAAAAATCTCTTTCATACATTTCAAACATTATTTTTCTCATCCAGTCGCATTTCATCCAATCATTCACTTACATCCACATACCCTTGCAGCTACCCTGAACATTACTGCACTATGTTTACGACTAGACTCAGGGGGGTGGCCAGGCGGGGCAGTCAATGTTAATATTTTATACGTCTGCCAACGACTTTTATAGTCCAAGTCTTGAGGTGAGACAATTGGTGCAGCCACCCTTGAGTGGTTTTGGCAGGTTGGTGTTCGGTGTTTTTACCCTTGTTTCGTGTTTTAAGAGTGGTGTAAATTGAGGACTGTATATTGACTTTTTTCGAGGGTTAATAGATCGGTTACAAAAGCCTTCAGAATTTATAATGGCAATATTTTGCAGTTGTACTTAATCTAATTAGGTACAGACTTTTTTGTTTTTTTTTTGTGGAGGTTGGGAAATCATCAAATTAATGACTCCCCCGCCCTGGGCATAGCGGTAGTGGGTACCAGACTTCTACTGATCAAAAACCACCTATGTTCCTTCTTAGCCCTTTGTGTCCTGGCCGTGGTATCAGTTTCGAACAATAGACTAGACTAACTCGTTGTTCTAGTGATCGCAAGTACGACAGCTGAGTAGGAGGTCTGGGTTCGATTCAAAATCGGGCAAATTGTTATTAGATACAGACCTCAAAATGTGCAAGTAGATTTCAAGTTAGTTCATATTTGTTTTGAGCGATTACTGGTGCATTTCTTTCTGGTGCTTTTTCTTCTTGTGATTTAAAGTTTGTCATTCGTTTTTTGTTTACGTTGTGAGTATTAATTCAAATATTTTCAACAATGTGTAGATTGTTTAATACGAGCGAAATAATAACGAATTGACCCAAATACTTAGTTCAGTAGTTATATTTAAGGCAATAGATGGCATTTATATGGCTTAAACCTACTTACTATAAGCTGACAATTTGATATATTCAAATAATTGTTCTTAAATTATGACGGAATATTAAATCGGAACTACGAAAAGTGTAATTCACCAATTTTATGTATTTTTATATTTAGTTATATTAAAATAACACTAAAATAAAACAGCCGTTGGTAAAAACCTAAACAAACCAGTCTGCTTGTTCTATAAGGGGTTGCTGTATTACTTGCTCATAGGCACGCAACTGTGCCAGATATAGATCTTAGGCAGTGATCGTTACTGGTACCTTTTCTGTGACCTGAAAGTCTGACAACCAGTCTTACCAAAGGGTATTGTAGTACCTAGTATTAACTGGGTTGTGGAGTTCAGATAGGCAGTCGCTCCATATAAAATACTGACATTCAGCTGCATCCGGTTAGGCAGATGATGAATCAATAATAAATAACCTCCCTACTCTTATTCTACTCGATCCAGAACTCTTTTAAAGAAATCTACGCCATCCTAATAATTCCATTTTCAACTCTCCATAGAACTCTTAAAAAACAGTAAGATTACAGTTCGCTACCCTCAATTGTTTTACGGTAAAACTTTTCAGGCCCCATGTGTTTTCAGGATTCAGTTAAGAAAACATAATATAAGTTTAAAACTTTTTGTATTGGACTCAGGATGAAGATTACTTGGGTTCCGTCTGTTAAGGGGTATTTTATTTAGGTTTTTCTTGTGGTTTTATTTCTTTATTGGTGTGTTTAAAAATGGACTCCATTTTCTTTGTTTTACTACTATTACAATGTTATAATTGACACAGAAAACGGAATATTTAAGATGGTTACTGTTTGTTTCTGGTGTCCGATATTTTGTCGCTGTAGCGAGAACCATGATACACTTAACTGAAATAATTAATAATTATTTTAATTATATTAATAATTCATGTTATTTTTATGATGATGATGATATATTTTTTTGTGTGTTTTTACTACTTTTAGTATTATTTGATTAATTGATGTATAATGGGTATTTTGCCTGTAATAAAGCACACTTCTCTTTATTTCAATTGCATTTAAAATGAAGTTGGTTAATTTTGCAAATAGATTTTTACAAACACTTTATAAAGTGTTTTGATCTTCAAAACACTAAATAAATAAACAAACACATAAATGTGTAACAAATTACGAAATTGGATAGTAGGTACCTAAGTACCTACAAATCTGTTAGTTTTCCTACAAACCGTGTTTATCCCACGTATAATATTAAATAAAATCTATCCATTTCAGAGTGACGTATCGGTTTCAGATCTGTATAAAACGATTGGTACTAACATTGGTTTACATACAGCCAATTTGAAATATAAATAGGTATTTGATAATTTTGGCCGTAAGATATCTTTTTATATTATTAAGGTAGTTGACAAAAAAAAAATAGTCGTCAGATAGATTTCCAAAAAATATTGGTCACGTATTACTTTTTTAGTTTTTTCACGTAAACAGTACATTTTTTTACTAGAAAGTGACGTCACCTGCCCCCACTCACGATCTTTGACACGTTTCATTTTCGTCAATATTTATTAATTTGCTAAAACAAAAAACACTTATCCAATATTTTTCGATTATCTAACAGACGGACTAAACAGAATCATATATTTTTAGTCAGTCAACTATACCCTATTGGAGGAGACAGATACTGAAATTACTTAATTGCCAGATCCAGAATCAAAAAAAAAAATCAAAAAAAAAAAAAAAAAAAAAAAAAACACAACACAACATACTTGCAGTAAAAAAGTAATTCAATGACACCACATTGAATTACTAGTTTCAGCTGTAAGTATGAAAAATCGTAATACATGAAAAGTATAGTGGTACTTTCCTGTACCAATCCAATACTTTTAATCCAAACCACACATTTTCATCAAGAAAATCAATAAAAAATCATCTGAAAAACTCATGACTGTAACCTCTCCTTACCTTACCTCAGATTCTCGTCACGTACGCCTACCGTTTCCTACCAGACATACCGCCGACATGCCTACGTATATATGTTGTACAAGTGTATGTATACATGTGTATGCACACTTAGTAATGGAGCCGAATGTACGGATCGCATCAAATTTAAATATACATGCTGGATATACGTGCTTGCTCATTATTTGTTTAGTGGGTGTTGTTTAAATTGCTGATGAAATATGTTTTGATCTTGACAGTCATAATTGTTTGAATGTGAATCCGTTTGTTTAAACGTAACTAAATAAGTATGTGTTTCTAACTCGATTTAGAATCACATGAATTACTTTCCCATCAAAAACCTTTTTATCAAATTTTCTCACTAATAAGAAGCTACTAGATAGTAGCTTCGCACTAGTACTAGATAGTAGGCACAACGGCCCACTGCTGGACATAAGCCTCCTCAATTGCACGCCACTCAGCTCGATTCTTAGCAACTCTCATCCAGTTACTACCAGCCACCCTGTACCGATTTGCAGTCTCTACTCATAAACTCGGGCATAACTACTAATATATGCCCGTATTTTCATAAATACTAGTACAAAATGACTACGACATATCTCGTAAAACCTCGAAAAGATTGCTTAACCAAAACTATTAACTTAGTACACCTCTAATGAACTTTAAAATAACAACGAACGACCCTTCAGTCTCAAACTCATGATCATTATTAACACATAACTTATTCAGTTAAAAGCTTTCTCAAAAAATAAGATCTCAATTTTAACCTGTTAAAAAAACATCAACCTGTAGCTAGTAGGGTTGTGAGTTTGTATCGAAAGTAACCAACGCGGTAAGTGCTGTATTTTGTAAGAAAATTATAGCATTGGTACTGTGTAGTGATGGGGTAAGGCTAGGCTAGGGTTATCGATGTTTTTTGTGAATGTTATTAATTTGGAGAGATGGTGAGCAATATAAAGTACTAGTTACAAATATATTTGTTTAAAAATGTTGTCCTTAGCAGGTTGTTCCACAGTTTATTTGCCATTCGAATAATTCCTTTCATAACTTATTAGCTTTTATTTAACTTTATAGAATTCATTCTTTAGTTCATTGTTAGAACAATAATCCCATAATAAATTAATATAAAAAGTAATAGCCCATTCAGCATCGGGAACAGGGTCCAAACTACCAGTGTATGGTGGTCGGGACCTAAAATATTAATAATTATCGGTCTGAATGAACTTTTAAAATGTTGCCAATTGTGTAATTAAAAATAAGCAACACTTTTAAAAAAAAATCCATAGCACATTCGTATCATATTGTATAAAAAACACAGTTTAAATTAAAATTCCCAAACTAACAAAATATTTCATCGACAATACCTTTCCCCATCCCTACCCTAATAGTCGCACCAAAGTGCAGTCTCGACGTCATAATATCGATAATGTACAGCACTAATTATCGTATACAACTCGTCGCATATCGATAACTATAATGTGTTTAAGTTACATCACTATTTAGTCTGGCTACCTCAAGGTGCATTTCGGGACTAATGCATAAATAAATGCTGTGCTATGTTTATTGAAATAATATCACGGCTGTTTTATTCAGCAGGGGTGGACAAGATGCAAACTTAAACTTATACTTACTGTTGTTCTTCTTTTTTGTAACTATTTTTTTAATATTAGTTGATGTTTACTGGATTTAATTTTGTTTGTAATTGTATTTCGGCGACAAATAAATATTTTTTCTTTCTTTTTCTTTCTTTCTTTCAAAGTGCACTGACATTTTTAAACACACTGTGTTACACCTATAAAACCGTACAAAAATTTGAACTCACGCACTCACCACAATCTACAATAATTATAATAATAATATGTTCGCAACGTACTCAAACAACTTTTTATATAAATCAAGCTATTCCTTTCAACATAAAAACTCGTGAACAAATCTCCCTCGCAAACACAACCAAAGCACATTTACACTCTTTACACTCATACATTGCCACACATATCTCCACCAAAGCACACCTAAACACATACTTTAATATTCAATTTTCCAGCTTAACACATTCACACACAAACTCTAGCAACCACGTCTATCTACATCTTAATTTTCACGAAAAAACCGCACATAAAGAGACATTAATAACATTTTCACCATATAGACGTACATGTATGACTTTACTTATTACTTTTCAAGAAATCAACAAAATTATTATTTTACATTGCTACGCAAGTCTTCGGTTAGAAGAATGTAGGAAACTGACACTTCATACCAGTAATGTTATAACACTGACGCCTAACTTATGGATACCAAAAACAACATTACCATTCACGTACAATCTCTCGAACTCTTCAACACTTTACAAATCTGTTAACGACACATACGCAAATGAACAAATCCCCTTCACTAAAACATCCAAACATCATCATCTAAACAAACGAAATAACACTCCAGTTTCCCTACAGCTACATAAATTATTATTAGTGACAACAACAAAAATGGAAAATAACAACAACATCCCAATCTATACCTATGGCTTTACTTGACGTTATACAAGATATAGACGAAAATGTAAACATAACTTGTCACACCTGCGACCAATTAGAAGACTGTAGGAAGATCATAGCGAAACAAAATAGTTTTAAAATACTCACGTTTAATATAAGGAGTTACCAGCGCAACTTTGATCATTTTTGCATAGCTTTCAAACGATTAAAGGTTAACTTCGAGGCCATTGTTTTAACAGAATGTTGGCTGAGTGAAGGGTCAATATTGGAACCACTACCAGGTTATTCTGTTTTTCGCTCTCACTCACAATCGAACAAAAATGGCGGCGTCATAATTTACACTAAATCGAGTAGAAATGTAAAAATCATAGAGTCATCAATTGCTGAAGCTGATAGTATCATACTTGTCCTGGACAACGAAGTAGCTATAATAGGAGTATATCGGTCGCCTTCTTTTTTAAATCTAAATAACTTTATTGTATCCCTAGACACTGTTTTATCTCAAATAAAAATATATCCAACTATTGTAGTAGCCGGAGACCTAAACATCGACATAATGAATACTATCATTTCGAATCATGCTGAATACTTGAGCCTGATGGCCTCACATGGTCTCTTACCAGCTATCACTGAACCAACCAGGGGGCGTACATGTCTTGATCATATCTTTATTAAATCAAACTACAAATCCGAAGGAATAATCTGCAAATGCTCGATAACAGATCACGACATGGTCTTGGCTAATATTTCTCTAAAAAATAATAACATTAAATCTCACATAAGATCCCGATGGAAAAATAGAACTGACGATGACGCAATCGCGGAGGAGCTAAAGAGCATCGATTGGTCTGATATCCTCAATTCGAATTGTACCAACTCCTCTTTAAACACATTTACAAGTATTATCACCAATCTTATGATCAAACATACGCATAAAGTTAAAATAAGCAGAAATAAATTCATTCTTAAGCCCTGGATCACTCCAGGTCTTATGAGGTGCATAAAGCACCGCGACAGTCTTCATAGAGCATCAAATTGCGACCCAGACGATGAAATGAAAAGACTGATTTATACTAGGTACAGGAATTTCTGTAATAACCTTTTACATAAATTAAAAACAGAGCACAATAGCCAGCTAATAACAGAAAGCCAGAAGAACCCAAAAAAACTATGGCACACTCTCAAATCAATATATAGCCCAAATAGTCAAAGAAATGACTCATCCCAACTAATCTCCAATTCGGCGGATCCAGTTAACTCACTTAACAATTGTAATGCCTACTTCACCTCGATTGGAAAAAATCTATCTGATCTAATACTATCACGAATTTCTGAGACTCAAGAATCCCTAGCCAAAAAATACAAACCTCGTGAAAATTTCCCACACACATTCTTTCTTCACCCGACAGACGAAACAGAAATAACGAAATATATCCACCAACTTAAAATTGACAGCGCACCAGGACTTGATGGTATCACTACAAGTTTTGTTATAAAAATAAAGAACGCAATCCTTAAACCACTCACCCATATTTTTAATTTAAGCTTAGAAACTGGTACCTTTCCGGAGTGCTGGAAAGTTGCTTCCGTTAGACCAATACATAAAAGCGGCCCTACAGACTTACCTGAAAATTATCGACCAATCGCACTTCTGTCCATTCTGTCCAAAGTACTGGAGAAACTCGTTAACAACAGGCTAGTGAACTTTTTCGAAAAATACAAATTGATATCCGACAAGCAGTTTGGATTCCGGCGAGGAAGGTCAACAGAAGACGCTGCTTCATCACTGACTAACTTAGTGGCTACTTTCACCCAAAAAGGAGAACAGACTATAGGAGTTTTTTTAGATCTGGCAAAGGCCTTCGATACAATATCAATTCAACTTCTTCTTAGAAAACTTGAATGTTCGGGCGTACGAGGGGCTGCACTTGAATGGTTTACGAGTTACCTGTCTGATCGCAAACAGCTAGTGAAAGTCGATGAACACTCAAGTAACGTACTTCCCATCTCCTTTGGAATTCCACAGGGCAGCACACTCGGACCAACTCTCTTCAGCTTCTACATGAATGATATTCTAAACTCACAACTAAACGGCGCAGAAATTATATCATATGCTGACGACACTGTCGTTATTTTCCACGCTAAAACATGGGAACAAGTGTACCGCCTAGCTGAGATCGGTCTATTAACTGTTTCTAACGCTCTTGATGCGAATCTCCTGACTTTAAATATTAAAAAAACTAAATTCATAACCTTCTTCAAAACATTAGCTTCTCGACCTCCACGTAATCTTCTTCTTAAATACCATACATGCTGCAGTTACCAGACATCACCGCTCACGCACTGTTCTTGCCTAGTCATAGATCACACGGCCTCAATCAAATACCTTGGCATCACACTAGACGAAAACATGTCATTCAAATCTCATCTACACTTGCTCTCTGGTCGCGTTAGAAAGTTGATACATGTAATGAAAAAGCTACGTAACTGCACACCATTTGAAATACTACGTACAATTTACCTTGGTTTATGTCAGTCAGTACTTCAATACGGGATTTCTGTTTGGGGTGCAGCCGGGAAAAGCACTATTATAGAGATAGAAAGAGCTCAAAGAGCCGTTATAAAAGTAACTTTAAGGAAGCCTTTTCGCTACCCAACAGATCTTATTTATAAGGAGTTTACTGTATTAAGAGTGCGACAATTATTTATTTTAAAAGCTACTCTACTTGTTCATAAAACCCTAAAAAATAGACCTGACTATGAAAACCTTATCTCTAAACGCGTCCTCTACATCCCTCCTCCGGAAGCTCATAGCCTTTTAGCCAGACGATGCCCATTCTACTCACATATCCATATTTACAATAAAATTAATAAAAGCTGCGACATTAAAAACTTGAACAACTTTTCATGCAAGAAAACTTTAATAAAATGGTTTGCCAAACTAACGTACGAAGAGACGGAACAAATTTTAAGTTAACTAAATTACACCAAACATATACACTCACACACACACACACATACACACACACATACACACGCACTAACATACCACATTATAATACTTTTTCATTTATGTAATAATAATATACCTAATTTTATTTTTGTTTTTATTTAAAGATAACTACTTATTAATATTAATTTTAAGTTAACGCAACTCCGGCCCCCAAGATACAGGCTCAGCCTAGTTTGGGGACCTCTGTTTTGTAACAATGTAAAAATTTAACTGATGACTTAATAAATTTATTCTTATTCTTATTCTTATTCTTATTTCAGTAGACGTCACTTGAGACGTCACTTTCATCATCTCGGGTCCAGTTGAAAACCGGGCTCTAGCTACTCGGCAGTTTGTTGAACTGAGCCTATTTGGCCTAGCCGTGAGACACAATAGTATCTTATTATTTTCTGTGTAAGTATATTTACCCCCATTTTTTTATTTTCTCCCACTAGGTGGTCCGATGACCTGGTCAAGGTTGCAGGAACCCGCTGGATGAGAGACGCACGGGACCGGTCAATGTGGCGACGCCTGGGGGAGGCCTATGTCCAGCAGTGGACGTCTTTTGGCTGAAATGATGATGATGATGATGAAGTATATTTAAGTTTTTTATTTATTTATGGCAAGCTATGTCTTTACTTAAATCTCATTTTCTAAATATTTGGGCATTTTTGGGACTATTAACATCATTTAAAAAAGAATTATCCAAATCGGTCCAGTCGTTCTCGAGTAACCCGCTTACCAACGAAAAACATCAATTTTTTATTTATAACTATATAGATCAAAGGTTAAGATCATTATTTATAAATATTTATAGTAAAATTTATTGTTATACAGAGGAAAGATTTGTGTTTTAGTTTGTAACGAATAAACCTAAAAACTACTGGACCGATTTGAACAATTCTTTCACAGTTGGGATTTTGAGAAGCTACACTAGCCTCGGGTGACATGTATAGGCTACTTTTTATCCCTGTATACCCACGAGAACGGGAAATCCGCGGGTAAATAATAATAATAATAATAATAATCAATTTATTTTCAGGCATCTAAGGCCCATAGATAAATACCTTACAGACTAACATAAATATAATAAAATACAATTTGTGTTAGTTAATAGAGCCTTAAAACTATGTTAGTAGCACTTCACTAGCGCACTAGGTCACTGCGCGTTCTTGTGGCACTTGCCCGCGGAAGCGACGGAACACCACTCCCTGCGGCCAAAAGTCCTCTTCCAAGACGAGATGCAGAAAACAAGTTGGTATTCGCACCACGAACGCCTTAAAGTTGACGTTGCGGCGCGACTCAAGCAACTGCACTCTCGCCACGTACTTGGTCTTCTGGCGCACGTACTCCACGATGTCTCCCGCCGTAGTGGTATAACGTGGTGGTAAAACTGCGTGACGTGCGCTATCTATATCCTAACTAATTTATAATATTAGTTAGGATTTAGATAGCGCACGTAACTCTGTCTGTCTGTCTTTGCTTCACGCCTAAACTACTGAACCGATTTGTGTGAAATTTGGTACAGACATAGGTTGGAACTTGAGAAAGGACATAGGATAGTTTTTTTTTTTTCGCGAGATAAACCAAAAATCTGCCGGAAGTCACTATTCCACGCGAACGAAGTCGCGGGCAAAAGCTAGTCTATCTATAAATAAAAAGAGAAGTCCTGACTGACTGACTGACTCATCAACGCCCAGCCCAAACCCTTGGACCTAGAAAGCTGAAATTTTGCACAGAGGTTCCCTTTATAATGTAGACAAGGAATAAGGAAGGATTTTTCGAAATTCAACCCCTAAGGGAGTTAAATAGGGGATGAAAGTTTGTATGTAAAATCGTCATTTTCACGAGGGCGAAGCCGCTGGCAAAAGCTAATCTATATATATAAAAATGTTCTATATATATAAAAATGTTATGTTGGTTTGTGTACGCTTCAAAAACTCAAAAAGTTCTGCACCGATCGAGCTGAAATTTTAGAATGATATATAATCCGCATCAAGGATTGTTTTTACAGTATCCACGCGGGCGAAGCCGCGGGCATCAGCTAGTTATTTATAATACAGTAATGGGTAAAATCTCTTCAAGAAGAACATTTCTATTATAGTGTTTTTTCTCTATTCAGAATCAAAACTACAGAGCTCTATGTGAGACATTATGAGTAGTAGTTGAGCATGAGGTCCGGGGTTCGATTCCCGGGGCGGGAAAAGTGCTATTGGGTTTTTCCATCAGTGATGTTATGTTATGATTCAGAATCCTTTAAACTCCCTCAACATAACACATTTTGTCACATCTTCAAAACGCATTCAAAACTATAAAACAAAAATTCAATACAACAACGAAACCACTTTACGTAATATCAAAAAAGAAGAACGCTAGAGTATCCACGCTGAGCGAATTCCCCGGGACACGGCGTAATGTTTCCGAGATCGCGTGGAAACACACTATAAACATTTATCAAGTGCGCTTAGTTTGGGGTGACAATGTCTTGAACGAGGGGAAACAGTCCTGTTTACGAGGATGGGATGTTTTGTGATTAGATGGAACGGTTGGATTGGCTTTCACTGGTTAGGAATCCAATCTTTATGGTAAAAATGATGACTGTTTATTTTGACCTTTTTTTTAAACTAGACTTATAAGATCAAGAAGATAAGAAAAAGTATCCAACCCAATTGATTAGTGATTTTCATTGGTTAGTGAATTAAAGGACGACAACTATTAGTGGTTTAGAACATTTGACGGCACGATTAGCGCAGTGGCTCAAGCAATGGACTGCCGCGCTGCGTGTCGCAGGTTCGATCCCCGCACGGAACAAATACTTGTAAGACCTACAGATAGTTGTTCCGGGTCTGGGTATTTGTGTATGTAAGTTTAAATGTTTGTGAACGCACCCACGATACAGGAGAAATTCCTAGTGTGGGGCAACGTTTTAAAAAAAAAAAAAAGAACATGCTACTTTTACTCGCTAAGTTTAACAGTGAATTTCCGGTTTCACTTTCTATAGGATTACCCATAGAATCAAAATCGGTTTAATTGTTTGACATAACAAACAAGTAGACCGATTTTGATGAAATTACTAGCTTCCAAAAAATAAAAATAAAGTCTAGTCTCTGAAATGGAATGGATCTTCAATGAAAAAAAAGTCAATGAAACAAAAAAGTCACCGACTTTCAAAAGAAACGTTATTTTAGAAGTTTTTATTAGTTTAAAATTAATATGCAATATTATAAGTATACTGAACAGGCTTTGGGATGCTTTCCCAGTTAATCCTCATTCCTTCCTTGTATTCCTAATTTAAATCTGCCGCCACACGCGACATTCAAACGTTGCGTATCCAAACATCATATCGTCGGACCGCTCGCGCCCTCTGACGGAAGAAAACAAAAAAACTTCAGTTCGAACTCAAATAACGAGCGGCTGGCCAGCCCATCTTCTCCGCGAAGACTATACTCAAAAATACCGTGAAAATACGACTGCTCGTCAACAGTGTGGTGATCTCCAGGCTCCCAGTATCCCGTGAGTACATTACCTTCCTCTTTTGTTTCTCTTAGCCTGGTTCTGAATAGAAGCCTTCAAAACCGCGTGATTGGCTGTACGCGAAACTCAAATCATATTTGTGGTCCATTTCGAGCGCGATTACCTGTAGATTACAGTTTTTTCAGGCATTCTCTGGTTCAATTTCAATAGAAAACTCAGAGATTTCCTAGAATTTCGCAAAATAAAAGTATTATCCTACAAAATTGTGTTGTCATACTCGCAGGGTAAACCTATGCAGATTCAGAGGTCATCTTAATTTAGTCGGGTTATATCACAATAATTCGTAGTTATTTTACGAAATTCATTGCGCAATCTTATTAACTTTATCTATTCACGGTATTTATACACTAACAAACGTTACTAGATAACTATTTCACCTATATGTATTGATTTACACCTAATAAATCTCAACTTAGGTTCGTATTTTCATACTCATAGTCTACCTACGTAAAACAAAATGGAAGACGGTAAACTTAAACTACTTCAGTCTCAACGCGAATATGTCTATCGTGATATCCAAATCCTTTATGACTTATCAAAATCTATGATTCAAGATCGTTCAAAGGTATCGTCGTTCAAGGCGAGATATACGCGGATACATTCAATTCGCGAAGAATTTGTTGCGTTGTGTAGTAAAATACAGGCGTTGGAGTTAGCCATAAAACCTGATGCAAAAGTGTGTCAAAAGTCTTTAAGTTCGTTTGATGATTTGTACTATGCCGTAATCGGTGCAGCGGCTGACTTACAGGTCGCTGTTAGGAGCGAAAACGTCGACGGGACGTCGCAGGCGGCGCCGGCGGCTCCGCCCACGGGGCCGGCGGCTCTCGACTCCATGCAAACAGGACGTAACGTTAGGCTACCTACTCTTGAGTTACCTAAATTCGATAGTAAAATAGAAAACTGGCAAACATTTTATGATATTTACAAAACTTTAATTCACGATAACAATTCGATTTCGCAAATAGAAAAATTTCATTACTTAGCGTCTTGTTTACAAGGCCCGGCTTTGTCTATTGTCAAAGGGGTTCCGATGACCGCTGATAATTACGAAGTAGTTTTTAATAGTTTGATCGAGCGTTATCAAAACAAGCGTATTATAGCTTTAACATATTTAGATAAATTCTTTAACCAGCCAGTGTTGAAATCGGGTAACTTCCAAGATTTACAAACTTTATCAAACGTAATTTATGAGGCATACCATGCACTCCAAGCTTTAAAAATTGAAAATTTAGGTGATTTTATCTTATTTTGTTTAACTTCACGTGCGCTGGACTCGGACACGCGTAATCGTTTCGAATCTCAGAAAAACATTTCACAAATACCAACTTTTTGTGAATTGTTAAAGTTTCTTCAAGATTATGTTAAAATCTTAGAAACTAGTCATTTATCTTCTAAATCTAATAACAATCCTAACCCTCGTAACCTCGAAGGGAAAAAACCTTCGCCTGCGACCAGTAGGCAAAATAGCAGCGGTTCAAAACGCTCATCTTATCTCGCAAAATCTAATCCTCCTGCCAATGTGGCTTGTGCTCATTGCAGTGAGCCGCACTTGATTTATCGGTGCCCTACCTTTCAAACCTTAGATTCTCGTGCTAGACTCGCGTTAGTACAAGGTAAAAACAATATGTGTACAAATTGTTTGCGTACAAATCACGTCATAGAAAAATGCGTATCTAAAATGTCTTGTACGGTGTGTGGATTACGTCATCATACCCTATTGCATATTGACCCAGCGCCATCTAGCGCCGGCGCTACCACTGCAGCGAACGTTACAGCACATTCTCACGCTGCCGTTCCCAACCGTGACATGGTTTTACTAGGGACGTGTCAGGCGCGCGTGTTCAACACCGCCGCCGGCACTCAATATACCGTGCGTGCACTCGTAGACAGTGGGGCGCAGGATTGTTTTATCACCGCTGCGTGCGCGCGAATACTCGGGTTAAAACTCCGCCGCTGTAATCTTAATATAGCCGGACTAGGACAAAACTCAGTCACACAAGTAAAAGGGGTGACGGAATGCACTATACGACCTGTACATGGTGATGCTCCACAATTTAATATCAAGCCAGTCGTGTTAGATAGCATCACTGCTCTAATACCTAGCGTGAAGGTACCATCAGTCGTTAGAGAACGTTGCAACCATCTAGTGTTAGCCGATCGCGACTACGATGTTCCCGCCAAAATCGACTTATTAATTGGGGCGGAACTATTCCATGAAATCTATGACGGTCAACGCATCAATCTGGGGCCCGGTTTACCTACCGCTCTGCATAGCGTTTTCGGGTGGATTCTGTCAGGGGCAGTAAACTTTAATTCTGCACCTTTGAACACTGCGTGCTCTTTAGTGGCCACCACATTTAAATTAGACGAACAAATTCAAAAGTTCTGGGAAGTGGAGGAACCACCGCGCGCTTTTATCACCGTACCCGAGAATGATACCTGTGAACGCATGTACACTGATTTAACCTATCGCGAACCTAACGGACGATATGTCGTACCAATCCTCTTAAAGGATGGCGATCGTTCTCTGGGTGAATCCTACAATAGTACCTTGTCGCGTTTTACTTATCTAGAAAAGAGACTTAATCGTCAGACTGAACTTAAATCCGATTATGTTAATTTTATGCGCGAGTACGAGAATTTAAATCATATGTATCCGGTACCTAACCCAACGGTACCTACTCTCAATCGTTATCTTATCCCTCACAGTTGCGTCGTTCGCCCAGAGAGCACGACAACTAAATTGAGAGTAGTCTTCGATGCTAGTTCTAAAACTACTAACGGTCTATCTTTAAACAATATTGTATTCACTGGCCCTAAGCTTCAAGTGGATATTGTAGATATCATAACCGGTTTCAGATTACACACAAGTAGTTTTAACTTGTGACATCTCAAAGATGTATAGAGGAATCTTAATTAGACCGGAGGATCGGAACTTTCAACACATACTATGGCGAGAATCTCCTAGTGATCCAGTAAAAGAGTACGAACTTGCGACTGTCACCTACGGAGTTAGTAGCTCACCTTATCTGGCCATCCGTACCCTCCATCAATTAGCAGCCGACCATGGCGCCGCGTACCCACGCGCAGCTGAAGCTCTCCTTCACGAGACATATGTCGATGATATAACGACCGGCGCGCCCTCTGTACGCGAAGCCATAGAACTAAAAGATCAACTTATCAGTTTATTAGGCTGTGCTCAACTAGAGCTCCGAAAATGGAGTAGCAATTCACAATCCTTTATTAAAACTTTGCCTGCAGATCATTGTCAAGTACCTAAACCTTTCTCTGAAGAAAGTGACAAATCAACGTTAAAAATCTTAGGAGTCCAATATGATCCTGTGAGTGACAACTTTAGTTACTCACAGTCCCCAATCGAGGACAAAGAATGTACTAAGCGTTCCATCTTATCTAGCATCGCACGTATTTTCGATCCTCTTGGGTGGCTCACACCTTTTATCTTAAAAGCCAAATTGCTCCTTCAAGACTTGTGGCGTCTTAATCTTTCATGGGACGAACCTGTGCCCAGAGACATAGCTATAGAATGGCAAAGCTTTATAGCGGATCTTCATAACTTAAAACTGATAGAAATCCCTCGTAGGATTATACCTTCTCAGTCTAAGGAATTTCAACTCATCGGATTTTGTGATGGATCCACTAAAGCATATGGATGTTGTGTTTACCTTCGTGTCGTTACCTCTCACGACGTACAAGTTTATCTTTTGATTGCTAAGTCCAAAGTAGCACCTCTAAAAGTGTTGACTGTCAACCGCTTAGAGCTTTGCAGTGCTGTATTACTGTCCAAAGTAATAAATCGCATTCATTCTTTGCTTAGTTCAAAAATCATCTTAAATAAATCTATCTTGTTCACAGACAGCTCGACTGTGTTGTCGTGGTTGAACACTGAGCCACACAAGCTTAAAACTTTCGTTGCCCACAGAGTAGTCCTAATTAATGACAGTCCTGTGTCAGCTGAGTGGCGACATGTGTCCACCCATGACAACCCAGCCGACATCTGTAGTCGTGGCTTATCATGCCTATCTTTATCTTCATCTCAATTCTGGTGGTCTGGTCCTCAGTGGCTGTCCAACGAAACTTGCAACTGGCCTGCTTCAGCAGTTGAAATGTCCGTTATCTTACCAGAACTTAAGCCTCCATCACGCGCGTGTCATACTGGTGTGACACGTGAAGCTGAATTGCTTACTTCCATCATGGAACGCCACTCCTCTCTTTCTCAAGTGGAAAGAGTGGTTGCATGGATCTACCGTTTCATCCACAACGCAAAAGCTAAACGTTCTCAGCGTAACTTATTACCTTATCTGACAGCCACTGAATTAAACCAATCTTTAGATCATTTAACAAAATATGTTCAACATCAAAGTTTTAATGATGTCATATCTTTAATAACATCCAATAAACCTTTACCCAAACACTTATCTAAACTCTCTCCTTTTCTTGACACTCGCGGAATCTTGCGAGTGGGGGGACGCCTTAAACACGCGTCCTTACCAAGTCAAGTCAAACATCCATACCTCTTACCTAAGATTTCACGATTGAGTACTCTTCTTATTGACCGCTATCATAAAACTTATCTTCACTGTGGGCCTCGCCTACTCCAATCTTTAATTATGCGTCGATTTTGGATACTCGGCGTTAGAAATCTTATCAGATCACGGTTATCTAAATGCGTGACCTGTTTTAAAGTCAAACCTATTCCACTTCAACCTTTACAAGGTGATCTTCCACCTTCTCGACTACACCCGGGTCATTGTTTTCAAACAATAGGCATCGACTTCGGAGGTCCTTTTATGATAAAAGAAAGTAGACGTCGTAGCGCTAAAACTTACAAAGCTTATCTTTGCCTCATAGTCTGCCACGCGACCAAGGCCGTTCATCTCGAGCTGGTTACTGAGCTCACATCTGAAGCATTCATAGCGGCCTTAGATCGTTTTGTATCGCGGAGAGGACTTTGTCACTCCATAGTCACAGATGGTGGCACTAACTTCGTAGGTGCCAGGCGTTACTTGTCGGAAGTTAGGGAAATGCTCAACCGCGAAAGCGATAGTATTAACAGTCACCTCGCTTCTCGAGGAATCACTTGGAAACTCAATCCTCCTTCCGGTCCTCACTTCGGAGGCATTTTCGAGAGCGGTATAAAATCAACAAAATACCATCTCAAACGTATCATAGGATCCCAGATTCTTACCTTTGAAGAATATTACACTATCTTAACGAAGGTGGAAGCCATGTTAAACTCAAGACCCTTAGTGGAACTATCTTCCGATCCCGGCGAGGTTGACGCTCTTACAGCTGGTCACTTCCTCATCGGTCGACCTTTAGTATCTCTTCCTGAACCAAGGTACGCGGAAAACGAGACCTTACGTACTCGTTGGCAGCTATTACAGTGCCTCTCACAAAGCTTTTGGCGCACTTGGCAAAGGGATTATTTGCATACCTTACAACAGCGAATGAAATGGTTCAAACACGGCAACCATCAGCCAAGACTGAACGATCTTGTTACCATTTATGAACCCAACTTACCTGCCAACGAATGGAGGTTGGGCCGCGTTGTACAGCTCCATCCGGGTAAAGATGACATTACTCGTGTTGTGACAGTCAAAACATCTAAAGGCTTACTTGTAAGACCTGCTGTCAAAATTTGTCCTCTTCCAATTGAGCAAAATAATTAACTTATCTGCATTATATTTTCATACTTATAATTTAACGCACATAAAACATTTAACCATTTTTCAAGTATCTAGTATATGTTTACCAGACTTATCTATTACATTTAAACTTATTTTGTTCTTATCAGCTTAGCTTTAATCTTAGAATCTTATCAGCATGATGACAAATGAATCTGCATAGGCCGTAAGTCTCGAACTTCATCTATCTTATCTCATGAAATCACCGGTTGATTTCAAATGGGGGGATATGAACAGGCTTTGGGATGCTTTCCCAGTTAATCCTCATTCCTTCCTTGTATTCCTAATTTAAATCTGCCGCCACACGCGACATTCAAACGTTGCGTATCCAAACATCATATCGTCGGACCGCTCGCGCCCTCTGACGGAAGAAAACAAAAAAACTTCAGTTCGAACTCAAATAACGAGCGGCTGGCCAGCCCATCTTCTCCGCGAAGACTATACTCAAAAATACCGTGAAAATACGACTGCTCGTCAACAGTGTGGTGATCTCCAGGCTCCCAGTATCCCGTGAGTACATTACCTTCCTCTTTTGTTTCTCTTAGCCTGGTTCTGAATAGAAGCCTTCAAAACCGCGTGATTGGCTGTACGCGAAACTCAAATCATATACGAAAATCTACGCTTTCCCCCAGTCGCGTGGCCTATCTACTTTATGTGCAATGAAACCGTTCGAAGGGTAGTAAAGTACACAAAATGGTGTGTAACCGCCGTCAACTGAATTACATTCATATTACTGGTTTAAAACATTCTTTATTTTATATTTTACAGGCTTTGTACCTTTCGTTTAAGACGAAGTAACAATAATATTAGAAGCAGCAATAAATTGAAGCAGTGGTGGCCCAGTGGTGGCGGCCCCGACTTACGAACATTGAGTCGTGGGTTCGAACCCCGTCAGGCGCATTACTTTGTGTAATTTATTTCATCACCACTGCTCTCAAAACGGTGAACGAAAACATCGTGAGGAAACCGGCATGTCTTAGAACCAAAAAATTCGAAGACATGTGACATTTACCAATCCGCACTGGGCCCGCGTGGTAGATTATAGCCCATCCCTCTCCTAGAGAGGAGGCCTGAGTCCCTGCAGTGGGAACATTATAGGCTGATGATGATGATGAACAATAATATAATGCCTGTAACTCCTAAAGGGTTAGGCACCTCGTTTTCCCAGTTAAGTATATTTATGTCTCATGATGATCTGGCAGACCTAGATTGCCATCAACTGGTCAACTAGGCCCTTAGTCCATGGCCAAACCTTTATAACTTTTTGAATATTAGATCTACGAATTTGCGACTTGCATATTAGTGTTTTACAAATTCCTTCGTAATGTCGACGTAGTCGTTTTACTTCTACGACAATGTGGCCGAGGAATCGAATCGGACACCAGACTCTGTGGCTGCTACTGAGACATTCCTGATAGAAACAACCCATTACATTTTGCCTGACCTGAGAATCAAACCTAGGACCCAACTCAGCAGTCTTGCTTGCGACCACTAGACAACGAGGCAGTCCAAATCCAGACCCTTCAATATCTGTATCATCTTATCCGGCCAGATGATGAAAACCAACTATTTTAGGGTTGGCTTCCATTCTAACCGGATGCAGCTGAATAACAGTATTTTATAAAGAGCGACTGTCTATCTGACCTCTTCAACCATTCTAAAATCCCTTAGGAGCCCAAACCCTTTTTAATAGTCTGAAAATATTGCTACTATAAAACTATCAATTTTCTGTAAGACAAATATAAACGCAGTAGAAGCAATCCTGAAAAATGTTATCCATTAGTTATACCTTGTAACTTAGGGACTACACACATTTGAGCGGTTGAATCGCAAAGCAATAAAGAAAAAGTTTAAACGAGATTTTTTTGTAACACAAAAGGACGGAACAAAAAAGAAGACTAACCTTATTGGTGCGGTTCTTCAGAAAGGACAGGTGCGTAGTACTCGCAACCAGCGTGCGTGTATGACCAGATGTATGAATGTGGACGAGGCAAAAGGAGTATGTAAGGATCGTAGCAAGTGGCGTTCTGTGGTTTCTGTCTACTCCCATAAACAACTTATTTGAGGACATTTTTGAACAAATAATTTTGTTTTGTACGTTTTCATCCAAACGTACAAATCTACAAAGCCCTTTACATTACAGCCCAAGGGACATCATGTAGCTACAATTTAACTGTCAAGAAACAAACTAATACATTTCCAACAGAAACTGCAATAAAATGCAGTTTTATAATAAATAAAAGCTACTGCAATAACATAAAAGCATTCGTCTCTTACTAAATATTACATTTGTCGGACCACCCTGTATGTTTCGGTGATAAAATGCAGGCGCACCCTGTATTATTAAGTAGTAATCGTCTGTGAGTTACTATTAAAAAGTTTATTGTACGAGTAGTTAGGTTTAGGGAAAATTGAGTTTTAAAAGCAATCCGGGACTGGATTCCCGTCGGGGCTGTGGGTTGTTCGAAAGAGATACCGCGACCTCGACACAGGGCTAAGAAGGAACATGGGTGGCTTTTAGTCATTTGAAGTCTGACACTCCCTACCGCTCTGCCCAGAGCGGGAGGAGTCATTGATGATTTCCAACCGCCTGCATATAAAAAGGTCTGGATTGGGTGACTACCCAGTACATACATGCATCGGAAAGCACGTAAGCCGTTGGTCCCGGCAGTCATTAATTTGTAGATCTTTGACAGTCGTTACAAAGTCAAAGTCAAAAATATTTATTTCAAGTAGGCCAGTAACAGGCACTTTTGAATAGTCGAATTAAACTAACTGCGGCACTCAGAGATATCCAACGATTACTCAAGCCGCCACCCAGCAAAGGCCTAACATAGTTTTGTACGACAAAACTACCAAAAACCCTTACCAAGCGACGGCACAAGCAACCACTGAAGCTCTCCGAGTGCGGCGGCAAACTACTGAACTACTGAAGCTAAATAAACTAAGCTACAGTCCCAGTCACAAGGCATAATAACTCATGAGTGTACTGTAGTTGCCAATTCCAAAGCGTTGGTCTCATGAGAAGAATGGCAAGAAACTTCATGGACTCTCTTTTAAAATCGTTTGGGTTAACAATATGTTCAAGGTACAAACATAATCTTGGTATAACATATACAGATAGTCAGTGGACCGAAAGTCTGACAACAAGTCTTTCGAAAAATATTTAAGAGGCCTTGTACAGACAAGACTTGCGGAACTTTAGGCAATTTCTATGTTTGTGTGCAGCGATAACACCGACGAACGCACACACGGGCATTTCGAGCGTTGAACTACGCTTGAAAAATTTGATCATATATACGATTATTATTTTAAGTGACATAATTTTGTAGTAAGTAAGTACACGCGTACGGCTTTGAAAAAAGTCTGGAATGTGTGTTGTATATCAATATATAAATAGGTACAGTATATCAATTAACATAAAAATGGTTCAATTAGGTGTTAGATGAATTAAAATCAAAAATTATGATATCTATTTTAATCACAGATTTTAATATTTGCTGTAAATTGGTTGTGAAAGTACTTTAACACGTCAAAAATAAATAATGTTTCCGTCTCTTTTTAACCGACTTCTAAAAAGGAAGTAGGTTCTCTATTCGTATGTTTTTTTTATGTGTGTCCGCGCATATCTCCGACAAGTGTGGATCGATTTTCAAAATTATTTTTTTGTTTGAAAAGGTATACTCCCAAGGTGGTCCCATTGTCACCAAGTCAGTTTCTGATGATGGGAACTCTGAGAAATTGAGGGCAACCCTCGAATATCATAGGCGCACATAACGTTTTCCATACATTTACAGAAGCTGTTAAAGTATTTGCGTCTGATAATCATAATTTCATGTGGCTGCGCTGATGACGGAAGGTGCAACTCCTCAACGGTCAGGACTTAAAAGAAAATTCCTTCAAAATTACACGTACATAAGGATCGATAGTTGTATTCTTTCAGGCTATTAGGTTGAACTGATGATAGACGGTAAATCTCATTAACCGACTTAAAAAAAGGAGGTTCTTAATTCGTCGGCTAGGAAAATTTTAGGTTTCTCCGTCATTGGTGTCGTTTTCATGGTTTTTGGGGTCGCTGATTACGAAAATGAGGTCAAAATGAAAATCCAAG
Organism: Diarsia dahlii; assembly: GCA_949775195.1. Taxonomy (NCBI): domain Eukaryota; kingdom Metazoa; phylum Arthropoda; class Insecta; order Lepidoptera; family Noctuidae; genus Diarsia; species Diarsia dahlii. The sequence continues at coordinate 11,528,397 of OX459218.1, read as the reverse complement.
ATGGCGGTCAGGAAATTTTTTGGTTTTCCGTCATGGGTGTCGTTTTAGGACTTAAAAGAAAATTCCTTCAAAATTACACGTACATAAGGATCGATAGTTGTATTCTTTCAGGCTATTAGGTTGAACTGATGATAGACGGTAAATCTCATTAACCGACTTAAAAAAAGGAGGTTCTTAATTCGTCGGCTAGGAAAATTTTAGGTTTCTCCGTCATTGGTGTCGTTTTCATGGTTTTTGGGGTCGCTGATTACGAAAATGAGGTCAAAATGAAAATCCAAGATGGCGGTCAGGAAATTTTTTGGTTTTCCGTCATGGGTGTCGTTTTCATGGTTTTTGGGGTCGCTGATTACGAAAATGAAGCCAAGATGGCGGCCAGGAACATTTTTGGTTTTTCCGACATGGGTGTCGTTTTCATGGTTTTCGGGGTCGCTGATTACGAAAATGAAGCCAAAATGAAAATCCAAGATGGCGGCCAGGATTTCTTTTTGTTTTTCCGTCATGGGTGTCGTATTCATGGTTTTTAGGGTCGCTGATTACGAAAATAAGGTCAAAATGTAAATCCAAGATGGTGGCCAGGAATTTTTTTGGTTTGTCCGTCATGGGTGTCGTTTTGATGGTTTTTGAGGTCGCTGATTACGAAAATGAGACCAAAATTAAAATCCAAGATGGCGGCTAAGAAAATTTTTGGTTTTTCCGTCATGGGTGTCGTTTTCATGGTTTTTGGGGTCACCGACTACGAAAATAAGGTCAAAATGAAAATAAAGATGGCGCTGACGAAAATTTTTGGATTTTCCGTCAATGGTGTCGTTTTCATAGTTTTTGGGGTCGCTGATTACGAAAATCAAGCCAAAATGAAAATCCAAGATGGCGGCCAGGAATATTTTTTGGTTTTTCCGTCATGGGTGTCGTTTTCATGGTTTTCGGGGTCGCTGATTACGAAAATGAGCTCAAAATTTAGTAATACATAAAATGGGTTTGTTAAACATGAAATCGAAATAAATATTAATAAGTTATACTAGACAAAATGTAAAATAACTGTCATGAAAAAGAAAAACATGGAATTATAGGCATTGTCATTCAAATAGTCCGTTAGCCGTTATCACGTTTCCACCGGGCACCTCGTGGAGGTGGACTGACACCCAGCGTTTTTTTTTGGTTGTTGTTTTTCATTGATTTTTATACACAATGTTCAAATCAGATTTTAAGTATTATATGTGATGAAGGGAAAAAAATATTTGATTTTTTGTTAGGTTTTGTGTTTGTTTTGGTTGTTTTTTTTCATTGTATAAAACACATGTTCAAATCAGATTTTAAGTATTATACGTGATGAAGGGAAAAAAATATTTGATTTTTTGTTAGGTTTTGTGCTTTCGAGGTCAAGAATCTCGATCACGCCTGAAGGAATGCTGGTTTATTTTGTAAAAAAAAAAAGGTCATTGGCCGTATGCAGCATGTAGACTTTGACCCCAGATAGATATGATTATTTCTTTTTTTAGTTTTTTACGTTTAATCATTTTGTTTGTTTCGTTTTTTTTTTAATGTATTTTTTTAATCTTTGTTGGAATTCAAAATTATGAGCAATGGCCGATAAGTAATCTGGGAGTGGTCTCTCCTCAAATGATTCAACTAAATCTTTCAATCTTGCTGATGTTTGCCTATATCTTGGCCGACTAGTTGTGTGTGATCCACGAGACAAGATTTGCTCCAGTTTCAGCTCTGTCAGGCTTTGCTGCCGACGAAGTTCATCCAAAAACTTCCATATAGATGGGTGATGAGCCGTTAGAAGTGACGAGAATCCCCTGTGAAAGCCTTCAACGGAGTTGTTCGTTCGAGGAATTTCCTGAAGAAATGCATCAAAAGTATTCCACAGATCAATAGGAAATCTAGGAGCTCACCTGCCCCGTCTTTCCAACCTTCCGATTCAGTTATCTTCAAAATAATCAACGAATTGTCGGAGGAGGCCAGAATGCACAATATAAAACTGAGATTCGAGCAGTTCGTCAAAAGCGTTGATAACTTGTTCTGATGGAACATACGCTAAAGCACATAATTGGCGAATATGCAATGCGTAATCAGGGGTGTGTAGTGTACTCAGTTTTAATAAACAAAAAATCAAATATTTTCTTCCCTTCATCACGTTTAATACTTAAAATCTGATTTGAACATTGTGTATAAAAATCAATGAAAAAAAACAACCAAAAATAAAACGCTGGGTGTCAGTCCACCTGTCCTCCACGTGGTGCCCGGTGGAAACGTGATAAAGGCTAACGGACTATTTGAATGACAATGCCTATAATTCCATTTTTTTCCTGTTCATGTTATTTAACATTTTGTCTAGTATCACTAAATTAATATTAATTTCGATTTCATGTTTAACAAACCCGTTTTATGTTTTACTAAATTTTGAGCTCATTTTAGTGAAAAGTGACCCCGAAAACCATGAAAACGACACCAATGACGGAAAAACCAAAAATTTCGTCGGCGCCATCTTGGATTTTCATTTTGACCTTATTTTCGTAGTCGGCGACCCCAAAAACCATGAAAACGACACCCATGACGGAAAAACCTAAAATTTTCCAAGCCGCCATCTTGGATTTTCATTTTGGCTTCATTTTCGTAATCAGCGACCCCGAAAACCATGAAAACGACACCCATGACGGAAAAACCAAAAATTTTCGTCGGCGCCATCTTGATTTTCATTTTGACCTTATTTTCGTAATCAACGACCCCAAAAACCATCAAAACGACACCCATGACGGACAAACCAAAAAAATTCCTGGCTGCCATCTTGGATTTTCATTTTGACCTCATTTTCGTAATCAGCGACCCCAAAAACCATGAAAACGACACCCATGACGGAAAAACCAAAAATTTCGTCGGCGCCATCTTGGATTTTGATTTTGACCTTATTTTCGTAGTCGGCGACCCCAAAAACCATGAAAACGACACCCATGACGGAAAAACTAAAAAATTTCCTGCCCGCCATCTTGGATTTTCATTTTGGCTTCATTTTCGTAATCAACGACCCCAAAAACCATCAAAACGACACCCATGACGGACAAACCAAAAAAATTCCTGGCTGCCATCTTGGATTTTCATTTTGACCTCATTCTCGTAATCAGCGACCCCAAAAACCATGAAAACGACACCCATGACGGAAAAACCAAAAATTTCGTCAGCGCCATCTTGGATTTTCATTTTGACCTTATTTTCGTAGTCGGCGACCCCAAAAACCATGAAAACGACACCCATGACGGAAAAACTAAAAAATTTCCTGCCCGCCATCTTGGATTTTCATTTTGGCTTCATTTTCGTAATCAGCGACCCCGAAAACCATGAAAACGACACCCATGACGGAAAAACCAAAAATTTTCGTCGGCGCCATCTTGATTTTCATTTTGACCTTATTTTCGTGATCAGCGACCCCAAAAACCATCAAAACGACACCCATGACGGACAAACCAAAAAATTTCCTGGCTGCCATCTTGGATTTTCATTTTGACCTCATTTTCGTAATCAGCGACCTCAAAAACAATGAAAACGACACCCATGACGGAAAAACCAAAAATGTTCCTGGCCGCCATCTTGAATTTATATTTTGACCTCATTTTCGTAATCAGCGACCCCAAAAACCATCAAAACGACACCCATGACGGACAAACCAAAAAATTTCCTGGCTGCCATCTTGGATATTCATTTTGACCTCATTTTGCCGACGAATTGAGAACCTCCTTTTTTTTCGGTTAATGAGATGTACCGTCTATCATCAGTTCAACCTAATAGCCTGAAAGAATACAACTATCGATCCATAAGTACGTATAATTTTGAAGGGATTTTCTTTCAAGTCCTGACCGTTGAGGAGTTGCACCTTCCGTCATCAGCGCAGCCTCATGAAATTATGATTATCAGACGCAAATACTTGAACAGCTTCTGAAAATGTATGGAAAACGTTATGTGCGCCTATGACATTCGAGGGTTGCCCTCAATTTCTCAGAGCTCCCATCATCAGAAACTGACTTGGTGACAATGGGACCACCTCGGGAGTATACCCTTTCCAAGACAAAAAGAATTTTGAAAATCAGTCCACAATTGACGGAGATATTCGCGGACACACAAACACGAATAGAGAACCTCCTCTTTTTTGGAGGTCGGTTAAAAATATATATTGAACTACAATCGACAATAACAATCGATCTTGAAATTCGAATTTGATTTGAAGATGAAAAAATTTTTAGCAATCTTTACAAACTAGCAAAAAAAACATGTTTGATCAAAATTAATAAGTGTATCAAATTGTGGTAATCGGCTTACAATCTCGAAAATATGTTTACGAAAAACACGGGAGCGTTTGTGACACAAAGCGATACGTCCGTCCTTTGGCAGTGGCCGATTCGTACTGGCGAGATAGAGTTTGCGCGGTCGATAATATAGTTAACTTTGAATTCAATTTACGAAATGAAATTATAGTTTATTGATAAAATAAAAATACGATTCTATTAGAAGGTTACCTTATAATTAATACGTAGTTTTTGAATTTTCTCTAAAGTGATTCTAAGGTATAGAAAAAAAATCTTAGTTGTCGAGACATTTTGTAAAAATTGCGACGTTTTAACATTTTTTTTCTGCTATTTTTTGTATTGAAGTTGAAAATGTGACTTCTTGGTACTCCAGTAGACCATATGGTGATGTTATTTATATTTTTTTTAATGTTTAGAATCGTTTGTAGTGTTATGTTCGGCTAAGCCAAACGTAACTCGATCGGTATTTTTGCGGAAAAGGGCTTTTGAATACGGGTGATTGCCATTAATATAAACATTATTTTGAAAATTCTTGTTCACTATTCACCAGAAAAAGAACTCGTCTCTTATAATAGCCAAAAGGAAGCTTCAAATTCTTCATAGATTTCCCACACGAACCGATCAAAATTGATCAAAATGAGATGATTTCGTGGAAGGAGCCTTAAGCTTAGATTGTACATAAGATGAAGTCTGAAAGTGGCGCCAGTGACTGAAAAGTTGTGTGGTAATTGGTTATCGTAGTATGGATATGTGATGCGGATAGAAAACAGCAAAAAAAACTTATAATTCATAATTTTATTTTCATTTTCCTCATTGTTCACATAAATCCTACAAATAAATACTACTATAAATAACGTGCTACAAAAAACGAATATTTTAAAACATGTATAAAGTCACCATCAGTAGTTTGAACAATATAATCTAGTTGAGAAGAATCTCCTTTTTTTTCTCTTCTGTTAGTACCCCCTCTAGTTAACCCTTTCTGTTCTTTATAGTTGATCCTTTAAAATCTCATCATTATGAACATCTTTAACTATGGACTAAATCCTGAAACCACATGAAAAACAAGTACCCTCCGTTGCTTTTAAAACAAATTGTCAACTCTAATGGTATACAAAACTTGTCAAAAACACGAAACAAATTGTTAAAAAATTGTGATATGAACATGTTTTCGACAAGTCCTTTACTAAACTTGTTACGGATACAAGTATCACCAACTTGTTTGTAAACGCGGAAATGTTAGTAAATTGTTTGAATTTACTATAGAGAGATAAATAATGGAAACCTAATTGTCTGTCTTTTGTCTTCTATTACAACCAGCTTGAAACATAAGCAAGTATTCATCAACCTTGCAACATGTCGCCAACATGTTGCGCAACTCAAAAGCACGTTACACAACATTGTTTCTCAACAAATTCGATGCCCAATCAAAGCTGTCCCTTCACTGTGCTAGTACCCAAACTACTCAAATCATCTTTCTTATGAATAGGATCTCTTTTAGCAGTCGAAAACTTTTTAGCTTCAGCAACTGCTTTATAATATACATCTTTAAGATTTCTCTTTGTCATATCCTGATGTAGATTTTCATTATCGTTTATTTCTTCGCTTTCAATAGAATTTGCTTTCTTATTCATCATTATATCTGTTACTTGGGCTTCTTCGTTGTAAGCCGCTGTAGTCCTGGTATGTTTTCTGCCGTAATTTTTGAAGAATTTCCGGAGTTTTCTTCGCGGCCTATGTTTCGTTGTGTGGTGTTGTACTATGTAAATGTTTCGTTTTTTTCTATCGTGTTTATCGAAAATCTGTGAAAGAAAATGGGATTTTATAAATATAACATAACAACACGCCCCAAGAGTTCCGCAGAAGTGAACGTAGGTCACCCACATTTCGCCAGATGTTTAAGTCCCATACAATAGAGGGCGAGCCTATTGCCATCAATTGGGTACAAATCCAGTCTCCGTGACTGCTACTTAGAAATTCCTAATGGGAAATCCAATATAGCACTTTGCCAAACCTGGGAATTCAACCCAGGACCTCATTGACAGCAGACCAACGAGGCAGTCAGATAAGTTTTAGCCCCATGTCATAGGGGGCGAGCCTATTGCCATCAACCGAGCACAATAAATTGTCAACTCTGTGGTTATTTTAAAATCAAAAAATAATATTACGCCGACGATTCCCAAAGGTATTGTAGAAATGTTCCTAATAGTACACCCGCGAACCACCGTCGAAGTTGGCAACAAGGAAGGTCGGTCGACCTTCCGATCTTTTTTGCAAACTTGGCCAAAGATAGATCATCATGAAAAGGTTTGGAAAGAGAAAAGAAAGACGTTAGCCCAGAAGTGGCATACAAGCATAATAAACAATAAAAAAGTGACTTAAATATACTTACTGTGAATAGATCATAAGCATTCAACTGCTTATTCAGAAAAGCTAGTTGTTTTTCCAAATAACCTTTTACACCGGTCATTTTACTCTGAAAAAGCAAAAAACATAAGTTATGCAATCACGCGTTTTTTGCGCAAAATCTGCGACATCAAATGTCATGCTGCATGCATCCGTTTTTTTTTTGGTGGGTGGTAAATCATCAAATGACTCCTCTAGCTCTGGGCGGAGCGGAAGTGAGTGTCAGACTTCTATTGATTAAAAACCACCCATGTTCCTTCTTAGACCGGGGTCACGGTATGTCATTCTAACAACTCGCAGCCCCCGAGAGACGAGGATCTTAAGAAAATGTTGACGCCGCGACAGTTCGGGCGAAAACCATTTAAAGATGCCCGCCCCGAGGATGGGCGAAACACGTGTCGAGTATAAGTTAGGATGCATGGCAAACTATTATTGTTTTCCCTGTTTGTGCATATTTTTGCTGCATCACTTTTTCGACGAATTTCATTCGTGCCTCGAAAACCTGGTATAAGCTGTCATTTTTGAATGTCAGAAAAATTAAAGCGAAGTTACAATCACAGGCACAAGGCATAATAACTTGTGAAAGTACTGTAGTTGCACATCCATGGCAAGAGACTCCATGAGCCTGTATCATCCCACTGCAGGGCAAAGGCCCCATGGCTTCCAGTTATTTCGATCTAAGGCTAATGTGAACCACTGGTCGTTGGTCTTGTCCAGATCTTCTCGCCATCTTTTACGAGGTCTACCGCGACGCCTTCTGACTGTGTCAGGGCTCCGGAAATTGGCTATTTTGGCCCACATCTCAATGGAAATGCGGCGGACGTGCCCAGTCCAGTCCCACTTAAGCTTAGCGGCTTTTTGAGCAACGTCAGTAATTTGCGTTTTGGAGCGCAGTTTTGTGTTGCGTACACGGTCGGTTAGTTTGATGTCTAGAATGCTGCGCTCCATTACACGTTGGCAGACCTTGAGTTTGGACTTTTGAATCTTTGTCAGAGACTCCATGAACTCTTTAAAACTACTAAACTTGCGTACCTTTTCTTCATCCGGCATATCATCAAACTGCTCCAGTAGATCCTGAACGGAGTGTACAGCATCCAGGTACTTAGATCTATCACCAGTTGATATACTTTGCTGCCTTTCTCCTGATTTTGCTGCATTTTGGAAGTCTGACTTATCTGGATAAACAACGTATAAACAGAATAATGGCATATTAGTTTGACAATACTGTCAAACTACTGAGTGTGAACTGTGAAGCCCCAACACAGGACACGCCACACCTCCTCTCTTACCCGTCGTGCCCAAGTAATTGCACGTTCAAGGATTTAAACCAAGCAAACAAAAGAGCTGCTGCTGCCCTGGTTGCTACGTACTAGATAGACAAAATTTGATTTGTCGACTCGAATAGAAGAAGATTAGATGAGATATTAAAGGATGGTTGTCAAAGAAACTGAAAGCTGTAACCATGAGGCGAACATTCTAAGGAACCAAAAAAGAGATTTTTGAAGAAACTATTCTAGTCGCACTGCGTGCTGTCTCCGTACCCTCAAAGCATTTCCCTTTACCTTCAGGTCTATCTGGCAACTCCTGCATCAAGTCTTCGTCATCCTGGTTCGGGGGAGGCTTGAATAGTAGTTCGGTTTGATCGTCTGGTTGTTTCTCTGGGTCTTCTGTCTCGTCTTTGGTGTTAGTCAGCCATTCCAGGAAGATCTGGAGATCTGGTGGCAGTTCTGAAACAAGGAAAGAAAAAAATATATTTGCCCGAGACTTCGCCGTCGTGGATAAAAAATGACGAATTTCCATGCAATCTTCCATCCCCTGTTTCAGCCCCTTGGGAGTTGAATTTTGAAAAATTATTTCTAAGTGGATGCCTACGTCATAAAAGGAAATTTTTGCACGGTTCCTTTTTGGGACAAGCCCGCCACACTATTCCCAAATCACTAACTTCTATAAGCTAGAATTAACAGTGGCGACCACCAGAAAAGCGACAATGAAGTTTGACAAAGTCCCAGAGAAACGATTTAACTGTCTTGGATCCCGTAACGAAATTAATCAAAAAATAATAGCGAAGGAGTATGAAAATACACGGTTACTGTGGCATAACCGGGGCGAACCTGCAGATAAGTTAGTTCAAGTGAACTTACTAGTGCAGGTTTTCTGTTGGACCTGGTAGTCTACGAGGTCCGTCAGAAGACGCACCAGCTGCTGCATCAGAGCATTAGCTATGGAACCCTGTCTTGTTTCTTCAGATCTTGCTCCTGAAAACCAAAAGAACTGTTTATTCTTGTTGACAGTGCGATGTTAACTCAGAGTGTAACGTTCCCACTGGTGGGAAACAAGTTCCCTCTTTATAGGAGAAACTGTTGTAATCGACGACATGGATCCAGTGCGGGTTGACATCAGTTTCCTAACGATGTTTTCCTTTACCATTTTGAGAGAGATCGATTTAGAAAAGAAAATATCCGAAAGAGAATCAAGGTTAACGGCTCCGTGATACATTCCCGGAAAATTATCAAACTTGACTGCCAGTAGGCATGGCCCATTGCTCGCAGAACGCATGGCCGATGAAGCCAAAAAGTTCTGGAGTGGTGACTGTGAACCAGAAGACGTTGCAATAGAAGGCCTCTCACTAGAGTGGACCGATGACCTCGTGAAGGTTGCGAGGATCCACGGGATGCAAGACGCACGGGACCGGTCAATGTGGTGACACTTGGGGAAGGCCTATGTCCAGCTGTGGACGCCTTTCGGCTGAAATGATGGATGAAGACTGTAAAGATCAAATACCGTTTCTCTTTAGATCATAGGATAGATTGTCGACATTCCTCGTCTCCTGCACCATCTTAGCTGTTTTTTTGCAAACCTCCTTCATGTTGAGCGACAGTGCTGCGAATAATGATTTCTGGTCGATATCCGGATAGTCTTCCTGTAAACAAATTGCTACTAAGATTAACATGACATCTAAAAACATACCAATCGAATTGAGAACCTCCTCTTTTTTGGGAAGTCGGTTAAAAAGACGTTACAGTGTCTTAAAGTGTGTGACTCAAGCTGTGGCGTGAAAGTGTTTGCGTACCCGTCCCATTTGTGCCACTTGCAGAACATCTCCCACCTGGACACGAGTTGCCATGGATGAACTGGAAGTCCTTAAATAGACTCCGGACACAGGTTGGTCGAAGCAAGGAAAACCTGTTCAAGTGGAGATTCATAGTTGACTCTGCCCTGGACTGTAAATGTGGTGTTGCCCCACAGACGATGGTACACTTGATATCGTGCCCTGCCTGTTCCGTTACTTGCACATCACAGGAGCTAAATTCGTCGCTAATATTTGGGCTGACTCAATTTAAATATTGTCATCGTCACGCTAAGAAGAAGAAGAGACACCTTGAAAAACCGAAGGGTTTATTTGGACAGAGGTATACCTAATAGCACACCCACCCACATTTCACCAGTTATGTTCAAGTCCAATGTTAAAGGGGGCGAGCCTATTGCCATCAACGGGTACAATTCCAGACTCCGTGGCTTGTACTGAAAAATCCTGATGGTAAAACCTAATAAAACTTTGTTCTGCTTTGCTTTGCTTTGGTTTGAATCGAACCTAGGACCGTGTGCACAGCTGTTCAGCAGTAAGAGAGATTCTTACGGGTTTTTATTATTTGGACATACAGGTACAAGAACAGACAACACTAACCTCTATTTCATCTCTGCTCCCGTCTTTTTCTTTCTCAATAGGGCGGTTATATTCTCTGTCTTGTAATTCTGGGTAGTGTACCAACCTGGACAAAAAAATCGCATCATCCTACGGCTGGGCAAAGGCTTCTCACCATGACTTCCAGTTATTTCGATCCAAAACCAACGTGGACCACCGATTGTAAGCCTTGTCTAGATCATCCCGCGGTGAGCTGTGGGCTAAAATAGCTACTTTCTGGGCCGTGACATCAGTTAAACTGAAAGCTGTCACCAATATCTTAGGTAGGTTATAATCATTCTTTTGCCCTTAGCCCAATTTATTTGGGGTCGGCGACACATGTCTTCTTCTTCCACACTTCTTTATTACCTACGAGTCATCTCAGCAGTCACCTCCTTTCTAGCTATATCATTCTTCACACAGTTCATATATACCTACGCTAGGGAATGGGCAACTACAGTGCTTTCACAAGTTATTATGCCTTATGACTGTGACTTCGTTTTATTTGTTTTTCTGACATTCAGAAGTGCCTGTATTGGTTTAATTGAAATAAATGCTTTGAGTTTGAGTTCATCCATCGTTTCTTTGGTCTTTATCTACTCTTACAGCCATCTACATTCATACTCAACATTTTCCTCAATACATCTAGGCTTGGTAGGTAAATGATGAAATAATTTACCCAAAATTCTCATCCTGGTCAATAGACCTCGGAACCCGTTCCTTAACATCCGTGCTATCTTCGTGAACACCGGATACTGCATCTGAATGAGGATTGATCTTTCGAGCAAACTTTCTTATTTTGTTTTGTACCCATCTACCTGAAATTAAGAGTATTAATGTTAGACTTCCAGACCGTTTTCGGTCACAGTGGCCGATTAAAGAGGAGGCTAGCTAACAACGTGGGAGTTCTTATATTATAGTTCACCAGCGTGTGTCCAGATACAGACGAACTCTCTTCTCTTCATTTCTCTCGTTTCTCTTTCCTATTTGTCATACTAATTAATTCTCTCTTACTTTTTAGAGTTTCAATAATAATGAAGACGTCCAACTGGACCCATTCGGGGCTGCGGGTTGTTTGCAAGAGATACCGCGGCCTCGGTACAAAGGACAAGAAGGAATATGGGTGGTTTTTAGTCAGAAGAAGTCTGACACTGCCTACCGCCCAGAGCGGGAGGAGTCATTTGATGATTTCCCACCATCCAAAAAAATTAAATAAAAAAAGGCGTCAAAATGCTGGCTCTGGTCTAAGCCAACACAGTGTATATTGCCATCCACACGTTAGACAAATTACTAATACCTGATCTTTTAAGAAAATCTTTCTTCTTCACAGCTTGCTTATCCACTACAGCATCATCTATTTTACCCTTCATATAACCATCCATTTTATCCGTCTGTATGCCATACTCGTCATCATAAATATCATTCCAGAAGATCAAATTACTGTCATCAGCATTTCTTTTAACTATTGCTTTGTACTTCCTCTTTTTGTCTTGTTTAGGTTCAGAAATGGTTTTCTTAAATGTATTCTTATTTGTAGTTGTTATATTGGCAATGCTGTTGGCTACTGCTGCTGTCGTTGATGTAGTTATATTAGAAACTGTAGAAATAAATTGGTTAATATTATTAACTGCTTCGTTGGTCTAGTGGTCGCAAGCGCGACAGCTGAGGTCCTGGACTCGAATCACAGGTCAGGTATAGTGCTATTAGATTTTACCATCAGGAATTTGATGCCTGATGATGGAGGAGTCTGGATGATGGCAATAGACTCGCCCCATATTGCATGGGACTTCAGCATAACAAAATGGTGAAATGTGGGTGTACTAATAGGCACACCTCTTTTCGGGCGATTTTCTAAAAATCTCCCACCTGGGAACGAGTTGCCATAGCTAACCCGAGTCTTTCAATAGACTCCGAACACAGCTTGGTCAAAGCAAGGAAAACCTGTTCAGGTAGAGATTCATATAATTATGACTCTGCCCTGGAGTGTAAATGTGGTCTTACCCCACAAACGATATGATGGAACACTTGCTATCGTTACTGCCTATAAGATCCTGTTATTTACACATCACAGAAGCTGATAAACGCTTCTGAAAATGCCAAACTCGCCGCCAAATTTTGAGCCGACTCAACCAGAATTGTCATCGACACGCTAAGAAGAAGAAGTCATCATCATCATTCTCTCTTGTCCTTATACCAATTCATTTGGGGTCAGCGCAGCATGTCTTCCTCTTCCATACATCTCTGTTTCTCGTCATCTCATAATAGATTCTAAACTTTTTGGGAACTTTAAAGCGTCTGTTAAGCAATACGGCCGACGGAAAGTGTCTGGGAGTATTTGCGATTTATTTTTAAGGATATTGCTTAGAATATACGTAAAAATCAGCTTGGAGAAAATACGTGAAGTAAGTAATTTTTGTATGTACCTTGATGACCTGATACCTAAAAATTGGCCGTCCAAGCAAGCTAGCTGGTAGTAGTGTGCTCTTAGTTCATACTAACACTACTCAATCGCCCACATTTCCTTCGTCAGAAAATACTTGACGTCTGGCGGCCCTGGGATCTTGGACTTATAAGACACTCCTAAGAAAAACTGGCCAAGTGCAAGTCGGAATTGCACATGAAGGGATCTATACCATTGTAGCAGATATTGGGAGATTTTCCATGTTATTTAAGCAGTTTTTGTCCCAGTATTTTAAAAAATTGAGGCTCAGTAGTTTCAGGGATAAGGCGGGGGGAATGGTCGGACAGACAGACACACGGTGATTCTGTAAGGGTTCCGTTTTTTTCTTTTGAGGTACCTACGGAATTAAAAAATCAAAAGGTAACATACCTACCATGACCATCAGCAGCAGTAGAAGCATCAGTAACATTAACATTATCAACTAATTTGACTTCAGTTATATTAACGGTACCATCTTCAATGGAGAGAAGGACCCTGACAAATGTTAAATGAGGTTTTTTTGCAAATAGGTTTTTACACACACTTTTACATAAGTCACTTCTTTTTTAAACTAGATGGGCAGGTGTTTCGTACCTGACTACTCCGAGAAGAAACATCGTAAACAAACTCAGATGTCATAGTCTCTTTTAAGGTCCAAACATAATCTTGGTATACACACATGAAGACTATGCAAATTAGTGTCTGAGATGGTCTTTTGAAGAAAGCACCACACAGATTTGAGAGGACCCGTCCAGTCAGTGCAAGCATTTGTCAGTTATCGTGGAGCTCGACTTGCAACTCGAGGAGCTCAACGTCACGACAAACAATACCAAAGAAAGGACATTACCTGGATCTATGACCTATGTTCTCGATCATGTCTGAGTCGTACATAGGGTAAGCAGAGTCAGTGGTAGTGATGTTGCTTTCGGTTGAACTGTTGGTGTTGAGCGTTAGTAACATGTCCTTGATAATGGAACTAAAAATAAATTATAAGTTGTCAATATTTGATATAAATATTGATGGACGGAGAGGGAGAGGAAGGCCAAAAAGAAGATGGATGGATTGTGTGAGGAATGATATGAATGAGAAAGGAGTAAATGCCACCGTGACGTCTAACATCGAAGAATGGAAGATGAAAACGTGTTGCGCCGAATATAATGGGAAAAGGGTAGGAATATGATGATGTTTAGAGATTGATGATGATTGATGATGATGTTTAGAGATTGATGTTTAGAGATTGATAGAGTGGGTGCTTAATGCAGTTGCTTGCTCTGTTATCTCACTTGTTTACTCGGCCCCTCTCACTCAGAGTTATGTCGAGTTCGTCCTACCTTATCAAAAGCTATAGAAAACCTAAGCCCTGCAATGAGACGTTGCTGTTTTATAATAATGATGATCAACAACTAGTGGACATAGGCTTCCTCTAAGCATCATAAAAAGTCAGCAACTCAAAAGTATTTTCATTTTTCCAACTACTAGCTGAATAAGTATTTAAAATCTAGCTGGGCAGGATATCTGGCTAAACGCGGAGATGGCCGATGGAGTAAGGTACTGACCAAATCGTGGCCACGGTTGAGCCTAAGCAACTAGGGCTGTCCAAACACTTTATCGTCAATATCGCGGGAAACGAAATGATGAGAGACGCACAGAACAGAGAAAAGTGGCGACAGAATGTGGAGGCATACACCCAACATTGGGTGATTGCGGGCTGAAATGATGACGATGTCATGGAGTGACTGCTTATCTGGCCACCACAACCCAGTCACTAGGCACAACCTAAATACAGTATTATACAAATCCACTTACCCTGAAGATTGTCTCGGCTTTTCTTTTTTCCCATATTCAAGAGCTTTAAAAAAATCACCGACGACTGCGAAAAAATTGCTGAGAGTCATATTATCGCCTGCTGCTAGACTATAGTTTGCTCCACGATGATTTTTAGCCGTAGAATTTAAAGCAGAAATATTCCTGTTGTCTGATAAAGAAACTGCAAGTACTGGTGATTTGCTATAAGTAAAATTCATAGGTACGGTAGTTACTGTAGCAGTAGGTTCTAGTCTATGTTCAGCCTTTTGAAATAATTCAGATTTTTTTGTTATTTTGTTTGCTGATTTATCAAACCAAGATGCCGTCACCTCAGTCTCCCTTTTGAACCTTCTGGCAGTAGACCTATTCAGGTAAAGGTCAAAATAATTAGAAAACGTTTCCGTCACTTGCGGATCTATCGTCGAATCAGATATATCAAATTGATTGTAAAAATTCGGGTAGTTGAGATTATCATTCATCAAATTAAGTTCTTCTTTAAAGTTCGTTAGAAGAGGAATATCGAACATAAGATTGAAATTTTGCAGTCCAAATTCAGGGTCTTTAACTGACATAAGTATTTTTCCTTGATAATTCTCGTTAGCTGTATTGTCACCCAGTTTGACTGAGCTTTTATTGATGGTCACTATCGAGTTAGGAGCTTCGGGTTCGAAATTTGTAGCATCCGTAGGATTTTTCGGTTGGTCAGACGGTATATTAACTTTCTTGAGCTTATTAGACATACCATTAACTGGTCTAGGAATAAAACTTTGTGGGGTACTATATATTTCAATATTTTTCGCTCTAGTTCCTTCAATGTAATTTTTCAATTGTAATGCTGAATCGCTTAACTTATTCATGTTTAGTTTGTCAAAAAATCTGTCAATACTATTTGTGTTATTTTCTGTACTAGCTCCCCGATATCCAGTAGAATCCTTGTTATCACGAAAGTCACTGGAACTTTCGAATTTGGTTGATAGTAAGCGTCTGTTTCCTCCAGTCATAGCAGCTATTACTTCGTTGTCTTCATCGTCTAGTCCTATATCTTTGAAAGTTGTAGTAGTTTCAGTTGTAATTTCGGGCGGTTTTGTATTATAGACAAGGCCAAGGTTTGCACTCGGTGAGACTAAGGAAGAATGAACAAAGTGTGGCCAGCTAGTCTGTTTTAGTTTTGGCTGTTTGTGGAATACTGGTCTTGCTTTTAGCTTGATATGTTTAGAAACTGCTTTTATTATTTCTTCGTTATTCTCGAAGTCGTCTCTTGCTTTAGTTGTAGGTTGCAATTCAAATCTGATACCTTCTGTTTTTTTTCCACTGACACCTTTATTACTCCCGGTCTGTGCTGGTGGCAAAAATTATAATGAACGTTATAAAGATATTGTACAAACATGTGATCTAATTAGATTTATTTATAGAAACTCCGTAGACGTGAAAAAGGATAAAAGATTTGATGGTTTTTTTCATTAAATAAACGTAACAATTACTAATAAGAAAATGGGTTTGGCCCATCTACGGTCAAACCTAGGCAAGTGCAGCTTAACCTGAAGATTCACTCAAGTATCTGTTATTATTTAGCCATGAGGCTCCTCCTCTTGAACAGCTGTAGTTGGGTAAAAAATTAAACAAACCTCCTCTCCAGGTTAATTCGACATCTTTTTCGGATGCTTCATTTGGTTTATCGTCTTTCGGGACCGTTGGGGTTCTACCTTTAATAACAAAAACATATTTTAATTCGGCATTTTAATGAGATGACATCAGTCCTGTGTCCCAGCAGTGAGAACATAGTATAGTAGTAGTAAGCCCTTGATTTAGGTTTTTATAAATATACCTATATTCATTCACATAACAATTCGGCTTATTGGACGATTCGCACGAATTTAACTCGCACAAAACGTGCGAATCGACTCCTTTAAAACATATTATTTTTTCTGTAGTCGATTCGCACGAATTTCATTTATTGGCGTGCGAATCGACACCCTCACAAATATGTAGTAGGCTATTCGCACACATTTCATTTTAAGGTTTAAAAAAATTCAAGTACAGTCGTATTCAGCCATCACTGAAATAAAAATAAAAAATAATCGAAGTTTAAAAAGCAGATATTTACTTGAAAGTAAGAAAGATCTGTATGGAATAAGTGATAATAATAATTACTTAAAACGTGGCATATCTACATTTTTACTAATACAAAACAATATAAACATGACCGCAAAATTCGCCTATTACAGGAAAAATGAAAGAGAAAGCTATATATATGCTATCACGCTCACTCGGGTTGGTCATGGGTCTACATTTGGTTTACTTTTGTATTGTAACTGTAGGAAAGTACACGTGCCGGACGGTAATTTAAGATAATTATTGTGATGTGACACAGTGTTGTGTGCTGGAAGGACATCAAAGTAATGTGCAGGCGTTAAGCATGTAAGTAATAGAATTATTAGTATTAACTGTGATAACATTATTAACCCCTTTATTCTGAGTGACTGAGAATTATGAGAAATCTTTCTTAATTTTTAATTTATTATTTATTGCCTATAAAAATATATTTTATAACGATCTACTATAGTTCAAATATTAATATAAAAAAGCTTTTTATACTCCGGTTTGTATTTAATACTACATATTAATAATAAATAATTATAAACTGTGGTCGTTGAAGAGCAAGTGACGCCACCTAGTGGAAGCGTCACCAAATCATCGATTACAAAAATGAGTCAACATAAGTTTGCTTTTAGTATTGCATAATTTATTGCCTATAAAAATATATTTTATAACGATCTACTATAGTTCAAATATTAATATAAAAAAGCTTTTTATACTCCGGTTTGTATTTAATACTACATATTAATAATAAATAATTATAAACTGTGGTCGTTGAAGAGCAAGTGACGCCACCTAGTGGAAGCGTCACCAAATCATCGATTACAAAAATGAGTCAACATAAGTTTGCTTTTAGTATTGCATAAATGATGATGGATACTATGCACAACTTTTATTTACTATCTGCTCAGCAAAGAAGTTAATTATATTAATAATGTTTAATGCGATAAAAGTAATTCTGGTAAAACCTCCTTGATTTAATTAGTATCTCATTGGATACTTATTTTAATTTTCAGACAAAATAGAAAGCTTCTTGAAAATACCTAAGTATGGCGGCAGAACCATCGACGAGTAGAGATGAAAGGGCTGACATTGGTTTTATAAAATCAGAAAGAGGTCAAGAACTTCTATTAAGGCATGGATATAGATATAATAAGCAGCGCAAGAACAAAAATGGTGTTACAGTCTGGAGGTGCGTCAATAGACAACGTTGTAAAGCACTCTTACATACAAATAATGATCTCCTGTTAACAAAAGAAGAACCTCATTCATGCCAACCAAGCGTCATAGAAAATGAAATGAAGTATCAGTTAGACAAATGCATTAAACGATCGGAGAAAGAGCTCACAACTATACCAAAAATTTATGGTGAAATGGTTTCGGACTTGCATAATGCTGGATATGATCTCATACAAAAAGTTCCTGATTTTAAAAATATTAAGAAAAGACTCTATCGACACAGAAACACATCACTACAGGTAAAAAAATTGAGATTCAAAAAAGTTACAGATCTTATTATTCCTCCATGCTACGAAGATTTGAAGTTTGCTGATTATGGATATAAGAAAACAAGAATTACACTTTTTGCAAACCAAAATGTTATAAAATATATTGAAACAGCAGAAAGCGTTTTCTGCGATGGGACGTTCAAAAGCTGCGTACCACCATTTTTGCAAGTATACACGTTACATATAGATTTGGGAAGTACCCATGAACATACAAATATTTTACCAGCCATATACGCTTTACTACCGGACAAACAAGAAAAAACATACGAATTTTTTTTTTCCCTTATAAAAAGTCGAATTCCTCAATTTTCTCCACGTATATTCACCACAGATTTTGAAAAAAGTGCGATGGCTGCTATTAAAAAAATATTTCCTGACGCACGTATTCAAGGTTGTTTATTTCATTTCCAAAAGTCTTTATGGAGAAATGCAAAGAAGTTAGGTATGGATAAATCATTAATTGATAAAATGCATGTTAAACGTTGCATGGCTCTAGCATATGTACCTCGAGAATATAGATCAGATGGCTGGTTATATATTGAATCAGAAAATGAGCCTGAAAAGAAAATTACTCAATTTAATGATTATTTTGTTCGTACTTGGTTAGATGAAAATGCTTATTTCTCAAACACATGGTCATTTTTTGATGTGTGTCATAAAACAAATAATGCCATCGAATCATGGAACTCGCGTTTTAACAGATTGGTAAAACCTAAACCAAACATTGCAATGTTTTTGGATACTTTACGTAAAGATTCCAATTATTATTTAACTCTTTATAATAAAAATCAGTATATTTCAGTTAAAAGTCCTGAGAGAATAAAACTTCAAAAAAGAATCGAAGACATCGTAAGCCAATTGAATCGTGGCGAAATTAATATACAACTTTGTATTGAAAAATTACGAAATTAGTTGGCGGTAATATTGTATACATAATAAATATATAACTGATGATTATTTTATTCCTAAAAGGTAACGACTGTGATTTTGATTGTGATTAAAGCCAAATATCTATTTTTATAATTCTCGTAAGTTTATTTTTTAACCTGTTATATATAAATTAGAAGTAAGCATTTTATTATTGTTGTGACTTGATTTATTATTGTTGATTTGTTAGTTGTATATAAAAGTTTAGTCACTTTTATACGTTATTTTAAAGAAAAATCTGTGATTCAAATTGTGATTATAGCCCTAGTTCTAGTTTTATGATTAAAAGTTTTATTGTTATAATGATGAGAACTGTGTATTTTAGGTACACTTCTAAAAAACATTAAGACATGTTTTTGTTGTACCAAATGTTCGTCAATAATAAATATAAGAAAAAGTTGTTAATTATATATATACCTACCTTATTAAAAAAGTAAATGTTTGGGTAAAGTAAAAAAAAAAAAGTAAATTTTTAGTACTTTTATTTTTTATTACGTGGTTAGTGGAGTAGTAGTTTGTTAGTGACATTTATTATTCTGTGATCGATATTTGCTCATTTTTAATCCTCAAACCACGAGCTTAGAAGATGTTTAGTACTTAGTTTTAATTTTAATACAGATATTGTTGATTATAGATTGTGTTTTTATTTTCTATCTATTACGAGTAAAACATATTTGACCTTACTACTTCTGTGCTCAAGTGTACTTTATCTTAACTGCATTTCATAAAAAACAATATGTGTGCGAATAGCCTACTACATATTTGTGAGGGTGTCGATTCGCACGCCAATAAATGAAATTCGTGCGAATCGACTACAGAAAAAATAATATGTTTTAAAGGAGTCGATTCGCACGTTTTGTGCGAGTTAAATTCGTGCGAATCGTCCAATAAGCCAACAATTCACACTGTGTTTGAAATATTTAGTTCACTAATTAATTTATTACAGCTAAAGCCAATGAAATATCAAAAACAAACAGTAAATTTCATTAATAAAAATATAAGGAATTTATGAAAATAAAAAATCATCTTTGCAAAATGATCGCTGAGTTCACACCCCACAATAATTATGTCGACAACCTCGCGAGTCAAGTCAAGATACTTGATTTGCTTAATGGTATTTTTATTTGAATGCCAATAATGAATTCAATATTTCTTTCGATCTTTGCTGTTGCAATTTGTGTTAAACTGTACTACCAAATTGACTAGGAAAGCATCAAAAATACCTCTTTTTAGCCTCTCAAGCGCACTAGTTTTGAAAACATTTGCGTCTGCCAACAATTTAGTCTTATGATCAGGAGCAGTGTGTACTGTTGGAGATTCTTTCTCATTCCTGGATTCTTTCTTCCCATCTAGGACTCCATAATCACTGTATGCCTGAGCTTGTTGTACCAAGTTATTATTTTGACCGGCTAGATAATCTTCGACGTATTCAATGTCTGTAAGATCTCGGCCTGTCTTTAGACCTTCAGTGAGTTCTTGTATCTCAAATGTTGGTTTCGGAAGGTCGAGTTGCTGTATGGAAAAATAATACCATTTTGTCATAATTAAAGTCCGGGCAATTTAGACATCTGTAGGATTTTTCAAATCACCATAATAGATGAAAAATGTGAAAAGTCCTCATCGATCCTACGATAAGTCTGTGAACAGGCTCTCCGCCCTGTATCTCGAAAAGGATTCAACGTATAAAAAAATTTGAAGCAAATGTTGTAGTAGGGAACTTCATTGTATACCAATATTGATCATACATACAAATAGCGAGAAACCCATAATATATTGAACGTCTAAGGAACGAAATATTTGCAATAGCACGTTTTTTTCCAATTTTCAGCTGGGTGGGAATTTATATAACCTCACCCCTATTTTTTGTTCTAATTCGACCAGACTATTAGTAATAAATGCAGATGGTGATGGTGAGAATGATTTTCGTGGTATACGCATGTGATGAGGATGCTAAGGGGATGTGCAATTTTACGCGAAAGGATAAACACATCTCCGACGGGATGACGAGTAATACAGAAGTATGGAAGAAGAAGACATGCTGCGCCGACCCTAAATGAATTAGGATAAGGACAAGAGAATGATGATTTTCCTGTTGCATCAGTATCCCTTGATGAAAATAGCAATCCAGTTATCGAACCTTATTTGTAATCATGGAGTTGATCTCATCTGGGTACAGCGGCATAGCACCTTTCCAGTTTGAATTTAGAACCCCTTGAGGTGGATTAAACGGTTTGAATTTCATTTGCTTTTGCGCCATTTGTTTTTCCTGTGAAGAAAGCAATGATCAGTACCGCTAAGACGAACTCCACGAAAGCGGAGACGAGTCATGAGTCGAGTGGAAAGGAGATGTGTTGTAAACAATCAATCATCAGCATGATTTCAGCTGAAAGACGTCCACTACTGGACATAAGCCTCCCCCAAGTGTCGCCACGTTGTCCGATCCCGTGTTTCTCGCATACAGTGGATCCCCGCAGACAACCGTCACCAGCTCTTCGGTCTACCTAGTGGGAGGCCTTCTAACACAACACTCCAAATTACCAATAGAAAGAAAGAAAGAAAGAAAAAATATTTATTGCCGCAGAATTCTAAAGGTACAATAAAAAAGCAGTAAACACAACTTACAACAAAAAAAAAAATATTGTTACAAAGAAGAAAAAAAAAAAATTTGAGTTTACATAACACTTAAAAGTTAAAATAAAAAACAACTGCGACAAATAGGTTACCACTCAGCATGGTGCTGCGCTATGGGGACCCACAGCACAGCGCTGGTTTTCAGTGGTAACCCTTAAAACAAAAAAAAATAGAATTTCTTTATTCAGACTTCTCGTCACCACTTAGGTTTAGACGAAGAAATTGAACATAGAGCTGACCGGATGCAACTGAACAACCGTATTTTACTTAGAGCGACTGCCTATCGGATCTCCACAATCCAGTAACTACAGGGTAATATCATACCGCTTGGTAAGACTAGTTGCCAAACTTTCAAGCCACTGACTACCTATAACGTCCGTCAAAGATCTACAAATGAGAGCCGAGTCAACCATTAATTCAGTTACAAAGAATAATCTCACATACAGTTTCTTACCCTTGTCAGACGTGGAAATTTAACAAAAATGTCATACATAAAATCATAACATGCCAACGGGGAATGGAGCGGAGTATGTTAAACATAAAAAGAATAAACAAAATAAGGCATACAAAAATACGCAACATAACAAAGGCAACAGATGGTTTAGCACAATCCCTAGCAGTGAAATGGAAGTGGGCAGGACACATAGCACGCCTGCAAGATCAAAGGTGGACTAAAAGAGTGACAGTATGGAGGTGGCCAGTGGGCAAAAGAAAGAAAGGGAGACCCTGCAACAGATGGGAGGACGAAATCAAACACACAGCGGGTCCAAACTGGATACAAATAGCGCAATCCAGAGAAAACTGGCTCAATTTGGAGGAGGCCTATACCTGCAGAGGGGTTCTTACAGAATAATTTCGGAAACAGCAAATAATATTATATTTAAACTAACAAACCAAATCTTTTTTCTTTTAACACTAACAAACTTTGTAAATAGTATTTCTGTAAGAAATAAATGGCTTTTTTATTTTATTTTTATTTATTTTATTTACAGTTTCTTCTCCACTCTCCCGCCTTTTCCTCTGCTCAGGTTTTTCCATTTCATGACGATTCTCAGACTCATCAGTCAGTACTTCTTTAAAATCTTCATAACCAAGGTTTTCCTCCTCTTCATCTGGTTCGAACTGCATCAGCCTTCTTAGGTTAAGAATTCTGTCTTTCATTGGTACCATAAGACCGAGAAATTCATTGGATGACTTGGTTACTCTGTTGATGTCAGGATTCCTGTAAAGTTGGATATTTTTAATAATACGACTTGATCAACGATGATGATTGGTGACTATTCTAGGTCAACAGAAAGGTACCCCCTTCCCGTGATTCCCTTATGAAATTCAAAATCTGCGATATAAACGGTAATATTTTTATATAATTTTGGTCATGTCAACTTGACTATTCGATATAAATTTAAATAATTTGTTATCCTCACCAGTTCCTGTCAAAAAGGGGCCTTGACTGACAGACAGACGGTCAACAAAGTAAGTCTTTTTTTGTTATTTTGTTTGTACGTCATGTATCTGTATCAAATAAATTTATTTTATTTCTTTTTTAATCAACAAATACTTACATGATAGTCGAAATACTAAGCAGAACTTCAAAATCCTTAGAACTAGGAGTCACAACCTTCTTCTTCTCTTGCCCAATCATACTTAGCTTATGATTATAAAATTGTCTCTCGTAAGCAGTCGTAGATTCAGGAGTCAATATATTAAAAAGATCATGTGGACCATTGGCTTCAACATTCGGATTATCTTTATCTACTTTCCCAATCGTTTTAAGTTTATGATTGAAAAATTGTCTCTCATAAGGAGTTGTAGTCTCATGGCTTAATATATTAAAAGTATCATGTGGACCAACGGCTTCAGCATTCGGATTATCATTAAAAAGGTCTGCTTTTTCTTCTTTTACTTTCTGTTTTGGTTTTGGTATTTGATCTAATAGTTGGTCGTTCTCAGTGCTAACTATGTTGACATTTTTATGAGGTTTCGGATGCTTACAAGGTTTGTTTAGTTTATCGTGTTTAAATAAATCGTCTAGACCAAACGGATCTGACATGATATCGGGCAAGTTTTTATTCAAAAATTTGTCTAAGAGTATGTCTAGTCTTTGAGTGTTTTTGTAAAATGGATGCATCATTTGCTTTTCATGGGTGTGAGTCCCTGGCGGTGAATGCTGGCATTTTTTGACTGGTATCCTTTTCTTTCCCGTCGGCTTGTATTGAACTAACAATTTCTTCTTCTCTATTATAAATCCAGTAGGTTCTTCAGATGCATTCCCAAACCTTTTCAATCTAGTTTTGTTACCAGAAAATTTTGTTCCACCGGTTGCATTGACTTGATGTTTTCCGAAAAGAAACCATCTCGGTCTGAGAGCACGGTATCTTTTTGGAGAGTGATAGAGTTTTAGTGACCTCCTGGATCTTTCTGGGGATTTTAGAAGGTCGGCTTCTATGTAAGGAGCCTCAGACTCGCTGATTCGTTTTAGGGATTTTATTTTGGCATCTGTTTGTACTAGTTTCTTGTAGAATTCTGAAATTTAATAATATATTTATAACAAATGAAGGTTGTATATTTTGACGATTATCGCTAGCTGGCTGTTTGGTCTTTTATTTTGCTGTTCGTATCTGCTAAGTGCCATACATTGAAACTTGGATGCTGTACTGTAACTTCTAATGATGGGAATATTAGGTGTTGCAGAGACTGCAGATATCCATACAGTCGCGGGCAGAAACACTATTTCCTAAAATGAAGAACAAAAAATGTTTTTTGTATCATTATTATTATACGTGTCGCAGAGTCAACACCGAGGCACAATATTCAGAGTTGACAATTTAGAATAACGCCATCTGTCATCGTTTGTCGGAAACGTCAAGCAGTAAGCTTGGGTGAGGTCGATACAGAGCGTGGCAGGTCTGGTTTGACAGCTGTCAGTTGTCATATGTCAAATGTCAGTTGTGATATGTCAGACGTCAGTGGTCAGTGGTCGGTTGACGTTGACATTAGACGCATTTGATTTGAGGGACGGGACCTTTTTGGTGAGACACGAGCGTGAACGGTCGTTATGCCCGCCTGTATCGAACTTACCGCGTTTCCGTACTTTAATCCATTTCCATCGGCTTGATCGTTTGAGATTTTGTTAATTTGTTAACGGAAGTAAATAAATAGGCGGTTGTAATCAGTGTTGAGACTATTACTTCGTACCTCCGCCATGCTGAACTTGGACTCTAACAACGATGTACCTACCCGAAATAGTTGTGCTACCTTCGTCATACGAAATAATTATAACGCCTTGTAATCCCCGAAGGATTTAAAGGGCAGGCTATAGGGGAAGTCTTTGCCCAACATTGAGCTCAACTGTATTATTATTATGTCCCACTGCAGGGCTCCCTTCCCTCTTTCCACTTTTCGCGATCTAGTGCGATTATGGGTCAATCTTTTGAGGAGTCCAGCTCATCCCGCCATCTCCAACAATATAGGCTAATAAAAAAGCCATGTGTCAAAAATAAAATAAATGTACAGTCACCTTCAAAAATGCATGGACAGATCTGAACTCTATTCACAAGTAATAATGACTAAAAGTATCCATGCAATTTTGCAGGTGACTGTACCTGCTTCATACATACCACGTAATTTTCCACTACCCTCTATGTTATTCAAAGTTTTGTCTTCTAGAACATTCGATAAATCGATGTCATGTAACAGCTTTTGATCAGGCTCGTCCACGGAATTCTGGAAAGATAACTGTTTATTCTATAAATAAGTCTTTTACAAATACTTAAAAGTGCCAAAAGTAAATATTTTAGAAACTATAGAAGAGGCAGATGTAGAGATAGTAGTAGATGCAGACTCTTTTAAATTCTTTATGTCTAGAATTTTTTTAGAATTCAAGGACCTCATTCTCATAAGTCGCATTTTGACCACAAGACCAATGAGGTAGTTCAACATTCCTCCAAATATTATAAATGTGAATGTAAGTTGGTTTGTTACGCTTTCACGCGAAAACAACTTAACCGATCATCATGAAACTTTGCACACATATTCTTGGAGGTACCTATTAGAAGTAACATAGGATATTTTTTATATAAAAAGGTAAAAAAATCCACGCGAACGAAGTCGCGGGCAACAGCTAATAAATTATGTAATATATTTTAATCTCTATTCGAACCCAGGCAGTATGGTACTATCCCCAACCGATTGAGCTGATTTTTTTGCATGCACGTGTAGTTTGGACGTGAATGCAAGGTTAGCTGAATCTAAGTCCAAAATGACGAACTCCCAAAGATGGCAGACCACCATCAATCAAAAGGTTTTACTGAGAAGAATATGAAAAAAATGCTTCATATAAAAGGTTCTTTAAATGATTGTATTTATTAAAACTGTATAATACACTAGTAAAAAAAAACCGTACAAAGACGGATTTTCTAGTAAAGTATTTTCTACCAGTCAACCTTAGGGTAATGCAGAGACAATACTCTCTTTGTATATTACTCTATTTCTTGCAATATTATGCTTGTAATTTTGACAAGACAACAAAATTAATACAGGAAAAGGGTACGAAGATGATGATATTGTAACCAATAAAATTAACAACAAAATACTAATTTAAAACCTCACAACACTTTAAAAACTTTGCAACAAATTCACTTCCCTGATTTATAAGATCGGTCAAAATTAACCCTTTAAAAGGCGCCCGCCATTAGCACTCTAAAAGGGGTACTTTGTGATATTAACCCTTAACAATAAATATGTCCGGGTATATTTAAAAGTGCCCAGGTGGTGCGCGGGACAGTTTGAGTTACGGTACCGTTTATAGGCGGTTGTAGGGTTAACTAACTGAGTTTTGGTATGGAGTATTGAATGAATGGAGAAATATAGATCCCACCAAAATAGTTTCGTGTAAAATGTTGGGAGGCTTTTGCCCTACAGTAGGACAATATGGGCTAGCTATAATAAAAAAAAACAATGTTGCCAAGAGGAGACAAAGTGGGTCAAAAAGTTATCAGATCTCATATAGAGCCAAGCTTCTAACTCTACGCCCTAACTGTAGAAGTGTACAAACTCCACAGCCTATTCAAATATGTATGTGACTTGCTCATTACTACGACAACTAATGTAAAATAGAAAAGTACTTTATGAACAGTGAATAAATTTTCCATCTTGCACCCATGTGAATGTAGCGAAATGGCCAAGCAGACATTCTGAATATTGTCATACAAAAATGTATATCCCGATCATTTTCAATTCTACCTATTAATAACCAGCAGTGAAAACGGTAAAGACAGTTATATAGCAGTTTTAAGTAATGTTATACTAAATCAAAACAACAAAATCCTGAACATTATTATTATCTGCCTATACCGTACCGTAGTAGTTTAAACACTCCATTGATAGCTACTCTGTGGTTTTCACTGACTTACTTTTAAAAGGCAATTTGCATCGCGACAATTCCAAGTAATATTAAACAAGAATAGTATTGTGGTTCTGCGCAAATGCCCTATTTTAATCGGTAGTCGTTACAGCTTAATATTATTTGCAGCGTATTATTTTTTTAGATTTTTATTTTACTTGAAATGGGCTTACTCTTAACCTCGTGAAGTGTTTCCCAAAAAGGAGGAGGTTCTCAATTCGATCGGTATGTTTTTTTTTTTTTTTTTTCTATGTATGTACACCGATTACGCTGCGATTTATGATCCGATTTACATGATTCTTTTTTAGTTTGATGCAGAATAGTTGCCATTTGGTCCCATAAAAATTTAGTATAGTTTGGCCCAGTATTTTTCATTTTATGAAGATTTTTCTTAATTTATGAACATTTTTCGTTAATGTGTGTTCGAGAATAACTTCGTCGTTTATGAACCAATTTTGATGATTCTTTTTTTATTGTGAAGGAGATATTTTAAAAGTGGTACTATGATATGGAAACCAGGACCTGGTGATGGAATCCCAGAGAACTCGAGGGCAACCCTCAAATTTCATAGGCACGTATTACGTGTTCCGTGTTTTTTTGTCAAATGGTAGGTTTCTTAGTCGAATGTTAAATGTATTGTAAATATTTCTATAGGATATTAAAACTAAAAATGAAAAAATAAAAACTTTTTTGCAAAAAAAAAACAACCGACTTCAAAAACACCAAAAAGTGAAAAATAAACTTCAGAAGAAAAATCTGCTTCTGAAGTCGGTGGCAAAAAAACGAAATGAAATAAACAAATGTCACCGACTTCAGAAGCTGATTTTTCTTCTGAAGTTTATTTTTCACTTTTTGGTGTTTTTGAAGTCGGTTGTTTTTTTTTTGCAAAAAAGTTTTTTTGTCTAATTTTTTGGACGAACTGGATGTCTTCGGAATCGGTATCGTTGGAAGGAATGGAGGGAGGCCTTTGCCTACACTATGGGCTAGATATAATATTTTTTTTTTTTTTTCGTTTTATTTTGTCCTGTGTGAGTTCAATAAATACTTTTTCTTTCTTTCTTAAGAACGTGGATAGACAGACAGACACTATTATGTCATTGTTCTTAGCGTATCGATCGATGACAATTTAAATTAAGTCAGCCCAAAATTTAAGCACGTTTAGTAGCGATCATCAGCTCCTGTCACTTGCAAGCATCAGGACAGGCAGGACAAGAAAAAAAGTGTCCTACCGTGTGTGGGGTTACAACACAATCATTTACAAACCTGCAGGGCTATTGCGTATCTTTTAATGACAGTGGAAAACAAATAGTGTCTATCAAATAACTGTCAAATGGTGAGTTTTTAAGAAAAAAATATACCAAACCATAACCAATTTACAGTTAATCTATGGACACTTTAGGTTAGCCACTGTCACTAAAAAAGATACGCAATAGCCCTGCGGGGCAGAGTTGGTATAACTCTGTCCTGGTTTGTAAATATGCTAGGCTGCGGGTTGTTCGGAAGAGATATTTCGGCCTCGAACACAAAGGGCTAAGAAGGAACATGGGTGGTTTTTAGTCAGTAGAAGTCTGACACTCCCTACCGCTATGCCCAGAGCGGGAGGAGTCATTTGAAGATTTCCAATCCTACAAAAAAAAGGGCAGAGTTTTCTATGAATCTCTACCAGGAACAGGTTTTTGCTGCATTATTACTTTACTACAGTAAACAAAAACTTTCACTGAATCAAAACAGAAATTTTCAAACACAAAATCACAATAATAAACCATACATTTAATACGCTACCCGGAAACACGCGCCGAACTCCAACACATACGATTGTAATTACTTAATTAGTAATCAATGAAGTAAACTTAGGTTATTGATGAACAATAAGCACGCTGACCCGAAACTTTGTTAACTTTAACTTAAAACGCGCTTCAAATTAACTTGAGTATTAACTTGTGTGGATTTTCGTTAAGGGGTAGTTGGTTGTTTTGTATTTGGATTTTGTAAAACATGTGTGAGGGTTGAGTGTGTTTTTTCTTTTAATCTATTGCATAGATTCTATCGCGGGCCTTGAGCGTGGAGAGCGAATCCAGAATTTCCCTAACAAAAATATTAAGATTCAGTTTCAGTACTCAACCAGGTTGCTATGGTTACGGAAAATAACAAGGTTGTCAACTGAGGTTGTCAAATTAAATAATTGTTTGTCTCTTTGCTATCTCCTTCTAAAATATTCTTACTCGTATAATTTGTGTACAAAGTGTTTTAAATAATTATGAATAAACAAAGTGCATTTATTAATGAAGAAAGTCACGAAAAAATAGTGAAAGAAAATGAGTGAGGAGTGAGTACTCTATATACATTCATTTTATTATTAGTACGCATCTATCTTAGAAGTTTTATTGGTTTTTGCATTACTATTCTGCGAATCGATCTAAAACGATTCGTTTTCTTATAAAATATCTAAAATAAAATAAATAATTTTCATATTTTTCAATGTGACACTTACGTCAGGCTGTCAATACTTTTTCTTTTAAATTTTCTGTCATAGAGTTTCTTACTAGCTTAGTCTATGAAGGTTAGTTTTGATTTATATAATGTACATCGCGCGAAATTCGAAGATCAAACTCTTAATATCGTTATTTTTGTTCAAATTTTTTGAACGAATAATTATTTTGGTGTGTAATTACACTATTAATACCTAATTATTTATACCTATTATTGCATAAGTTGATAAAAAATGCTATGCAATAGATTTACCGCGGCAGTCTCCGAGTGCCACACGTTTTTGTCTTCTTTAGCGATGGTACGAATAATTCAATTTCTTGGACACTTTGAAAACTTCAGCAATTGGGCCATAACACTTTTCTCGACGCAGAACCAATTTATTAGACTTTCTTTTATTTATCTTTGCACAGGCACGAACAATTACGTCTAGATCACTAGTTTAGAGAAATATAGAACAAGGTGTAAAATTGTTTATCCTCCATAAAAATCGGAGGATCTTCCGACCAGTTAGATGTCATGTCTGGTCGGCTACTGCCCGACTGTTGTTGGGTTGGCTTAAGGGGACGGTGAACGAACATTCTCCATACAAACGTAATACCAAAATCATTCGCGATACGAACATATTACCAACTTAAAATTATGTTATTCGGATACAGACGATATTTATCTAGGTTCCTATTAAACTTTTTTTTTAAAACATTTACTATTTACGAAATGCAAGCGAATTGCTATTTACTATTGACGAAATGCAATTCGCTTGCATTTCGTAAATAGTAAATGTTTTAAAAAAAAAGTTTAATAGGAACCTAGATATATATCGTCTGTATCCGAATAACATAATTTTAAGTTGGTAATATGTTCGTATCGCGAATGATTTTGGTATTACGTTTGTATGGAGAAATGTTCGTTCACCGTCCCCTAAAGTAAGCTAAGTTGCCCTCGAAAAACAATATAATAGTCCTCCTGACCGTGTTGCGGTCGCGGCAGTCAATCTTAGCGGAGATTAGCTATCCGTGCGGAAGATATTATAGGTAGTGCAAGCGTAATTAAGTAGACACAGTTGCACTCTCAGTTCCTTTACTCTTTAGTCTGTCGGAGCGGCAATCCGACATGACCGGAGAAAGATAAAGCGCAGGACCAAAGGTTTAACGTGCTTTCCGAGGCACGGGGTATCATACCACCAACTTCCAAGCTCCAGGATACTATGTAGGTACCTACTGAGAAGTTTCTAATGGAAAAACAGCACTTTTCCGACTGGAAATCGAACCCAGACAGAGAGAACCACATGCTCAGCAATCGTGCTTGCGACCGCGACCAACGGGGCAGTTGTCGACGGAGATGAGCTGACCTTTTTTTGGCATTTTTAATTTTGTTTGTTTTATAAAAATATAAAGGCATTATTGAAATGAATGCCAAATAAGCACAATTTTCTTTCTTCCTATCTTTCAGTTTTGCCAAAAACAATTCACAAAATCTAAAACAAAACATAAAACGCCTTCCCCTTAACGAAATCTCCTTTATTAACCGGTCATTACGAACATGTGACGTCGTCGAGCTAAATCATGTTGCATCCCGCTCTAACACTAAAGAACAGAGCGAGAGGGAAGCCAACGGAGTAACATATTGAGTGAGTTAATGTTTTGTCGCTTTTCTTGCGACTGTTTTGGGTGGGGTGGCAGTGTGAGCGGGAAAAGAAAATGGAAAATAACATTATACCCGAACAATGATGTAATACGTCATTGTACCCGAAGGGTTAAGCTGTTATGAACCTAACAAGAACACCCACATTTTCCCGGTATGTGAAAGTCCTATGTAATAGAGGGCAAGGCTATTCCCATCATCCGGGTACAAATTCAGAAACCGTGGCCGTTGCTGCTACCGAGAAACTCCTGATGAAAAAAAAACCATTAGACCAACGAGGCTGTTGTAAAATGTATGGTGAAGAACAAGATTTATACCATAACAAAAATCAAAATTCAAATCGATGCCATTCAGCGCCCAAAACTATCAAGATTCTATTTCGTTAACAACGCACACTCCTTTTGAAAAACATATTATCTTTGTGTTGCAATGTTCAAGTAAACAATAAAATTTATCGTGACCTTATTTCTTATACCTATCATAGAACACAGAGCACAATCAGAAAATTTGGGACAAAAATGAGACTGATGACATGAATGAAAAGCAATGTGGCTGAGACGAGAATGCTAGTGGTGTTCGTAACAGGGTAGTCTGAAAGTGGCAACGATAGCCAAAAAGTTGTTTGGCAATCGGTTGTCGTGGTATGGATATAAATTACACGGAGAAAAATGTTGAATATGTGTGTGTATGTTGTGTGTGGCTATAAGAGTAGAGGATGATGAAAAAAAACTTTTTAACAAAAAATAAAACCGACTTAATAAAAAAAAAACACAAAAAAGTGAAAAATTAACTTTAGAAGAAAAATCAGTTTCTGAAGTCGGTGGCAAAAACATGAAATCAGACAAACAAAAGTCACCGACTTCAGAAACTGATTTTTCTTCTAAAGTTTATTTTTCAAATTTTTTGTGTTTTTTATTTGAAGTCGGTTTTATTTTTTGTTAAAAAGTTTTATATTTTTCACTTTTTAGTGGTTCACACGTAAGTTCACATGTTCATGAGTCTTATTGTGGACAATATAATATTTTTTTTTGAGTTTTGTTGATTTTTAAAAAACCGCTTAAAGTCCGATTTCGATAAAAAAAAAATTATGGGACCATTTCCAACAAAAAAAGAATTTTGGGAGAAGAAGACATGCTGCACCGATCCCAAATAAATTGAGCTAAGAGCAAGAGAAAAATGAGAACACAAAGCACACAAATCACCAACACTAGAACCACACCTCACCAATAACATTCTAAATCCTTTCACCATACGA
This sequence comes from Diarsia dahlii, assembly GCA_949775195.1. Taxonomy (NCBI): domain Eukaryota; kingdom Metazoa; phylum Arthropoda; class Insecta; order Lepidoptera; family Noctuidae; genus Diarsia; species Diarsia dahlii. The sequence continues at coordinate 11,495,815 of OX459218.1, read as the reverse complement.
CTGTTCACAACTTTGTTTATATTTAAACAAAAACAAACAAATTATCAAAATAAACACACAATGTTTATTTTAATCATATTTTAAGATAATGTTTATAGACATTATTTGTATGCCTTGCAATGCAGCATAATTATATATTTTTGATAACACCGTGTTCTCTTTTATTTACTGTGTCACAAATAAAGAATTTTTTATTTGTATTTCAATCAATACTCCGACCTCCACAACCCGGTTAGTACTGGGTAATACGATACTCATTGATAAAGAAACGAAAGAAAGAAAGAAAAATATTTATTTGGGACAAGCACAGGAACTACAAAAAATAATAATAACAAAAAAGAATATAAAGCTAATAATAAAAGAGAAAACCTGTGCGAGGCCAAAAAGGCTCCTATCTCAGCATGATGCTGCGATAAATGAAAACAAATACCGCAGCGCTGGTATTCTGATAGGGCCCACTGTGATGTCACGGTCACACCTACGGACACAAAATACATTCACACACAAAAAAAAAAAAAAAAATAGATAAATATAATACTCGCAAATAAAATAAAATAAACACTAAAGTCTATAGTATAAAATAAAGTATATAAACAAAACTTATAAATATTAATAATCGGCTCGGCTGCACCGAAACGTTCCGACTGATGATGAGACTGGTTGTCAGACTTTCTGGTCACTGATTACCTATAACGACCCTCAAAGATCTACAAATATCGACTCGGATCCATTATTATGAATACTTTACTACATATATTTTGTTTTGCTAATATTTCAGCGCTATTGCAAGCACCAAAGTAACTAAGTCTTTTTCATATTTATGTTTACTTTTAAATTTTTTGTCATTTTGTTTTGTCCTGTGTGAAACCAATAAATACCTTTTCTTTCTTTCATTTATCATGATCACGGATAAATTGAAGTTATTGCAGGTGGATTTTAATACCAAAATAAGCCAAAAAGTACGTACTTTTTGGCTTGCGTCTATACTTGACTGTGGCGGTCAAAAGGTTAAGGTCCAGATATTATTTTGATATTCTCTCTCTATTAAAATCCACCTGCAATAACTTCAGTTTATCCGCTTGTCGACAGACTAAAGGTACTTTTTTTGCTTTTTCGGCTTGTTGTCAAATACGTGACTGTGGCGCTCAAAAGGTTAAAAGAGACTATGACATCTAAGTTTGATTCGACTGTTTCTTCTCAGAGTAGCCAGGTACGAAACACCGACCATTCTAGATTAAAAAAAAAAATTACGTTTATAAGAGTTTGTAAAAACATATAAAAAAAAGTATAAAATAAGTTTTCTTTCCAAAGTCGGTGACTTTGTTTGTTTAATTGCCTGATGCTAAGATATTTTAGACGTTTTTAGTGGTAAAAAAAAAAACCGCGCAAGTTTTCATGGGTGAATGAATAAAATCCACGAGTAAGAAATATACAACTACGAGATATTAGCTATTGGTAACATTAACATTTTTTTTTTTTTAAAACCATTTCTTCAAAAGCATCAAGCGTCTTCGGAATGGAACTAAAAATGGAAAAAATATACAAAGAGCTTAATAAAAACTTCAAAAATATACTAATTAGCCTTGTTTCTTTTAAAATTGGTGCTGAAAAACGAACTAAAAAGTTGCGAACATCATCGACTTTCGAAACAGCGATATTTTTATAAAAACGTTTTTCAACGACGTAACAAACTTCTACTTTTTTCAACGACGTAACAAACTACTACTTTTAAACCTAGAAACACCCAGTGAAAGTAATATCAAAACTACCTAGCCAGAGTTGCTATATCTAGATTTTTCTCATCACGGTAACAACAAGAAAATTTTTAATCTACGAGGTGCCTCAGGGATCCTATTGTCCGCGACAGACAGACGGACTGTGGCCCTTTGTTGCTTTTTATTATATATATACATTATATAAATATATATGTGGGTGTGTGTGTGCAATGGGTGGTAGTTTAGATTCTGTGGGTGTGGGTCGATTTATTTGGCTTCAAGAGTAAGTGTTTTGTGAGAGAAACACAACATCACGCCTGTAATTCCCGAAGGATCATACAGAGGTGCACCTAATGGTACACCCACAATCGAAAGTTATACTATGTACAGTAGGCACGGTGTTTAAGGCTCAAAAGAGATGCATTCGTTCAATATTTAAAATTAAACCTACTGATAGTTGCGTGCCATACTTCAAGACATATAAAATACTTACTTTGCCATGTCTGTACATTTTAGAAGTAGCTCTTTTTGTCAAAGCAAATGCCACGTAATAGGCGCGACAACAACAAGGTATGCTCTCAAACTGCGAGAACAGCGCTCATGAGCAAAAGTGTGTTTTGTATGGCTCCTAGCATATTTAATAAATTACCCAAAAGTTGGAGAGAGTTGCCCTTATCACTTTTTAAAAATAAGCTGAGAAGTTTTTTAGTTACTAAAGTGTATTACAATGTTGTAGATTTTCTAAATGAAAAGGACTTTTCTACTCCGACTTCAGATACATATTAAGAATACATAGTTAAGAATAACAATTAGATAATGTGATGTTTTAAATAATTGACTATTGAAGATTATATTTGACTGCATATTCTGGACAGAATTTAATTTCTATTTGAATAATATCTTGACATCAATTATTATTTAATTTCTTTTGTATTTTGTAATGTTTAGAATAACTTTTTATACCTATAAAATTTGTACGCCGTTATTGGCAAAACATGGACGCTCACAACTATGTATATTCAATACCTTGCATGTCTGATTAATCAGTTTATGTAAACGCATGTTTGACAAATAAATGATTCTTATTCTTCTTCTTATTCTTATTCTTAGGCTTATCTGGGTTAAGTTATCATGTAATAGAAGGTGAGCCTATTGCTATCAACTGGGCTCGACTCCGTGACTGCTATTGAGAGATTCCTGATATAGAAACCTAAAACAATTTGCTCGACCCACAAAAAAAGTCGTCACATCCATACAGCTAACAATTTGTTTTGAAAAAATCGCATGAAAATTCTATTTTTACAAGTTTAACTTGCTGAAACATTTGAATTGGTTTCCCGCATTTCTGGAGCGACTGAAGACCATATTCATGTCATGCCATGGTTAGGTACTATTATTTGATATGATTTGCAGCCCGTATAAAAACATTACGTCCAACTAACGGTACCTCCAGTACTAAAACGTACTTCACGTAGTCACTTTCAGCCTAATTAATTCCACCAAAAACATTTTCATGTAAAACGTTGCTACGACGATACAATGTGGCTCGCACAGTCAAAAAGTTATCAGGTCTCATTTGGAGTCAAGGTTTTAACTCTACACGCTCTAACTGTACAAGCCCTTTTTTTTGGGAGGTATGTTTCATCAAAATATGTTCGATCCCCGCACAAGACAAATATTTGTATGGCCTACAGATATACAGTGAAACCTGGTTAGGTGAGACTTCAAGGGACCTGCCAATTAGTCTCGTTTATAGAGGTATTCCACTTATCCAGTGTCTCAGATATCCAGGCCAAAGTGTTGGGACCTCAGCATGAGTTCCAGTTATGGAAGTTTTTAACTTATCCAGGTCCCACTTAACCAAGTTTCACTGTACTTGTTCTGGGTCTGGGTGTTTGTATATTATGTGAGTTATAATATTTTTTAACGCACCCACGAATCAGGAGAAAGTCCTAGTGGTGAGCAACGTTTAAAATAAAAAATATAAATATATAATTATGTGGCTTGGCCATTTCAATACATTCACAAGGGTGTAAGGTGAAAGTTTATTCACTGTTCATTACTTTCCAGATAAACAATAGTTCTTGTAGTTACAACTAAGACATAGACCTACATTAATACCCCCATACTCCTACCTACCTTATCGAAACTCAACCGGACAATTCTACCTACCCTCATTCAGCGCAAGTATTTAGTAGTAATACAAACCTTTTAAAGGTACACTGTGAAAAGCGTCTGCCACCGAAACGACTGTACCAGTGTTTATTTTTTTGATTTTAGTCGTAATGTTGCGGTTTAGGAGCTAGGCAACTGATTTTTTTTCTCATCTTACTTAACGAAAAGAGAGAAGTTCGTGGCTTGATAAAAGCAGCCGCTTGGCTCGATCTTGATGATCGATGCTTGTCTTACCGCGGCCCCGGACACAAAGGGCAAAGAATGAACATGGGTGGTTTTTAGTCGGTACAAGTCTGACACTTCCTTCCGCCCCACCCAGAGTGGGAGGAGTCATTTGATGAGTTCCTACCATTAAAAAAGAAAAAGCCGTGTTTTCCTAGGTTGGTCCCTGAATGGGTGACTACCACATACCAACTTTCTTCCATGACTCGGAAAGCACGTTAAACCGTTGGTCCCGGCTGGCATTATGTAAATCTTTGACCGTCGCAGTTAGTCAGTGGACTGAAAGTCTGACAAACAGTCTTACCAAGGGGTATGGTAATACTCAGTACTAACTGGGTTGTGGACGTCAGATATCGGTCAGTCCATGTAAAATAATGACATTCCACTGCATCCAGATAAACTCCACGCCAACTACTATAGGAAAAGGCTAGACAGAATCAGATAATGATGTTACTTATAAGAACAAGCTGATTCCCGCAGCTTTGCCCGCATGGTAATCGGAACTTGACAAATTAAAAACTAACTAACCTTCTTCGAAAACCACTCTACACATTGGTGAAAGCAGCATGAAAATCGGTGCAGTTTTTTTTAAGTTTTTGGGTTTATAGTGAACAGACAGACAGACAGACGCGGGGCAGGATATTGTTTTATAATATGTAGTGATACCAGACTAAACTGTCTGTTAATTAAAATTTTTTCCAGGAACTACAAAAAAATACATACAGTTACATTTTTTGTAAGGCACTTAAAACCTGAAGATGAAATAACAAAACGTTCCCTACCTCCTATCCTACAGTATATTGTCGCGACTGCAAGTTGAACTCAGTTCTGTCGACATTTTTTATACCTCGCCAGGCCCTTTGTGCGGCGCGTAATGATAGTCTGATGTTTTGTATTGTTGCTCCTGGTCTATAAGTACTCTAGATATTATAGACTGCCAGATTGGTGCTGGCGATGTGGAAAACTATGAAAGTTATTTTGATAGTAGAGATTTTTAGGAGAAACGTTGTTTATAAATGCACGTTCTGTAGTAACTGTAAAGTTGTTTACTGTTTTTAGACAGAACCAAAGATTCTGTAGATATGTATCTTCCTGGTTAACGACATGATATTACAAAGTTAATTTTCACTTCTCTCGCTCTAAAATGCGTCTTTATGTCGTGCGTAGGCGACATAAAGTCGCGTTTTATGCTCTAGAGCATAAAGTAAAATCTTCGTCGAAGACCAAGGTAATCGGCACAGGTAACCGGCCCAACAGCCACACGAACAACTTCAACTTCATAGAATAACCTCTTTAATTCGTTTCGTTAGTATTTTATGAACAAGGGATTACTGCTTTTCATTACGAATACAAGGAAAGCTGATGGGAATAGACTTCCCTCAATTACCTAAATCGCTTGATGGCAATTGGCTTGCTCTTAATTAGGTTGGTTGGTGGCTTGCTCCTAATTACATCAGTGGATGGCAATAGGCTTGCTCCTAATTACATCGGTTGATGGAAATAGGCTTGCTCCTAATAAGATTGGTTGATGGCAATAAGCTTTTCCTAATTACATCGGTGGATGGCAATAGGCTTGTCCCTAATTACATCATTTGATGGCAATAGGCTTGCTCCTAATTACATTGGTTGATGGCAATAGGCTTGGTCCCAATTACATCAGTTGATGGCAATAGGCTTGCTCCTAATTACATTGGTTGATGGCAATAGGCTTGCTCCTAATTACATTGGTTGATGGCAATAGGCTTGCTCAAAATGTTTTTATAACTGAGCAGTATGAGAAAGTCAGGTGTTATGTCAAGTATCCTACTGACAAAAAAAAGTTAAGTAATTGGCGGGAACCATGATTATTTTTACAATATTTACAAGTTGCTGTTTCATTTCCTCGCAATCGAAGTGAAAAGTAGAGTGTAAAACTCGTCCATAAAACCCATTTTGCTCTCTACTTTATATCCATCCTCGCTCGCAAGCTCGCATCGGATGGATAAACGTCTCGCGCAAAATGGTGCGCTTTATGCACTTGGTGTACAATCTACTATTTTAAAATTGATTTGTAAAAATTATGGGATGAATACTTAAAAAAGTAACATAAAAACTTTTTGAAAAAAAACAATAATGAAAGCATTTGGTAGGTCGCTTTTCAATACAACACAATTTTCCACCCCTCCATCATAATCTGCCTAGCCTTTTTCTGTTGGGGTTGGCTTCCAGTCAAACCAGATGCAGCTGAATTTCAGTATTTACATGGATAGACTGCCTACTGACCTCTACAATAGGGTTATGTCCTACCTAAAAAAATATGATACTGTTTAGTCCGTTAGTTAGATTATCAAAAAATATTGGATCCGTGTTTTTTGTTTTATCAAATTAATGAAAATTGACGAAGATAAAACGCGTCTAAGATCAGGAGAGGGGGCTTTTGACGTAGTGCGATGTGACGTCACATCAGTTTTCAAAGCACTGTATCGTCTTCAATGTTTGTTTACGTGAATAAAGAAAAAATACATGTACAATATTTTTTGGAAATCTATCTGACGGAATAATTACTTTTTTTTTGTCAACTGACCCTATCCAATTTATACTCGGTAATACGATACCCATTGATATGACTGGTTGTCAAACTTTTAGGCCACTACCTGTAATGAGTGTCAAAAATCTACATAATTATGACAAACGGGACCAAATACTTTCGGAGGCACGGAGGGCACGGAGGGTACGTGATGAATGGTCACCCATCCACATCATCATCATCATCATCAGCCTATAATGTTCCTACTGCAGGGACTCAGGCCTCCTCTCTAGGAGAGGGATGGGCTATAATCTACCACGCGGGCCCAGTGCGGATTGGTAGATGTCACATGTCTTCGAATTTGTTGGTTCTAAGACATGCCGGTTTCCTCACGATGTTTTCCTTCACCGTTTTGAGAGCAGTGGTGATGAAATAAATTACACAAAGTAATGCGCCTTACTGGGTTCGAACCCACGACTCACTGTTTGTAAGTCGGAGCCGCTACCACTGAGCCACCGCTGCTCTAACCCATCCACGAACCAACCTAAAGATTGATTCGAGCGGCAGTTATTATTGACCCACGAGCCTACCTTTCCACCCCTCTATAAAGACAAATAAATCTAAACAAAGACAAAGACAAAAAAAAGAGTTAGTACCGTCTAGCGACTACAAATCATTTAAGGCCTCCTCCACACGGGACGGTGCGTCTTAAGGTGTCGCATCGAGCATGATTTGTGGCCGCCCTTAGAGATACAGGTTGTTATAAGTTGAGGAGTTTTCTTATTGGATTGTGGAACGTGATTTAATATAGTTTTGTGTGTTGCAAGATTTGCAGTGTGGAGCATGAATTTGTGACCGGTTGATGGGAATAGGCTCGCCCAATTTCGTTATAGGAGTACTAACACACATTAGCAAACTCGTAATAGTGATTTTTGACACAGTATTAGAAATCAGAATCATTTATTTGCCATAATGTAGGTATACAAATTTGATGGAGTTTTGATGAGCGTCCCGATACATTTTGCCTTACGGCATGCAAAATTATTTAACATGCTTATTACATTTACAAAAGCATTCCATTAACTTAGTAACCTTTAAAATTATTATCATTACCTATTAAAAACACTAATTTCAATACATGCAATTTTTCGACTACATTAATGTCAACAAATCATTAGACTACATTAATGCCAATAAAGTATGCCTATATCAGCCGAATGTAATGTAAAAACAAAAAAATATATACCAATGTCAATAAATATAATATAAAAACAACACAAAACACAAACCTCAAAAAAAAAAAAAAAAAGGTAGCACTCCGGGAGTGCCGGCAGAAGTGAAAACTTCAATATTAACTTTCAAACTCGCGTCAGGGTCACGTGATGCTGATCGAAAAATCTTACGATTTTTCGATCAGCATCACGTGACCCTGACGCGAGTTTGAAAGTTTTTACCCATACAAAAAAGTGCTCAGCGCCGCTAAAGAAGTTTTCACTTCAAAAATCCTCAATCAAGCACATTACTAATGTTAACAGATTAAGTTTTAAAATATCAGATAATTCAATTGCAAATGTCAATAAATTGAGAAAATAAAACTTTCGGAACTATTACGAACTAGGACTTAGTTTTGTTATTAACTGTCGAAATGTGTGTACTATTATGTGTTTACACTTATTCTGCCCAGCCTTTTGGGCTTTACAGGCGTGACGTTAAATGTCATCATCTGCCAAGCATTTTCCCAACTATGTTGCGTTCGGCTTTCAGTCTATGCTCAGCCACTGCGCCAAAGTCCATCCATTGTTTCTTTGGTCTTTCTCCACTCTTAAGTCTGGATATTTATGCAAATATATTTAAAAAACACCCTGTATACACTTAAGACGTCTACCAATTGACTCTCCTGCCTCGAAGCATAATGTACCGATATTTATCGCATATAAGAGGGTAGCTTTCAATCCTACCAACCTACTAATACTTACCATCACTTACTACCCCATCCTTATTCCCTATAGAATAAGGTTCAAATTCGCGTGGCAAAAACAGACAAATTTGATAATACGATTTTGAACTTAGGCTTCTGATAAATAGAGTTGATTTTTAGATGAGATTTTTCAGTGAACCGCAAACTTAAGTTGGTAATATTTATCAATGGGATTCGTAAGTGAATTTTGCATAGATTCTTGTATAAGTCTAAAATGTGTTTCCCATGGTGTATCGTGTTATGATATTTTATGTTCTTATAAGTGTTTTAGAAGTACAAGTGAGTTATGGGGTTTTAAAGTTTTTTGTTTTTCTGTATGGGGTGTTTTTGGGATGGAAATAGATCATTTAATTTTGTCTCTGGGGTGTCGTACATAGCTATTTAAGTATATTATGAGGACTCTGTGGCTGCTATTGGGAAATTCCTGATGGAAGAACTCAATAACACTTTGGTTGACTTGGGAATCGAACCCAGGATCTCATAATCAACAGTCGCGCTTGTGACCACTAGACCAACGAGGCGTGAACGTGGCTTACCCTTTATTACATGGAACTCAAATAATTATATCTGGTGAAATATGGGTGTACTTTTGAGTACATCTGTGCCTAACCCTTCGGGGTTACAGGCGTGATGTTATGTTATATTGTGAGGATAGGCAGTAGTTTCCCGTCTGCCAAAAAGTTCTTTATTCTTCTCTTTTTTTCTCGGTAATTAAAATAATCTACAGTGAATTATTTTACAGAGTATTTAGAGTGAATTGATTACAGATAGTCAGTGGCCTGAAAAATCAAAATCAAAACATTTATTTCAAGTAGGCCAGTTACAGGCACTTTTGAATAGTCAAACAAAACTAACTGCGGCACTCAGAGATATCCAACGATCACTCAAGCCGCCACCCAGCAAAGGCCTGACAAACTTTTGTATGACAAAACTGCCAAAACCAAAGCAACCACTGACTGAAGCTCTCCGAGTGCGGCAGTAAACTACTAAACTAATGAAGCTAAATAAACTAAGCTACAGTCCCAGTCACAAGGCATAATAACTCGTGAGTGTACTGCAGTTGCCCATACCAAAGCGTTGGTCTCATGAGAGGAAAGGCAAGAAACTAAATGGACACTCTTTTAAAAAGTCTGACAACCAGTCTCACCAAGATGTATGACTCCAGACCCAACCGGGTTATGGAGGCCAGATAAGCAGTTGCGCCATGTAAAATACTGGTGAATTTAACTGGAAGTTTATGAAGTGTCGATGGGTGGGCGTTTTGGGGGACTGTCATATAAAAATGTAAATAGTAAAGTAAATTTTTGACGTTCGAAAAGTGCTGATTATCAGCCTAGTTTGAATAAATGACTTTTGATTTGATTGATTTGATTTGAAACCTTAGACTGGAAGCCGACCCCAACATAGTTGGGAAAAGGCAGGCACAAACGATAGGACATTACTAATTGATATTATGTCCTGCTTGTCCTGTTGCTTGCACATCACAGGAGCTGATGGAGGTTACTGAAAGTGCCAAACTCATCGCCAAATTTTTGGGTCGACTCAGTTAAAATTGACCTCGACACGTTATAAAGAAGAAGAATGTGTCTAAGCTTAATATCAAATACAAATTACATTGAAAAAGTCACAAATACAAGTAATTCTCTACAATAAATGAATATTGCGTCCCAACACTCACATTATTTAAACACTCCTTTGCAAAAAAAACGGGCACCTTAGGAAATTTACGTTCTAAGGTCGATTTGAGTTAATTCAATGAAATTTAATTGTTTGACGTAGTCTGTATACTTATAATCGTGTAAATTAATACGCGTGAAGTGAACTGTGGCAATTTAAAAAAAAAATCTATGAATTCTTTAAAACCGATGTACCCGGCCAAACAATAAGAAGTGGTCGGCAATAAAGACAAGAAGATTTTTTTACTTTGTTTAATTAAATAAAGTTACAAATGTAATAACCTAATAACGAGTGTGACCTCCTCTTGCCAAAATCACAGCTTGAATCCTTCTGGGCATGCTTTCCACGATGTTTTTAATGACGTTTTGAGGAATACGTTCCCACTCTTCTGCAATGACTCTTTTTAGCTCCCTGATGTTTTGTGGAGCATGTTGCACTGATCTTACCCGTCTCTTTAGAACATCCCAGACATGCTCAATTGGATTGAGGTCAGGACTTTGAGCTGGCCAATCTAAACGACGGATCCCAACTTCTTGCATGTACGCTTCCACGTCGCCAGAACGGTGCGGGCGAGCATTGTCGTCCATAAAAATGGAATCTTCCCCAAGTGCAGTCAATGCGGGTTGTGCATATGGAATTAGGACTTCCATTATGTACCGGTGTGCATTTAATGTTCCATTTTCTATGAGAACTAACTCCGTACGCCCCGTCGAATTAATTGCTGCCCAAAACATAACGGAGCCTCCGCCATAAGGAGTGATTTCTTCGAAACACACTTCCGCATAGCGTTCCCGTGGTCTTCGTAGCACTCGCCGGCGTCGGTCCTCTCCACACAAAGAGATTCTAGCTTCATCAGAAAACAATACTTTATTCCAGTCCTCCAGAGTCCATGAAGCACAGTTTCGAGCAAACTGAAGTCGAGCAACACGGTGCTCACGGAGTAATTTAGGTCCCCGAGCCGGGCGGTAACTCCTGATATTGGCAGCCAAAATCCTCCTCCTGACGGTCCACAAGCTAACTTCTACTCCTCTTACTTCTTCAAGGCTCTTCTTCAGGTCCACACTTGACGCCTTACGATTCCGCAAGGCCTGACTCACCAAAAAGCGGTCATCTCTTGGTTCTGTGCGTCGTTTTCTTCCCGAACCGGGTCTTCTTTTGACCGAACCGGTCTCCTGATACCGTTGCCAAGTCCTCTGGACAGTTGAACGACTCACATTTAGCCGCTGAGACACGTAAGTTTGCGAACAACCTTCTTCAAATAGGGCTATAATTTTACCGGCCCTTATCGCTTTATCACTCATGTCAAAAAGTGGTATTTAATGTAAAAAGAAAGATAAAATTGTTTAATTTGCAGAAAATATCCAAAAAGTTTTAAAATTTTAGTAATCAGTAATAAAATCGTTTCAGCAATTCGCGCCATTAGTAAAGCAATTTTACAATAGTCTACAATAATCATTATTTTCCTTTTGTTAATTTCAAAATTTAAATTTGGAACGTACAGAATCATGCCAGGATTCTTCAAACAACATGCCAATACATCGTCAAATTAATAAAACCTCTTACTTGTCCTTCTTCATTGAAGTAGAGAAAAAAATATGAAGTGCCCGTTTTTTTTGCAAAAGAGTTTATTAACTTTAACTGTAGAGTTTGTTTGGTTGAACGCGCTAATCTCAGGAACTACTGGTTGGAATTAAACAATATTTTTGTGTTAGATAGTCCATAAATATAGAAGAAGGCTTTAGGCTACGTGCGAAAAGTCACAGAAACAAGAAACTCCTGAAAATAATAAACATAGCGTGTAACTCATCAAAAAGTAGTCAACAAACATTTCAAAAAGCGACGTCCAGTCAAACATCACAAAGACTAGGTAATATTTTAAAGGCTTCAAATGAGTCTGGCGACTAATACATCACGCAGACAAAGCGGAGGGGGCCGGCAGATATAATGCCGACTACAATGATCTGTACTGACAAGGAAAAAACAATGAGTTTGTGACGGTAGGAGGGGAGGAGAGGAGTGGCGTGGAGGGCTGGTTTAAAAGTGATGGTATAGTATTATTAGAAGTTGTGTTTTGATGGTTGATATCTGATTAATTTTGGACGGTCCATCGGTTCAGCATATGAATTGTTCTATGAATATGAATATATAGTAGGCATTATGAGTAAACATTCAAAATAGTGGTCTTCACATCATCATTTGCCTACACTTTTCCCAACTGTGATGTGGTCGGCTTCCAATTTGCTCTTGGGAATAGCTTTGGGTATGCATTATTGAATTGAACTCTTTAAACATGTTCAATTATATTACTTGTGTTTTAATTTTGACATCACCATCATCTGTTCAACCTTTTTGATTGATTTTTGCTATAGTAGGACTTTTTTACAATTTTATTTATGATACGTCGCGCGGCGCGTGCAGAAGGCTCGTCTCGTGCTTTTTTATAAATTTACTGAGAGACGGGTCCACCGCAACAAACGCTGTATTTTAAACTAACGTGCGAAAATAGCTTCTCGTAAAATCGACGATTGAAATCGTTAACTTTTTCATACATCGTCAAGTATTTGAATTAAAAACGCAGCACGCGCCGCGCGACGGCCTGTACGTAAACATGCACTAATTGTTTTTGATTAATTTTTGATACTTAAATACATTGTAACATGATTATTGTTAACGCACGTTTCGGCAAAAAACGGTAAGCATAGAATGTGTTTCTGAATAAATAAATAAAAAAAACATACCAATCGAATTGAGAACCTCCTCCTTTTGGGAAGTCGGTTAAAAAGTAAATGCAAGTCGTTACGTAATTACACCGCTGATTGTCTATCACGATAAATTAATAATCTCACAAAAAAACATCCAAATAATCAAACATACCAACGGCCAGTACACAACATACCAACTACACCAGCCCTGCTCACCACCCTTCGTCAAGGGATGATATTACACCGTCTGTTCATCGGAGGGTGAGTATTCCAACGATTTCTAGGTCAAACTTAACATACAATAATATGTTAAATTAAATCTGGGGTACAATCTACCCTAGAGTGACCTTATTTCTGTTGTTTGTTAGATTTCAATGTAATTAGGGTTCTATTCAATAATGTTGTCTCATGTTTGTGTATTATTTATAAGTTCATGTTCTTTCTTGATTTAAACTTATTTAAACGAAAACCGTTATAGAATCTAAACACAGTCACAAAGAATAAAATAAAAAAAAAATTACATAAAACAAAGTGCCTTCGGGTTCGAACCAATGAGTCGAAAAAATCGTAACAAACAATATCTTTTCGTCACCAAAAAACCTACCACACTTTACCACCAACTGATTGAGAAAAATGCTTCCCAAAACTACCATGAAACACGAGTTATTTATTGGCAACACTGTTGGGAATAGAAGGTGTTGCTATTGAAAATAATGGCGGGCTTCAATGGTTAAGACGGTTTTCTTTGGTGACGGATTAGTACGGTAGTTTTTTTTTGTGTTTTCGAGTTGAATCGTGATTTCGTTATTGAGTTTTTACTTATAGATATTTGTTTTGTGATGAAAATAAATACAAAATTAGCGTACAGACATCAGTATATCAATCTACCTTGAACTGTCATATTTTTACAATCAACCTAAACCCTAAAGCTTCAGCAATAAAGTTGAAAATTAATAAAAAAAAAATGACAGTTTGAAGTACTTAGCTTGATGTGCAGGCCATCTGTACGTAAAATGGTTTTTCTCGAAATGCAAACCAAGTATTAACTTAATTACAATGCCAAAACACCAAGGAATACAAAAAAGTTTGATAAGTTACAAACCTCCTTTAAAATACTTAAGAGCTCATGGTACCTCAAACGCGAGTTTTATAATGCGTAAAAGTATATGATTCACTGCAGTAATCAACATCAGAAAAAATATATAACATTCTTCAGGATATAAATATGCTAGTGCCATAGTGTTGTGAAAACATGATACAACTAACTTTGCTCGATAGAAAAAAATCGCGAAGATACCTCTAAACATTTCTTTTAACGAGTAAAAACCATACTAAAATACATGTCATCGTTCTAATTTTTTTGCCAAATAATTCTACAAGCAGCATACTAAAGTCATAGTGTTTTACTTTTTTAGTCCAATCAATAGTTTTTTTTGTAAATCGCAAAATACCACTAATTTCAAAAAGCGAAAGACGTAACAACCGCTTTGTAGTGCAAGCTGATTAAAACTTTATTCTAACAGTATTTCAAGCGAAGTTTGAACCACCACAAATAGGGTTGCTAATCTGAGGTAGCATACGCTCTTAAAATTAAAAGAAAATATCACTCACCAGCTCCCGAAAGCTAGGTCCAAAGTCTGTGAAAAAAAAAAAACAAAAACAATAAGAAACAAGGAAGTAAATTCAGATAAAAAATGTGAAAGAAATACATAATTTAAGAGAGGGCAATAAATACTTATAGGTGTAGATTGACTGCTTCGTTGGTCTAGTGGACGCAATCGTGACAGCTGAGCATGTAGGTTCGATTCCCGTGTCGGGCTAATTGTGACTAGGAGTTGTTATCAAGAATTTCTCAGTAACATCTACAGTTACTGGATTTGTGAAGTTGTGGACATTGCAGGCTTGAAACACCTGATTGTCTGATAAAAAGATGGTTCCGTGCTTCGGAAGGCACGTATAAGCCGGTGGTCCCGGCCGCCAAATGGCGGTCGTCAAACCATGTCAGAGGCCCTTGCGGCGGTTTAGAAACTCTGACACTAGGGTGTGTGGGGTCGTTAGACCTTACTGCCCACACTATAAGAAGAAGACTGGATTTGTGTCCGGTTGAAAGCAATGGGCTTCCACGCCTTTATCCCCGAAGGGTTGGGCAAAGATCTATCCCACATAATATTATTAGTACACTCACATTTCCCCATTTAGTCCTATGTAATAGGATGCGAACCTATCGCCAGACTCCGTGGATACTTCTGAGAAATTCCTGATGAAAAAAAACTCAAAAACATTTTTCTCGACCCAAGAGATACCATCACGGCCCCGGAGTACAAAGGGCTAAGAAAGAACAGGGTGGGTTTTAGTCAATACAAGTCTGAAGATTTCCCATCTGCAAAAAAAGGACCTCATGCCCCGCTCTGTAGTTTCACTTGCGACCACTCGACTAATGGGCCTACTACACGCTCAAGCTTCACCACACTTTTCGTTCACACTTCACAGTACATCGCGCGTATGGTTGGTAAAACTGTATTATACCATTACAAACCACACGCGCGATGTACTGTGTGCACCGTGTAATCGCGCAGGCAAGACTGTGGGGAAGTGTGAGCGTGTGGTAGGCGCATTATGAAGCAATTCCGTAAAGTGGAATATAACATAACATCACGCCTGTAATCCCCTAACGGATAGGCAGAGGTGTACCTAATGGTACACCCACATTTCACCAGATATTTTTTTTAAGTCTTATCTAATAGAAGGCGAGCCGCAACCGTGTAAAAATCCAGACTCCGTTGCTGTTACGGATAAATTCCTGGTGGAAAAGCCCAATAACACTTTGCCTGATCCGAGAATTGAACCCAGGAACTAATGCTCATCTAGAGCAGTAGACTAATGAGCCAATTCCATAAAGTTGAGTAGAAATAATTCGTGCCAGTTTGTGTTTGTTGTTGTAGATATTTCGTTAAAATAGAAAAAATACACACCTATTCCGCTTACGCCAGGAACATCAAGATGACCAGGTGATTCAGCATAGCCCTTGCTGTAATCGAAAAATAGAAGTTTATGCGACTGTGCATAATGAAGGGCATTACAACACAAGTGTGGGTTTAAGAAACGAGCCAAAGGCGAGTTTCTTAATAGCATCACACGAGTGTTGTATGGAGACATGTGAGGATGTGTGAGGACATGTGAGGATGAACGAAAGATGATTTTTTCTTGAGCTTGTTTTGATTGTAATTTTTTTTTATTTGGTATTTTTTGTTCCTTAGTTTAATTTTATTTTACTTTTAATTTAATTGTTATTTTTTGTTTTTTATAGCAACGTATTGGATTAAACTGTAATGCTGCTATAAAAAGTATTAAATAAATAAATTGAAGTACCTACCGCAAAGGCCGACGACTGTCGGGGCTGCGGGTTGTTCGAAAGAGTTAAGGGTAAACAAGCCAACGGCACGAACTAGTTGGTGAGCGGGGCTAAAATGCATGCTATTTCATCCGACATCACGAGCGAAATGCATAGAGCGAAAGAGACACAACTAAAACGGGCGCGCGATTGTTTCTATGCAGAAAGTAGTATGGATACCATGAAAAATCCATTGAATGTATCTGTTCAAAATAAAATTATTTGAATTCTTTAATAACTAATCTATGCCTGTATGGTTCCACTTTTTTAATTTTCGTACTATATACGTAACTTATTTACGCCCAAAGATGGTTAAAATTTGTGCTAAAATATGAAAGCTCACGCTCATAACTTCCAAACCAATATTTTTTTTCCAATTCTGCTTCCATAGAGGCCTAGATAATGACATGACCAGTTGATACAATTTTTAATTTTTAACCTACACCGTCAACCAGAGGAGTAATCACCATACTACGTTTGTATGGAAGAATGACTGGCTTGTGCAACCTTAAGAAGGAACATGGTGGTTTTTAGTCAGTAGATGATTGACACTCCCTACTACTCTGTCCAGAGCGGGAGGAGTCATTTGATAATTTCCCACACCCCAAAAAAGACAGTCGTAAGAACAAGATGTATATATGTATGGTACTCACTGATTATTCTTCCGAAACTCATCGACTCCCACAAAACCTCCCTCCAACCTCTTATTATTGAGCATCTCAATCTTCCGCTTCAACCTTTCACTATCAGCTACACTGCATTTACAATTCTTGGACTTCGGATTACAAGGAGTAGTGGCTGTCCCTTTGCAAGGAGAGCACTCTGGAGAGGACGGTGCACTCTTGAAGACCACGAGGAAGGCCACGATGATGGTTAAGGTGAAGAGGAGGAGAAGGCAGCCGATGCAGGCGTATTCTGAGCTGACGATCTTTTTGAGGCTGTGGAAGGTTTGGGTTGTTAGTTATGTTTCATTTATACATCATCATCATTTCTGCCGAAAGATGTCTACTGCTGGACATAGACCTCCCCTAATGGGCCTACTACACGCTCAAGCTTCACCACACTTTTCGTTCACACTTCACAGTACATCGCGCGTATCGTTGGTAAAACTGTATTACCATTACAAACCACACACGTGATGTACTGTGTGCACCGTGTAATCGCGCAGGCAAGACTGTGGGGAAGTGTGAGCGTGTGGTAGGCGCATAAGTGTCGCCACATTGACCGGTCCCATGTGTCTCGCATCCAGCGGATCCCCGCAACCTTCACCAGGTCATGGGTTACCTAATGGGAGGCTTTCCAACGCAATGTTTTCCGGTTCGCGGTCGCCACTCCAGAACTTCTCGGCCGCATCGGCCATCCATCATTTTACAAATAAAAATAAATAAAATATTCTTTATTTCGGATAAGCAACATCCATAAGGGTTAGTAAAAACAAAACGATAACTTAAATCTATGTTAGTAAACTTAATATATATTTAACAACAAGGCTGTTGTTCCGAATGCATCTCTGAACAACATCACCTAACAAAGGAGAATCGTACCTCCCCGCAACGGTCTTTAGGATGGAGTTGGAGCTGCCCCGCACCCTGCAGAGCAAAGAGGCAGATCTCTGTCTGACGATGGCGTGGAAGCCATCAACGTGTGCTTGTAAAAACATGCCTGATGCACTGCAGACCTAAATTAATTTTAAACACTCTCTACGTGGTGCAAAAGAAACGATGGATGGACTGTAAAGGATGATATATGGCAAGAAACGAGGTATCTGATGAGATGATGAGTAATATAGAAGTATGGAAGAAGAAGACATGCAACACCTTGACCTTCTCCTTGACCTAAAATGAATTGGGATAAGGGCAAAAGGATGATGACAACTCTCAGTTATATTTAGGTCCCATGCATGTTATAGAGGGCGAGCTAAGCTTCTTTAACTCCAGCGGCTGCCACTGGAGTCTGGATTGTGGAATAGGCTTTTATTATACTTTCCACAACCACCTTTTTTTTTTTTGGTGGGTGGAAAATCCTCAAATAACCCCCCGCTCGTGGGCAGAGCGAAGAGGAGTGTCTGACTTCTACTGACTAAAAACCGAATCCATGTTCCTTATTTGCCCTTGTGCCGAGGCCACGTCATCTCGTTCTATAATCCGCGGCCGCGACGGGTTTCCACAACCCAGTTCAATTCTTGGATCGGGAAGTGTTATTGGATTTTTCACCAGGAATATGATTATTAAGTAGTCTTAAAAATAACTCACGCGCAAGAAACACAAGAGCAGGTGTCCGATTTCTTCGCTGATTGTGGGGCGCAGTTCTGCTGCGCAAACGTCTAAAAAGAAACGGAATGTAGCGGTCACATTTTACATTGGTTATGAACCATTTTTAGGATTCCGTAGTCAACATACAACAACATACTCATCTAGCTATTTCATTACCGTTCGTCTGTTTACGAGTAATAGACAAACAACTTATAAAATGTACCTACTTGGATAATGTTTTATCAAAGTACATTTAATAAGGTGTTTGACTTTATTGGTTTAGATGTTTCGTTTAATAATACAAGTCTTTTATTTGCAAATATAGGTTTGTTTTCTATTATTACAATAAAAATCATCATTTGGAGGCAACTCCGTATATTTTGATAGGCAACTACGGAACTTCACATTGTGCGTGGTCCAACACGCACTTGTTTCTCTAAAGTTGAAACAAATAAATGCAAGTTACAAGGACACTTACCCAAAACCACCAACTGTCTTTCTTTTCACTCTGGTAAGGCTGAAACAATTATAAAAATATAATATGTTGTCAAAATAGGACATTGATAACTTTCGTAATCTAAAACCCTTTTGTAAACCAGGTGACGGTAGACCGCAATTGCACATGACAGAGCTGCTGCGGTTTACTTCACTGCTTCAGTGTCGCGAAAGTGCCCGTATCGTGGTTGCAAGCGTGGATACCACTGAGCAGGTAGCCCAGGGTTTGATTTCTTTCTTAAAGAAAACCCCAAAAGCACCATTGGATGACCAAATAGTGCTATTGAGTTTTTCATTAGAAATCTCTCAGTAGTAGCCTGAGTTTTGAAGTTCGCGGTATGATACCCCCGTGGTTCGGAATGCACTTATAGGTGCATTCCGAACCACGGTCGTGCCGGATTGCCGTTCCATCGGGCTATGAGAGTAAAGGAACTAAGAGGGCACCTGTGACTACGTACACACTTGTGCAATATAATATCTGCTGCGCCGATGGACAACCTCCGCTATAATTGGCCGCCGTGACCGAAAAACTGTCAAGAGGACCACAAATCATCTTTGAAAAAGTCTACCCATCGTTTCCTTGGTCTCCCTACTTAGCATATTCGTAGTGTTAATTTTAAGAAATGTTTATAGATGGAGAGGGAGAGGAAGGCCAAAGAAATGATGGATGGATTGTGTGAGGAATGATATGAAAGAGAAAGGAGTAAATGCCACCGTGACGTCTAACAGGGAAGAATGGGAAAGAAAACGTGTTGCGCCGACCCCAAATAGAATCGGATAAGGACAGGAAGCGCAGCGTTGTAATCCCCTTCGTACACAAGGCTACTCAAATCTTAGAAACTTAACGATTTTAGTCTTCAAGCGACTGCCGCCATACAAATCCACCGCCGACATTCGTCCCGGCGACGCGACTCGTGTACGAACTTCAATGGATTTGTATGGCGGTAGTCGCTTGAAGACTAAAATCGTTTAGTATCTAAGATTTGAGTAGCCTTGTGTACGAAGGGGCTTAGGGCCTCCCACCAGGTGGATCGACGACATCGTGAGAGTCGCGGGCAGCTGTTGGATGCAAACGGCAGGTTGCCGTTCGTTATGGCGTTCTATGGGGGTGGCCTTTGTCCAGCAGTGGACGTCTTATGGCTGATGATGAAGGGCAGGAAGATGATGATGAATAAAATTATAAGAATGAACTGACCATGCTCTGACTCCTGGCTTTGTTTTGGAACTCAGCCCTCTGTTCCGTGGACGATATTTTGTAGGGACTTCCTCTCTTGCGATGGTCCGAATTGTTGTTTGAGTCACAGGATCTTTGCTACAATGGTCATTAATTAGAGTAGATGTTATAAACCATTGTGAATATCACTAGTGTTAAAAATCTGAAGTTAAGTAAGTCAAAGAATGCGAAGTATGGATGAATGAATGTGGGGATAGATGGACGACTGGATGGACATATAAATGGATTAATTTATGAAAAGTTGAATGTTTGTTACTCTTTCAAGCAGAAACTCCTGAACAGATTAGGATGTTGGTCAGTAGAAGTCTGACACTCTCTACCGCTGTGCTCAGAGCGGGAGAAACAAATAAAAGGGGGTCCGTTAAAACTCTGTAGAATTAAATTATTAATAACTTAGACACTCACTCGATCTGCTTTGTTCTTGGATACAGAATAGTGTCGTTTCTTCTTTTCTTCTCTTGGTTCATTTAGGAGAATCCTTTTCTCTGGATCACTGTAAAACATTTATGGTTAGATATTCTAGCAACCTGTAGGTCATAAAAAGTCTTTGAAAAGTAGGTATCTTACTCTCGCTCTCTTGTCATGATTTCTTTAAATATCTTCAGCAGCGGTGACTGTGTTTCTTTATCGATCTTTGCATGACTGAAACAAACCTGTATCTGATGAATATTTTCTGTTTATCTATTTGTATAATATAAAAGGCAAAGCTGACTGACTGATGATCAACGCACAGGTCAACCGCAGGCCAACGCAAAGACCTTTTTTTTGGAGGGTGGGAAGTCATTAAATGACTCCTCCGGCTCTGGGCAGAGCGGTAGGGAGTGTCAGACTTCTACCGACTAAAAACCACCCATGTTCCTTCTTAGCCCTTTGTGTCCGGGGCTGCAGTATCTCTGTCGAACAACCCGCAGCCCCAACGGGCGTCGGCCCTTCAATGTTGATGAAATGCCTTGGAGGCGCGTGGAACACCTTCACTATCTATCCTTGATTTAATTTAAAGAAAAAAAACTTACCTATTTTCGCTTATTCCCATATTCGTTATGACATTTGAAAGTTACTTTTTTATGGTGTTTAATTGCATTTTGTTGGCAAAGAGTATTTGTTTTAGCGAAGGAGTTTCTATTCAGCCACGGAGGTTCTTGCCGGTTCTTTTACATAGGAGTTTAATAAGTGCTCATAAAATAATTTATTTTATATAGGGCTACCTATATAAAATAAATTATTTTGATTTAGAGCCAAAGTTGTATGCAGACCGCAGACTTCAGAGGCAGATAAACTAAGCGAAGACGATGGGAGGAGACACACACGCCATATAGAAAGCTCTAGAAAGACGTATAAGGTATGATGTTGCCCCACAAACTATGAGACACATGATATCGTGTCCTGCCTGTTATTTACACATCACAGGAGCTGATAGAGGCTACTGAATGTGCCAAATTCTAAATGGGCAGACACAATTTTCTTCAACACGCTAAAGTACTGAGTCCTTCTAGAGCAATAACGATGGTGTGTACTTATACAGAACTTACTAGTTAGTACTCGCAACCAGCGTATTATAGGTTTTTACAAAAAAGTATTTAGGGATCGTTTCAAGCGGCGTTCTGTAATCTGCACCTACCCCATGGGAAAAACAGCATCAGTTTATGTATGTACCTTAAAAATACCAGTAGTCTAAACCTTTACAAATTGCCACCCTACTGAAAAATGTTTCAGTACATAAAAGTGCCTGTAAAGTCCTCGGCAATTGAAATAACGAAATTTCAAGAACGAGAAGTCTCAAGTCATATCTTGCTTTTTAGTACAACTTCAGTTCTGGTAAGGGTATGGCCTTAGAATACGTGGAAGCGGAACAAAGTTAAGAATGAACATAAGGATAAGCATGTGATGGGACGGTGTCCACGCAAAGGACACAAATCGCATAATTGAACTCGTGACTAAATAATAATAACCGCTCTGGTCGATCTTTATATTAAGCTCTACCTGCCCAGAGTGATCCTTGTGTGTAGTGAAGCCAACCCCACAGCATTTGCAGGACCAAGGACGCTCACTCCCTCAGACTCACTGCTCAGTTAACACCCTAAGCCAAGGTCCGTACCCCACAGAGGGTGCCCTTAGTGCGCTGTCACTTAGTCTATAAGTTTTTATGCCCTGGCTGGTGGCCTTACATCCAAGGCATTCACAGGATTGTCCGGCTTAACAGAAGCCAGCTGCATAAGTTGACCTGCGAGATGCAATTATTATTATTATGGCTAGCCCTTTTATTATCTCACTGCTGGGATAAGCCTCCCTACATTCCTTTTAACGGCCATGATTCTGTGCAACGTCTTTCCTATGCTCAAGGACATCTAGTTCGTGTCGCCATCTCCTTCGTGGAGTTCTTCTGCGGCGACACCGTGTCGCTGTTTCAGGGCACCAATCCTAAGCTTTACGGGCCCACAGCTCGTTCGGCATGCAACAGACATGTCCTGCCCAGCCTTATAGCAGTATCGAAGAAAATAACCCAGTATGCTTGTCGCGTGTATGTTATCCCACAGCCCGCTTCCTGCTGATATGGAGGCAAGTCGAAATTATGTTTTTCCTACTCCTCCGCCATTCTTTTCTGATTCATTTCATTGCGGGATTCAAGACAGTTAAATTGTTTTTATGGGACTTCGTCGGGCTTTATTGTCTCGCGTTTTTCTTGTGGTCGCCACTGTTGATTCTGGCTTACAGGAGTTACAGTGGTTTGGGATAAGTGTGGCGGGCTTGTCCCAAATGTAAGCCCGCCCTTGCCGCCCCTGTAACCGCAGTCTCAAACAGGCATCCCCTTCAATTTGTACATGTTTACCGCTCATACATCAAAAACTAAGTACGCAAGTTATAAAACCGTGTTTTTTTAAGATCACTCAGGAATATTGCCCACCTACACTTTATGGGGGTTGGGCAATAAAAGTATATTTGATATGTTACGTTTGCCCGACAAAATAATTGCTCGAAGGATGTATTAGTAGCCTCAAGGGGAATGTAATGTCAATTTGAAGAGTTTGAGAGGAATTTATTGGGAGATCCTTGTGGTACGCTTTTAGTAGTCGTAGAGATTAGGAACTGGTCCGGAGATATACTACCAGTCTATTTCTTGCTTTTCCAAGAAGTGATATAGTCTTAGTGGGGTGACTTTCAAAGCCAAAGCATTAATTTTATTTTAAGTACGCCAGTATTATTTATTTAGAGAGCAGTGGTGGCCCAGTGGTGGCGGCCCCGACTTACGAACAGTGAGTCGTGGGTTCGAACCCCGTCAGGCGCATTACTTTGTGTTATTTATTTCATCACGACTGCTCTCAAAACGGTGAAGGAAAACATCGTGAGGAAACCGGCATGTCTTAGAACCAAAAAATGCGAAGACATGTGACATTTACCAATCCGCACTGGGCCCGCGTGGTAGATTATAGCCCATCCCTCTCCTAGAGAGGAGGCCTGAGTCCCTGCAGTGGGAACATTATAGGCTGATGATGATGATGATGAGGCCAGTATTTCATATTCATTTAAAAGAATGTCCATGGAGATTCTTTTAAATCAGAATATTGTTACAGAGGCCCATGGGCGGTATATAAATTCTAACACCAGATTAACCACACGATAAAGAAAGGGTTTCTTGCCATGCAGTGTTGCTGTGTTTCGATTTGAAAACTAAATTAGTGCCGGTGTAATAAAGGCTGGGTACAGTCGTTATTTGACTAGTGAAAGGTCCGTTTACACGGAGTTTTCACGAAGTCGCCAACCAAGCGTTCTGTACATGAAACTAAATATAATACGCAAATGTAATTGCTGGAAAATGAACATAAAAAAATAGTATTCAAAAGAAAGTTATAACTTTGACACCCCAATATATTCGTAACTAGAAGGTTACTAGGTATGGTCTGGATAGCTATTGTGTATCTTTTAATGACAGTGGATAACTTATAATGTCTATCAAATAACTGTCAAATGGTGAGTTTTTAAGAAAAAAATGTACCAAACCATAACCAATTTACAGTTAATCTATGGACATTTCTGATAGCCACTGACGTTAAAAAGATACGCAATAGGGGGGCTGGTCTGGTTAGAACAAAAAATATCACAATGTAAAGATCTATTACAAAGTATAAGAAATTTATTTATTTATTTATTTATTTTCTCAATTTTACGACTATCTTTACAGTTACCTAATTCGATAGTGTACACAATAACAATATTAATTCAAATTTTATAACAAATTACAAACATAGTATTTTTTGTGAACTCACTCAGAGAACAACCAAATAGATCAATGTCACAAGCTATGAGGTTAAGAGTGCGGAGTGCCCGCGTCAGTGGCGCCTCGCCCAATAGATTCAGTAGTGGACCAGAGTCTACTTGTTCCTACAGCTGGGACCGGAGGGCCTGTGTGATGGAGTTAGAAGCAGGGTCATCTTTCTATCAAACTGAACTAGGGCCTCGTTCACCTACCGCGGTTTTGATACCATGCTTACCTGGGTTCAAACTTAGTAAAGATCTTCAAATTACAGCGGATACGAACGCGGCATTACGTGGTTTCCAATGCACGGAGGAAACTCGTTATGACGTAGGTGGTCTTCCACCTACGGACTAACCTTGGTAAGCGCGGCTTAACCTGGAAATTTACCAGAGTGACTGTTATTATTTAGAGCTCCTCAAGTAAGCATGGCTTAACCTGAAGATAGACCCGAGCGGCAGTTATTATATAGCCACGAGGTCCTAAAGCTGACACTAAAACAGACAAAAAAAAACAGGGTAGCAACACCAATCTTCATCCCACATTTCGTAATACCTGTCTACTTCAATTTTTTTGCTCTAGAATTTCGGAGATATCCGCATTGCTAGGGTGTAGTGTGGTGGCTAGGGGTGGCCCCCGCTGAATGTAAATGTGACCCGTTGATAAATAAAGAAAGAGGTTAAACTGTTAGAGGTGGGATACGTAAACATCGTCTTGTTGAGGGTTGGCACGAGAGAAAATGGGGATCGGATTTTTTTACTTTTGTTGGTTTTTGATGTTTGACATTTATATGCGCGCCAAGGCAGAAAAAATCAACTAGAATGCTATGACGGAAGATTGCATGACCTGAGGTCTTTACATGCCACGTAAGAACAATCTTTACCCATTATAATACATTTTTTTTTGGAACGCATGTTAATCTACGTGTTCCAGTTTCGAAAATTTCACGCTACTAAATTAGTGATGTAGGTAGTTAGGTCGTATGCTGATTTGATCGACTTCGTACTTCGTTATAGGTTTTTTTTATTATTTTGAATTCTATTATTGACATAGATGTTTCACATCCCCATCCTGTGACGAGCATGTTGTTTGTGTTCGTAGCCGTAGCTAAATGTGGGTGTTTTTTTTTATGAAAACACATGTTCATACGTGTTTGCTACGGGGCTATTCGAAAACAAGAAAGAAGTGTGGGTCGTCCAGCGGTGAGATGGGCAGACGACATAGTTACCATCGGGGGAAAACCTGGATGAGGCTGGCACAGGACCGTGGAGAATGGCACAAGAAAAGGGAGGCCTATACCCAGCAGTGGGTGAATTCAGACTGTGGATGATGATGACGATGACGGGGCTATTTGGCGCTTTTTTGCCAAGATGGTGGGTACGATACAGATTATGTTAACAAGTCAACGACATTCTCACACCACAAAGGCACTCCCAAAACACAGGCAGCTTTTGTGGTACCTAAAAAGAATTCCTGACAATTTAGGCAGATGTCTCAAATAGGCACAAAATATTCCACTATATGTCTTCTCAGTGGCAACCCTGTCAGCTAATATGTGAGTGACAGATGGTCATAAATTACATACGTCACTAGATGTGTCCCGGGCGACGGGATCAAATGTTACAACTGCGGGGGACTGGTTCCGTATGTTTTTATTTTAGTTTTACGTTTAGGAAAATAGAAAACTTCGGTAAAGGAAAACAGCGTGACGAAACCAAGCATGGCTGAAAGATATTTCTCGTTGCCATAAAGTCAAGTAAAAGGCCCATTGGCGGCATAAAACTTTGACACTAGGTTAGGAAATAAACACACAATTATAAAGAAAGAACAAAAGTGTGAAGAGCCTGTTAATTATATTGATCGACATACTTTTGAATGAAAAAAAAAAAAAAAAAAAAAAAAAAATGAAAAATCGTTTATTCATGGTTACATTTCGTGAAAAAAAAAAAAAAAAAAAAAAAAAAAAAAACCAAAATCAACCAACAACCAAAACAAACCAAAATCTATAGTAAAAATCTATCATTAACACGTAGTCTCATTCATCCTACTAATATTATGAATGCGAAAGTTTGTGACGATGTTTGGATGGATGGATGTTTGTTACTCTTTCACGCAAAAACTACTGAACGGATGTGGATAAAATTTAGAACACAGTTAGTTTATAACCTGGATAGGATACTTTTTATCCCCGTAGCATGATCCTGTGGGACAATTATTGAACTTCACGCGGGCTAAGCCGCTGGTACAAGCTATGTAGTTACTAATATTTTAGTACACCATGTCTAGTAACGGAGTCTTACCAAAGGGTTGGTCCAGAGCTGTGGAGGTCAGATAGGCAGTCGCTCCATGTAAAATACTGGTATTCAGCCGCTTCCGGTTAGACTAGAAGCCGACCCCAACATAGTTGAGAAAAGGCTAAGCAGATGATGATGAACGGTCCTTTTGCGAGACAAGTTTTATTTTTTCCCTATATAGAGGTTTTATGCTCAAATAACTCAAAAGTCCAGTATTTAAAGAAAATTCTACGTAGGTAATCTCTTCAAAAATTTAAAGAGTTTTCATATCCCACCTTCTCGTACGGAACCCTGCATCTCAACGCGACACGAAGTAAGGTAAACAGGTTTATGAAGGTCTCGTCCCGCGGGCCACATTTAAGGGCGCCGGGCCCCGTGCCCATAACTGGTGCGCTCACCCTACGTTAATGATGTTCGATGTTCGATACATGTGTAATTTGTATTACTGATTCTTTGGTAAGGCGGTGAATAGGTGCGCTGACCTTAGAGGAGAAATAAAAGATGTGAACGTAAAATATCAACTATACAAACGTTGTTAAAAAAAACAAGACCCACATACATACAACCCACAGCATAAGTACAACTACACTTACCTACTCAAAGAGCTGCTAATTAGTTTTTATGTCATTTACTGCTAACTATTTTTCTTAAATTTAATTCTTAGTGAACATTTTGTTACAATTTGTGCAATAGTCTCAATATTGTTAATAATTAAGGGAAAGAGCGAGATAGCCCCAACACAAGTATTTTCAATTACTTACTGGGGTTGTCTCATTTATAACCATGTAACTGTTTTTGGGACAAATAAACATTTTTAATTTTTAATTTTAATCATAAGAATTTTATTAAAAAAACTAAGAATGGAATATTATTAATTACTAGCCGATGCCCGCGACTTCGTTCACGTGGAAATTTTGATGAGTGACTGTCTCGTTGATTGAGTGACAGTGAAATTATAAGTGATAGTTATTAATTATGTGATACCGATATCTAATTTCTAACATCTTACTTGTTTTTCCCACCATTGCAATATATTTTTTTGTTCCAGATCATACCTTCTAGTCACGGAAATATAGACTGGGATCCATCTGGGATCTAAGTTTCAACTTTTTGAAAGTTTTTAATGTTGTAACTTTGCCGTATTATTCAATGCTTCTATTGAGTCGTACCGTAAAACGTGATTTTTGATGATGGCCTTAGTTCATCATTCATCTTAATTTCAGCCGCAAGACGTTCACTGATGGATATGGCCTCTCCCAAGTGTCGCCACAATGGGAGACCTTCCAAAGCGACGTATTCCTGTTCAACGTCGTCACTCCAGAACTTTTCGGCCCCATCAACCATACGTTCTGCGAGCAATGTGCCGTGCCGATTGTCACTTAAGTTTGGCAATTATTTATAACCTTGGTTCTCTTGCGGATGTCTTCCTGATGCTATTACGCAAGTAGACTCCGAGCAAAGCCTCCTCCATTGCCCTTTGGATGACTTTGAGCTTTCTGATCAGGCCCATTGCCCGGTCCCGTATATAATCACTGGCAAAACACATTGGTCATAGACTTTCGTCTTGAGACACTGCGGTAAGTTGGCTAGAGGTCAATTGTGTATACCTCTGTCTAACTATTCGGCGAATTCAGGTGTGATGTTATATTATGTCCCATACAACTAGCGATGTGTAAAATTATACAACATCCAGATAAAACCTACAAAAATTTCCCACAAAACAGTATGACACAGAAATCTTCACCGCTATTCAATTACCCACAAAACGTGATACCAATAAGCCAGGGTATTCCAGAGTAGTCCAGGGTATTCCAGGGTAACGCGGCTACAGCCCAATCCCACTGTTACGGGCTACTCGTAAAGTCACCCAGAGCGGGAATACACGCTATTAGCTGGGCTGTGGTCTAAGGTATACGCGGAAGCGTTTTGAGGAAAAACATCGAAATATTTAGGATTTTAGTGATTTTCTCATAATTACATAGGCCTCCCCCAATTGGGGTGTTTTCTGACAAAAAAAAATATAAATCTGTTTAGTTCTAAGTTGGATTATCGAAAAATATTGGATACGTGTTTTTTTTTATCAACTTAATAAAAAACGAAGATTTTCATCTTCGTTTTTTATTTGGAACTAAGTCAAATTCATTACATTTTACTTCTGCCAAACTACATAGCAGCTTGTTGGCACGTAGCTCCCAGGATACTCTCAATGTTAACGTATGTACGTTCACTTTTCCATTTACATACTAAAATTACAAAAATAATCTGACTACAACCAAATTACTGCGAAATACTTTCACAAAACACTACTAGCTTTAAATTTAAATTACAGAAAAATTGCTTAGGTTTTCACTAAAGTTGGAAAAAAGATAAGATTCAACTTTGATTTGCTTAATCTTTTTCTAACTATATAAGAGTTGGTTTGGGTTAGGGGGAAACTGGCCTCTGGTCCGCGGCCCAGATTACACGGAGTGGGAACAGTAGTGGAAAACTCGGCCGAATGCGTGGGCCAGAATACCATGGGAAAAATTTATCGTAGTTTAATCGACCCATTGGGATTTAATTTCATTATATTGAAAAAAAGGTGCGAAATAAAACCTAATTATCAAAATATGTATTAAAACATTTTTTTTTGGAGATAAAAATTAAGGATAGGTAGTAAAGTCCCACAAACTACCAGGAGAACAGAAGTAGGCAGGAGGTATTGGAATCTTAAAATCAAATCTAAATAATTATTCCTTTCTTTTGTTGGAGATAGGAAACTAGGATAGTAAAGTCCCACAAACTACCACAAGGCCAGAACGGTGAATAATTAGTGTCACCATTGCATACTGTATGTGTATGGTATTAGAAAGGAATAATAATTTAGATTTGATTTAAAGATTCCAATACCTCCTTCCTACTTCTGTTCTCCTGGTAGTTTGTGGGACTTTGATACTTACGTTTTATTTCGCACCTTTTTTTTAATTTAATGAAATTAAATCCAAACGGGTCGATTTAACTACGATAATTTTTTACATGGTTTTCTGGCCCACGCATTCGGCCGTTTTCCACTACTGTTCCCACTCCGTGTAATCTGGGCCGCGGACCAGAGGCCAGTTTCCCCCTAACCCGTTGGTTTCCAGTCTAACCTTGATGCAACTGCTATAATATAAATGGAGTAATTGTCCTGAAAGAATAAAAAATAAGAAGAAAAAATAAGAATAAAAAAAAAGAAATAAAAATAAATAAGAATATAGTGTCAATCTCATGAAGAGGATTTAAAATAATACTTGTGCAATCAAAGCAGTACGCTTGCTACGGCGTAGCATCGTAACCATACGCGCAAGGCTACGGCGGGCGTAGCAAGTTTAGTGATGTCTTTTCAGTTTCCATAGTATTTATAGACAACTTTTCGCCTGCGTCTTTGTACACAATAATTGTGTTGTGTGTATAATAACGACGGCACGGTTGGCGCAGTGGCTAAGCGATTGGACTGCTGCGCTACGTGTCGCGAGTTCGATCCCCGCACGGAACAAATAGTTATTTGTATTTTTGAAATTTGTTTATTGAAAAAAGTGACATACAAAAATATTTACAATATGGCCTTAACAACTATAGGTATACAGTTTACTGGATTCTACCTGAACTAGGAATAAACCTGTATCTCAGGTAACTCACTCAAGTGCTTATACGTAGTAATATCTAAGATTCCTTAAAGAAATACTTAGTAAATAACTTATCAATAAATAAAATACATAGGTAATTAATTAGACGACGACGTTCCATTATTGCATAACACAAAAATCTAGGTCACGTTTGTTTTTTTGTCTACAGAGCACTGTAGGTACAACATTATGCTAAATGCAGTAACATTAATATATAAAATGAACTTTATCATCATTTTTACTACAAATTGTCAATGCTAAAAACTAAAATTATTTTAAACGACAATTATTTGGTAGCTAAACTATAATACAAATGACTAAAAAGAATTTATTAAAAGAATATAGTCGGCGCTCTTACGCGTCATTATAATCGATAGAATTTACATATCTTGCCTCAGCTATTTTCTTAGCGGGGCATTCTGAGCTGCCTGTTTTGTGGTGGCTCGGTTTTTTAAAACGCAAGCATGTTGCACAGTATGGCAGTTCGGCAATTTTATTGCACTCATTTATCTGATGCCCTTGTTCTCCACAATGTCCACACGTATAGGTAGCCTCCCGACAAGTCTTAGCAGCATGTCCATATTGTTGACATTTAAAGCACCTGGTCACAAGTGTAAAGTCCCTCACTGGGCACGATGTCCAATTAATGAACACTCGGTTTTGATTTATAAGGACCTTTCTTACGCTGGCAGTAACTTCAAAAATGAAGTTACACGTAGGTCCTTCCTTTTTACCCGATTTGTGACTTAATTTTATAGAAGCCATAAAAGAGTCACGAGGTAAATTAGGCAACTTGTCGGCTAAGTTCTGCTCATATATGCAATCGAAGACTTCTTGATCACTTAAAACGGTTGGTACTCCTATGACAGCAATTCTTGGCCTTTTCTTATAGGGCTCTTCCATTTTCAGGCCGGAACTACTTAGCTGTGATGATTGCCTAAGTTTTTCAATGTCGTCTTTTGTCTCCGTGCTGATTATAACGCCACCGTTTTTGGTTTTGCGTAATCCTCTCACGTGCAATTTCATTTGTTCCGGGTTTATTATTTTTTGGACTAGAGATTTAGTGTCGTCACTAGATTTTAATTTATCTGTTGGATAAATTGCAATAGAGCTGAGGCTATTTGGGCGCAAGTAATTATCCTTGTTGGTTTTAACCATATCAGCAAATGTAACTTTTTCTGCCGTAGTTGTTTTGATGCAGTTTTCTTGAATGGTAGTTTGAATTGTTTGCTGGAAATTTTCAAGGCAATTCGTGAGGTCCCGTTTTTCTTTTAGCACCTGAGCAGAATTTTGAAATTCTTTGACCTTAAGTCTCAAGTCCTGGTAGTAAACTGCCATTTGTGACACGCCATGTCCTACCTTGCGCGAAAGAGAATTTATCTTCAGCTTTTGTTCAGCGTTCAGCTTTCCTTCCTGGGCGATGAGACATAGTTCATCCAGACATCTATTTATGGAGGTCAACCAGCCACTAATCTCGCTGGTTTCCACAACTCCTAATCCTCCTTCTGCCGCATGGTAGGGTGTTTGAGGTTTGGTCGTAGGGCTGCTAGGCGGTGGAACACTCCGAGAGCTGTTTTCAGTTGTTGACATAATTTTATAGGTAGTTCTTAGATAATTGTCATAACTACTTGATATTCACCAAAGTAAATCACAAACTAAGCACAAAAATCCGATTCGGTTTCTAGGTCACAGATCACTCGAATACTTTTTACGTCATGTAATAACTAAAATCGCTTAAAATACACACGTCCGCTCTACTTGAGTGCCAGTAGAGTATGACCTGCAGATAGTTGTTTCGGGTCTGGGTATTTGTGTATGTGAGTTTATATGTTTGTGAACGCACCCGCAATACTGGAGACATTCCTAGTGTGGGGCAACGTTTAAAAAAAAAATTAATAGGGTAGCACTCACAAATAATGTAGCTTTCTGCCAGTGAAATAGTTTTTAGAATTGGATCATTCGTTCTAGATATAGCCCCTACATAAAAACTTACAAACCTCGTCATAATATTAGTAAAGATATTTTAATAGAATAATCATTTGCAAATTCAAGATCCATGGATGCAAAGTACACCTGTGGGTAATTGGGAATCACTTGATGTACTCGTAGTAGTGAAACTCGAGCAATATACTATTAAAAAAATATCTAAATTTTTCCAAACACTTCGTGCCAAATTCTACCAAGTCCTACCTTCTCAACTTTTGTCAGAGTTTTATTTCTGACTAGCTGAACCCGCGCATGCGTTGCAATGCGTTTTTCCTACCTACCTATCTACTACCCTACCTACTACCCTACCTACTACCCTACCTACTACCCTACCTACTACCCTACGTACTACCCTACCTACTACCCTACCTACTACCCTACCTACTACCCTACCTACTACCCTACCTACTACCCTACCTACTACCCTACCTACTACCCTACCTACTACCCTACCTACTACCCTACCTACTACCCTACCTACTACCCTACCTACTACCCTACCTACTACCCTACCTACTACCCTACGTACTACCCTACCTACTACCCTACGTACTACCCTACCTACTACCCTACCTACTACCCTACCTACTACCCTACCTACTACCCTACCTACTACCCTACCTACGACCCTACCTACTACCCTACCTACGACCCTACCTACTACCCTACCTACTACCCTACCTACTACCCTACCTACTACCCTACCTACTACCCTACCTACTACCCTACCTACTACCCTACCTACTACCCTACGTACTACCCTACCTACTACCCTACCTACTACCCTACGTACTACCCTACCTACTACCCTACGTACTACCCTACCTACTACCCTACCTACTACCCTACCTACTACCCTACCTACTACCCTACCTACTACCCTACCTACTACCCTACCTACTACCCTACCTACTACCCTACCTACTACCCTACGTACTACCCTACCTACTACCCTACGTACTACCCTACCTACTACCCTACCTACTACCCTACCTACTACCCTACCTACTACCCTACCTACTACCCTACCTACTACCCTACCTACTACCCTACGTACTACCCTACCTACTACCCTACGTACTACCCTACCTACTACCCTACCTACTACCCTACCTACTACCCTACGTACTACCCTACCTACTACCCTACGTACTACCCTACCTACTACCCTACCTACTACCCTACCTACTACCCTACCTACTACCCTACCTACTACCCTACCTACTACCCTACCTACTACCCTACCTACTACCCTACCTACGACCCTACCTACCTACTACCCTACCTAGCTACCTACTACCCTACCTAAAAAAAAAAAAAGTATCAAAGAACCTTCTCCTGGTTCTTAGCTACCTCCCTACCAATTTTCAGCTAAATCCGTCCAGCCGTTTTCATGCTATGTCGTGACAACGGAAAACGGGTTTCATTTTTATTTAAATAAGATGAATCAATCAGTATTCTTTAGAAATAGAACAGGTTTCCTGCTTTATCACAGATACCGCTACCGCTCGTGATAGATACCGCCGCACCCTATTGAGGTATCGATGGATACCGCGAGAGGCGTCGTGCTATTTTTACGGTTGTTTAGCTTTTTATGGTGTCATCCATAGTCGCAATGCGGTGTATTGGCCACTGGAAAAAACAAGATGGAAGATTTTTAAGTAGCTACATTTTTTTTGGTCCTACTTTCCCACTATTATTCTGTGAGAGCAGCGGTGGCCCAGTGGTGGCGGCCTCGACTTACGAACAGTAGGTCGTGGGTTCGAACCCAGGCAGGCACATTACTTTGTGTATTTTATTTCATCACCGCTGCTCTCAAAACGGTGAAGGAAAACATCGTGAAGAAACCGGCATGTCTTAGAACCAAACATTCGAAGACATTGACATCTACCAATCCGCACTGGGCCCGCGTGGTAGATTATAGCCCATTCCCTCTCAAAAAGAGAGGAGGCCTGTGTCCCAGCAGTGGGAACATTAATAGGCTGTTGATGATGATGATTGATGATTCTGTGACTGAAGGGTTTAGGCGGAGGTGTAAGTTTCATGAAGGATGGATTAATAATAATAATAATATTCCACAACTATCACACAACGCCATCTAGTCCCAAGCTAAGCAGAGCTTGTGTTATGGGTACTAGACAACTGATAAACATACTTATATATTTCTAAATACATACATATTATAGATAAATTCTGTACCTTTAGTGAAAAGTGATATAACTCGACTTGTAGCAGTTTTGAGTTCTTTATACAATCTTGAAGCTTGAATTTTATTTGATTTTTCTATCTAATCGGTATAACTCTATCTCTTATAGAAAGGGAAATAAGTTTCGTGTTTAATGATACAAGTGGCATTCTTGGTTAATTTTGATGATATTTTTTGTGTATACTGATATGTCTTTAGTTATATTAAATTGAACTAAAGCTTAAATTTAAACAAGTACGTGTAAATAAGGCTATCTCGATTTATATTACTTGACACATTTAATATTAATGACACGAGTTTTGTGCGTATTAATACAATACAATTTGTATTAAGTGACACTAAAAAACCCTACAATTATCAATTGTGAATGATGATATAACTCAAATTGTATCTCATAAGTATAAGCAGCATTAAACATCACCAACGTGTCAAGTGATACAACTAAACCTGTATCAAACTACACGTGAAATATTTTAAGTAACGCGTTTAGTTCTCAATAATGTAAATTGATTTGTATCGCTGTATTATAGGATCTTTAGAAACCGATCGATAGTGATTATTGTGTAAAGTGATCTATGCAGTGATCTATGTAGTAAGCGAGAAAAGCCATGATGGCGGGGGATGTAATCACGCTCAAACTTCGTTGCCAGATGTACGAGAAATCTCGTACATTTGCGAGATGTAGCACTCTCTGTACGAGAAGCGAGAAAAAACACTCGTACTCCCTTTTACGAGAATTTAATAATTATTTTTGCTAATACAAACCAAAAACATTTAAAGAAAAGAATAGTCGCAAACGATTAACTTAGCAAATCACTAGATTCATTAGCTTATCACTAAACTAAAATGCATCTTTAGTTGTTGACGGATAATGTCCGCTGGGTGTATTTTTTGTTATTGTCCTTATTGCACTCATGATTATGTTGTTTTCTTATTTCTTTTGCACTGACTGAAACGTGAATAGAGCAATGTATTTTAGAAGTGACAGTGAATCTTCATCCACTCCATCATAAAATAACAAAAACTGACCTAGTGCGAGTCCGACTCGCACATGAACGGTTCCGTACCATCGTAATAGTTTGTATCATCACCTTTAATTTGTATTTGTTGTTGTTATAGTGTCAACAGAAATACACATTTTGTGATAATTTTGTTTTTCATAGTGTTTGTATGAATTACAAAGTTATATTTGCGGTTTTTTTTAATCTCGTTCAAACTATTATAGAACAGTATTTCTTTAACTCTATTTAAAAGTTGGAGGGGGGGAACTTTTCTGTGTGTGTGTCTTTCGTTCAAACGATTGACTTTGAGAAATAATGTTTTTAGAAACCTTAATGTCATTTTGAAAAATCTATCTATAGACACCCCATACCCATAAGATTGACTTTGTTTATAGTTTAATTTCCTTGTAAGGGGGGGGGCTCCCCATACAAGGAAATCAAACTAAAACCCATAATTTTGTATAAAAATCGTAAAGCGTTTCACAGAACAAATCTACCTTGTACCAAGTTTCTACTGTGTAGTCTTAATAGTTTCGGAATAAAGTGGCAGTACAGCAGACGGAATTACGGACTGACGGACAGACAGACATGACGAATTTGTAAGGGTTCTGTTTTTTTGCCATGCGGCTACGGAACCCTAAAACGGTAATACGATTTGAGAAACAAACCTGGTTCATCGGGTCTACAATCACACAAGTTAAACTTTATTTGGTTCATCATCATTATTCATCATTTTAGCCGAAAGACGTCCACTACTGGACATAAACCTCCCCTAAGTGTCGCTATATTGACCGGTCCCGTGGGTCTCGCATTCAGCGGATCCCCGAAACCTTCACCAGGTCATCGGTCCACCTAGTGGAAGGCCTTCCTATTCAACGTCTTGTGGTTCGTGGTCGCCACTCCAGAACTTTTCGGCCCCATCGGCCATCTGTTCTGCGAGCAATGTACCCTGCCCATATTGCCACTTAAGTCTGGCAATTTTTCGGGCTATGACGGTAACCTTGGTTTTATTCGGATGTCTTCATTTCTGATTCAATCACGCAAGGAAACTCCGAGCATAGCCCTCTCCATTGCCCTTTGTTTGACTTTTTACCTTCTGATAAGGCTGATCGTGAGCAAACACGTTACGGTCCCATAATTATGTAATCACTGGCAACACACTGGTCATAGACTTTCGTCTTGAGACACTGAGGTAAGTTGGACAAGAAGATACTACTCAGCTTCCCAAACGCTGCCCAGCCGAGTCGGATTCGACGATTGACCTCTTTCTCAAAGTTGAACCTACCTAACTGGACAGTTTGTCCCAGGTAGACACATAATTGTCTTCAATTTCAAGTGTAGAGTCTTAGATCTTGATAGGAATTTGGTTGCTGAAAATCAAACAAGCTCCATTCGACCGAAGCGTGGTTCCTCACAATGGGCCTCATAAGATAGCTCAAAGTCACCCAAAAGGCAATGCACCCGATGGGGCTGAAAACTTCTAGAGTGGCGAATGCAAACCGGAAGTCGTTGCGTTGGAAGGCCTTCCACTAGTTGAACCGATGACCTAGTGAAGGTGGCCACCGCTGGATGCGAGGCGCACGGGACCGGTCAATGTGGCGACACCTGGTGTAGGCCTATGTCCAGCACTGGACGTCTTTTGGGTGAAATGATGATAATGATAAGGGCAGTAGGCACTAGGCCCCACAATAGAAATTAAATTAAACTTATATTACTTTACACCTCAGCTCATTTGATATAAATAAAGATAAATCGAAATACACCATATCTTCTATTGTGTTCATTGTGTGTAAATTGATATAATTTAAATTTTGTCATAGCACACTAAAAAGACAAGGTACCCATGAAATCTCGATGCTTTCGAAACAAAATTAGTTCCAGTGTTTTATTATTTCTGTACCTTTAGTGAAAAGTGATATAACTCGACTTGTAGCAGTTTTGAGTTCTGTATACAATCTTGAAGCTTGAATTTTATTTGATTTTTCTATCTAATCGGTATAACTCTATCTCTTATAGAAAGGGAAATAAGTTTCGTGTTTAATGATACAAGTGGCATTCTTGGTTAATTTTGATGATATTTTTTGTGTATACTGATATGTCTTTAGTTATATTAGAACAAAGAACCTAAAAATAAAAACCATAGTAACTAAAATATATTATTAAAAGGAGTCCCTTTAGGCAAGGTTCCGAAGATACTGGCAGCGTTCCCCCTTTGGATAGCTAGACTAATTCTTTGTCCGAGGTAGCTGCCAGCTCTTCGGTCTCCTGTGACGTCGACCAACCTTTTCGTAATGTCCTTAAAAAGCCTTATAGCGGTAGGACCCCACGGACCAAGTGTCTCGACACCGAAAGGGACAAAATCATATTCGGAGCCTAGACCCCTGTATTTTGATAATTTACCTTTTTCAGCCGCTTCACAAGCCGCACCAGCTCTGATGCTGGTTCCAAGTAGATGGGAAGGGGCCAGCGTGTCTGAACAGGTTGCATCCCATACCAGCACCCGGCCCATCTTCCATGGAATCAAACTCATACCATCCGGTCTCTTGCCATCGTCTCTTGCAATACCAGTCGGCTCAAGTAGACTTGGCACGTTGACGGTGGCAAGAGACCGGCGTATGATGTCGTTAAGTGCGGCATGTCTCGAGAAGCGGCCTGCACTTTTTTGGCATGACAGTCCGTGATGTCCTAGCCTGTCGACATCACTGCCACAGGGACATTTATGAGGAGCGCAGACCGGAACCCCAAGCCGTAGACAGGTTGCGATTCGGAGCGTGTCAGGCTCAAGAAATGTTCCAGTATTTAACGAAGGGTACGCGTGAAGCCAGTAGCCGGCCTCATGCGCACCCACGGCCAAAAGCCTAGCACGCGCAGAACCTGTACTACAGCTCAAAAGATTGTCGTGAGTCAATTTGCAGATTATGTCGTCCCAGCTCCTCTGTGAATTTAAAGAAACTGGAAAATTTTGACCTGGGCATGCAATTAAGAAAGCGTTTCTAGCTTCTTCCAAGCCAGCAATCTCAAAGTTTGAAGGGGATGCCCTTAAAATTTTACTTATGAGATTTGTTGAACTATGGACAGAAGATAGAAAGGCTGGTAAAGCGACACTGGAAATTTTGCGAATCCCTAAACCACCATAACGGATGGGTAGGGATGCTTGGGTCCAAGATTGCACGTTCAGCTGCATATTAAGAATCGATTCTAACTAATTTTGATTAAGTCGTCTACCTGTGTCAAAAGATCTGGGTGATTCCAAAAGGAGCAGCAACGGAGCACATACGTAAATTTTGGGACGAAAAGACAGAATTTTAAAATGCAAAGTGCATAATGTGGACTAATTTCAAGGAGACGGTCAGCAGAATTTTGAAATTTAGTCATTGAATTATTAAAATATTCAGAAATAGATTCATCAAAAATTGGTGAACCTAAAAGGTAAAGGGAATTACTGTTAACTATTTTAATATTTGGAGCCAAAATATTAAATTTTTGTTTTACGTCATTTAAATTTAAGTTGCAGTTATTTATAAAAAGTTCGCATTTGCTAAAATTAAGCTCCAAACCAATGGCTTCAAATTTATTTTTGATTAAAAAAAGGTCCGAAAACACAGTATCCACATCACCTCCTAGGGTTCCGTCGTCCAAATACCAAACGTTGAATTTAGAATTTAAATTTTTGATTATCGGATTTATGGCCAAACTAAAAATTACAGGCCCAAGGGGATCACCTTGTTGACAACCTACTTCCGAGGAAAGTTCATTAGAACGATATAACAATTTTGTTGGGTCAGCGTAACTGAGAAGAAGATAATTGTATATTTCCGGTATATGTTGTTTTATTTCCGTCAGCAGGGTATCCCTATTTACCGAATTGAATGCATTTTTGACATCAATTTTGAGCAACACGTCAGGCTGTCCGTAAGTTAGGAAAGAGCGTAGGGCATGGACGGATGCCTCACACCCTCCTTTTACACCGAAGCCTAACTGTACGGGCTCAAATTCCGAATTTAATTTTGGTAAAATATGTCGAACAGCAATTTTGGAGGCCAGACGTCGTAGTGTTGATCCAACAGCAATTGGTCTCACCCCTCCGTCCTTTTTGGTGAGGGCAATGAGGTTCGCGCCGAAAAGAATGGGAACAATTTCTGGATTGACATTACCGGAATACATAAAGTTAATTAATTTAGTGATCGAATTTACAAGTTGCTCGCCTGCAACACCCACAGAATGCGATGTTAAGTCTTTCAAATGTTGGGGTGAGATTCCATCCAAACCTGCAGCCGAACCTGGTTTAAAAGATAAAAAGGTATCCGTAACATCTTTGTTTTGAATTTGAAGGCATGCTTGCCCTGCTGTTGGAGGGTCGAGAAAATAAGGGTTTACTGGAGCTGGAGGATGTTTTGACTGTAAGGCCTGAAGGGTGTCAGGGGTATCTGGTGATAGCACGTCGTTGGAGAACAAAAGGCGAGCGGCACCTTTGAGATCTCCGTCACTGATTTTGTTTTCGATGAGTTTGTTGCGATTACGAGGGGCATCATGTTTGATTGGAGGTGCGGGAGAAGGCGAGGAGCTTACAGCACAGTTATTCTTAATCTTTTGTGTCAAGGATAAATTCGGTTCATCAGTTTTTAATATATGTAGTGTGCTGTATGAAAATAAAAATAGGTTCTGCCAGTCTTGAGTACAATTGCTTATGTAACATTTCTGGATTAATTGTGATAAATGTGTAGCAACGGTTATTCGAGCCCCTCGAGGGATTCTTTTAACTATGGGGATACTATTTTTCAAATGGCTAAGATATGTGTGGAAAGGAGTTGGATCGCTGGCTACATAAGTAGGCGCACTCGGAATAATGGGATGGATGTCTAAAGGTGAACTGTTTTGGCTAATACATTTCCTGTGTGTTTTTGTAGTGTGTATGTTGAGGCCTTTCAAAGATTTGAATGACTTGTTGCACTGTGTACATGTATGGGTCGCGTTCGACGTGCCATCACAAGATTGGGTTACGGACTGCATTCACAACAGTTAAATACATTCACTAAAAATAATAACTTAAAACAAATTTAAAAACACAATAAAGTAACACTAAAAACATAAAAAGTCAGAAGTCGAAATATGATGGATTGATGGCTGCTTGTTTTGGTAACAAGACGCATGCGTCGTTACGTAGGTGCGTCACAGGATGGTCTTGCAATTGGACGCTGCAGTGGAGGAGACCTAGCGACGCATGTCGTCGCTAGGACAACCGATGGCGGCCTTAGCAACCGCGAATATGAAAATTATCTTGATATATTTTGATATGCAGGTCTGAGCCGTCAGGAAATTTAACGGGCTTAAAAATAAATATATTAAGTGACCTGAGCCTGCTTGTCACTTTTGTTATTATTCACTGATCTTGTTGTAGTTTATACAATGCTCCACCTGGTTTTTATTTCCGCTTATTCACTTTTCAAAGTTCCAGTGACATTATAGTTTTTCATATAAGTTAGTAGTGGCTTATTCATATGGTACACAAAACATTATCCAGTGTAATTCACACTCGAATCTCTGTATTTTAAGGTATTTTGAGCACTGATCTTATGTTATTTTATTATTAAAAAATATTTTTATGCAGAGCTAGATGTTGACGTTTTTGACTTGACAATTGACTTTTTTTTAATTGTCTTAGTTGTCTTGTTCTTGTCATCATTAGTTGTCATATCCGATACGTCCCGATCAAATTTTACATCCACTAGTTATATTAAATTGAACTAAAGCTTAAATTTAAACAAGTACGTGTAAATAAGGCTATCTCAATTTATATTACTTGACACATTTAATATTAATGACACGAGTTTTGTGCGTATTAATACAATACAATTTGTATTAAGTGACACTAAAAAAACCCTACAATTATCAATTGTGAATGATGATATAACTCAAATTGTATCTCATAAGTATAAGCACCATAAAACATCACCAACGTGTCAAGTGATACAACTAAACCTGTATCAAACTACACGTGAAATATTTTAAGTAACGCGTTTAGTTCTCAATAATATAAATTGATTTATATCGCTGTAGTATAGGATTTTTAGAAACCGATCGATAGTGATTATTGTGTAAAGTGATCTATGCAGTGATCTATGTAGTAAGCGAGAAAAGCCATGATGGCGGGGGATGTAATCACGCTCAAACTACGTTGCCAGATGTACGAGAAATCTCGTACATTTGCGAGATGTAGCACTCTCTGTACGAGAAGCGAGAAAAAACACTCGTACTCCCTTTTACGAGAATTTAATAATCATTGTTGCTAATACAAACCAAAAACATTTAAAGAAAAGAATAGTCGCAAACGATTAACTTAGCAAATCACTAGATTCATTAGCTTAGCACTAAAATGCATCTTTAGTTGTTGACGGATGTGTGCTGGGTGTATTTTTTGTTATTGTCCATATTGCACTCATGATTATGTTGTTTTCTTATTTCTTTTGCACTGACTGAAACGTAAATAGAGCAATGTATTTTAGAAGTGACAGTGAATCTTCATCCACTCCATCATAAAATAACAAAAAACTGACCAAGTGCGAGTCCGACTCGCACATGAACGGTTCCGTACCATCGTAATAGTTTGTATCATCACCTTTAATTTGTATTTGTTGTTGTTATAGTGTCAACAGAAATACACATTTTGTGATAATTTTGTTTTTCATAGTGTTTGTATGAATGACAAAGTTATACCTATTTGCGGTTTTTTTTAATCTCGTTCAAACTATTAAACAACAGTATTTCTTTAACTCTATTTAAAAGTTGAAGGGGGGGAACTTTTGTGTGTGTGTGTCTTTCGTTCAAACGATTGACTTTGAGAAATAATGTTTTTAGAAACCTTAATGTCATTTTGAAAAATCTATCTATAGACACCCCATACCCATAAGATTGAGTTTGTTTATAGTTTAATTTTCTTGTAAGGGGGGGGGGGGGGCTCCCCATACAAGGAAATCAAACTAAAACCCTTAATCTTTTATTTTTGTATAAAAATCGTAAAGCGTTTCACAGAACACAGTCATCTACCTTGTACCAAGTTTCT
The DNA here is from genome assembly GCA_949775195.1 of Diarsia dahlii. Lineage (NCBI taxonomy): Eukaryota > Metazoa > Arthropoda > Insecta > Lepidoptera > Noctuidae > Diarsia > Diarsia dahlii. The sequence continues at coordinate 11,453,028 of OX459218.1, read as the reverse complement.
ACTGTGTAGTCTTAATAGTTTCGGAATAAAGTGGCAGTACAGCAGACGGAATTACGGACTGACGGACTGGCGGACTGACGGACAGACAGACATGACGAATTTGTAAGGGTTCTGTTTTTTTGCCATGCGGCTACGGAACCCTAAAACGGTAACATGATTTGAGAAACAACCCTGGTTCATCGGGTCTACAATCACAAAAGTTAACTTTATTTGGTTCATCATCATTATTCATCATTTTAGCCGAAAGACGTCCACTACTGGACATAAACCTCCCCTAAGTGTCGCTATATTGACCGGTCCCGTGGGTCTCGCATTCAGCGGATCCCCGAAACCTTCACCAGGTCATCGGTCCACCTAGTGGAAGGCCTTCCAATTCAACGTCTTGTGGTTCGTGGTCGCCACTCCAGAACTTTTCGGCCCCATCGGCCATCTGTTCTGCGAGCAATGTACCCTGCCCATTGCCACTTAAGTCTGGCAATTTTTCGGGCTATGACGGTAACCTTGGTTTTATTCGGATGTCTTCATTTTTGATTCAATCACGCAAGGAAACTCCGAGCATAGCCCTCTCCATTGCCCTTTGTTTGACTTTTTACCTTCTGATAAGGCTGATCGTGAGCAAACACGTTACGGTCCCATAATTATGTAATCACTGGCAACACACTGGTCATTGAATTTCGTCTTGAGACACTGAGGTAAGTTGGACAAGAAGATACTACTCAGCTTCCCAAACGCTGCCCAGCCGAGTCGGATTCGACGATTGACCTCTTTCTCAAAGTTGAACCTACCTAACTGGACAGTTTGTCCCAGGTAGACACATAATCGTCTACAACTTCAAGTGTAGAGTCTTAGATCTTGATAGGAATTTGGTTCCTGAAAATCAAACAAGCTCCATTCGACCGAAGCGTGGTTCCTCACAATGGGCCTCATAAGAAAGCTCAAAGTCACCCAAAAGGCAATGCACCCGATGGGGCTGAAAACTTCTAGAGTGGCGAATGCAAACCGGAAGTCGTTGCGTTGGAAGGCCTTCCACTAGTTGAACCGATGACCTAGTGAAGGTGGCCACCGCTGGATGCGAGGCGCACGGGACCGGTCAATGTTGCGACACCTGGTGTAGGCCTATGTCCAGCAGTGGACGTCTTTTGGGTGAAATGATGATAATGATAAGGGCAGTAGGCACTAGGCCCCACAATAGAAATTAAATTAAACTTATATTACTTTACACCTCAGCTCATTTGATATAAATAAAGATAAATCGAAATACACCACATCTTCTATTGTGTTCATTGTGTGTAAATTGATATAATTTAGATTTTGTCATAGCACACTAAAAAGACACGGTACCCATGAAATCTCGATGCTTTCGAAACAAAATTAGTTCCAGTGTTTTATTATTTTTAACTCTGTTACTATTAAAAAGATGTTTCAAAAATACTTGTAACATTGAACACAAGTGCATTTTATATTAAGTAAAATGATATAATTGAAATTGTATCATTATACACATAGGAACTTAAATGTGGCTAATGATATAAGTCTAGTTTTTTTTAAATATCTCAAATTCTAATAATTTTTTAACAAAATCAAAACATATACGATATAATAAAAACAATTTCCTATTGATAAAAGTTAACACGTCAAAAAAATATACTGAAATAAAAAAGTTGTATCCGTTTAAAAAATGCAAAACTTATTATCTGTTTTTCTCAAAACGAGGATTTGTGACTTGTATCACTTTTCACTAAAGGTACAGATTTATAACTCTGTTCCTATTAAAAAGATGTTTCAAAAATACTTGTAACATTGAACACAAGTGCATTTTATATTAAGTAAAATGATATAATTGAAATTGTATCATTATACACATAGGAACTTAAATGTGGCTAATGATATAAGTCTAGTTTTTTTTTAATATCTCAAATTCTAATAATTTTTTAACAAAATCAAAACATATACGATATAATAAAAACAATTTCCAATTGATAAAAGTTAACACGTCAAAAAAATATACTGAAATAAAAAAGTTGTATCCGTTTAAAAAATGCAAAACTTATTATCTGTTTTTCTCAAAACGAGGATTTGTGACTTGTATCACTTTTCACTAAAGGTACAGAATTACACCCAGACACAGAACAAATGATCGTGCTCATCACACAAACATTTGTCCTGGGTGGGAATCGAACCCACGACCTCCGGCATAGCAGTTAGGGTCACTAACCACTAGACCAACAGGCCAGGCCAGGATTGTGTGAGGAATGATCTGAAGGATAAAGAAGTAAATGATGCCATGACGACTGACGGAGGAGATTTTTGTTTTTTATTATAAATGGGCCTGCTCTTGACTTCAATCTTGCCCTAAGGGCAGAGATGATGTCGACGATGGAACGAGCTTACCCAGTAGAAGCCTGTTTACTCGCGACTTAAACAGATTAGGGTTATATGATCTCGGAAAAACCGACGCAGGCAGGGAATTCCACTCCTTGGCTGTGCGCATAATAAAGGACAAAAAATAAATGAAAGAAACCAACATATTGCGCCGACTCCACATACAATGGGACGAGGACAGGAAGGTGACGATGATGAAGGCAAGCCTATATTAGCACTCAGCCGTGCACAAATCCAGACTCCGTCGCTGCTACTGAGAAAAACTCAATAACACTTTGTGTTGGTTTCAGATTAATTTCGTTGTCTGTTTTACCGAGGTGCTAAGCATCTACGCTTATCCCAGTTTTTTAAGTACCTTTGTGTCTATTGGCCTTGTTTTGTTCTGTTTCCTGCTGATATAGTGAAGGCAAAATAATTTTTCCTACTATAACATCATAATTCTATTCCTGCGCCTTTCCAAAAACAATTTTGTTGGGCGATTCAAGGTAGTTAAATAATTGTTTCTTAAAAATTTCGTTTCATAATACTTGAGCGCTCCCTAGCAATCACTGAACAAAACCACCTCCATTGTTCAAATCGGTTAAATACTCCTTAATTTTTATTCACAGTCGGTTAAAACTCAACGGCCAATCCTCCACCAAGACTATACCAAAAACATCTACTAATATTATTTGACAAGACAACATGTAACTCAGTATTGTTTACAACTCTACTTACACCTTTATTACATAGGATTTGTTATATCTTATGTTATTACTCGAGGCGAGAAAAGGCTTGCGAGTTAGTACCTATCTTACTAATATTATAAACGTGAAAGTTTGTAATTATGTATTATGTATGTATGTATGGATGGATAGATGTTTGTTACTCTTTCACGCAAAAACTACAGAACGGATTTGGATAAAATTTAGTACACATATAGTTTATAACCTGGATTAACATATAGGATAGATTTTTTCCCGATTTTATCTTCCCGTGGGATAATTTTCGAGTTGTAGCGGGCGAAGCCGCTGGCAAAACCTAGTAGGTAATAATATTCTGTTGTAATCATTTTATCTTGGATTATTTATACGGGGTTTACAGAAGTCAATGGTACTTTAAGATTTGTCCAGCTCTCGTCGGGTCTGCAGTTTGTTCACAAGAGATACCGCGTCCTCGACACAAAGGGCTAAGAAGGTACATGGGTGGTTTTTAGTCACTAGAAGTCTGACACTCCCTTTCACTCTGCCCAAGAGCGCGAGAGGGGTTATTTGATGATTTTCCACCGGCCAAAAAAAAAGGGGGTATATAGAAGTGAATATTACTTTCAGAATTAGCCAGTTTAGGTCTTTATTGACAGTGGTCATCATCATCTCAATCAATGTTCAGGTTAAGCCACATTTTCCTAGGTTGGTCTGCTGATAGGTGACCCATTTCATGAGTTTCCTCCGTGCCTCGGAAAACACGTAAAAATACCTCCATTTCAAATTATAGTATTAACCTGCTTAATTCGAGAAATGAATTTAACCAGTTAATTTAACAAATAAACAAATGTTTTGTAAAAACAAACGTTTTCGAAAAAACACAAAAACAGTGAAAAAATAAAGACAAAAATGACCTTACATAACATAAGGAAAGTAGGTCCTTTTTTAGTTAACAGTCGTTATAGGTAGTCGGTGGTCCAAAAGTAGGACTACCGAGTCTTACAATCATCATCATCATCAGCCTATACTGTTCCCACGTGCGGGACTCAGGCCTCCTCTCTAGAAGAGGGATGGGCTATAATCCACCACGCTGGCCCAGTGCGGATTAGCAGATGTCACATGTCTTCGAATTTTTTGGTTCTAAGACATGCGTTTCCTCACGATGTTTTCCTTCACCGTTTTGAGAGCAGCGGTGATGAAATAAATTACACAAAGTAATGCGCCTGCCTGGGTTCGAACCCACGACCTACTGTTCGTAAGTCGGGGCCGACACCACTGCACTGTGGTCTTATAAAGTGGTATAGTACTACACAGTACTAACTAAACCAACCAACCAACAAACCCAACCAACCAACCAACACCAACAACCAACCAACCACCACCAGCCAACCAACTAGTAAGTCAGATAAACAGTTCCTCCATGTAAAATTATGGTAATGTGGAATGGTGGTTCAAAGTTAAGGCCATAAACCGTTTGAAGGACTATGAATAATCATTCACGTTAACAAATATAAAACCAGTTTCAAGACCTACGATTTTTTACACTCCAAAAATTAAATTTCACTGTCTTCTACCATCTCGAAAACAGCTGCACCACTTGAGATTCATTACTAAATACTATAACGTTACTTTAAACTTCATCCCTGGGGGTGTTCGTGAGGATATTATCGCATCCTCTTTTCATCCCCGTCATCTGAGCATTCACGGTGTGATTCTGTTGGGGAGGGACGGGTGGTGGTATGTGAAAGTGAGGCAAGAAAATAAAATAGAGATTTTTTTTTGTTTATCAGTGTTGTTCTGGTTTCTGACCACTAGAAGCGACTTTAACGAGAAAGTTGAGGAATATTAAGTATAAACAAGCTGTTGCCCGCAACCTTAGTTCGCGTGAAATTATTATAAAAAAATATAACTTCCCTATTTTAATTGGAATTCGATAACAATCAAAAAATTTATTTTTTTGCACGGAAAATTATCCTTTTCGTAAAATAAAAGCAGTCTAAGTTACTTCTTATGAAATCAGCTATCTGCCAATAAAAATTCAGTCCAAATTAGTCTTACCATTACGAAGTCTAGCCTGAACAAACAGGCTGATGAACAGAAAAAAATATAAAAAGTTTTTTTGTTATTTATTTTTTCATTCCGTAAAAGGTGTTATTATGGAATTATTAACAAACATATCAATTATATTTATGTGTATGTCAAGTACTGGTATTCACTTGCATCCGGTTATACTGGACACCGATCCTAACATATAAGTTGGCAAAAAAGATTGAGACACGATAACGATAAATTGATATAAATAATAATTTAACATAATATTATCATAAAGAAATCTGCATGTTTCGCTAATCCAAAAACGCAAGTTACTAATCTACAATATTATTTAACAGATAAAATTCTACAGTGATACGTAAACAGCAGGTAATATACAAAAATAAATTATTAAAGATTTATCATAAAACATGCAATATCCATTAAAATGCATGATTTGCTATCTTTTATAATTAGGTACCGGACTTCTGTATTTTAGAAATACCCATTTTTATCTTGATTTGTTTTGATTGATGATTAATTGAGCCTAGAATTAGTAGACTGATAAAATAATCTCTAACGCTGATAATGCTTTTGGCAGTTTACCGTTAATCTCGTTGTAGGCTAGACGTCGCGCGTCGCTGCAGGATAAAAAAATATTTTAAAATGTTTGTAATCTACAAAAATAAACAAAATTGACGAGTCTGTTTGTAATTTCAAAATAACAGCTTTTCTTCTTAACTTCATATGATTTTTTTATTGTTGTTGCTGTCTTATGTTTGTTCCGGTTAATCTCCAAAAAAGCTGAACCAATTATCACGGGACCTGGCAGATAGCTGATGTTATAGGGCGTACTAAAAGATTACTTTTATTCTTTCATTTTAAGAAAATAATTAAGGTTCCGTACAAAAAAATATAAAACACTAGAAATAGGTACCTAGTATACAAAATCCTATTGAAATAGGGAATTAATGAATATTATACAACTAGCTGTTGGCAGCGGCTTCACGAAGTTATTTGTTTTATATTAAAAATCCTTTTTTATGACTTGAAATGCTTGAAACAAAATCACTTACTGCATAAACCCATCCTAACAATAGCGGTGAGAAATCCAAAGCTTTTAAATTCCATTTAGCGCATTACAACGTGATATTGTACTGTAAATATTTTGTAAACATTTCGGCATTGCACCTGGGGCGGGCTGGTATTAAAATAAAAATATTACTGATGAAAAATATACGATTAAACTACCTATGACCAGATACATGTACGAGGATATTCCCTGAAATATTTGACAGAGCTGAAAACTAGTCACATCCACGCACAGGGTCCTGAAAAACAGAACATCTTACAGTAGCACAAAGACTGCCTATAACTAGTTTTTTTTTTGTATAGGACTATACCTGGGAACCTTCTAGTTACGGAGATAAAGTCAAAGTGTTTATTGTTATGATTTTACTTTAAATACAGTGAAACTTGGTTGAGTGGGACCTGGATAAGTGAGAAACCTCCACAACTGAAGCTCATGCTGAAGGCCCAATACTTTGGCACTAAATTACCTCTGTTAGTGGGACGAAGCAAACCTCTATATCTGGGATTCGTTCATTCAATTTTATTGTCCCTTGAAGTGTCACTTAACCAGGTTTCACTGTACATTTTTTTTTCAAAGTCAAAGTCAAAGATTTATTTGCAAATAAATATGGTTACAAGGTGACCAAGGGAAGGGGAAGGGGTAGGTGTTGGGTGGGAAATCATCAAATGACTCCTCCCGCTCTGGGCAGAGCGGTAAGGAGTGTCAGACTTCTACTGACTAAAGACCTCCCATGTTCCTTCGAATAACCCGCAGCCCCGACGGGAAGGTTTCACTGTACTTTACATAATACCTTTTTTTTTTTATTATAAATGGGCTTGCTCTTGACTTCAATCTTGCCCTAAGGGCAGAGATGATGTCGACGATGGAACGAGCTTACCCAGTAAAAGCCTGTTTACTCGCGACTTAAACAGAATGGAAGACTATCTTACCGGTAGGAAACAACGAGTAAGGATAAATGACAGGCTCAGTGATGAGCTCGTAATCAGTTTTGGGGTACCACAGGGTAGTATATTGGGCCCAACACTTTTCCTTGTGTACATTTATGACCTTTGCCAACTTTCTCTTCTAAAAGGAAAGATCATTACCTTTGCTGATGATACTGCACTGTTCTTCAGTGGTGATGGGTGGGAGGAGGTGTTCAATGCTGCACAACTGGGACTTAATATTGTTGGTAACTGGCTGCAAGATAATGTTTTGACGCTTAACGTCTCTAAAACAAAGTACATAGCATTTTCCCATAGATCTAACTTGCTCCCACCCTCGTCTCTGGGGATTATTGCTCATACCTGTGGCATTGAAAGTTCTCATTGCTCTTGTCCTTCCCTTCAAATGACCGAGAATATGAAATACCTTGGAGTCACTATCGACCAGCATCTGTCCTTTAAACCACACATAGAGACCCTGGTGACCAGGTTACGAAAAGTAATCTACATTTTCAAAACCCTAAGACACTCGGCGGACCGAAAGACCATAAAGATGGTCTACTTTGCACTATGCCAATCACTGATTGATTACTGCATCACATCTTGGGGAGGTGCCGCCAAAACGCACCTCATCGAAGTAGAAAGGGCACAGCGTGCTATACTCAAGGTCGGAGCTGATCTCCCCTTTCGTTATCCTACTACGGACCTGTACAAAAAATGGGACACTCTCACTGTTAGACAAACGTTTATACTACTTACGTTACTTAAAAAACATTCTCAGATGCAGTTTGACCCTAACCTACAGGAGGACAACCGACGGAAAGGTAGAGTATGTCCCACGGCTCAATTCAAATCCACACTTCCTAAAAGATTCTACTGCTTTCTTGGGCATTATCACTACAATAAAATTAATAAATTCTTAAATCTATATCCTAAAACTAGATCAATCTGTATCAAAGAAATAAAAAAATACTTAAAAACCCTTGACTATCAAAAAACTGAGAATCTCTTAACCGTTCTAAAATAAACATAATTTTGACAACCCACACATATTAGCTGTTCATCTACTACTACTCCCTTCACAATTTATTACAATTTATTGATTACATTTAAAAATAACTCTCACTGCACCCACTCCGCAAAATTCACCCTTATTCACACATTACTCACATACATCTCATACAAGTCAGACACTTTACACAAGACAAATACTCACTCACTCACTCACCGTCCCACCACATGATACAATATATTCTGCAAGATTATAGATAGGTATTTCTCTTATTGTTATTACTTCTTTTTATGTTTCCTTTTACGCATGTTTTTTTTTAAAACTTTTACTGTGTTTTTAAATTTTTGTTATGCATATTGTTTAAATCACACCTACTCTTACACAGTATCTCTGTACAAGCTAATTCTAGCCAAAAGGGCCCTGGTGACCTGTAACACAGGTTTTTTTCTAAAAACCTACATCAGGCACCAGTCTCTTACAAAGTTGGAATACAGCTTACCCATCTTTCTTGTACACATTAATATTAAGATCAACTTTGTGAAGAGAAAAAAAAAAATATATTAGAGATATTGTTTGCACTTTGCACTTAGAGATTAGGGTTATATGAACTCGGAAAAACCGACGCCGGCAGGGAATTCCACTCCTTGGCTGTGCGCATAATAAAGGACCCAGCAAAGCGCTTCGTTCGAATGTGTGGAATGTCGACTAGTTAGCTTATATATGATACTTTGCAGTACGTCTAGTCTCCCGATGGAAGAAGGGAGATGGTGGGATCATCATACCTATTTTTACCTTGCGTAGTACTTCCCAGGTCTACCTTCTCCTTGTATATGTTACAGTCAAAACTGTTAATCAGTCAAAATTACTTTTGTTTTGACTGGCACCAGTCAGGTGCCAGTCAAAACCCTTAATAAGTTAAAACGCATTTTCTATATTAAAACAAATGATTGCTCTAGCATGAGGTTATCCAAAGGGTCACAAAAAAAAACCTTACAAACCTAATAAGTTTCCTAATGACCTTTAGATTATTTCAATTTATCGATGTAATAACAGAAACCACCTAATAAGATCTAAGTAAATGTTTTGACCGGTCAAAAGTAGTTTTAACTGATTAACAGTTTTGACTGTCACTTATACATATTAATTATAATGTGTACGGACGATTCTTTTTAAGCACAATTTCTTCGATGCATTATTTTAATCCCTTTGAGTTTTCCTGCACCATATAATTATGTTAGACACAAATAATTCTGTAATAAAGCATACTAGGTTACTAGTTAGGTAGTCTAAAATAATTGGGTCAGGCATTATTAAGTTATGCAACCAGTAAACTATTTTGAACCTCGCTCGTAATACCGACTGAGGAACGCGAACGATTTCTGTAATATTTTAGTAGAATGCACTTTAGACTGTATTCTTTTAAAGTTATTTTAATTTTGGGTAATAGAGTTTCTTTTAAGTGATTTTAATTAGTAGACTCGAAAAATGTGAGAACGGTGAACTTCTTTCGGTTAGTTTTCAAGTAATGAGTGACGCCGCAGAACAGTGTTTTTCTACAGCAAAAGAAACATGGCAACATCACGCCTGTAATCCCCGTAGAGTAGGGTTGGGTAGAGTTGTACCTAATAGTTTCTACACCCACATTTCTCCAGACTGTTCGACTGCGGTAACAGCTCTCCAAGGCACAGAAGAATTTCGGTATGTAATGGGTGGTTGTCCATCCACAGATCAAACTTGGTAACTGCCTCGTTGGTCTAGTGGTCGCAAGCGCGACTGCAGAGCGTGAGGTCCTGGGTTCGATTCCCGGGTCGGGCAAAAAGTGCTGTTGGGTTTTTCATTAGAAATTTGCCCGGAGTTTGGAAGTTGGTGGTATAATACCTCCGTGCCTCGGAAAGCACGGTCAGCCATTGGTCCTGCGCCTGATCTCTCGGACTATGAGAGAAAAGGGAACAGAGAGTGCACTTGTGCCCGTGCACACACTTGTGCACTATAATATCTCCCGCGCAGATGGCTAATCTCCGCTGGGATTGGCCGCCGTGGCCGAAAATAGGTCAGGAGGACTATTTATTTAGCACGGTTTGGCTTAACCTAAATATAATATCATCCCGAGGGTTTTTTCACCACTAGATAATAATAATTATGAAAATTACTATTTTACTATACCTTACCTAATTAATTTTATCACGACTGCAGAATTTTGCGCCTAAACAACAAGAAGGAACAATATAAGCCCGTCGGGACTGCGGGTTGTTCGAAAGAGATACCGCTGCCTCGACACAAAGGGCTAAGAAGGATCATGGGTGGTTTTTAATCAGTAGAAGTCTGACATTGAGTCATTTGATGATTTACCCAACCTCCAAAAAAACAAGGAACATTATAAGAAGCGGTATTTCAAAGCGAATGCCTGTAAGATAGGCCTCCTACAGATTAGGTCAAGTTAACCAGAATAGATAATGTAACAATGAGATTAAGGTAACGGCTTGACTCTGATTGTACACCTAACCGACTTCTGGAGTTAAACCACTTTTACTGAATAACGGGTTTAGTTCTAAGCTTTGTTGTTTTGTTAACTGTGTGATTATAAAACGTAACTCAAAAGTCATTTATTCAAATTAGGCTCTATCAGTAATTTTTTGAACGTCAAAAATCAATCGGGCTGTTTTTTATATGAAATGGGCCTACTCTTAATTCACGTAGTCCGATTGATCGGACTATGCGGTCGGACCACGTGTCCATAGCCCTCTTGACTTCTTCAATCTTGTCCTGAGAACAGAAATGAGACGACAAAAGAAGCCTAACAACTCGGGTTTGTATGAACTTGGGAACACTGTGGTAAGCAAAGAATTCCACTCATTGACTATGTGCATATTAAAAGATGTGTTAATATTATTAGTCACTCAAAACGCCCGACCTTCACGGTTTTTATAATAGGGTAGATATTTCACCAAAAATAATCTAATTAGTCCATCTGTTAGATTATCGAAAAAATAGGATAGGTACGTGTTTTTTGTTTTTTTTTATGGGCTTACTCTTGTCCTCAATCTTGCCCTAAGGGCAGAGATGAGGGCGACGATGGAAGGAGCTTACCCAGAAGAAGCCTATTTACTCGCGACTTAAATAGATTGGGGATATATTATGAACTCGGGAAGACCGACGCAGGCAGGGTGTTCCACTCCTTAAGGCTGTACGAATAATGAAAGATTTAGCAAAACGCTTCATACGAATGTGTGGAACATCGACAAGGTATCAAATTTTATCAAATTAATAAAAATTTACGAAAATAAAATGTGTCAAAGATGGGAGTGTTGTTTTTTGTAAATCTTCTGACGGACTTATAATTTTTTTTTTGTGAAATACCCTATTACTCAGTTATTTTGTAATGAATACTAGGATACTTTCGAGAGGTTATCAAAGGAAATCGTGGGTAATAATAAAATTAACGGAACACTCTTCAGATTCACCCATTACATATTAGTTTCATCCGTGCCTCGGAAAGCACGTTACACTGTTGGTCCCAGCTGTCATTTTTAGATCATCGACAGTCGTTACAGGTAGCCAGTGGCCCGATTCAGCCCGAGTGGGCTGAAAAGCCGAAACAGCTTTCTGAAGTGTATCACCCCACTCACTGGCGAGATGTCTACGGAAAGATTAAAGCTGTGGCAAGGTAGTGCATCCTTACTTTACCCATTTGTTCCACCTGCTGAACACCTCCCTCCTGGACAAGAGTTGCCGTGGCTGACCTGGAAGTCTTTAAACAGACTCCGGACCCAGGTTGTTCGCAGCAAAGAAAGCCTGCTGAGGTGGAGATACATAGATGACTCTGCACTGGAGTGTAAATGTGGTGCTGTTCCTCAAACAATGGGGCATTTAATATCGTGCCCTGCGTGTCCTGCTGACTGTTCACTACAGGAACTGATGGACGCTACCGAAAGCGCCAAACTAGTAGCCCAATTCTGGGCTGACACAATTTAGATTGCCAACGACACGCTAAGAAGAAGAAGTGGCCCGAAATTCTAACAACCAGTCTTATTTCTATTTATTTATTTTATTTTAAAGAAGGCTTACAGACTAACACACCAATGAAATAAAGAATATAAAATTAAAAAATTGCTAATAACAAGCCTCCACATATGGTTGGCTTACCAAAGGATATCTTAGTATCTGGTACTAACTAGGTTGTGGAGAATAGATTGGCGGTCGCAAAACAACCCCATTTTTTACCCGACTGCGACGAAACCCAAAAAGAGGGATATTTGTTTTTAAAGCAAGTACCAAATACCATCGGTGGCCAAATTAATAGGGACAGTAATAAGATTTTTGAATTTTCGAGTTTAAGTTGATTTGTGTAATAAATAATTGGTTGTAGGTCTCTTATATATTTTTTATTAGTATCTATGTTCTATTGAAATCACAAAAAATCCAAAATGTATACAAAACTGTTCACTAATAATCAGGTAAAAAAAAATATTTGGTGAAGCTCTTATTAATTCAGCAAAGGGTGATACCACCCTTCTTGGGTTCTAGGGTGATACCTAGGTTCTATGTGTCGGGGCATGCTCTAAATAGAATGTTTTGCATTTTCCTTTAGTTTGGCATTATGATGCCATTCTCTGGTGAGGGTTTCTATAAGTTGCCTTTCGGTGGTAGACACTTCTTTGGCAATGGCCCCTTTGGTGAGTTCCCACATTTTCTGAATGGGATTCAAGTCAGTTGAATTTTTTGGCCAAGGCAAAACAGTGTCATTCTTTCAGCCAAAAATGCAGTAACGCTTCTGGCTTTGTGGCAGCGTACTGAGTCATGCATAAAAATGTATTCGACATCATCGGGGAACCATTCATTGACCTGCGGCAATACCTGGGTTTCTAATACTCGCTTGTATGGGTCTTGTTTCATCGTTCCTCTTACGGTGTAGGTATAGGCGCCCCATGCCTTTGACTGAGATGACAGACCAAACCGTAACACTAACCGGATGTTTAACCCTTTTTACGATGCAATCGGCGTGGAATCGTTGACCAGGGCCTCGTCTTACAAAAGAACTTTTGTCGACCAAAATTTGAAAAGTTGATTCGTCAGAAAGGCATACCTGTAAATTAACAGAATGAATAGTAGAAAAGTTATTGTCTAATTGCATTATTCTAAAAAGTTATTTTTCCTCGACTCCAACCTGCGACAGTCATATTTCGATATTGTCTGGCCCATTGGAGTCGTTTCTTTTTCATACTGTCGGTTAGGCGTGGTTTATTTGAAGGCTGCCGGATTGTCAAGTTCTATTCAACCAACCGCCTACGCATTGTTCTTTCCGAAATCCTTACACCCTCGTCGTTCATCATCGTGGTCAAATGAGCAACACTCTTTTTACGAGTTTCGAGGCAGATGCTCCTAACTCTTCGATCGGTACGAAGTGTGTTAAAGTGATTCACTGTGTTGCCACTTGGCAAAAACAATAATAGTAGCAGTAGCTATATCAGATAAAATAACCCTATAAATTCAACATATTTTTTCAAATATACATAATAAACTGTAAACTACATAAAATCAAGCACTGTCCCTAATAATTTGGCCACCTACTGTAAATTGTATCTAACAAGGTGGCGAATTGTACATTTATGAAATTCATTCAGTAGCCTGAGATGTTGAATTGACGTTGGGTTGGCGATATCGTCAAAGTCGCGGAAAGCACCTGGATGAGTATTGCCCAGGCTTGAGAAATGTGGCAGAAAAAGGAGAGGATGATACCGATACCCTAGCAAAGGGTGATTCCGGGCAACAAGGGCTTGTATAAAACAATGCAACATCATAAAAAGTAAGCAACAAAAATATAAATATTAATAATATTATGTTAAATCTGTCGCGATGAGGGGTAGCCAGAGAAGGATGTAGTGAGACAAATCTTATTCTTATTGTATCGCGATTATGGTGGAGGGGACTGTTGTTGTCTGTATGTTAATGGATTTGTTTTTTTTTTCAACTTTCTTACTGTGCTTTTTTAAGGCTTAATTTTGCATTAATACAGACAGTGGTATGCCTGGGGCAGTGGTATAGCCACCAGAAAATAGTAGGTGGTTTAGTGTACTGGAGTTAGCAACTAGTTTATGTCGAAGTGATCCAGTTTCTGAAGGCCCAAAATTTTGATTAAATCTGAACAAAAATAGACTTTTCTGTTTAGGGTGCAACGTACCGACGGCGGCAGCGATGCCGGCGCAAGAAAAAAGTACAAAATTCAACACATTTTCTCATTTAATATAGAAAAGTAAAAAGGAACACAAAAATTGTAGAAAGGTTATGATACAAAATAACTAATAATAAATAAAAAAATGAAATAAACGACACGACGCGCGACGATGGAAATAATGATGATGTAATAATGAGGTAAAAATAAACCTACATGGGCACTTATAAAACGTCGTGAAAAAGTGAATGGTTCGGGTTGGTCATTTTTTAAGGAGAAGAACCGGCGAGAAACTCGCACGCTGCTACAGAAACGTGGAGCTTGGCACAAGATAGGTAGCAAAGTGATTCCTATGACCAGCAGTGGGTAAAGTGCATGGTGGATGGAGTTTCTTGCCCATTCGTCTCCATAGCGTATTACACTTTGGAATGAGCCATTATGCCTTGAGACTGTAACCGTAGGTTTGTCTTTTTTTGACATTCAAAAGTGCCTCTAATCATTTTATTGAAATAAATGGTTTAATTTTGAAAACTTTGCTACCCATCTGTTACTAAAAGCCACTGTCAGTCAGTATTTTTGAAATGAATCTGTTAATAGAGCGTTGATCAAATCTCAGGCCCTGGCATGGTAAGACAGACCCAAGCTGTCTAATTTTGTGTTTTGTGTGGGTGAAAGAAACTTGTTTTTTTTTTAAATAAATAAATGATTAATGTAATATTCCATGGTTAACAACAGTCCCTCCTACCTCACAATAATGAGATTCGCCTGCAAACATCTGTTCAAGATAGGATTAAAATATTATTCCACTAAGTCCGCAATGCCGCTGAGAATTACTAATTTATCTTTTGTTTGATTTCGAGTTCTTACAGCCTCTTAGACGAAAGGGGGCGAGCAGGGATGCAAGAGTTACCTAAAGGAATTGGTTAATGTGGGAAAATTTTTGATGCGCTTGCGATTATGGTGTTGTTTTCTTGTTAAAATCATTTGAGATGCTTTAGTTGTGAGTTTTCTTGTTTTAATTTAACAAAAACAATTCATTTAATTTCAGGTAACATTTTAAGGGAGGCGTATGGGGAGAAATTAAACCTGGAAACTGTGGAGCCACAAGCGAAAAAAGGTAGGGGAGATCCTTGTACCTTGGGACACCTTGTACCTCGGGACAAGCTCATTATGTCAGAAATTTTGCATTGAGAAGTGGTAAGTAGCGACATCTAGTAGCTATTTCACTACAACATTCAGAAAGCATGCAGTAAAGTCGGCCATTTTGCTTCGTTCCTTAGATGTGGTATGCAGTGTGATTTTTTCGTCAGATTTTTTTTTGCAATCCACTTGAATCTTTGTTTTAGACGAAATATTTTGAGGTGAGTAATTTAATTATGATACAACTAGCTGATACCCGCGACTTCGTTCACGTGGAAATTTTGATGTGTGACTGTCTCGTTGATCGAGTGGTCTCAAGTGCAACTACTGAGGATGAGGTCCGAGGTTTGATTGCAAAGTGTTTTCGCAGTAGAGGCCACGGAGCGTGGTTTTCGTGCCAGGTCGATGGCAATATTATATCTATAGACATCAAACGCCCCCTATTCCATGGCGCTTGAACATTACTGGCAAAATGTGGGTTTACGATTAGGTACACCACTGCCTAACTCTTTCGGGATCTTCTGTTGGCACTGGATGGGAAAACTCTTCGGAAAGTGGAATTTTCGCATCTACATCTAATTCCAGGCGACTCTCTCCTGTTTAAAGCAGCTTATTTGCAAAGACATCTGTTCCATGGCCAATCGCAGATTTTTGGTGATGTTGCAAGTAGGGGTAAGATTCAACGGCAATTTGTAAATGGAAAGTGCAATCTGGCCATTGTTAAGCAAAGTTGCGGCAATGCCCGAGGCAGCCACAGCCGATAAGACGGCACGGTTGGCGCAG
Source organism: Diarsia dahlii (assembly GCA_949775195.1). NCBI lineage: Eukaryota > Metazoa > Arthropoda > Insecta > Lepidoptera > Noctuidae > Diarsia > Diarsia dahlii. The sequence continues at coordinate 11,436,812 of OX459218.1, read as the reverse complement.
TGCCTCGGCGTTTGACTGTGGCGCTGCATGTCCTGTATTCGATTTCCACACTGAACAAATAGATTTACGTCGCGGGTCTTATCTAATTTTAATTAGGTTTTTATTTTAAAGTTTTACAGCTGCTTTTCTTACTGTGTACCTGTCAATTTGTATTTGTTGACTATTTATTCACGACAAATATTAACACCGCAATTCTGAAAATGGTGTCAAATGAACAATGCCATCTGTCGAAGACGAAGTTAAACTGCCAAAATTGAATGCATGGGAAGCAAACATACACTATAGGGTTTAGGCTATGTAGTCTCCTGCATGAATGGCACGCGGAGGTACTACACTGGGGGATAACTCCGCTGCCGCGGTATATTGCCGCATGGCGGACAGACCCCTGGTGTGATTTCATGACGACATGGAGAGAGCGACTGTCGCAACCACGTGCAGGGCACAGTGGTGGTAAGTCTCCGCTTTGAGGAGTGGCTTGAGAGGCGCCACGGCGCCCTCACCTTCCGTCTGGCGCAGGTCCTCACCGGACACGGCTGTTTCGGGATTCGGGAGGCACCTGCACCGAATCAGGCGGAAGGAAACGCCCAAATGCTACTATTGCAAGGATCAGCCGGAGGACACGGTGGAGCACACCGTGGAGGTCTGCCCCGCTTGGGCGGAGCCCCGCTTGGGTTGAGCCCCGTCGTGTTCTCTTAGCGACGATCGGCGGCGGCGACCTCTCGCGTCCGGCCCTGGTTCAAGCCATGTTGCGGGGCGAGAGGAAATGGGCGCTGTCGCCTCCTTCGGCGAAGCAGTGATGCTAGCGAAGGAGGTGGCGTGGTGAGAGAGAGAACCTCTCGTCCCAGCCGCAATAGGAGACGCTCTTGGCGTCGGGGGTCACGTGATGGCTTCCGGCCACCGTACGCGCGGGCCTGTGGGCGGTAAGTAGTGTCGTAAGACGACGACAGGCAGTGTCGATGGCGCGTTCGGTCCACGCGCGCCTCAAAGAGATGTCAGCAATATGGTTGAGGCCTGCAAGGGCCGCCGCTTGTCGGGGCTACGGGTTGTTCGAAAGAAATATCGCGGCCACAGCACAAAAGGCAAAAAAGGAACATGGGTGGTTTTTAGTCAGTAGAAGTCTAACATTCCCTACCACTCTGCCCAGAGCCGGAGGAGTCAAATGATGATTTCCCACCCTTCAAAAAAAAAACCCTATATAGATTTTCAAAGCAGCGTCATTTAAACTAATCAAGGGTACATTTTGTTATCGTAACTGTTTGAAAAATACGATTTAAAAGTTATCTTGTGAACACATTTATTAATTAGTACCGTTTTGATGCAATAGATGTCGTTGCATGTATGTTTCTAAATGATGATAAGTTCTTCTTAAATACTTTAAATTCGTATATCTTTTGATAGAGAGCACCAATTACAATGAAACAAAAACTAAAACCCTAATCTTATTAGTTTTAAAATGTACACGTGAAAATACTATAATAAACTAATACACCCAAGACACACAGACACAACAAAAGAAAACATTATTTTTTCTAAATAATTATGTTCAATATACAGAAACTCTACGTCAACAGATTTATAATATTGTATTTACAATTAAAAGTAGATTATATTAATTTAATCTGAATTGATTTGAAAATCATATAGCATCAAAATGAAAACAAATACCTGGAACTTACAAAAAGTGAAATCCGATTGGGGATCGAACTCGCGAACACGTTTCAACATTTTTGGAAATCTTTCAACATTATAAAAAATCACAAAAAGTGGATACTGACTGTGATTTGAACTTGCGTACCTTTGTTTACAGGTAAGTCACTGTACCGTTAGGCTACGTACACCAGTGACAAATAGCTTGAAATAGACCTTCTGTTTTAATATAGTATGACAGTTGACAGTTCGATTGTGATTCGACTTTGATTCGATACCGGAAATTTGAAATGACGTAAGGGACTTCAGCTTTCTCTTGGATTTGCAACGCTCGCACCAGGTGCTTATAGTGAAAAATTGCACAGCACGCTCGATGTCCCTTGCGTTATTTCGTATTTCCATTAGCAAGCTGTAAAACAGTTGAGGATTATGGATAATGCAATACTGCTCACCCCCTTAAGTTATTATGGGGATAATATATAGCCCATGTGTTATTCCAGACTATAATCTACATCTGTGCCAAATTTCATCCAGATCCGATCAGCCGTTCTCGCGTGAAAGAGCAACAAACATCCATCCATCCATCCATCCTCACAAACTTTCGCATTTATAATATTAGTAGGATTAGTGGATATCTACATTCTTAACCACTTATTTTAATATAATTTCCTAGATCTCCGTAATTCAAAAATTAATGTAATTAATTAAGGTACAAACATTGGTGTCCCGAGGTACAAGCCATGATTGTACCTTGGGACAAATATCATAAAGTAATTAATTGTCATTTTCACATTGATAAAACATAGGAGGTCGTGTTTTACATCATATTATTGTGATGTTATTGGCTACCTAATAGAAATTTCAACATTCAAGGCCATAGATCAATTTGAACTTAAATTATGGAGGTTTAAAGAAAAGTGTCCCAAGGTACAAGGATCTCCCCTACGGGTATAATATCAGTCATCTTCCTCCTGGGACGCAACTTGCGTCGATACTCTTGCGCCATCGCATCTTCCAAGCTCTTCGTGTTGTGCTGGCGCTGCCGCTGCGGCTGCGGAGAACCTCAAGCGGCGTAAATATAGTAACCTTTGTGGAAACTATATTTTCGAGCCGTTTGGGGTTGAAACTTTAGGGCCGTGGGGTCCTAGTGCACACAGCCTTTTTAAGGATATTTCAAAACGCCTTGTTGACGCTTCCTCCGACCCAAGGGCTGGCTTTTTCTTTGGCCAGAGGATAAGTGTTGCCATACAACGCGGCAACGCTGCCAGTCTCTTGGGTACTTTACCTGCTGACAGCGTTGAGGAGGAGTTTTTCGATGCCCTTTTATAGTTAGTTTGTTTTTAGGTTAGTTTAGTTTATATATTTAGTATAGTCTTACATTTATAAAAACAATAGAAATTAATTTTTTAATAGTGTGCTTACCTAAGTTGGTACGTGGATGGCTAACCACTAACCACTCGTAAATCTCGTTAAAATGTTGGTCTCGGCCAGTTCTTTCTGTTCGCTGGTCTCAGTTGTCATGTGTATATCTTTGACAGTCGTTACTCATAGTCAGTGGTCCTGGAGTCTGACAACCGTTCTTATCCAGTACTAACTGGGTGGTGAAGGTATGCGCTACATATAAGTCGAGCTCCACGATAACTGACAAATGCTTGCACTGACTGGACGGGTCCACTCAAATCTGTGTGGCGCTTTCTTCAAAAGTCCATCTCAGACACTAATCTGCATAGTCTTCATGTGTGTATTATACCAAGATTATGTTTGTACCTTGAACATAATTGTAAACCCAAACGATTTTACAAGAGTGTCCATGAAGTTTCTTGCCATTCTTCTCATGAGACCAACCGTTGGTCTCAACTATGTTGGTGTCGGCTAGCAGTCTTACCGGTTTCAAATAAATACCAGTATTTTATAAAATCAAAATCAAAGCATTTATTTCAAGTAGGCCAATTACAGGCACTTTTGAATAGTCGAATTAAACTAACTGCGGCACTCAGAGATATCCAACGATTACTCAAGCCGCCACCCAGCAAAGGCCTGACATACTTTTGAATGACAAAACTGCCAAAAACCTTTACCAAGCGACGGCCCAAGCAACCACTGAAGCTCTCCGAGTGCGGCAGCAAACTACTAAACTAATGAAGCTAAATAAACTAAGCTACAGTCCCAGTCACAAGGCATAATAACTCGTGAGTGTACTGTAGTTGCCGATTCCAAAGCGTAACTGTAGCTTAGTTTATTTAGCTTCATTAGTTTAGTAGTTTGCTGCCGCACTCGGAGAGCTTCAGTGGTTGCTTGGGCCGTCGCTTGGTAAAGGTTTTTGGCAGTTTTGTCATTCAAAAGTATGTCAGGCCTTTGCTGGGTGGCGGCTTGAGTAATCGTTGGATATCTCTGAGTGCCGCAGTTAGTTTAATTCGACTATTCAAAAGTGCCTGTAATTGGCCTACTTGAAATAAATGCTTTGATTTTGATTTTATAAAATACTGGTATTTATTTGAAACCGGTAAGACTGCTAGCCGACACCAACATAGTTGAGAAAAGGATGACCACAGCTATGTAGGTGTGTCCCAAGTCGTATTATTAGTTCAGATTTTGTTATGCGATCAGATAGTGTAGCCGTGACTACATTATTGAACATAACTGGGGACATTACCGTAGTGTCACAGTTTTAGTATTATTTGCGTTGAGTTACTTAGTTTGATGTACTGTATATTACTTGGTTGACCTCTTTGTGAAGGGTCTGATTACAAAAACCTTGTGTATAGTCTGCAAAGCACCATGCTGCGCTCCAAAACATAAATTTCAGGCGTCACTCACAAAGCCGCTAAGCTGAAGTAGGACTAGACTGGCCATGTCTGCTGTTGGCGCAATGAGCTGTAGTCCAAAATAACCACCATGTGGCGCTATTATGAAGCCAAAAGGCGACGTTGAAAAGATGGTGGGATGAGCTGGACAAAATCAACGCCTACATTATCTCTGAATCCAGAAACAGGGGGATAGGGAGAGGCTTTGACCAGCTGTGGAATGCGTAGTCTCAAAATATGTAGAGCCTGCGATTTGCATATTTTGTAAAGTCGTTTCCAGTTCGGCTAGGACATTGCAGGCTTGAATCACCTGATAAAAAGATGATTCCGTGCTTTGGAAGGCACGTATAGGTAAGCCGGTGGTCCCGGCCGCCGAATGGTGGTCGTCAAACCATGTCAGAGTCCCTTGAGGCGGTACAGAAACTCTGACACTAGGGTGTAGGGTGGACCCCCCGGTCCCGTCGGGACTGCGGGTTGTTCGAAATAGATACCGCGGCCTCGGCATAAAGGGCTAAGAAGGAACATGGATGGTTTTTAATCAGTAGAAGACTGACACTTCCTACCGCTCTGCCGAGAGCGGATTTCCCACCCCCCAAAAAATGGTGTGTGGGGTTATTAGGCCTTACTGCCCATACGATAAGAAGAATAAGAAGTAATTAATTAATTTTAATCTTCAGAGACCTGATGAAGGTTGCGAGTTCTCCACTGGATGTGAGAGCCACGGGACGATTTTATTTATTTATTTATGTACACACAAAATAAAAAAAGGATAAAAACATAAAAAAATAGAAGAGCACAAAGGTGTGTATGGTGTATTATTTTGTAAAATTCTAACACAATGAAAAACGTTTTATAAATAAATAAATGAAACGACGGCCGTTGTGGCCTATGTCCAGCAGTGGTTGTCTTTGGACTGAAATAACGACCAAATATTCAAGTAGGTACCTATACATTATTTCACAGGATCGTAGCTTAGTATCAATGTTACTAACACTAGTTTTTAAGTTTACGTTGTTACTTACAAAATTTGAAAGTGATTCTGAAAAACGTTTTTTTTTTTGTTTTGCTTTCTATGACGATTCTTCATCATCATCATCAGCCTATAATGTCCCCACTGCTGGGACTCAGACGGCAGGGTTATAAATGTTATAATCCACCACGCGGGCCCAGTGCAGATTGGTAGATGTCACATATCTTCGAATTTTTTGGTTCTAAGACATGCCGGTTTCCTCACGATATGTTTTCCTTTTGAGTTTTGACAGTTCTTACTTTGTTTAAATTGATGTCTATTGCTAAACATGTTTACCAGATAATTATTTAAACTGAAGTTATTACTTTGGCGAGATAGGCAGACGACATAGTTACCGTCGGAGGCAAAACCTGGGGCCCAATTCTGTAACTTAGAGTTAAGCAACAGGCCATTGACACTCTATCGACACACTACCGACATTATTTTGTAATAGGGAAAAGAGGTGTCGTTGTTCGATGGCTTCACAATGGCAGTTCGATAGCCAAACACGATAGACACAACTGTCAGATGTCACTTAAAATATTATATTTACAGACTACCCTAAAGTCCTATTACGGCGTTTCAATGTCACTACAGTGGCAAGTCAATGACCATAATAATTTGTAGAATACCAAATGTCAATGACTCTTCTATTGAGACACTACATACACACTATCGACACACTATTCACAAATTGATTATTTTATAGAATTTGGCCCCTGGATGAGGCTAACCAGGAACGTGAAGATTTTCACAAGAAAAGGGAGGCCTATAATACCCAGCTGTGGGTGAATTCAGACTGTCGATGATGATGATGATGAAGTAATTTCTGTAACTCGACTCTGAATACCATGTTTGTTACAGTTCTACCTAATTAAATTAAATTGTTCAGCAACAGTACAGTAGCGCCATCTAGTAGCGGATAGCAGTACTAATTTTTGAAAACTCTTTCATGTTTTGGGGCAATCGCATTTTTGATGATGTAATCATTTTAAAAAATTAAATTAGGTCTGAAAAAAACAATAATCGTGATTAATTAAAGAATTAAAAATCACACTTCGAAATAAACTTCCTTTCTTTGTCGTCACTTTCATTTCATTTTCCAGGATACTAGCGACATCTAGAGGATATATTTCTCTGTCCTTCCTTCAACCCTCTTCTTTTAACAGGATAGACTGAGTGATGCTTCCATTGAGACAGCAACCACCTCATAAGCTTAGCCTTTTCCCAACTATATTGGGAACGGCTTCCAGTCTACCCGGATGCAGCTGAATACCAGTATTTTTACAAGGAGGTATTAAAATGACAACCGGGACCAATGGCTTCGAGGCAGGCAGGAAACTTGGTTGGTAATAGGTTCACCCATCCCTTGACCAACCTAGACACACGCAGCTGAACCTGAAGATGTACCCGAGTGACTGTTTTTATAAAAATAATGATTATGGTAATTTATTTAACTACCTACTTATTACGCGCACTGGGCAAGCGTGGTGGATTATTATAGCCCATACCTCTCCTAGAGTCGGCCTGAGTCCCTGCAGTGGGAACATTATAAGTTGATGATGATGATGATGACTTATTATAAATGACTTATAGTTTTATATGGTACTAGCTTTTGCCAGCGGCTTCGCCCGCGTGAAAATTACGATTTTCCATACAAACTTTCATCCCCTATTTAACTCCTTTAGGGGTTGAATTTCGAAAAATCCTTCCTTATTCCTTGTCTACATTATAAAAGGAACCTCTGTGCAAAATTTCAGCTTTCTAGGTCCTAGGGTTTGGGCTGGGCGTTGATGAATGAGTCAGTCAGTCAGTCAAGACTTCTCTTTTTATTTATATATAGATAGATAGAAGATAGAAAAAAGGAAGTGTGTTATGAGATGACGAGAAACAGAGAAGTTTGGAAGAAAAAGACTTGCTGCACCGAAACTAAGTGAATTGGGATAAGGACAAGGGAATGATAATGACTTTCTGGAACCCTGATACAGACAGAAGGCGTCGCGGTACACCTCGCAGAAGAGGGCGGAAAGATCTGGACAAAACTACCAACTATTAAAGTCGCGAGTAAACAGGCTTCTACTGGGTAAGCTCGTTCCATCGTCGACATCATCTCTGCCCCTAGGGCAAGATTGAAGTCAAGAGCAAGCCCATTTATAATAAAAAAAAAAAACTAGTTTTCCACATTGGCCTTAGATCGAAACAACTGGAAGTTATGGGGGGAGGCCTTCAATTCAAATCAATTATTTATTGCATATAACATGTGTTTTACAAGATCTTAAGTATAATAAAAATATAGTTAACAACACACATCGGGCAAAACATATACAATATTGATAGTAACATTTCAAGATTATTAACAGTAATCAGAAATTAATGAGTTCAATTTAATAAGCAATGTCATAGGAAAAAAAAAGTAAAATAGAAAAAAAAAACATCAAAATAAAATTAAAATTACTCCCTTCGCTCAGGAGTGGGGATGATACAGGCTAACTGTATCAGTATCATATTACTTACTAGCTGATACCCGCGACTTCGTTCACGTGGAAATTTTGATGTGTGACTGTCTCGTTGATCGAGTGGTCTCAAGTGCAACTACTGAGGATGAGGTCCGAGGTTTGATTGCAAAGTGTTTTCGCAGTAGAGGCCACGGAGCGTGGTTTTCGTGCCAGGTCGATGGCAATATTATATCTATAGACATCAAACGCCCCCTATTCCATGGCGCTTGAACATTACTGGCAAAATGTGGGTTTACGATTAGGTACACCACTGCCTAACTCTTTCGGGATCTTCTGTTGGCACTGGATGGGAAAACTCTTCGGAAAGTGGAATTTTCGCATCTACATCTAATTCCAGGCGACTCTCTCCTGTTTAAAGCAGCTTATTTGCAAAGACATCTGTTCCATGGCCAATCGCAGATTTTTGGTGATGTTGCAAGTAGGGGTAAGATTCAACGGCAATTTGTAAATGGAAAGTGCAATCTGGCCATTGTTAAGCAAAGTTGCGGCAATGCCCGAGGCAGCCACAGCCGATAAGACGGCACGGTTGGCGCAGTGCCTCGGCGTTTGACTGTGGCGCTGCATGTCCTGTATTCGATTTCCACACTGAACAAATAGATTTACGTCGCGGGTCTTATCTAATTTTAATTAGGTTTTTATTTTAAAGTTTTACAGCTGTTTTTCTTACTGTGTACCTGTCAATTTGTATTTGTTGACTATTCACGACAAATATTAACACCGCAATTCTGAAAATGGTGTCAAATGAACAATGCCATCTGTCGAAGACGAAGTTAAACTGCCAAAATTGAATGCATGGGAAGCAAACATACACTATAGGGTTTAGGCTATGTAGTCTCCTGCATGAATGGCACGCGGAGGTACTACACTGGGGGATAACTCCGCTGCCGCGGTATATTGCCGCATGGCGGACAGACCCCTGGTGTGATTTCATGACGACATGGAGAGAGCGACTGTCGCAACCACGTGCAGGGCACAGTGGTGGTAAGTCTCCGCTTTGAGGAGTGGCTTGAGAGGCGCCACGGCGCCCTCACCTTCCGTCTGGCGCAGGTCCTCACCGGACACGGCTGTTTCGGGATTCGGGAGGCACCTGCACCGAATCAGGCGGAAGGAAACGCCCAAATGCTACTATTGCAAGGATCAGCCGGAGGACACGGTGGAGCACACCGTGGAGGTCTGCCCCGCTTGGGCGGAGCCCCGCTTGGGTTGAGCCCCGTCGTGTTCTCTTAGCGACGATCGGCGGCGGCGACCTCTCGCGTCCGGCCCTGGTTCAAGCCATGTTGCGGGGCGAGAGGAAATGGGCGCTGTCGCCTCCTTCGGCGAAGCAGTGATGCTAGCGAAGGAGGTGGCGTGGTGAGAGAGAGAACCTCTCGTCCCAGCCGCAATAGGAGACGCTCTTGGCGTCGGGGGTCACGTGATGGCTTCCGGCCACCGTACGCGCGGGCCTGTGGGCGGTAAGTAGTGTCGTAAGACGACGACAGGCAGTGTCGATGGCGCGTTCGGTCCACGCGCGCCTCAAAGAGATGTCAGCAATATGGTTGAGGCCTGCAAGGGCCGCCGCTTGTCGGGGCTACGGGTTGTTCGAAAGAAATATCGCGGCCACAGCACAAAAGGCAAAAAAGGAACATGGGTGGTTTTTAGTCAGTAGAAGTCTAACATTCCCTACCACTCTGCCCAGAGCCGGAGGAGTCAAATGATGATTTCCCACCCTTCAAAAAAAAAACCCTATATAGATTTTCAAAGCAGCGTCATTTAAACTAATCAAGGGTACATTTTGTTATCGTAACTGTTTGAAAAATACGATTTAAAAGTTATCTTGTGAACACATTTATTAATTAGTACCGTTTTGATGCAATAGATGTCGTTGCATGTATGTTTCTAAATGATGATAAGTTCTTCTTAAATACTTTAAATTCGTATATCTTTTGATAGAGAGCACCAATTACAATGAAACAAAAACTAAAACCCTAATCTTATTAGTTTTAAAATGTACACGTGAAAATACTATAATAAACTAATACACCCAAGACACACAGACACAACAAAAGAAAACATTATTTTTTCTAAATAATTATGTTCAATATACAGAAACTCTACGTCAACAGATTTATAATATTGTATTTACAATTAAAAGTAGATTATATTAATTTAATCTGAATTGATTTGAAAATCATATAGCATCAAAATGAAAACAAATACCTGGAACTTACAAAAAGTGAAATCCGATTGGGGATCGAACTCGCGAACACGTTTCAACATTTTTGGAAATCTTTCAACATTATAAAAAATCACAAAAAGTGGATACTGACTGTGATTTGAACTTGCGTACCTTTGTTTACAGGTAAGTCACTGTACCGTTAGGCTACGTACACCAGTGACAAATAGCTTGAAATAGACCTTCTGTTTTAATATAGTATGACAGTTGACAGTTCGATTGTGATTCGACTTTGATTCGATACCGGAAATTTGAAATGACGTAAGGGACTTCAGCTTTCTCTTGGATTTGCAACGCTCGCACCAGGTGCTTATAGTGAAAAATTGCACAGCACGCTCGATGTCCCTTGCGTTATTTCGTATTTCCATTAGCAAGCTGTAAAACAGTTGAGGATTATGGATAATGCAATACTGCTCACCCCCTTAAGTTATTATGGGGATAATATATAGCCCATGTGTTATTCCAGACTATAATCTACATCTGTGCCAAATTTCATCCAGATCCGATCAGCCGTTCTCGCGTGAAAGAGCAACAAACATCCATCCATCCATCCATCCTCACAAACTTTCGCATTTATAATATTAGTAGGATTGAAATACGTAATTACCACCTTGTTTAGCAAACCGATTCGCGATCATTGATTGGTTCTCTTATCAACAGTTATCAGCAGCTACCTATTGGCGTAACTGATGCTAATCATATCAGTAAGATTATGATTGTGATTACGGATTTATCTCTCAGAGATATTTATTGATTACTTAAGTCGTCACTTAGTAAAGATCTGACATACAAAACCTTCACTAAAGTGTCAAAATCTTTAGTAAGAAAGGGCTCTGAGTGCGGCAGTTAGGTGCTAATTTAAATAGTAGTGGAGCTTTTTGGAGAATTTGGGATGCGTTTACGAACATACAGGGTGTAAACGTATTACGTGTTTCGTGCTTTTTCTAAAGCTTTTCAAGTATTCGCATCTAGCAGCTGCTCTATCACTTCATTCATGTTGATGATCAGATCATGGAAGGTACAACTCCTTATCGGTAAAGAGTTGGAGGACAACTCTTTAATCAAATTTCATGGGGACTAACGTCCCCACTGTCAACCAAGAATTATGTAGTTATTGCTGGGAAACGACTTTTTTTTTAGTGATAAATCACATTTTAAAGTAAAATTATTAATAATTTTTTATGTCGTATTTTTTTGTTACCAAAACTGTACCATACATTGTAAAAAATTATGTAATTTTACATGCAAAAAAATTACATAATCCTGTAAAATTTCCTAAAAATCTGGGAAATTTACGGGAAAATATGAAATTTTACATAAAAAAATGTAAAATTGACGAAAATTATGTAAAATTTCATATTTTCCCGTAAATTTCCCAGATTTTTCGGAAATTTTACAGGATTATATAATTTTTTGCATGTAAAATTACATAATTTTTAGTAAAATTACATAATTTTTAACAGTGTAAACAATATTTTCAATCCAAAAATATTTATCGTACGCGAAGAAGAGTCTCAGTTGCTAAAATTAAATCGCTGAAGAATAGTTTTGAAATGGAAATCAATATAAACGGCAAGGCACGATTATACTCTTAACAATATAATTATTATCTTGTTTCCATGGAGGTAAGCAAATTCTTCAGAACACCATTACTGCCGCGCTAATTAGAAACGCAGTAAAGAAGGTTTTTTGGAAAATTGAGTTACTTATAGATTCTAAATCCTCGTAATGAGCTCTATGTACTGCAGTACTGCAGTAAGACACATTACTGCTCTTTGCCTTACAGTATTTGTATAAACTTATTTTTTTCTACTAGTAAGAAACGCAGTAAGAAACACTTGCTGCTTTTATGATTTGTAAATTATGTTTATTCTTCCACGCGCGCCTCAAAGAGATGTCAGCAATATGGAAGGGACCCGCAAGGGCCGACGCCTGTCGGGGCTGTGGATTATCGAAAGGTTAACGCGGCTCCGACACAAGGGCGAAGAAGGAACATGGGTTTGGTTTTTAGTCAGTAGAAGTCTGACACTCCCCTTCGCTCTGCCCAAGAGCGGGGGGGGTTATTCGATGATTTTCCACCCACCAAAAAAAAAAAAAATTGGTATAAAGGCGACAACTAAATCAGTCCTAATTGATAAGCTTTTAAATCTAATGCCCGATACAAGGAAGAAATTTTGGCTGAATTTGCCCGTAAATAATAATAATGAAACTGATATCGAAGAGGCCTGATAGTTCTATAATACTTTTTAAATATTTGAATGGTTTTGTTAAAGTTTTTTTTAGTATTAGTAGTCTTATAGATATTTTTAATGATAAGTTCTCAGACGTGCGAATAATTCTAACATTGACTGATCTCCGTATTTGCCATAGACATAAATCACTAATTAGCTGTGATTAAGATAATTAAAATTTTAATGTTCGAAACAAAGAAGGAAGTTTGGTTGAAGTTGACTAATGAAACTGATCTTAAATAAGTGTGACCTATTTTATATTAATATTCCTAGATTTTGTAAAAACTCAAGAGATTGTTACTAGATTTCATTATTTCACTGTAATTAGTGATAATTATAAGTCCTTGTTACTATAAGTAATATTAATCTATGATTTTGATCTCAACATAATGCACTATAATACTTGGCTGTAGTTATAATAATTATTAGTTTTAAGTTTTATTTGGTTCTTCTAATAAAAATACATTAAAATAGTTGTACTATTTATTTCTTCTTGATATTTAATGGGTATAACCTAGTTATTGTGGTTTTTTACGTGTATACACTAATTTCAAAGCTAATAGTCACTCTTTAACTGCGGTTATGGTTTGTAGTCAGGCTAAGCACAACTATATGAAAATATTTTATTACTAATAATAAAGGCAGTAACTGTCTGTGATTAAGATAATTTCAATATTATGTTTTATTTGCTATTTAAAATAACGTAATTAATTAAATATACGTTGTTTTATTTAATTAAGAAGTGGTTAGGATGAATATAACCAAGTAATTCACATCTAAATACTATTTTTAACAGCTATAAGTCACTATTGCACTGCGTTTATAGTTTGTAGTCGGAGTGATAATAATAATTGAATAAAATAAAATAAACGCAGTAAACTGAGTTTGCTAGTAGAAAGCGCAGTAACTCCAAACTTACTGCTGTTACAGCTTGTAATAGTGGAGTTAGTTTTGAAGACCCTGCTAAGCATAAATAGTTTTTATTTATTTAAATTAGTTGTATTAAACATATAGAGAATTGGGTTAGTTCATAAGAAACAGTGCATATTCAGCTATACGTTTAAATCAAAACATATTTGAAAACTTTCAAAATTACATCTAAAACAATAAAATAAAAGTAATTTTTTTTTGGCGCCATTTACTCGAAACTACGAATAACCTCCGGCAAGCGCGGCAGATTAGCTACTAACTTTTTTTTTAACTTGGGAAGTCATCAAATGAGTCCTCCCAGCTCTGGGCATAGTGGTAGGGAGTTTCAGACTTCTACTGACTAAAAACCACCCATGTTCTATCTTAGCCCTTTGTGTCGAGGCCGCGATATCTCTTTCCGATCCCTACATACTCTTGCTTCGTCCAGTTTCACACTTTTGCTGCCATCTACCCATAAATACCATAAAACTATGCCATGCCAAACAGCAACCTTAAACAAGCAAACGACGAAAAGTTTTAAACTTCACACGAAAAGTTTTAAACTTCCAAACTTCTTAACGGTGAACCATGCTTAAACTCCTACGTAGTTCCCACACCCCTTCAGAGATGGCGCTTATCACAATCAGCGAGAAGAGAGAAAGGACTATTTTTTTGTTCATAGTATCCAGGTTTACTGTAATCACGTCCCTGTATGAACTATCAACATCTGCCTAGCCTTTTCCCAACTATGTTGGGGTCCGCTTCCAGTCTAACCGGATGCAGCTGAATACCAGTATTACATGGAGCGACTGCCTACCAGATCTCCACAACCCAGTTCATCATCAGCCTATAATGTTCCCACTGCAGGGACTCAGGCCTCCTCTCTAGGAGAGGGATGGGCTATAATCCACCACGCGGGCCCAGTGCGGATTGGCAGATGTCACATGTCTTCGAATTTTTTGGTTCTAAGACATGCCGGTTTCCTCACGATGTTTTCCTTCACCGTTTTGAGAGCAGCGGTGATGAAATAAATTACACAAAGTAATGCGCCTGCCTGGGTTCGAACCCACGACCTACTGTTCGTAAGTCGGGGCCGACACCACTGGGCCACCGCTGCTCACTGGGCCACCGCTGCTCACTGGGCCACCGCTGCTCGCTGGGCCACCGCTGCTCACTGGGCCACCGCTGCACAACCCAGTTAATACTAGGTAATTCGATACCTCTGATAGGCTGGTTGTCAGACTTTCTGATCACTGACTACCTACCAAAGATCTATATATGGCTGCCGGGACCAACAGCTTAACGTGCTTTCCGAGGCACGGAGGAAACTCGGTATGTAATACGCGGTCACCCATCCACAGTCCAACCTAGGCTTAACCTAAATATCGACCTGAGTGGCAGGTATTATTAAGCCACATGCTCCTATAGTTAATTAGAGGAAAAGTTATTAAAATAAAAGCGTGTAAGCCAAAAATAGCGTGAGCCAGTACAAAGAACAATTATAGTAGAGATTACACACAAATACGATAGCCGAAAGAATTCCAAGATAGTAAGGTATTTCACAAAATCAGATTATTTATACCCGGTAAACATTTATAGACTTGTTATTTTTTCCTTGTTTTCAATGTTTTCATATTAGGGATTAAAAACTTCGGATTTGAACGATACTCGACTTATCGGTACAACAAGTCTAATCTAAGTTAGGTTAGGTACAATATGACAATGACATTTGATTAATTAGTGATGTTCTTCTGAAAGGTCAAATAGCCACGTGATGGCTTCCGGCCACCACGTGTCTCTGGACGGTGAGTAATAGGCTAGCTCAACGTCCGTCCGTTTTATGACGATAGGCCGTGTCGACGGCGCGTTCGAGTTCCACGCGCGCCTCAAAGAGCACCTTTGTTATAGGAGTCTGCAAGTCTGCTAGGGCTACTATCTGTAGAAGGAACATGGATGGATTTTAGTCTGTAGAAGTCCGATATTCCCGTCCGCCCTGGTGAGTGGAATCATTTGGTGATAACTCACAAAAAAAGGGCTCTACAACGTGGTTATTTTTAGCCCACAGCTCTTCGCACAATATGAAAGAGTAAAATGTGGTGAGGAAGGTTTTGAATATGAATGTGGAAGGGTATACGAGTAGAGGAAGACCAAAGAAACGATGGATGGACTGTGTTAAGAATGATATTATGGTAAGAAAGGAAGCAATGTATTGGGATAAAGGCAAGAGAATGATAAGCTCGTCCCACAATATGTACCTACTGTAATCTTAATTTAACGATAAGAAGAGGATATTTGGATAAGAATAGGATGAAATACCGGAACCATTATAATCATTTATCTAAAATTACGTAGGTACTGTTTGGAGCACCTCAATCGGTAACCAAAGTAAACGTAGTTTAAGCCGATTATTAGATAACCTATCACTCAAGTGTTAAACTGTTCTCTGAACGACCGATATCTTTGGATCTTTAGGCTTATTATGTATTTATATCAACTGTATTTGGTATTGCAAATGATAACTGTTCTAATTAAGGTCAAAGTGTTGTTGGGGTTTTCCCGTGACGATTTCTCTGCAGGTCAGCAGCATATGGCAAGCCCGCCACACAATATGTTTCCTGAGAAGTCATCCAGTCATCATTACATTTCATTTTATTTTAATTTTTATTTAAAATCTGTTTAGTCCGTCTGTTAGATTATCGAAAAATATTGGATACCTACGTTTTTTTTTGTTTCAGCAAATTAATAAAAAAATACGAAGATAAAACGCCTCAAAGATTATGATTTGGGGCTTTTGACGTCACTGGCTGGTATAAATGTACTGCAATGTGACGTCAAATGAGCTTTCGAAAGGCTGTATCGTCTTAATTTATTTTGTTTACGTGAAAAAAAGAAAACATAATTATGTGTCCAATATTTTTTGGAAATTTATGTCACGGGCAAATTTAACTACCCTATTCCCGAGCTACTGCGACTACTCAACTACAACCAACAGTGGCGACCACAAGCAAAAGCACCGATACAATGAAGCCCGACGAAGTCCCAGAGAAACGATTTAACTGTCTTGGATAAAAGAAAAGAAAAAAATAGCGGAGGAGTAATAAAAACACAATTTCCACTTTCCTCCATATCAGTAAAGGTACAAGTTGGTAGCCGACTGCACGTAGCAGCAGCAGACGACATAAATCGTCGCTTCATACAAAATAATAAACTATTATTATTCAATTTCATAGAAATAGGTACGTAGAAACCAGTAGTGTCGCTGCAACACATCGTCTGCTGCTGCTGCGTGCAGTCGGCTACCAACTTGTACCATTTTTTTATTTTTTGGTGGGTTCGCTCTTGGGCAGAGCGAAGAGGAGTAAAAGTTTGAACCACCAATAGGGTTGCTAATCTGAGGTAGCATAAGCTCTTTAATGTAGACCATAGATCGTGAACTTCCTACTGTCACTTCAGTCGCTTTCGTTGTCGATCGTGTTTTGAAGTTCGGTTTGTTTCAATTTGTTTTTGTCTAAGTTAATATTGTAACGATTAAATGTTTGTATTCTGTTTTATGCTATTATAATAACGTAAGATTTTTGTATGGCATCTCGCAGGTACACCTGTGAGGTTGTCGTTTGCTTTTTAACTGGACTATAGTTTAGGTACAAACAACAACTACATAGATCTAAACTAATATCACAAAATACTAAAAGTATGACTAACTAACTAACTAACAACTAACGACCAGTACGACTTACTAACAACGTATAATAGGACTGAAGTAAGTAAATAAATGTGAAACGTCAATATTCTATCAACATGACATTTTACCGCCATGACGGTGTACCTACATTCTTGTGCTTTACTACCAAACAAAGCCAATTTAAAGTAATTGGATGATTGAAACTGTTTTAATTGTTTTCCCAATTTTTTTGTGTATATATCTGACCGGGGCTCCATACTTTTTGTAACACCTCCTTTAAAACGGGTTCTTCGATCGGGCATTGTTTAATGTGGTCTATTTTCAAAAAAGAAATTCAAAAATCTTTATTTGTGACACATAGGTAAAAGAGTTATCAGGTGTTATCAAAAGAATATATAGTATCACTATGTGCTGCCTTGCAAGGCATACAAATAATGTCTATTATTATTATTATTATTGTCTATTATCTATTTACAACAGTAATCACGTTTCAGTCTCTCTCCTTATCGCTTAGACACAGTGGCATCACAGTTTGTCATTTGTGGAATAATACCATATTCAGAACAAAGAATTATTGCATTATGACCATCATAAATCGGATTATCGCCTAACTTCTTGAAAATTTGACGATTAAAATCTATAATCGGGGCCTCAGTGATAATTCTACTGCAGTTCTGAGAGACTTTATCAAACGGATTAAGTTCACAGTGAGGAAAGGAGAGCTCCCGCGCCCCCCGCCCACGCACTATGTGTTTTTGTTTTTTCTGTGAATTCCTGAGTTTTGCACGGGCCGACTCACTGTGCTCTTAAATACATACTTACATCTTTTTTTCAGGGGGGGACGCCACACACTGTCTTCAGAACGCCACCTACAACTATCTTTACATACTCCTTCTGCCTCGTCCACATTCATAATTTCATACAACTAGTGCCCTATTACGACGTCTTAAAACAGTCCTAACTTAATCTTATTCCATAATTAAGTCTCTTGGTACATCGTTGGCCTTTTTTTTTACAGCAAAAATAAAGTTCTAATCAGCTTGCACTACAAAGCGGTTGTTACGTCTTTCGCTGCGGCCGAATAGTGCGAAATTAGTGGTATTTTGCGATTTGCAAAAAAACTATTGATTGGACTAAAAAGCAAAACACTATGATATTAGTATGTTGCTTGTAAAATTATTTGGCAAAAAAATCAGAACGAGAGAACATGTATTTTAGTATGGTTTTTACTTGTTCATCATCATCATCATTTCAGCCAAAAGACGTCCACTGCTGGACATAGGCCTCCCCCAGGCGTCGCCACATTGACCAGTCCCGTGCGTCTCTCATCCAGCGGGTTCCTGCAACCTTGACCAGGTCATCGGTCCACCTAGTGGGAGGCCTTCCAACGCAACGTCTTCCGGTTCGCGGTCGCCATTCCAGAACTTTTCGGCCCCATCGGCCATCCGTTCTGCGAGCAATGTGCCCTACCCATTGCCACTTAAGTCTGGCGATTCTTCGAGCTACGTCGGTAACCTTGGTTCTCATGCGGATGTCCTCATTTCTGATTCGATCACGCAAGGAAACTCCGAGCATAGCCCTCTCCATTGCCCTTTGGGTGACTTTAAGCTTTCTGATAAGGCCCATTGTGAGCGACCACGTTTCGGTCCCGTATGTAATCACTGGCAACACACACTGGTCATAGACTTTCGTCTTGAGACACTGGGGTAAGTTGGACGAGAAGATACTGCGCAGCTTCCCGAACGCTGCCCAGCCGAGTCGGATTCGACGATTGACCTCTTTCTCGAAGTTAGATCTACCCAACTGGACCGTTTGTCCCAGGTAGACATAATCGTCCACAACTTCGAGCGTAGTCTCCGATCTTGATAGGAGTGGGTGTTACATGAACATTCGACATAACCTTGGTTTTGTCCATGTTCATTTTAAGACCCACTCTTTCGGAAGCTCTACTGAGGTCATCGAGCATTTTACTGAGGTCTTCCATGGTCTCAGCCATGACCACTATATCGTCGGCAAACCGAAGGTGAGTGATGTGCTCGCCGTTGACATTGATGCCAAGTCCTTTCCAATCCAGAACCTTGAAGACATCCTCCAATGCAGCGGTGAACAGTTTCGGAGATATGACGTCTCCCTGTCTCACACCGCGCTGCAGAAGGATAAGTTCCGTGGTCTGGTCCTGAAGTCGGACTGACATGGTGGCGTTTTTGTACAAACACTTCAACACCTCGATGTACCGGTAGTCGATTTGGCACCGTTGGAGAGACTGCAGTACAGCCCAAGTCTCGATCGAATCGAAGGCTTTCTCGTAGTCCACAAACGCTAAACAGAGAGGCAGGTTATACTCTTCGGTCTTCTGTATAACTTGCCGCAGCGTATGTATGTGGTCTACGGTACTGAAGCCTTTTCGGACTCCGGCTTGTTCGGGAGGCTGGAAATCGTCGAACCTGCGTGCGAGACGATTCGTGATGACTCTTGAAAACAACTTGTAGACATGGCTTAGAAGTGAGATGGGCCTATAGTTCTTCAACCGGGCATTGTCACCCTTTTTGAAGAAGAGCACCACCGTTAAAAAGAGTTTACTCGTTAAAAGATTTTTTAGAGGTATCTTCGCGATTTTTTTCTATCGAGCAAAGTTAGTTGTATTATGTTTTCATAAGACTATGTCACTAGCATATATCCTGAAGAATATCGTATATTTTTCTGATTTTGATTACTGCAGTGAATCATATACTTTTACGTATTATAAAACTCGCGTTTGAGGAAGTATAAGCTCTTAATGTGATGGTTTGCTGTCATTGTTTTTAACCACAGAGTACCCAAATTGGCGAGACGCCATAATGAAAATTAATAAAAATTGTTGATAAATATCAAATAATTACAAGAAAAATATGCGTATAAGCAATTCAACTGTATTTTGTCCCGAATTCCACGATTTTTTCTCGATTATTCGAGAAACGATTTTGTTTAATCAACATAAAACCGGACGCCTTTCCACCTCAATACTTTTTCTATTAGAACCTATTGTAGTAATTCCCCGAAAAATGCTCCTTCGCACAGAATTGCAATCTTACAAATCACAATAATCTTTAAAGATTACTCATTAAGGCTTATATTTTGACAGCACGTTCACTAATCTGCAAAGAGCTCAAGCTATCGTGCGATTGTGGCCTTTCGAAGACAGACTTATTAATTTAAATTAAAAGATGTAAAAACATTTATGAAGCCAAGAGGAACTTTTTCTACCCGTTAGATGGTTCCTATGGGTATGGTCTAGAACACATTTTTTTATTGTTCCACATCGTACCCCTTCTTGTTTTTAAAAATTGCAAGTTTCTAATTATAACTCTACTATAAATAACTCCATGACCCATTATGAATGCATCCATCAGCACAATGTTTTTAAAATTTTGAATTGAATTTTTGTTCAATTTATTATTTTGTGAGTAAAATTAAACAATTTTTTTTTTACTTAATTCTTTACTGTCACCTTGTCCTGAGGACAGAGATGAGGCCAACGATGGACCCGTCGGGGCCGCGGATCCCGTCGGGGCCGCGGACCCCGTCGGGGCCGCGGATATTAGTACTAGATGACGTGGCCTCGGCACAAGGGCATTCGATGATTTTCCACCCACCAAAAAAAAAAAAAAAAAAAGGCCAACGATGGACCAAGAGACTTAATTATGGTGAATCCGACAAGAGAGCCCGTGAAATTCCGGATCATTCCCACTAGTTCTTCTGCACAGTCCTACGATGGAACTAGTGGGAACTTTTTATAATTTTTTTCCCACTACTTCTACGATTCAAGGTGGTACGAAATCGTAGAACTAATGGGAATGAAAAGTCAATGGATTTATTCGTTCCCACTAGTTCTACGCTAAAGGATGTTACAAAATCGAAAAACCAGCCCGGGACTCAAGTTTCTCAGCACAAACTACCAGGAGAATAGAATTATGCAGGAGATATTGAAAACATTTTTTTTTTGATGAAAAAAATATAGGTTGTAATTAGCCTCCTGCCTACTATTATTCTCCTGGTAGTTTGTGGGACTTTACTATCCCGGTTTCCAATATCCAACAAAAAAAAGTGCATGAAAGAAATAATTTAGATTTGATTAAAAGATTCCAATACCTCCTTCCTACTCCTGTTCTCCTGGGCCTGGGGCTGCAGTCTCTACACTAATAACGACGCTACGAATGTCGCTAAGTCGTAAAATCGTAAACTTTCTATAATAGATTTTCAACCTTATCGTGTTGAAATAAAGCTGAAAATCTATTAACGAAATTTGACATCGATACGACTTTGCGACAGATTTTTAACGATATTTAGTGTAGACACTAATAACGACGCTACGAATGTCGCTAAGTCGTAAAATCGTAAACATTCTTTAATAGATTTTCAATCTGCTGTTGAAATAAAGCTGAAAA
Source organism: Diarsia dahlii (assembly GCA_949775195.1). Lineage (NCBI taxonomy): Eukaryota > Metazoa > Arthropoda > Insecta > Lepidoptera > Noctuidae > Diarsia > Diarsia dahlii. The sequence goes on along the minus strand of OX459218.1, from coordinate 11,415,378 downwards.
TCTATTAAAGAAATTCTACGATTTTACGACTTAGCGACATTCGTAGCGTCGTTATTAGTGTAGAGACTGCAGCCCCATGTAGTTTGTGGGACTTTACTACCTATCTTTTTTTTTTCATCTAAAAAAAAATGTTTTCAATACCTCCTGCCTACTCCTATTCTTCTGGTAGTTGTACCCTAAACTGTGTGATAGAACGAATGAAAAACTTGAGTCCCGCTGGTTTTACGATTTTGTAACTCCCTATAACGTAGAACTAGTGGGAACGAAAAAATTCATTGGATTTTCGTTCCCATTAGTTCTACGATTTCGTACCACCTTAAATCGTAGAACTAGTGGGATTTTTTTTTAAAAAGTTCTCACTATTTCTATCGTAGGACTGTGCAGTAGAACTAGTGGGAATGATCCGAAATTCCAATTTTCTTACGTTTTTTTGCAATTTATAGGTCAATGTCAGATTTTATGTTGATTAAATTATGATTCGCGCACGTAATGCGAATGTACGCATATTTGTAGTGATAACATAAACATGAATAATATACAATGTAGGTACATTGTACTATCCTCTTGAGTTGATTTAATTCCATTGAGTGACTATCTGATGAAAAAGGCATTCAGGGAAGTAATATGAACCAAGAGGGTTGTTTTTTGTTACGGTCGCGAATTCTATTTTATTTAACATGCAACCTGTATGACTAGCAAATTGCAAAAAACGTAAGAAAATTCGAACTTTGTGGACTAAGTACCTGGTCGGATTGACCTTAAATACTTAGTTCTATTCTATAAAACATAAACTCGGGAAAGCCGAACTGTGCACATAATAAAAGATGTAGCAAAAACACAACTTTCTTTCTTTCAAAGTGCTTCGTGCCCATTTATGGAACCTCGACAACGTAGACGTTAATTACCTACTTGCAGTACGTCTGGACTCCCGCTCTTGTTTTCAGTTCTTTACATTAAGTCCTACCATAGATAAAATAAACAAGAATCCTGCAATAAACCTCGATTTTTCAAGCAGTTTGATATTCTTATGAAATTCTTGATTGAAGGCTTCGTGGAGGGTCCGTTCACACCTTGAATTTTAAAGAAATAATAATATAATACAATCGGGGACTCCCAACCAGTTTAGACTTCCACTATCACGAGACCTTCTTGAATATATGGCTTTGATTACAAAGTGTAATGCAGTCTTAATGGATGATCCTATTTTTTTTTATCGTTAACGCCAATCAATAAATTTTGTAGTATTTAGGTAGTAAATTAAAAATTGCAACTGAATTACAGTGGATCATTCATTGACGCAAGCATTCACAAATATTATGTAAGTTATCAGTTATCAAAATATTGTTGGCCCAGTGATGGCGGCCCCGACTTACGAACAGTAAGTCGTAGGTTCGAAATCAGGCAGGAGCATTTCATCTTTCGTACCGTAACATCGGGGTACATTAGCCCTGGGGTGTAACTTTGGCCCAAAACGACAAAAAGTTGAAATTCCCGCCACGCCGCACTTAAGAGCTATTGAAGTAGTTCGCGCTATATATCGATAGATGGGGCAGTCGGTAAAACAGTTTCACGTTCACAAAGCGGATTGGTCAATTTGTAATTTGAGTGACTCAAATTTTAAATGACTCAAATTACAAATTGACCTGTTTTACCGACCGCCCCATACCGCCATCTATCGATATATAGCGCGAACTACTTCAATAGCTCTTAAAGTGCGGCGTGGCGGGACTTTCAACTTTTTGTCGTTTTGGGCCAAAGTTAAACCCCAGGGCTAATGTACCCCGATATCACCGGTACTCCTGAGCAAAGGCCGCCCCCCATTCCGTCCACTTTCCTCGTTGTTGCGTCTCTTCCCGCCAGTTAACGAGGAAGCCATCCCAGGCGTCCCGCCATCTCCTCCTCGGTCTGCCGCGTCGCCGTCTAGCAGTCTCAGGGCTCCAGTTCTGAGATATGCTGGCCCACAGCTTTACATCCGGCAGATATGGCCTGCCCAGTCCCATTTTAGTTTGGCAACTTTATGAGCTACGTCAGCAATTTGAGTTCTGGAGCGCAGTGTGGTGTTCGGTAAGGGGCATTACTTTGTTTAATTTATTTCATCACCACTGCTCTCTAAACGGTCAAGGAAAACATCGTGAGGAAACAGGCATGTCTTAGAACCAAAAAATTCGAATACATGTGACATCTACCAACCCGCACTGGGCCTGTGTGGTGGATTATAACGCATACCTCTCCTAGAGAGGAGGTCTGAGTCCCTGCAGAGGGAATATTATAGGCTGATGATGATGATATCAACCAGGGATGTTGCGGATGCCGATTTTTTGACATCCGCGGATGCGGATGCGGATGCGGAGTTTTGATGGCTCACATCCGCGGATGCGGATGTTTAAGATATTATATAAATGAAGTAAAAAAAATAAAATAAGTAAAATAAAAATTAAGTTCGTAGGTATATTATGAATGAAGAATTATTAAAACATTCTTTAGATTAGGTACTTTGAATCGGTGGTGACATTGTTAATTAACTAGACGCTGAAAAATAAAGAATTTTGTTCTAATAATAATAAACTTTACCTGCACTACAACGTATTACCGGTGTAACATAATGGAATTGACCTGACGATTCCAATAAGCTGAGCTAGGACTAAAGTAGTCTTAGATTAGTGTAACTAATATAAAGTTTTCCCATAAACAATTATTTTGATCACAATCACAACTCACGACAATCGAAATATCAATCTATACCTTAAGTAATCAACAGCGCAAACAAACACGTAATGATTTATTTACAAGAAACAAAAGATGCACCACAACAAACGCGTCGGATCTTGTCACCAATTTCTTCGCTCCCATTGGTCATTGTCATTTGTCATAAGGGAAACGGCAAGCGCCATTCGCCAGCCGCCTCGCCCAATTTCTTTCTTGCCGCAACTTGTATGACATTCGCATCCGCATGAATATCCGCATTGATTATTGCGGATGCGGATGCGGATGCGGATGCGGATGTTAAAATCTATGCGGAAGCTCCGCATTTGCGGATGCGGATTCGAATATTCGCAACATCCCTGATATCAACCACGCCTAAACCCCATATTAATCGATTGCTGGTATCAAAATTAACAAGTTAAATTGATGAAGACAAAATCTTTTAAACCGTCACGTTTGCGCGATGTAACCTATCTAAGTTAGAATCTATTATATATCTGTATATTCGATCTATCTGATAACACAATCAGTACAACTTTGATTTTATTAGTTACGCACGAAACTTTAATCATGATTGATTAAAGTTTCATCTTCTTCTTTTTTACCCACGACGGAACGGAGACACTAAATGCGTTTGGGGTGAAATACATGTTGCCATTTTTCTCCAAAACTACTAGTCCGATTTTGATGCAGTTTTCAGTTATGGGTTTAGGTTTGATTGGTGCATGTTCTTAGATAAAAAAAATAAAAATAAAAGTAAAAAGTTTAAAATAAAAAGCAAAATTAAAAATTTTGAAAAAACCCACAACGGTTAAAAATTTATTGAAAAAAGGATAAAATAACATAAAACACCCGCCTTAAAAAAACCCAAGAATGTCCGTCGGGAGCTGAACATTGCAAAACTAGTTCATTTGACTGGCCTGTTGGTCTAGTGGTTAGTGACCCTAACTGCTATGCCGGAGGTCGTGGGTTCGATTCCCACCCAGGACAAATTAATGTTTGTGTGATGAGCACGATCATATTTTGTTCTGTGTCTGGGTGTAATTTATCTATAATATGTATGTATTTAGAAATATATAAGTATGTTTATCAGCTGTCTAGTACCCATAACACAAGCTCTGCTTAGCTTGGGACTAGATGGCGTTGTGTGATAGTTGTGGAATATTATTATTATTATTTAATGGCAGCCCCCGACGGACATTCTTGGGTTTTTTTAAGGCGGGTGTTTTATGTTATTTTATCCTTTTTTCAGTTAATTTTTAACCGTCGTGGGTTTTTTCAAAAAATTTAATTTTTCTTTTTTGTGTTGTCAGAGTTTTTATGCCGCGCTTAGGACTCGAACTAGCCAGGTTGCGGGGCTATTCGATAGAGATATCATAAGACAATCTAGACATAGGTCACAGGGAGCGCAGGTCGTTGGCTGTCTGTTGCAACATGCTGGCCCGCAGGTTTGCGCGCTGTACTGTCCCGGCAAAATAACACCGTAACTGCCTCCGTGGTCGAGTGGTTTAGGAGTTTGCCTTGTGACCCGGTGGTCGCGGGTTCGATTCCCACGGGAAGCATACTTTGTAAAGTTGTTTCCAGTTTGGTTAGGACATTGCAGACAGTCCAGGCCGCCAAATGGCGGTCGTCAAACCATGTCAGAGGCCCTTGCGGCGGTTTAGAAACTCTGACACTAGGGTGTGTGGGGTCGTTAGACCTTACTGCCCACACGATAAGAAGAAGAACACTTTTTAAGGCCTTTTGCCAGTCGTTTTACACGTGCAGCCTGTAGACTAAGGCCCATAATCCACCAAAGCGGAGACGAGCAGAGCGGAGAGGAGATGTGCCAAATTCGACCAATCACAGGAAGGGCGAAAGACCAGATGTAAGTTTTAACTAATGTGATTGGTCGATTTCCGCACATCTCCTCTCGTCTCCGCTCCTCTCCGCTTTGGTGGATTACGGGCCTAAGTATACCCAGCGGGCATACAGCGACCTGCGCGTACAGTACAATAACGCATTCAGGGTGCTTTTGGGGCTGCCATGGCGATGTAGCGCGTCAGGGATGTTCGTGGATGCATGCGTCGACGGGTTCGCCGCGATCATGCGCAAGCGATGCGCTTCCATGATAGCGCGCTTGAGCTCCTCCTCCAATGGTATCCTGAATGTGTTTCCAGACCGGTGGGACTCCCCCTTTTCCAAATAAACTTGTCCACACATAACTTGACACACTTACCCAAATAAACTTGTGATGTAGTGTTGTTTATTATTTATTGTAAATTTAATTTAACACTAACATTCGGCTAAGTTTTTTTTTTTGTTTTAAAAGAACGTTGCCCCACACTAGGAATTTCTCCTGTATCGTGGGTGCGTTTACAAACATTTAAACTCACATACACAAACACACTCAGACCCGAAACAACTATCTGTAGCCCATACAAATATTTAATTTTGTTCCGTGCGGGGATCGAACTCGCGACACGCAGCGCAGCAGTCCAATCGCTCAGCCACTGCGCCAACCGTGCCATCATTTTTATTACTAACAAAACATGGATTTAATTCCGTAATAAATATTTGAATTTAAATAACATAACATAGTATATAAGTACCAATTGTTACTAACCATTATGGATCTCTGTAATCTGACATTGAATAAATTAAATTAAATTAAATTAAATTAATAATAACCGCTAGGATCAATCTTCAGGTAATGGTAGGTCTGTGAATGGGTGATGACCACCAGAAAAACATCGAGACAATAAAGCCATGCGAAGCCCCAGAGAAACAATTTAACTGTCTTGGATCCCGCAACGAAATTAATCAAAGAAGATTAGCGGAGGAGTAGGAAAAACATAATTTCTACTTTTCAGCAGAAAAATCTATCCTAAGCTTTAAGGAAACATTTGTGACTGACAGACAATAAAAAAAACAATGCACTGTGTGGTGTCATGCGGCAGCTGCAGCTGCACGACAGGTTTTCGCCGCATTGGTAGCCACACGGACGAGGAGGTCGTGGTTTTAAGGTTAAGATTAAGCCGTGGGTTCGATTCCCACCCAGGACAAATGTTTGTGTGATGAGCACGATCATTTGTTCTGTGTCTGGGTGTAATTTATCTGTAGTATGTATGTATTTAGAAATATCTATGTATGTTTATCAGTTACTGTTGTCTAGTACCCATAACACAAGCTCTGCTTAGCTTGGGACTAGATGGCGTTGTGTGATAGTTGTAGAATATTATTATTATATTTTTTTTTTTTTTTATTATTGCCTTGGTGGTCCGTGGATAGGAGACAACTTTTTGTTTTTGGATGTTGGCAAATCATCAAATAACTGTCTTCTACTGACTAAAAACCACCAATGTGAACTGGTTCGGCGTACACACCTCTCAACCAGGTCCAGTTGAAAACCAGCGTCAGGCACTTAGTTGCCTGACATTTATGCTGAACTGGGCCTGTTTGGAGCAGCCGTGGGGCAAATATTTTTTTTGTACCAAATAGTTTTAAGTTATTTAAAAAAAAAAAAAACATTGTTCATTTTAATTTTTGTATGTTTATTTTTATATGTATGCCCTGTGTCTGTACCAATAAATGTTATTTCTTTCTTTATTTCTTTCTTTCAATGTTACTGTAAAAAAAAAAAAAAGCTCCGACGGGATAGGTGACAACCTTACATACTGAGTTTCCTCCGTGCCTCGGAAAGCACGAAAAACCCGCCTATGCCATTTGAAGATCTCTACCAGTCATTACAGGTAGTCATTGGGCCGAAAGTCTGACAACAAGTTTTACCAAGGAGTATCGTATTACCCAGTAATTAGTTCAGCAACATCAAGTTAGGCTGGAAGCCGAGCACATCTGGCATTATGCTGAGCAGAGGCCCTTTTGGCAATGGCTACCGGCCACCATAGGCGCGGGCGTTGTGTATGGTGAGTAATGGGCTAGCTCGCCGTCCGTCCGTCTTATGACGACGACAGGCCGTGTCGACGGCGCGTTCGTGTTCCACGCGCGCCTCAAAGAGATGTCAGCAACATTGCAGGGACCGGCAAGAGTCGACGCCCGTCGTGGCTGCGGGTTGTCCGAAATAGATACCGCGGCCTTGACATAAGGGTTAAGAAGGAACATGGGTGGTTTTTAGTCGGTAGAAGTCTGATACTCCCTACCGTTCTGCCCAGACCGGGAGGAATAATTTTAGGAGGAGCTAATTTTAAGGCATAATTTTAAGGAATTTTTACTTTTTTTGGTATTTTTTTATTAATTCTTAAAACGCTAGGCTAGGATCTTGAATTACCGAAAACTGGTATTCCTACCCCACAAAACGGTAGGCAATACTAACATTATCTAACAATCAAAATAAGATCAATCATCAATGATCTACGATGATTGCTAATCGATATTGTTTGATCTTATCATTAGTTATCATAGGTACTTATCTATTTGTTTGTTTCCGCCGATGGGTTGTGTACCAAACGGAATTATATTTCATTGTTTTTAGGGTTCCGTACCTCAAAAGGAAAAAACGGAACCCGTATAGGATCTGTCTGTCTGTCTCTCCGACCATCCCCCCCCCCACCCCATTATCTCCGAAACTACAAAGGCAACAATTTAAAAAAAAAATACAGAAATCAGTTCAACAGTTATAGATTACAGGAAAACCTTTAAGAAGACTATGGTGCTAAAATGACAAATGGGAAATCTCTCAATATTTACTGCAATGGCACGGAACCCTTCATGTGCACTTGGCCAGTTTTTTCGTCACGTTATAGTGATTATGATTAAGTACGACCTTATCTCCGAAACTACAGAGGCAAAAAATTTGAAAAAAAATACAGAAATCAGTTCAACAGTTATAGATTACAGGAAAACCTTTAAGAAGACTATGGTGCTAAAATGACAAATGGGAAATCTCTCAATATTTACTGCAATGGCACGGAACCCTTCATGTGCACTTGGCCAGTTTTTTCGTCACGCTATAGTGATTATGATTAAGTACGATTATTGGGTTATATTTAGGTACAGGTATTTCAGTGGACTATTTAATAACATATTGATAGTAATCTGCCTATGACGTCTAAACTTGGGCCTCACGTGTGTTTGTAGACGTCACATATCTTGGAACTTTTTGTTTTCAGGACAGGTTGATTTTCTCACAATGTTTTCCTTCACCGTTTTCTCAATTCGGATGTTTGTATTTTTTTTTTATGTTTGTTCGGGCATAACTCCGTCACTTGCAAACCGATTTGAAAAAATCTTTTTTTGTTGGCAAGGGAATACTTCCGAAATGGTCCCATAATTTTTTTATCGAAATCGGACAAGCGGTTTTTGAAAAATCAACAAAACTCAAAAAAAAAACTACATTGTCCACATTGACCCATGAACATGTGAACCACTAAAAAGTGAAAAATAAAAACTATTTAACAAAAAATAAAACCGACTTCAAAAAAGTGCAAAATAAACTTTAGAAGAAAAATCAGTTTCTGAAGTCAGTGGCAAAAAAATGAAATCAAACAAACAAAAGTCACCGACTTCAGAAACTGATTTTTCTTCTAAAGTTTATTTTGCACTTTTGTGTTTTTTTTTTTGAAGGCGGTTTATTTTTTGTTAAAAAGTTTTTATTTTTCACTTTTTAGTGGTTCATAATTATGTAAATTCTCATGTTCATGTGGACAATGTATTTTTTTTTCGAGTTTTGTTTTTTTTTTCAAAAACCGCTTGTCCGATTTCGATAAAAAAAGACGGGACCATTTGGAAAGTATGCCCTTTCCAACAAAACCAACAAAAAAGGAATTTTTCAAATCGGTTAGCAAGTGACGTAGTTAGGCCCGAACAAACATAAAAAAAAATATAGATAAACATTCGAATTGAGAACCTCCTTCTTTTTTTAGAAGTCGGTTAAAAATAACTTCTGATACGCAGCGCTATCCGGTTAGACTGAAAACCGACCCTAACATGAACCCTAAAAAGCTAGATAAATGACAATGATGAGGTTTTCTTTACCGTTTTCAGAGCAGTGATGATAACTAACTGATGAGATATTTTATGTACGTTACATCAGTCCTGCTTTATAATAATAATAATAATAAATTCATTTATTCAGGTATTTTTACACCCGTTACCATATCAATCACAATACAAACACGAATAAAATATTAAAATTCAGATAAAAATAAATGATAATAATAATGATTATGAATATTATTAAATTAAAAAATATAAAAACAATACACACAAACATACAATTAAAAGTCAAATTACTATTAAAAATTCAAATAAAATGAATACACACAAACAATTAAAAAGTTATTCATTATTTTATTTTTTTTTTGTTTTTTTTTTAACATTATTATTCTACATAAAATAAATACAATAACTAAAATTTCCTAACCGGCACTGGAACGGTTTATAGCCCCATCATTTTATTTATTTTTTATCCCAATTCATTTACGGTCGGCGCAGTATGTCTTCATCTTCAATACTTCTATGTTTCCTGTCATCTCACGGAACACGTTCTTTCTAACCATATCATTCTACACACAGTCCATCCACCGTTTCTTTGGTCTTCCTCTACTCTTATATCAATCCACATTTATATTCAAAATCTTCCTCATGACATTATTCTCATTCCTCCGCATCACATGCCCATACCACGACAACCGATTTCCACACATCTTTATAATCACCGATACCACTTTCAGACTTCATCTTATGTACTCATTTTTTATTTTATCCATTCGCGTAACACCGCTCATCTCCCTAAGCATTCTTATCTTAGCCACATGTAAATGCCTTTCATTTATCCCTTTTTGTGGCCCAACATTCTGATCCATACAAGACAGCAGATCTAACCATTGTTTTACAAATCTTCCCCTTTAGTTTGAGGTGAATGCGGGAGTCGCAGATTGTTCCCGTGACCTGCCGCCATGTCATCCATCCCGTGTTAATTCTGTGCCTAACACTACCGTCTTTTTCGCCATCGCTTTGCACGAGAGACCCGAAATACTGGAAATCGGAGCAGACCCGAAGAAACGCGTAGGGCTTCGAAAATTATTAACCAACGTGTTCGCGCTGGTACAAATAAGCGCGTGACTTCTTTATGATGCGCAGATTAGGTTGAGCACCCTCTCTTCCCTCAGTTTCATAGGCCGATGGAAACTTATTTCACAATAGAGAGCAAGCGCGGGACATTGCCGAATTACTATCGAATTCAACATAATTAAGTCATTCCTACATTGTAAAAATATACAATAATTATCTTGATGACGATAACGTTATTTAATAATTTCATTGTACTGACACTATGAAAGAATAAGAATAATGTATTGTTAAAAATGTACAATCATTGTGTTGATTCCTGAAACTCACACTAGGATTCCCTGTGTAGTGAGTTCCAGGCACACTAACATTCACTCACACACACACCCTCACACTCATTCACTGGTAAGAATTTCTTCTTGGTTATAAGCCGCGTCAGTCCTAAGAATCTTGAGTCTTGATAAAGTGACTGTGACCACGGACTCTCTTACCTTGCACGTCTTTCTATATTCGTTCTCTCGTACATGTGTGATCTCAACATGAGTGATGTAACCAGAATACTGTACCTCACATTTTTTTTATTTTTCTGACATTCAAAAGTGAGTGTAATGGTCATATATGCTACTAGCTTTTGCCAGCGGCTTCGCCCGCGTGAAAATGACGATTTTCCATATAAACTTTCATCCCCTATTTAAATCCCTTAGGGGTTGAATTTCGAGAAATCCTTCCTTATTCCTTGTCTACACTATAAAGGGAACCTCTGTGCAAAATTTCAGCTTTCTAGGTCCAAGAGTTTGGGCTGGGCGTTGATGAGTCAGTCAGTCATTCAGTCAGTCAGTCAGTCAGGACTTCTCTTTTTATTTATATAGATAGATAGATAAGTTTAATGGTAAATGTGCAAGAACTTGTTTGAAGTTCTCACGTGCAGGAAACAAAAGACGAGCCTGCGTTTTGGTTGCCATTTATCAGTAGCTCAGTCGCAAAATGTCTACTGGTAGCAAAATGTATCTTTCTCATAATGTCGTTTTCGCAGAATGTCTCTTTGCACATGACCAAATACCAATAGATGAGTATTGTCGACATAGCTCACAGAATAAGTAAGCTGAAGGTGAAGTAACCATATTATAATATTAGTCGTAGAACCGATGACCGTTGGGGTAGACGTGTTCATGAGTAGAGACGCTCTCAGGGTCAGTGGAGTGACGATCTTAAGAGTGACTGGTAGAAACTGGATGTGAGTTGCTGGAGGCCTATGGTTCAGCCGGACTATGTCCAGCAGTGGACTACTGTAGGTTGATGATGATGACCAGGTACCGTGAACGGAAGCCCCTTCTGATTGAAAGTTTGTCGGTGTCATTACGGGGAAATGAGGAAGCCCGTTGATATCATAGGTCCTCTAGCCTATCAGGGCCCAATTTGTAGCCCAACTATTAGTGACACACGCTCGCGTAATATTTTTCCTACGCTTGGCGGTAATCCTACTTCCTACTATAATCCTACTAATATTATAAATGCGAAAGTTTGGGAGTGTGTGAGTGTACATGTTTGTTACTTCTTCACGCAAAAACTACTGAACGGATTTGGATTTTGGTACACAGTAGTTTATAATCTGGATTATTATATATGAGTTTTTATCCCGATTTTATCTTCCCGTGGGATAATTTTCGAGTTGTAGCGGGTGAAGCCGCTTGCAACAGCTAGTTTCAAAATAATTTCGATCGTTGGTTTTCGCCCCGGTCGGTTTCTTAAGAAGTTTGTTACTTGCGAAACCGTTGCTTCCTTGCTTATGATAGGCCTGTAACATGCATTGTTAGACCCCAAAGGGTTGTCGCTAACAACAACAACTTCTTATCAAACAACCCGTCGGTCTTTTTGTCCTTTGCAAAAACGTGATTATTAAGGAAATATAATTATTTCAAAAGATTGTTCAAGAGATTAATGTAATTTAAATTCTATTATTGTGCAACTAAGCCTGCGTAAGTGCAGTTGAATCACTGATTTAAAACATCTTGCGATCGTGTTTGATAGCATCATTTTCATGTTTGATTTTATCATTGTGATTACTTTTGACTTGTTTTTTTTTTTAGACAAAAATGGACTGGTTCCGAACAGTACGAATATTGTGTGTATTTCATATACACTCAAAATATTTAAAAGGGCATTAAATTAAGATGGAAGAGCACAAAGGTACTGCATCTCTCATAAGAAATGTCTGCCAACAGACCTGCGAGAGGAAATTTGGATAGATGTAGACACAGTGTGTAGGATAGACAAACTTATTTAAATATTTATTCATTTTACACGCGACAGTCTGCCAAGAGCGCATTAGTTTGACGATATCGTCAAAGTCGTGGAAAACAGATGGATCGAGGACATACAGAAAAGAGAAGAACGGAAGAAGAAGAGGAGGCATATACCCAACAGTAGGTGATTCGGACTGAAAAGATTCTTCTTCACAAATTGTGGCTCAGGCATGCTGGTTTTGGCACTGCCGTGAGACATACAATGTTGTCTTTTTTCTGTTTAGATTAAGTGTTCTTTTACCCGACTACGGCAAAGCCAAAGGAGGGTTATGATTTTGACTGGCTATGTATGTACCTATGTATATGTGAGTATCTTCATCTGTTCCCTCATAGCTCCTAATCTACTTATCGGAACTCGACATATGAGGCATCGTTAGAATCGTCTTAATAATAATTGTCCGCTGAACATAGGCTACGTGACGTGTCACATAACTCGATATGGCGCCCTCTAGCGGACAAAAAGTAAGTGTTAAAAAATAAAAATAGAGGTAAATACCCCGTGTTTGGTATCATTTGAAAGGGCCTAACTTGTACATTTCCAAAATATTGCTCAAATTGAAAGTGACACCCTCTAACGGACAAAAAGTCATGTGTTAAAAAATAAATATCAAAATTGTTTAAATAAAAAAAAAGTAAAAAACTAAATCCCGACTACGACAAAAAAAACGACGCTGAAAATGTATGAAGCAAGATTTTCAGGATAGAACAAAAAGAAAAGCCGTAGTCACACGTTATAGGTACCAACATAAACACTTTAATACTGTGTGACTACGGCTTTTCTTTTTGTTCCTCCTCAGTCCTTCAATCCCTGAAGAGTAATCAGATCACGTCGAGACTGATACTGGAATGCCACAAAGCCCTGGAACGAATAACGGTAATAAATCACAATAAGGTAACGCTGCAATGGATTAGAGGTCACAGCGGATCGCTTGGAAACGATGCGGCCGACGAACTTGCCAGAAGAGGATCCAGCACAAAGCCTTATGGACCCGAACCCATTGTGCCCATCCCTTTCAAGCAGCTAAGAAGCTGGCTAAAAGACCATACTCGAATACAAGCAGAGAAATGGTGGAGCTCGACACCAGGATGTAGGCAATCCAAGGAGGCTATGCCATCCCTGGATATAAAACTGACCAGGCGCCTTCTGCGAATGGACAGAGATAGCCTGCGCCTGGTGGCGGGGACCATCACCGGACATTGTTCACTGAATAAACATTTTCACACCCTAGGAATCACTGACAGTCCCCTGTGCAGGGCATGCATGGAGGCGGAGGAAACTGTGGCGCATGTGCTCCTTGAATGCACAGGCGTTACCAAGATCCGCGAGGAGACCCTGGGAACACCACGATCTCTTGCGGATGCCCTGAGGAGACCGGGAAGTCTGATCTGCTTCTGGAGGGAGGTGGGCTGGTTGGAATAATCGGCCGCCACGGCTCACGCACAATGGTCCACTTTAAGGACTAAGTGCGGAAACCTGAAACCCCATAAAGAAGAAGATAAAGAAGGGTGTTTAGTTGTAAAGGATGTCGTGTGACTGAAGCCATTTTGACTCTTTCGCTAGAGCTTGCCACTGTTCTGCGAACTTCAGGCGGCGCTATCCCTTCCAGTGGGTACAGCATCTGTACCGGAGTCGGTGATGATCCGGCGGTACGTTTCGTTCAGAACTGTATCCAATAATAAATAATAATCCACTAATATAACTTAACATGGGCTGAGCGCATGAGCTCCACACGGGGCACGCAAATTCCAGCTAAAAAAGATAGCGTAGATAGCGTGCCTATTGTTCGCAACTTCGCAACGCACCAGCAATTATCATTTTTCTAACTAGGTCCTCAAAGGCATTGCTAGTGCGTTGCACGCCCAAAGACAAAGCAAGTTCATAAGCCACTAATTGAGGTCATTTGTCTGGTTCCAGCTAACGCATGTTTTTCTTAAATGTCATTTACCCTAATAAAGATAAATCATTTCGGAAAAAATTGCAAAACAATAGACGATTATATTAAAGTCATTTTATGATTGGTGACGTAGTATCGAGATATTATCGTACTTGTGATTGGTTTTTGTTTTCGTTCTAAATTCGATCAAATTGACCTTCCGGATGGGCTGTATTATCTTCTCGCCTTTTCCCAGTTTCTCCGCTGGCAAATATGCTTTTCCAATATGGGACATTTCTACCCACGCTAATCAATGGGTGACAGCACAAAATAAAACCGTGATGTACAGTGGTTGCCATATCCGACCGCGGTACGAATGCTTATCTAATAACTGTGATTGCACCTTTAAAAGTTCGTAGGACCATAGCCAGCCGCACTTGGAGGATGCAGTAACAAGCTGACTCACGCCTCAGACGCTGAAAAGTCATAAAAGCAATGCTTCCACAGTAAGACGTGATTTCTGGGGGGAGCTGCTTAAGCCCCCTGACGGTTCTATTGAGCCTGGACATGCTTTGCCGTGGCCGACATGTAAATCTATGAACAAACTTCAAACCGAAGTTGGCCGTAACAAAGACATTTTTTTCAGATGGGAGTTCACGAAAGACTTAGATCTCAAATGTGTATACGGAGTGTCTCTACAGACAATGGCGCAACTTCCATCTTGACTGCAAGCCCTGTTAAGCCCGAATTTTAGGCCTAATTGGCTTACAATTCAGCTATACGAACTGCGAAGAAAATGAGGTGTAGGTATTCGGTTAGACTAGAAGTTGTTCTCAACATAGTTGGGTAAAGGCTAGATAGATTACAAACAATAACCTTTGATGCCGAGACATGGACGCTCACAAAAGAGACTGTCCATCGAATACGAGTGGCACAAAATGCCATGGAGTGAGCCTTGCTCGGCATAAGCCTCTTACATCGAATGTATAACACCGAAATCCGCTGTTGGACGAAAATCTACGATGTTGGGGACAGGGTGGTGCACCATTAAGTGGACCTAAGCAAGACATCTGGCTAAACATGGAGATGGTCGTTGTAGCAAGACTTTGACCGAGTGGTGGCCAAGGTTAGGCCAAAGAAACCAGGACCGTCCTAAAGCTCGCTGGGTTGACGATCGCCGGAAACACGTGGCTAAAGGTACGCATCGAACCGAGAGTGGCAGAAAAAAGGAGACCTATAATACTCGACAGTGGGTGATTCCGGGCTGATATGATGATGATTATAGACAGATTATGATGATGAATCCTATTACTTTTTCCATGACATAGACGTTGACCGCTTCAACGTCCATGAAGGTGTGGCTTTATTGCTATAATACGCACATTCTTATCGTCGCCTTACGACTATCACTTTATCTACATTTATACCTTTGTTAGGGAATAACGATAATTATAGTTATCACGTTTTGCAGACGAAATAATGTGGAGGCCAGATTAATTAATGCACACCATGGTTTTTTTATGATTGTTTCAGAGGAAAAATGTAACAATATAGGAAGAGTATAGGAAGACTCCTAGAGAGGAGGCCTGAGTCCCTGCAGTGGGAACAATATAGGCTGATGATGATGATGATAGGAAGACCAAAAGAAACGATGGATGGAGAGAATTATGACAGGTAGCATAATCAGTCAATAATGTTCCCACTGTTGGGACACATGCCTCCTCTCCTTGAGTGGGAATGGGCTATAATCTACCACGCGGGCCCGATGCGAGTTGGTATATGTCACATATCTCCGAATTGATAGGTACTTATTTTCTCATAGGTCATGGTAACTTTAAGAGTAAATTATTTTCCTTCAAGCTTGTTGCCTCGCCTTTTTGTCAATGTTCTACATCTGACTGCGAATTTTAATAATCTGCACATCACATTTTATGGGAGTGTAGTCTTTGGCAGAATGAACGTAATATTACGTTAAATAGTGTACAGGTTACATCCGGAGTTATATTTACTATACGGACCTTGTAGAAACTAGAACAAATTTCCGTGCGTTCAAGCATTTTTGTCTTACCTAGCTATTATTGGAATCAAATATAACAGCTCACAACTTAGGACCCAGTAATATTAATTAATGACAATAATATCCGTGGTGCTAGGCAACTGGGCTTATCGCAGTTGTATACGTCCCTGTGTGCCTATTGGCCTTGTTCTGTTCTGTCTCCTGCTGAGATGGAGGGAAGTGGAAATTATGCTTAATTTCGTTGCGGGATCCAATCCTTCGTCGAGCTTCATTGTCTCGCGCGCTTTTCTTGTGGTCGCCACTGTTGATTCTGGCTAACAGGAGTTACAGTGGTTTGGGAATAGTGTGGCGGGCTTGTCCCATAAAAAAAAATATGTACTTATTTTGCACCCGAGTAGCCCAATGGTGGCGGCCCGGACTTACGAACAGTAACCTAGGCAGGCGTATTACTTTGTGGAATTTATTACATCACCGCTGCTCTCAAAAACGTGAAGGAAAACATCGTGAGGAAACCGGCATGTCTTAGAACCAAAACACTCAAAGACAAGTGACAGCTACCAATACACACTGGGCCCGCGTGGTGGATTGTAGCCTGTCCCTCTCTTAAAGAAGAAGTCTGAGTGAGACCCTGCAGTGGGAACATTATAGGCTGATGATGATGATGAATCTGCATCAAGTGACTGCTTATCTGCCATCCACAAAGTTGCTGAGTTGTGTTGCCTTGTTAAGACAGATAATAAAAGAGAAATCGAAGTCAAATTAATCGTATTGTAATCCTTTGACGGTATACCAGACTATCGCTTCTCAGAATTTCTTTGGTAGTATAGTAGTGTTGTTTCCTGATATTAGGAGGAAATATTAGTATTTCCTCTTATTATCACTTTTTAAATAGAAATACTACAATCTTGTGAATTGGAATGTGTTAATTATAGATAGAGAATAGGGTTCCGTATACTTTGCATAATTATCTCCGTTTTAGACTATAAAAGTCTCATCAACAGCCTCATCGGCCACGTGATGGCTTCTGGCCACCGTAGACGCGGGCCTCTTTCTTTCTGTTTTCTGTATATTGCCTTAAAAAAAAACAAAAAGTTAAAACTTGATTGAAACCATTTTTTTTGCATGTCTTTTCATTTTTATTTAAACTATTTTTCGTATTAGATGTGAGTACTACGCGTATCATTAATAATGAGTATTTCTAGATACATCAGATACTTATGAAATTACTTATAATTATTTATCATTTAAGTATTCGTATTAAATACTATACCTAGTAACATTTGCTGTCAAGGAAAATCTTCAATTTATTTATAAACTAGTTGATGCCCGCAGCATCGCTCGCGTGGAAATCGGTTATCGTGACAAATTATATACTTAAACCTTCCTCGAGAAGCACTCTATCCATTGGTGAAAACCGCATGAAAATCGGTGCAGGAGTTTTTGAGGTTATCGTGATTAATCGTGAACAGATAGACAGACGCAACGGAGGACTTTGTTTTATAATATATGTAGTGATATATTTAACAATATTTATATAAATTCTTTATTATTTCGGGTAACTTATTAATATTTTTTATGAAAATGACAAAGGTTTCAACGGAGTGCATTTTTAATCGATGCGATGCGATGTCGACGAATTTACAATCTTCAAAATTAATTACAGACAAATTAGGTAATTCTAGACAGTTAAAGAATAAATTGTTGTATTTTTTATTCAACAATACAACTGCTTTAGATTACAAAATACAGCAAAAAAAAACAGTAGGCTGGTTAAACCGTATCCTATTTCCTATCAACTAATCCTACTAATATTATAAATGCGAAAGTTTGTGAGGATGGATGGATGGATGGATGGATGTTTGTTGCTCTTTCACGCCAGAACGGCTGATCGGATCTGAATGAAATTTGGCACAGAGGTAGATTATAGTCTGGAATAACACATGGGCTATATATTATCCCCATATTAACTTAAGGGGGTGAGCAGTATTGCATTATCCATAATCCTCAACTGTTTTACAGCTTGATACTGAAAATACGAAATATCGCAAGGGACATCGAGTGTGCTGTGCAATTTTTCACTTTAGGTGCCTGGTGCGAGCGTTGCAAATCCAAGAGAAAGCTGAAGTCCCTTACGTCATTTCAAATTTCCGGTATCGAACCACAATCGAACTGTCAACTGTCATACTTATATTAAAATAGAAGGTCTATTTCAAGCTGTTTGTCACTGGTGTTCGTAGCCTAACGGTACAGAGACTTACCTGTAAGCAAAGGTACGCAAGTTCAAATCACAGTCAGAACTCACTTTTTGTGATGTTTTATTTTCAAAAATGTTAATCATGTTCGCGAGTTCGATCCCCAATCGGTTTTCACTTTTTGTAAGTTCCAGGTATTTGTTTTTATTTTGATGCTATATGATTTTCAAATCAATTCAGAGTAGATTAATTAATAAAATCTTCTTTTCATTGTGAATACAATATTATAAATCTGTAGACGTAGAGTTTCTGTATAATTGAACATTTATTATTTAGAATAAATAACGTTTAATTTTGTTGTGTTACAATCATTTTTAGAATTTTTGTATGTAGTCTGTGTGTCTTGGGTGTATTAGTTTATTATAGTATTATCACGTGTACATTTTAAAAACTAATATGATTAGTTGTTTTATTGTAATTGGTGCTCTTCATCAAAAGATATACGAATTTAATGTATTTGAGAAGAACTTATCATCAATAAGAAACATACATGCAACGACATCTATTGCATCGAAAGGGTACTAATTAATAAATGTGTTCACAAGATAACTTTTAAATCGTCTTTTTCAAACAGTTACGATAGCAAAAGGTACTCTTGATTAGTTTAAATAACGCTGCTTTGAAAATCTACATAGGGTTTTTTTTTGGAGGATGGGAATCATCAAATGACTCCTCCTGCTCTGGGCAGAGTGGTAGGGAATGCCAAAATTCTACTGACTAAAAACCACCCATGTTCTTTCTTTGCCCTTTGTGCTGGGGCCGCGATATCTCTTTCGAACAACCCGCAGCCCCGACGAGCGGCGGCCCTTCCATATTGCTGACATCTCTTTGAGGCGCGCGTGGAACACGAACGCGCCGTCGACACGGCCTGTCGTCGTCATAAGACGGGCGGACGGCGAGCTAGCCCACTACTTACCGTCCACAGGTCCGCGCCTACGGTGGCCGGAAGCCATCACGGGGCCCCCAACGTCCGGAGCGTCTCCTGTTGCGGCTGGGACGAGAGGTTCTCTCTCTCTCACATTACACCACCTCCTTTGCTAGCATCACTGCTTCGCCAAAGGAGGCGACGGCGTCCCATCCTCTCTCGCCCCGCACCATGGCTTGAACCAGGACCAGACGGGTCGCCGCCGCCGATCACCGCTAAGAGAACACGACGGGGCTCAACGCAGGGCAGACCTCCACGGTGTGCTCCATCATGTTTCCTTCCGCCTGATTTGGTGCAGGTACCTCCCGGAACAACCGTGTCCGGTGAGGACCTGCGCCAGACGGAAGGTGAGGGCGCCGTGGCGCCTCTCAAGCCACACCTCAAAGAGGGGACTTACCACCACTGTGACTGTGCCCTGCACGGGGTTGCGACAGCAATGCGACACAATGCCATGAAATCACAACGGGGGGTCTGTCCGCCAAGCGGCAACATGCCGCGGTAGCGGAGTGGGTAACTCCGCTACCGCGGCATGTAGTGCCTCCGCGCGCCATCCATGCAGGAAACTACATAGCCTAAGCCCTATAGTGTGTGTTTGCTTCCCATGCATTAAATTTTGGCAGTTTAACTTCGTCTTCGACAGATGGCATTGTTCATTTGACACCATTTACTGAATTGCGGTGTTAATATTTGTCGTGAATAGTCAACAAATACAAATTGACAAGTACACAGTAAGAAAAACAGCTGTAAAAACTTTAAAATAAAACCATAAGTAATTAAAATTAGATAAGACCCACGACATAAATTTATTTGTTCAGTGCGGGGATCGAATACAGTATGCAGCGTCACAGTCAAACGCCGAGGCACTGCGTCAACCGTGCCGTCTTATTGCTGTGGCTTCCTCGGGCATTGCTGCAACTTTGCTTAACAATGGCCAGATTGCTCTTTCCGTTTACAAATTGCCGCTGAATCTTACCCCAACTTGCAACATCACCAAAAATCTGCGACTGGCTATGGAACATATGTCTTTGCAAATAAGCTGCTTTAAACGGGAGAGAGTCGAGTGGAATTAGATGTAGATGCGTAAAATCCACTTTCCGAAGAGTTTTCCCATCCAATGCCAACAGAAGATGAACTTACCATGCACGTTTTCATAATTTGGAGTAATGTTCAAGCGCTATGTAATAGGGGGCGTTTGATGTCTATAGATATAGTATATTGCCATCGACCGGGCACGAAAACCACGCTCCGTGACCTGGCCTCTACTGCGAAAAAACTTTGCAATCAAACCACGGACCTCATCCTCAGTAGTTGCACTTGGGACCACTCGATCAACGAGACAGTCACACATCAAAATTTCCCCGTGAACGAAGTCGCGGGTAGCAGCTAGTTTAATATGTAATCAAGATCGTCATCTAATCTAATCAAAGGTCAGGGCTTTAAATTAAATCAATAGGATCCCTAGAACCTTATCATATATGTTTACAACGCCGATTCAACATAACTGCCAAAATATGGGTGCACTATTAGGTACCAACACCTCAGCCTAATTGGGTACCTATTTGAAAATATCAAAAACTAGCGTACGTCCCGCGGTTTCACCCGCGTAGATCCCGTTTCCGTGGGAATACAGGGATAAAAAGTAGCCTATGACACTCAGCAATAATGTGGCTTTCTATTGGTGAAAGAATTTTTAAAATCGGTTCAGTAGATCCCGAGATTACCCCTTACAATTTAACAAATATACAAACACACAAACTTTACCTCTTTAAAATATTAATAATAATAATATTATTAGTAAGTACAGATGTATGAAAATTTTATGTTATTTTAAAGAACCAAAAGAAATAATACGATGTGTAAAAAAAGTTATAAAATCTATCAAAAAATGAATAGCTACACGCTTTATAAGTTTTTGGTGGGGCACTTTCTATCCTTGTCGCGTGAAACGGCCATTAGTACTACGTAACTATGGCGGTATGTTATTATGACGTCACATTAGATGTAGCGCTGTCTCTGTCTAGCACGTCCTTTAAAATCGGTTAAAAGTAAGGCATTTTTTAAGATATCACACTATTTTTTTTACTTTTGTCTATCTTTTTATTTACTGTTTCCGAATCACAAGACAAAAAAAATTCAAATACCCAATTCTCCAGGGCCTATTTTCTTTCTTTCTATCTTTTATTATTACATTGCTCCACACTAGGAATTTCTCCTGTATTGTGGGTGCGTTTACAAACATTTAAACTCACGTACACAAATACCTAGAACCGGAACAACTATCTGTAGGCCATACAAATATTTTTTCAGATTACAGGCGTGCTTTTATATTTTTACTAGCTTTTGCCCACGGCTTCGCCCTCGTGGATGTCGGTTTAACTACAAAAATGTCGATTTTCCATACAAACTTTCATACCCTATTTAACTCCCTTAGGGGTTGAATTTCGAAAAATCCTTCCTTATTCCTTGTCTACATTATAAAGGGAACCTCTGTGCAAAATTTCAGTTTTCTAGGTTCAAGGGTTTGGGCTGGGCGTTGATGAGTCAGTCAGTCAGTCAGGACTTCTCTTTTTATTTATATAGATTTCCATACAAACTTTCATACCATAATTAACTCCCTTAGGGGTTGAATTTCGAAAAATCCTTCCTTATTCCTTGTCTACATAATAAAGGGAACCTCTGTGCAAAATTTCAGCTTTCAAGGTCCAAGGGTTTGGGCTGGGCGTTGATGAGTCAGTCAGGACTTCTCTTTTCATTTATATAGATAGATAGATAGAGATAGATTTCTAAACTACATCAAATGGGAATCGAACCCTAGACCTAATGCACAGAAGTCTTGCTACCACTAGACAAACCATGCAATAGATTAGAAAATACAACGAAAACGGTAGGCTAAGTAAACGCTATCCTAATTCCCATCAACTTTAATCTTTAATCAAGTTTTCCATCTAATTTAATCAAAATCAAAAATCAGTACACATTACGCACGATAAGGTTTAAGTCCCATGTAATAGGGGGTGAACCTATTGCCATCAACCAGGTACCATAACTTCGTAGCTGCTACTGAGAAATTCTTGAAGGAACCACCCAATAACACTTTACCTGGGAATCGAAGCCAGGACCTAATGCACAGCAATCTTAAAGAAGCAAATATGCTTACAACTTGCTTTTGCCCGCTTCTTCGTCCGCGTGAAAATTACGATTTTCCACACAAACTTTCATCCCCTATTTAACTTCCTTAGGGGTTGAATTTTGAAAAATCCTTACTTATTCCTTGTCTACATAACAAAGGGCAACTTTGTGCAAATTTTCAGCCTTCTAGGTCCAAGGGTTTGGGCTGGGCTTTGATAAATCAGTCAGTCAGGACTTTTCTGTTTATTTTTATTATTTATTTATTTATTAAAACTTTATGCACTAAAACTGTACAAAGGCGGACAAAGCGTATACAATATAGATGGTTGCAAAAAACAGTAGGCTTAGTAAACCATATCCTTTTTCCCATCAACTAATCATTTATTCATAAATCAAGATCTCCATCTAATCTAATCAAGATCAAAAATCAGGGATTTTAATTACATCAAACGGATCCCTAGAACCTTATCACATATGTTTACAACTACATCGATTGTTTTTAATCACTAATTATCGAGGATTACCAAAAGATATGGAGTATATAAAATATATTTCACTATCCACAACCCACGCATTACTATAGTGGTCTTTGACTGTGTGTGCAAAATAAAGAAACCACCAAATAAGGAATGATAAGTAAGTGATATTTTATTATATTTAGTTACTTATAAAAATCAAGTTTTATCAAAGGGAAATTGGCTCATTGGACTGGAGTGAGTTTGTTAGTGACCATGTCAGTTTAAAAACTTCATCATCAGCCTATGATGTTCCCACAGCAGGGACTCAGGGCTCTTTCTATAGGAGACGGATGGGCTATAAGCCACCACGCGGGCCCAGTGCGGGTTGATAGATGTCACAAGTCTTTGAATTTTTGGTTCCACGACATCCTTCAAGTTTCCTCGCGATATTTTCCTCCGTTCCGTTTAAAAACCACCTATGTAATTTTATTTTAAGATTCATTAGGACATTTTTATAACAATTTTTGTGTGGCATTTCTTTATGATACCTCAACTCCTTTTGAACTTATAAATAAAATCATGGTAAAGGTTTGTGTCCTAACGTGCCTAAATATCATTTTAATTTTATTGTAGCTTCTAATGATCTTGTCTGAAGTTTTAACATAGTCCTCGTCATACCCTTATTCCAGTTGATTAGTGTTCAACGAAGCATGTCCGTTTATTTCATACTCTCTTTCTCGTTGTCTACCCTTCCTGCCATATTTTCATTTATACAATAAATAATCCGATATTCTTCTACCCCTATGCTTGTAAAGTCATAGTTTTAAATTGCAAGAGCAAAATTCTGTGGTATCTACCACCTTAAATTGTTCGACTATATTTAAATAAATGTAGTCATGCTATGGCAATTGCATGAAATGGCTATAATATAGGGGGTAGTTTGACTTATTGTGTCAATTTGTTAACTAATCATGAGGAAATATTTTAAAAGTGAGAACTGAAACGAACAATAAAACTCCTGTTTCTGTAACAATCAAAATAACTTATTGCGACATGATTATATGACGTCAATTTAATTTAAATATCTTAAAGATATTTCTAAGATAATAAACGTGGAAAACGCAAAAATGATTCACCGTAATCTACGATTAATTAATTATTATCGGACTAAGATTCACGCGTGGAAATACTTAGTTGTATCTTTTGTATTAATTATTTTGGTTTCTAAACAATCTAGGTAAATATCTTTTGAAACGCTTCATATTACTTATCCCAGTCTATTTGTAGTCGGATAAGCATGTCAATATTCTTTTTCCATAGGTACTTCTCTGTTACTCGTCATTTCAGCAATCCCCTCTTCTCAAGCAATATCATCTTTCACACAGTTCATCCATCGTTTCTTTGGTTTTCCTCTACTCTTATAGCCAATTTACATTCGTAATCAACATTTTCCTCATTCTTACGCATCACATGTCTCTACCACGATAACAGATTACCCCACAACTTTTCAGTCACCGGCACCACTTTCAGACTTGCTCTTAGGCACATCCTTATATTATTATCCTGAGTGAAACAAAATACTTAATACTCATTTATTACTGATGCAATACCTACAATTACAGTTGACGAATAAACCGGTAGTCTAATACTAATCAATAAACAAAACAGTGATAACACAAATTTATCTTTTGCACGTTTTCCATAGTTTTATCAAATAAATTCTGATGTTATAGATTGATATTAATAAATCAATCGTTACGAATATCCATAATAACCAGGAGTCATAGCCACGTGAATTCCGTTTTTTTTTTGTGTTTTGTGTATCATCGGCCAACTCTTTTTCCATTGATTAAAGAGTCTTTCCTTATAGTTAGTCTGGAAGCCAACCCTACCATCTTCCAGTACAGATCATAAAATCTAAAAACAATAGCTATTCCTCTGCTGGGCAAAGGCCTGCCATAATTCTTTCCAATAGTTCCAATGCTTTTTCTTTTATAATAATATCATTTCTCACACAATCCATCCATCGTTTCGTTGGTCGTCCTCTCCCATTCATCAACATTTATATTCATCACTCTTTTAGCCCCATTTAAATCGTCCCTCCTCATAACTTTTCTGTCACTGGCGCCACTTTTAAATACGCACCTGCTATTGGCTAATCTTTTGTAAATCTTTATAAGTACAATGGATTACATTACAAATGAATAAATAATTTGTTGCAAGGAAATGAATGTGTCAGTAAAAATATATCTTTACTTAAAAACAACTAATAAAAACATAATAATATACGATTGATTTTATTATTGTAGCTAGTAAATGTAATTTGGCTATTTTGTTTATCTAATGCTACCGTACGTAACATGGTAGTAAGGGTGCATAATACATCTTAATTTTTTCGAATACCTAGAAGTCCTATAATTATAATAGACAGTAAATGTATTAAGTTTTAAACTAACATGGTCACTAACATTATTAATTTTAACACCAAAAACTGAATACTTATTCCGTTCTCTTCCAAAATCTGTTATTTATTTATTGATACCTATAGCATTTCAGCAAATTACTTACAAACAGAAAATAATAAAACAATTTAGGCGTCGCAAATTAAATCTATTTTTCTTTTTCAAAATCTGGAAACTTTCTTCCAAAATCTTCAATCTCTCTCTATCTTCCAAAATTCCTAACCTACCTCTCTCTTTCAGAAACTCTTCTCCTTTTGACGGCGCTTGCGCTCGTCCAGGCTTACCCAGAAGCCGAACCCATCAGCTCCAGGCGCTATGAACCCCACCCTGACTGTCCACCTGCAGAGATCCACTTCCTCCTCCCTCACGAATATGACTGCACAAAGTTCTACTACTGTGAATATGGGCTGAAGTGGATCGAACCCAGGGACTGCGCTCCTGGAACTGAGTTTAATGCCGAAATCCAGGTAAGACTTCGTTTTGACAACGGTGTTTTCTAATTTCTGGTTATCTCATTTTTTTTTTATTTATTTATTAGCCTATATTGTCCCAATGCTGGGCAAAGGCCTCCCCCATAGTCTTCCATTTTCTTCTTTCATTTTCAATACTACTAGTGTTTTAATTACTTATTTTGAGAAAAAAAACATATAGCAATTGACAGAAAGATTCAAGCTATTATACGGGAACAAAAAAAAACTAATTAAATGAAATAATTAAAAAATAACAAGAGAAAGTCACCTTCGTGTATCATCTCTCAGAAAAAGCACAAGAAACAAAATTCTTTCGTTCATCCTCTCACAGAAACTCAAACAAGCACGACTATATTTTACCCTCTTCGAGAAATAATATTTGTGACCACTAGGCTAACGAGACAGTTCTTTTCAACAAAAATACAAAGTACCAAATAAAAGAAACAGTAACGATAACCTCTGACAAGTTTCTGAAAATCCCGTAAGAAAATTTATTAAAAAACAATTTTCCAACAGGTTTGTGTTCATCCTGCTTCCTCTGGATGCCACCTACCAGGATACTCCACCGAAGCTGGTCCAGTGACCGCTCCTCCAACCACCGCTGCACCTCCACCAGTAACGGCTGCACCAACCACGGCCGCACCAGTAACTGCAGCGCCAACCACGGCTGCTCCAGTTACAGCTGCACCAACTACTGCTGCCCCAGTGACTGCTGCACCAACAACCTCTGCACCAGCTACTGTTGGACCATCCACTGTCGCACCACCCACATCTGGAACCGTTGTACCAACCACCCTAGGTAAATCTTTACTACTAATTTCCAATCTGTGAAAATAGTTTAAATTTTTCTCAAATATTATGGTTAGTCTTCTAACATGGGTTTTTCTGTAGCTACAACGGTTAAAGTATTGCCCCATCTTAAAATTCCATCCTTCTTTTTTAACTATGCAAAAGGATGTTTTATTTATTGCATTACAAATACAAAATAATTGCAAACATTTTTTCTTACCTCGCATGGCAGACCGAAAAGGTTACACGTTAAAGGGGTTTTAATAAGGCTAGCTTAAAAGGTTACCCCGTATTATAGGGTTAATCAGCTTATAACTATTGGTGCACGGTCACAGTTTTTTTTTTTAATCCGTAAATTGAGTAATGAGGTTAGGTGTGAGTGTGTGTTGAGTGTACCCACGCTTGATTGTACTTTTCATTAGTTAGCAAGCAATATTTAAATGATAAACCCATTTCTTATAAAGGTTATTCCGTGTAATAAGAATCAAACGTATATACGGGTTATAGTGCTAACTGGTTAACCTTTAACCTCAATTGATCAGTTCCAACTTAAACATCATTTCCCAAAAATCAAAGTAGCCTCATTCATACGAAAGCATTTCATTTCCTTTTGACGTGATAACGTCTTATAATTCGATGGTCGGCTGCACGCACGAAAAAAGATGACGTCATGCGTCGTTACCTCGCTCTGAGGCGTTCTATAGCAACGGCGTGTCAATTGTTTTGTTTTATTTTCATATGACGTTGTCACGTTCGTCAGTAAACAGATTTTACAGACAACCGATTTTTTTCTTCTACAATATTATCCAGTAGAGTAATATCCTCTCTCTCCTTCACAGCTCCTGAAGACTGCGAGCCCTTGGCAAATGGTTGCCCTTCGGACTTCACCGTCCACAAGCTTCTCCCCCATGAGGAGTACTGCCACAAGTTCTACTACTGTGACAAAGGAGAGCTGGTCCTGAGGTACTGCCCGCAAGGCACATACTTCAACCCTGAACTCGAGGTAAGCACCAAAAAATAAGAAAGAAATAAATAAATTTTGTTGATCCTAAGCTTGTTTGGATCATAGGATTGTTGGTCTAATAAGATCTGTTCCTCTCTGATCTGGTGGAAGAGGTGCTCCTCACTTTGTTGGTCTATGTTTTGGGTTTGATTTTCGGCCAAAGTATTATTTTCAAAATTTAACTCAAATATATGATTATCATGAATTTTATGCCGTTGAGGAAGTCAAAACTCGCTTCTAGTAAAATACTGATTATAATTAAATTACTCTATTTATTTTATGATGTTTTTGCCACTGGAGCTCGTGAAAATAATCAATTTTTATTGACCATGGATTAAGATTAAGAAACGCGTAAATAACTAAGGTTAGCTTTGGAAGGTGAGGTTGTGGCTGATAATCATAAAGCGATAAGGTTAGGGGAAGCCCAATGGACTGTTCTACCTTGAACTACTTCTTTGGATAAAGATAGTAAAATTTTTTTTGCGAATAATTTAATGAATGATAAAGAATCGAACTACTTATTATAAAAAAATAACAAAAAAAAAATCAATGGCAAGATTAAAACTAAGAAAAAAATCGACCATAGCATTACAGTTTTTCAAAAAAAAAAACAGTAAAATTAATATAGGACAAAATTCGAAGTTATGAAACTTCTGCTCTCAAAAAAAAAATGATAATGTAGAACCAAAAATTCTACAGTTATGAATACACCGATCCACACTGGGCCTGCTTAGGGAATACTGAGTAGGATGTTTACAGGAATTTAAATATCGTATCAATTAGAAACTAAAAACTAACCAACTTTTTTTCTTTCAAAGGTTTGCGACTGGCCCTTCAACGTGGACTGCGTCAACGATGGTTCCTACGAGTACCCCTCCACCGCTGCCCCTGCCCCAACCACCCCTGGTGGCGGAAACGACATCGGTCCCGTCCTCCCCAACGGTTGCCCCGCTGATTTCGAAGTCCACCACCTCCTTCCCCACGAAACCCAGTGCGACAAATTCTACTACTGCGTCTTTGGTGAAAAGGTTGAAAGGTC
Source organism: Diarsia dahlii (assembly GCA_949775195.1). Lineage (NCBI taxonomy): Eukaryota > Metazoa > Arthropoda > Insecta > Lepidoptera > Noctuidae > Diarsia > Diarsia dahlii. The sequence goes on along the minus strand of OX459218.1, from coordinate 11,386,946 downwards.
CTGCGCTCCTGGAACTCACTTCAACTTTGAAATTCAGGTCAGTTTGTCCTTCCAGTATCTTTGGCGTAAGAAAACACCGAAGCATCTTATGACTGTTTATTTGTGTATTCAGTGTTAAACTTGGTTAGACTTGTTTTATCGAAGGGCTTAGACAAATTACATCTTCATTATCATCATCTACAGTCCGGCTTCACCCAGGGTTGGGTATTGGCATGTCTTTGTTTGTGGTAATCTCCATGTTCCTGCCTCATCCAGGTTTAGTCTACTTTGTCCATTTTTTGGGTGCCTCTCAATTACAAATTAACAAATTTCAATTGATTTTAAATCTTCCTTCTTTCACCGAGGCAACTACATTTCTTTAACAGAACAGTTATCATGCCTTTTCTCAGGACTGTAACTTCATCTTTTTGTGTTAAATTATTCAATTCAAAAGTTCTTGATAAATGTATATTTATGAAATAAATACTGTGAGTTTTGGTGAATTACAACAGAATTATTATGTCAGTCCAGTACTGGCTCTAATTTTCCGATTATCTTTGTCACTGGTAGAATGTACATTTGACTAGGCTCTCTGGATATTGTCGAAAAGGCCTTATTGTTGATGAGTCACTGCTATAGTTTTTGTTTCTACATTAGTAAGTTTAAAAATGGGTTTGTCTTCTTGATTATTACCTACATCTGATTCGTCATCATGATTTGAGTTTTTAAAGTCTATTTGTGTATTATTTGAAACTTCACCAAGCATTTACTCATCAATAATAAAACGTGTGTTATTTATTCTTGGTTTTGTTGTATTCCAAAAATCTCTGGATGATTTCTTACACAGATCAATACAATACATTATTCAAATACGACTTTTTAATTTCCCCATTCGATTCGTAGGAAAATAGATTTGTACATCTTTTTTATAGTACGAATTGTATTCTTATCACGTAAAATTAAAGCTGAACGCCCACGTCATACTTTTTGTAGGTGACCGATTTAAATTTGTTCGTAAAAAATCGGTGACCGTAAATCGGCCCGACAAAAGGTCGGCCGTGGGCGGGAGCGCTAAGTTGCAAGTGACGATATAAAGGAACATAGGTATCTTGACGAGTATGCAATACCAGAGCTAACTACCTACATTGTCATCACAAACAGTACTCTCCTATCATTCTTAAGAGAGTGCCAAAAGATTTATTTATTTATGATTTATCATTGTAGGTACTTTGAAAACCATTGTCATAAAAAAACAGGAGCGGTTTGCTAATTTTACTATAATACTTTTATAGTCATTGTAAAGGTATTCAATGTCTCGATAATGACTGATATGGTATCTCATTGTTTTCGTTTTGTGAATTAGTTTAGTCATAAACTTTATATATTTTAAAGTACCTCGTTATACCTAGCTCATAATGTCTTAAAATAAATCTTTAAATTGCTATCACTAATTTTTAGAAACATTTTCGATATATTTTTAGCTACCTAAAAGCTAATAAAGAATGGAAAAGGAATCATTTCCCTTTTAAAATAGATTTGTAAAAACCATAAAATGATAGGCAAAATGGCTACGATTGTAACAAAACCCAAATCTCGGCTTTAGTGCACTGATTTTTAGAATAACAGTCGAAGTGAATAAGTAATATACAGAGTAATAAAATTAATAATAGCGAATATTATAAAACTAGTGAAATCAATCAAAGTAAAATAGATTAGCGGCAGATAACGAAATAGCTATGAAACAAAGGAAATAAATAGGCAAACAGATAAAGAGATTAAATCAAATATTTCGAGGTGACGTAGTTGTGAATATATTTTTATGATTAATATTGATGATTTGTTAATGTAAAGTAAATTGTACTTTGAAAAACACATTTTTATTTGAAATTGTAAAAGATAATAATTATTTCGATCTATAAGTCTGAGACTTGTGATCAAAAGTTATTCCTATAAAATTTTCTATTCGGTACATCTACCTAACAGAAGTAAGGCATCTTTCAGAAATAAGGGAGTACAAGCAAGCAAGAAAGTACCTTCCTAATGGTAACTAATAACTCATTATTTATTTTTTAATCACTATTATCTATATATTCTATAATTATATAAAAGGAGAACTGACTGACTGACATATAAACGTACAGCCGAAACTACTGGGGCTAGGAATGTGAAATTTTGCACACGGCTTCCTATTATAATGTAGGGGAGCACTAAGAAGGGGTTTTTGGAAATTCAACCCCTAAGGGAGTTAAATAGGGGATGAAAGTTTGTATGGAAAATCGTCATTTTTGTAGTTAAACCGACATCCACGCGGGCGAAGCCGTGGGCAAAAGCTAGTCAATTATAATAAACAGAAGTTACCTATTAAGATGTACTTATTGATAATACCACCACTTTTTATTACCACTGATGTTTAAAGATATGGTATTATCGCCTACCAGAAAGTGTGAAGCATAATACTGCGTAGGTGGTTAGATAAAGATCAGAAAATTAAAAAAAACATGTCCTTTCACAAAATATTAATTATTCATGCCTGGTTTTCAAATTGCACTATCAGTAATTTCATATGATTGATTATAATTATTGTAACTTTAGTCAACTGATATACCTACTTGGTTTCTGAAGGAACTTTGATCAACCAATATACCTAATTGACATCTGATCGAACTTTGGTCAACTGGCATCATTGGACTTAGCAAAATTTTACAAAATTGAACGAAAGATTTACGGGTCACAATCTTGTTTAGGCTTTTTGGAGACCAGTCAGTTGAATTGTTTGTTACTTAAACTGAAGGAAGGTATTAGAAAAATAAAACAAGTATTGTTACAATTAACGGGTTTTAATAAATCTAACAAGATGTCACATTTTTGTCATCTATAAAAGAGCATGATTGACTCACTATTTGATGTATGAAAGAGATAACAACACATTCATACCCCTATCTCTTTCTATCAGAAATGGAATAATCTGCTTCAAAAATCATCATCAGATATAACTTTAGATTGTAAAATACAATATCAAACTTTAGAAAATATAAGACAAGTAATTACGTACGAAGATTTTAATCAATTTGATTGATATTTTTTTCAATTGATTGTATTTGCCGACCTCAATTTATTAGGAAGCAAATATAAATACTTTTAGGTATCAATAATTATGTATTTGTTTTTTTTTTTTGAATTTCGTTTTAAATTGGATATTAAGATAGCAGTTTTTGATTTTTCAATAGTGTTTTTCAACCGCACCCTATGCAAACGTCATTTAAATGTCCAAAGATAGATTTGAATTTATAATCTAACTTCCATATAAAGCAGTAGGTACTTAAGTACTTTTAGGATTTTAAAATAATAATTAGGTTAAATCACAGGAAAGGGTAGGATAGGGTAATTAATGAAACAGTCATATTCTTTTATTTATTTCTAGAACACATTGGAGATCTTATTTCAGACTATTTCCTCTACAAATAATCGTTATCTTAATTTTATGTAAGCCTGAAAGCGTCCATCATCCTTTTGTTCCATTTTCTCTTCTCTCTATCTCTCTTAATTACAAAATTTAATATAAAAATAATTTTAATTATAAAAAAATATTTTTCTTTCTTTCCAGGTTTGTGACTGGCCCGCAAACGTAGGCTGCGTCTCCGGTCCCGCTAACCCTACCACTGTTGGAGTCCCAGACAGCAGCGAAGAGATCCCCAGCCCAGATGACCCCGTTGGCCCCCAAGACCCTGAAGAATGGGTGCCTCTCCCTAATGGATGCCCATCTAACTTCGATGTCCACCATCTTTTGCCTCATGAGAGCGACTGCGGCAAATTCTACTACTGCGTTCATGGACAGACTGTTGTGACTGACTGCCCCGCTGGACTTCACTTCAGCCCTTGGACTCAGGTAAATATTTAACATAATAATTCAGACACAATAAAAGCCATAGCTCCACTCGTGGATATGTGCCCACCATTGTGTTTTGAGAGCCTCAAGTTATTGTAAGTAATAGAAGCCCAAAAGGCTGACATGCAGTCTGACAAGAGTTAAATCAGTCGCTTCATGTTATAACAGTGTCATGTGTGGCTTAGTGCAATCTGTAAAAAAAGAGCACATTTATACATTTTGATAAGTAAAACTAGGTCAATGGACGTCCTTTATTTTACTTACTAAATCACCTCTTCCATGCGCGGATTGCTATACTTCTAATAACCCCTTTAACGGGCTTCGAACAATCCAAATATGTTGCATTGTCAGTTTTGGATTCAGAAAATGGATATCACCAGATCCCTAGTATATCATGATTGATGACCAGTCTAAAAGAGACAATTGAATATTTCAGTTGTTATTTATTTGAAGTCCGAATGACCTTTTAAAACCATCATTGATTTATAATTATTTACATGTTCAGACGCCAATACATCAAGCTATTACAATCTATCAAACATTAACAGATTTTAAACTTTATATCGCTCTGCATTAGGTTCAAGGTTGATTGGGAAAATTTTATAGCTTCAGGTGGCTTGATGTGCTGGCATCTGTTTTAGAGAGTTTCATAAAATAATAGTAATACAAAACTAAAGATAAATTATACAGTAAACAAATGTATAGCTAGCTACACATACTCACTCGCTTGTAGGAGACAAATTCTTTACAAAATCGTTCTCTATCTTCGAATATCCGGATGATATGATGGTACTCACCATAAATGATAAAATACTGCCAGTATAAAACAAATCTTGTTTACTCTTTCAAAGCGAAATAAAGACTAAACTATTGAAAATCTTTAAATGGACTGGTAAAGTAATTTATCAAGCAATTAGGCAAATCCGATAAGAAGTCATGTTTCCAAACCATTACTAATTAGTGGTGATCCTTGTCTTTGATTTCTGATGTAGATATATCTTTTGGTTTTACCCCTTCCGGAAAAAAAAAACATCAACAAAATGGAGTTTAAGTTCTGTAAAACCTTAATGAGTCAGTCCATCAACAAAATTATATTCATTTGATTTGATCTCTCCGAAAAATATACCTACCGTTCAACTTTTTTACCTAATACGTGTTTTATTTCAATTCCAGACCTGCGACTGGCCCGTGAACGCTGGTTGTGAACACTGGGTCAATCCTGGTCCCTGCAACCCTAACCCAGACGGTAGCTGCACCAGTACAGCTGCACCTATTACAACGACGACGAGAGCGACACCTGGACCCATATCTTCCACTTCTTCAGTCCCAGACAGCAGCGAAGAGATCCCCATCCCAGATGACCCCGTTGACCCCGCAGACCCTGAAGAGCCATGCGAGCCTCTCCCTAATGGATGCCCATCTAACTTCAGTGTTCACCACCTCTTGCCTCATGAGAGCGACTGCGGAAAATTCTATTACTGTGTTAACGGCGAAACAGTTGAGTCTGACTGCCCAGCTGGACTTCACTTCAGCCCCTGGACTCAGGTAAATATCCAGGTTTTTGTTCTTAGAGCCCTTTGAGTTCTCGTTACAGTTAATTAGAAGCCCAAAAGGCTGACATGCATTCTTACAAGAGTTAAATCAGTCGCTTCATGTAATAGCAATGGCATTTGTATTTTGAGAGTTTTGTGGTTTAAAGAGGGATCTTTTAAAAGGATGCATGTCAAATTTTTCATATTTCTAAGCATTAGGTACTAACTTCTTCTTTATTTTAATAACTCAATAACCTCTTTCATGAGCTGAAGAAATCTATTGTTATACTTTATCTAAGGCAATTTTTTTTTTGTGAAACCAATGCAATGCGCATTATACACATTTGTTAGATTCAGGCAATGAATATCACCAGATCCCTAGTATATTAAACTTAAAACATTTTTTTATATTTCAGACTTGTGACTGGCCCGTAAACGCTGGTTGTGAACACTGGGTCAATCCTGGTCCCTGCAACCCTAACCCAGACGGTAGTTGCACCAGTACAGCTGCACCTGTTTCAACGACGACGAGAGCGACACCAGGTCCCATATCTTCCACTCCTTCAGTCCCAGACAGCAGCGAAGAGATCCCCATCCCAGATGACCCCGTTGACCCCGCAGACCCTGAAGAGCCATGCGAGCCTCTCCCTAATGGATGCCCATCTGACTTCGATGTCCACCAGCTTTTGCCTCATGAGAGCGACTGCGGAAAATTCTACTACTGCGTTAACGGAGAAACGGTTGAGTCTGACTGCCCAGCTGGACTTCACTTCAGCCCCTGGACTCAGGTAAATATCTAGTTTTTAGTTCTTAGAGCCCTTTGAGATCTCGTTACAGTTAATTAGAAGCCCAAAAGTCTGACATGCATTCTTACAAGAGATAAATAAGTCGCTTGTAATGGCATTTGTATTTTGACATGTAAAAAGAGTACTTGTCAAAATTCATATTTATATAATAAGCGTAATTAGGTCAATAGATATTCTTTATTTTAATAACTCAATCACCACTTTCATGAGGAAATCTATTGTTATACTTTTTCTAATGCAATATTTTTGAAGTGAAAACTTCTTTAGCGGCGCTGAGCACTTTTTTTGTATGGGTAAAAACTTTCAAACTCGCGTCAGGGCATCACGTGACCCTGACGCGAGTTTGAAAGTTAATATTGAAGTTTTCACTTCTGCCGGCACTCCCGGAGTGCTATTTTTTTTTTTTTTTTTTTTTTTATCAAACCAATGCAATGTGCATTATATCACATTTTTTAAGATTCTGGCTCTCTCGCTCTGGATTCTGAATTTTTTTCTATTTCAGACTTGTGACTGGCCCGTAAACGCTGGTTGTACAACGACGTCAGGTCCCGGCATATCTTCTACTCCTTCAGTCCCAGACAGCAGCGAAGAAATCCCCATCCCAGATGACCCCGTTGGCCCCCAAGACCCCGAAGAGCCATGGGTGCCACTACCTAATGGATGCCCATCTAACTTCAGTGTCCACCATCTCTTGCCTCATGAGAGCGACTGCGGCAAATTCTACTACTGCGTTTACGGAGATATTGTTGAGGCTGACTGCCCACCTGGACTTCACTTCAGCCCTGGGACTCAGGTACATATCTGGCTTTTTGTTTTCTATAATCATTTAGACGTTAATTCATTACATCTGGGTATAGGCTACGGTCCATCCGTGGATATTTGACCATCCAGTTAGTTTTTAGAGCTCTTCGAGCTCTCATTACAGTTATAGAAGCATATTGTTGAATTGTTAAAACAACACTAATTTTATTTCCAATCGACCTACGTTCAACATTTTGTATACTTAAAACATTTTTTCCTTTTAATTTCCAGACCTGTGACTGGCCCCAGTACGCTGGTTGTGAACACTGGGTTGACCCTAATCCCTGCCCAAACCCCAACCCTGGAGGCGGTTGCACCAGTACAGCTGAACCATCGACGACAACGCAAGGAACGACAACACAAGAAACAGAAGGAACGACACGAGGAACAACAACACCTGAAGATCCTGACTGTGATACTCAACCTGCCTTCACGACTACGGCTGCACCTGATACCCCCCCAGGCCCCGTCACTGTAGACACAACATCCCCTGCGCCTGTAACCCCCACAACTCCCACAACCCCTGGTCCTGTCATCCCTGTAGACAAATGCCAGAACGAGTGCAACATTGCCCCTTGGGCTCATGACGACTGCGACAAATTCTGGATTTGCAGCGGAAACCAGGCTATTGTGATCAACTGCTCCGAAGGTCTTCAGTTCAACCCTCAAACTTACACTTGTGACTTCAACTGCAACGTTGGATGCATCAGGAACACCATCCAGGCTACTGCTGGCTACGATGGTGTGAAGGTCTTCCTCCCATGGAACCAGGTCGACGCAAACATGATGAAGGCGTTGAAAATTGAACTTTAAACAGATTTTTAGATCCTGAACCTGAGAAAATTTAAATTATTCTGAAAATTATGATGCTATTGTAAATTATTGCTTTTAATTAAAAATGGGAAAAAAATAACTGATTTTTTGATAATATTATATTAATTTAAATACACCAATAGAATAATAATTGAAAAAAAACCTTTAAACAATTCAATTACCCTCTGTTCAAAATTTTTGAATTTTTATAAAAGAATTACGACCTCTTTTTATAATTTGTCTTCAATGGAAAAAGAGGTAAATTAAACTTTTTAAGTGAAATATCGTTTATAAATCTCAATTATTTTGTCTATCTTGGTAAACAAAAATGTGTATTTATTATTAAATCAGGAAATAAAATAAAAATATATGTTTTGCTATAAAAATATTTTATTTATTTTGTAAATAAATATAAAATTTACAATTGCTATCGCCTCTTAGGGTTATGTCTTAAAATAAGTTTATACTAGTTAAAAATACATAAGGCACATTAAAAATTGTGATTAATTATCTTAAATGTTATTTTTATTAGGAATCCCTTTTAAAATTGGAATAGCGTATTCTTAACCCCCGACTCAAAAAGGGGGTTATTAGTTTAATATCATAAAATAGGGATTAATAAGGCACTTTTAAAGACTGTGAAAGTTCATTCAAGACTAACTAACATTGAGCGGTCATTCTCCGATTTGGCGTGCTTTGCCTAATTACCGTAACTTTTTTATTTTTCACTAATTAGACTTAAACACTGAAAACATTATTAAATAAAACAATTCTTTCATATTTTCATATTTAAGTAGTTAAAAAATTAAAATTAGTGAAAAATCAAAAAGGTTACGGTAATTAGGCAATCAGAGAATAATAATAATAATCGTTTATTTATAGAGGCATGGCTGTGAGCTATTCTCAATTTTGTTAGGCACAAACACTTATTCACTGGATTTACCTAACCTTTGACGCCAGGCTGAAATAGTTCAAATACAAAAAAAAATACAGAATAACTAAAATGTAGACAATTACTAGGAGATTAGTACTAAATTCGGGATATTCGTATTGAAGTTTAAATTACATGCTGAATAGTTTATAAAATATATTTACTCACTGTTTCCCGAGTGTTTACACATAAATTACTAAGTAGGTATATCTAAATACACTGATTTCCCTAGTGTATAATGTTTTAAGGCTAATCTAAAGATAATGCGAATTACTCAGCCTTGGAAAATATTTTGAGCAGGTTTATGTGCACTATCTAGGCATTTGTAAACATTATTTTAATTTAATTTAACCGTGGTCGTAAAGGTTCTAAACGTACTACGCCTACAAAAATATAACATAATAAAGATGGGGTAAAAAATACCCCAAAAGACAAATAAAAGAAATTACATAATTAATTATTACTTTGGACCGTTGCTGTTAAGGTTTAGTCAAACCGGTATGGACAAAATTCTGGACTCAGCTCTGGACACTGGACTGCGACATATATACTGCCGCACTCAGAGACGTCTAATGATTACTTAAGCCATCACTTAGTAAAGATTTTGACACTTTAGTGAAGGATTTGTCTATGTCAAATCTTTACTAAGTAACGGCTTAAGTAATCGTTAAATATAACGGAGGTAGGTCAACTATTTCGGGTACATCGTTGTCAGAGTCCAAGTTCAACATGGCGGAGGTACGAAATAATAGTCTCAACACTGATTACAACCGCCTATTTATTTACTTCCGATAACAAATTAACAAAATCTCAAACGATCAAGCCGATCTAAATGGATTAAAGTACGGAAACGCGGTAAGTTCGATACAGGCGGGCAGAACAACCGTTCGCGCTCATGTCTCACCAAAAAGTAACGTCCCTCATGCAAGTCAAATGCGTCCAATGTCAACGTCAACCGACCACTGACAACAGACCCCTGACATATGACAACTGACAGTTGTCGAACCAGACCTGCCACGCTCTGTATCGACCTCACCCAAGCTCATTGCTTGACGTTTCCGACAAACGATGATAGATGGCGTTATTCTAAATTGTCAACTCTAAATATTGTGCCTCTGTGTTGACTCTGCGACAAATATATCTGAGTACAGCAGTTACTGCCGCACTCAGAGAGCTTTAATGATTACTTAGGCCATCACTTATTAAAGATTTTGACACTTTAGTGAAGGATTTGATTTGTATTTGTCAAATCTTTAGTAAGTGACGGCTTAAGTAATCATTAAATATCTCTGAGTACGGTAGTTAATCTACTAACATAACGCCTTAAAGCAGGATTGATTTAACCTTATTCCTGTGTGAGAAAACAACAGAGCTATACAGGGTAACTAGCGCCATCTCTTTTTTCACACTGCAATCACAACAACACAATCTTGCTTTGCGTTATGGTTAGCCACCTGTATTTTGACTCAACTTTATGAAACTAATTTTTGACGGGAAATCTATACAACGCAGGCCATGTTATACGGGATATTTTCCCGTGTGTACATACTGGTTTGACCACACTTTCACTAAAATTATCAATACAATAGTCGTATAACATTATTCTTAACAAAATAATCAACAATTTTTGTTTAAAATACTAAATTGGAATGTTTTTTTTTTCTTCAATTTTGTTAGTTTTTGGCTGTGTCACTGACTGTCCGCTGCGTCGTTTGCTTCCATTACCTGAAATTAAAAAAAAATACTTATAATATTATAATAATATGACTAATTGGCCAGAGAAGGCAAACTCTGAAAGAGCTGGAAAGGAAGGAGAAATGCTTTTGCCTGAAAATAATTACCTAACGGAAAATACAGAAAACTGACAAAATCATATTCTGTTCTATATATACCAGAATTCGGCAGTTTTTCAATTGAATATAATATACCAATACTATCAACTTTACCCATCTGCAGGGCTATTGCGTATCTTTTAATGACAGTGGATAACCTAAAGTGTCTATCAAAATAATGTAAAGTGTCCATAGATTAACTGTAAATTGGTTATGGTTTGGTACATTTTTTTCTTAAAAACTCACCATTTGACAGTTATTTGATAGACACTATATGTTATCCACTGTCATTAAAAGATACGCAATAGCCCTGCTGGTCTTGGTGACGCGTAGCTTAAGTACATAAAAGCTTGCCTGTAATCCCCGGCAGGGTGTAGGCAGACGTCTATCTTTCGATTGGTATGACCACCCACATTTATTATTCAACTCAAAAGGGGGTGAGCGTATGGACATTAATAGGCACATTTAACTCTAAACTGTGGCCTGCTACTTGAATATTGGTAATGGAACAAAAATATTTTGTACAGCCTAGACATTGTACCCAGGACGTCATACCAATAGTGGCAATTACAACAACTAAATTACCGAGGCAGCAACGTATCACTTAGTTTGGAATAAGCAGGGGTTTAGTAAGTAGGAGTACAAAGTAACCCCAAAAAGTCATCATCATCATCAGCCTATAATGCTCCCACTGCAGGGACTTAGGCCTCCTCTCTAGGAGAGGGAAGGGCCTTAATCCACCACGCGAGCCCAGTGCGGGTTGGTAGATGTCACATGTCTTAGAATTTTTAGGTTCTAAGATATGCCCCGGTTTCCTCACGATGTTTTCCTTCACCGTTTTGAGAGGAAATAAATTACACAAAGTAATGCACCTGCCTGGGTTCAAACGCACGACTTACTGTTCGTAAGTCGGGCTTACCACCACTGGGCCACCCCACCTCAAAAAACTGGCCAAGTGCAAGTCGGACTTACAGATCAAGGGTTCCGTAACATGACTTCTTATTGGTTTTCCTGTAATCTTTACGTGTTGAACTAATTTCTGTATTTTTTTCAGAATTTTAGGGTCAGTATTTTCAGAGATAAGGGGGGAATGGTCGGACAGACACACGAGTGATCCTATAAGGGTTCCCTTTTTTCCTTTTGGGGTATGGAACCCTAAAAAGTACCTACATACAATTATATAAATCTAATACACACCCTCTTAATTTTCTTCCCATACATGGACCAGAACGTAACCTTAACTTCAGTAGGCTTGCCTGTCCTAGCGTCGAACACACGGCAGCTGTCAAACGGGGGACAGTAGAGATGTAAGGAGACTGCTCCGTCTACGTGCGAGGGATTCTCCACACGGTGGAGGCCTAGAGCATCTGGAAATGAAAAGAAAAAAAAATAGTTCTATAGTTACCAATGATATTATAAAGAAAGATACGCCACGTTCATACTGAATGGCGTTCAGATATCGTTGCGTTCTACGACAGGGATAGATAAAACGGAACGTTTAAGATAAAAAGAGATAGCTAGTTACTAAACTGCACCAATTGCCGTAGTTTGTCCTCAACAATTTGTGCGTGCTAATGCGATATCTACCTCTTTTTATTTATAACTAGCTGACCCGTGCCCACTTCGTTGGGCATAATTAGTCGAAAGTGTGCTAATTACGTTTCGAAAAATTCAATTTCGGGGACGTCCGCTGCGTAAGGAGCCGACCACGCGACTGAGCCGCGCGGGTACCTACCTCTCAGATCAGATGTAAAAGGCCACGCCCCTTTCTCCCGAAGCGAGCACGAACGCGAACCGAATTAAACCCGAAACCATCCCGCGCCCTCCGCTGCTTTGGCTTTTTCTCCGATTCACTTTGCGAAACGGACTACCACATAAAAGCCTTTTTATTTTTCGGTTTTTTATATAACCTATGACACTCAGCAATGATGTGGCTTTCTATTGGTGAAAGAATTTTTAAAATCGGTTCAGTAGATCCCGAGATTACCCCTTACAATTTAACAAATATACAAACACACAAACTTTACTTCTATAATATTATTATTAGTATATATATCATTGATAGTTACTATACAATCTTTCAGATCCTATAAAGGGTGGAATCAAACATTCCATACATTTCGACCTTTGTGCATCGATGTCCCTACCCACCATGAGTATAATCAGTAACTCAGTATATTCGGTAACCCTGTATAATCAGGTACCCTGTATAATTGGTTAACCTGTATAATCCAGTAACCCTGTATAATCAGTTATCCTGTATAATTGGATACGTTGTATAATTAATGAGTTATCCTGTATACTCAGTTAATAATTTATAATCGGACACCCCGTATAATCAGTAACTCTGCTTTGGATACTCTGTATATTCGGCTAACCTGTTTAATCATTAACCATTAACCAAATCAGTTACCCTTTAAAAGCACACAATCAACACACTGTTTTTTCACACTCTGTGTAGTCTATTAAAGCTTTTACCCGTAGCTTCACTAATGTCTAATGTTATGGTTGGAAATTATCCCACTGGCATTCGGGGTTAATATTGAATCAGTAGTTTCGAAAATTACACGCTACGTCCTAAGTCCTGACTAACAAACTGGGATATATCTACTTCTTCATAATATAGGTATAAGTTTAAATTCTCGTTACGACCGTTTGCCGCACATAACCTCACAGGCAAAGATAGCTGGCGATATCTCCTATAATTTTTTGATAAGCAAAACCACTAAGTATGAACAAAACGAAGAATCTTAGTATCAGGCGTTTTATTCAAAACGTTTTCATTAAAAGAACGCCTTTGTTCCGAAAAACATTACTTATGTCATTTTTGTTGTTGACTGTATTATACAGCTTATTAGGTACGAATCCAATAACTAAGTTTGTCCATAACAATCTTTAAATAATAATTGCTAGTAGCATTGCTGTCAATATAAACTTACTATTTTATTGCATTCCTAAGGTTATAAGCCACTAATTTCGTATTTATATGACCAGACAATCATAAAATCTATTTATTCCATAAATTAATATTATTAAATAATAATAATATTATCGACCTATTAAGAGGCTTACTAATAATAGGTCGATAAAAATTTAATTACACGCTCAGCGCTGGTGTATCCTTAATGATACACCGGGTGTTTTGTCACAGGCCAGTGTATCTTTAATGATACACCACACTGCCTCGTCTTCGGAGGCACGTATATCCTTCAGTATACAACGTTTCATACATTTTAGTAGGGCGCACAAAAGCGTTGGCCCTGGAGAATTATATGTGTGTGTTATAAAATGTTAAAATGGCAATGGCGCTGAGCATGTTGCTTTATATCAGAAACTTACCATTAATATAACAAACATCGTTGACTTCCATCCTCGACCTCCCCCTCAATTTCATATCCCTCACATCATATCCCTCTTCCTCACTGTCATTTCCATAAACATCTTCCCGCCTTTCCTGATAACTGTCACTTTCTATCTCCTGACAACTGTCACTTTGGTTCCTCTTTTGACAGGTCTCACATTCAGAGCTGTCACTTTGACAGCTGCTGTCAGTGTCGTCGATTTTCAGTTCGGATACGCTGTCGGGTAAGTCTTGGCTCTCGGAGCAGCATTTTCTTCTTGATTTGTTTTTGTTCAAGACCTTCATTACTTCCGGTTGTACGTTTTCAGGCCATTCGTATCTGGAAATCGTTAATTGTGTTTAATTAGTATGAGTGATAAGGTTGTTGGAATTTGTGTGTTGATTTTTCATGAAAGGAATCTAAGTGTAGAACAACGACTGAGTTGTCGACAATCGAAAATCTTCTGAAAGTCATATGATGAAAAGAAATCCCACAAGCTACTCAGAATGAGCAGGGGAAACATAAGACTAGTAGTAGGCATCGCAACAGGTCACTGTGGACTCAATAGACACCTGACGATTATGAAAGTAAAGGAAGATCCCATATGCCCAGCATGTGGAGAAGCAGAAGAAACAAGTTTCCACCTTGTGGCGGAATGCACAATGTATGAGCCACTCAGATGGGAAATCCTAGGAACAGATGAGATTAATGAAGAGAAGCTCGCAGAAATCTCCACCGAACAACTGGTGAGCTTCTGCAAGGCAACAGGAAGATTAGCGATGCCGACCACCAGTAACCCATGAAGGGGATCCACCAAAATGGGGAACTGGGCGAAATAATCCACAACGAAAGGACTGATCGCCCGTCTGGTGTCTGCCGGCGTCCCCGAAGATAAATAGAAATAGAAGTGTAGAACAAAGGAAAATTGATGTATGTAAAGATTTAGTAAAGGAATTGATTTTATCAGTAAAATACATGTTACAGATTTCATAGATAAATCCAGATCTTGATTACTTATAAGTAAGGATGTATTAAAATCCTTCAATGCAATGGATTCCTTCTGGATGGATGTATTTTTGGTTTTACTTCAATGGAAATTAGCAGTCAGACCAACCTAACTTTCTGACTACCTTATACCTATGTTTACCACGTAGGTAAAACTTTAGGTTTTCCAAACCCTTTCTTTACACATTTGGCCTATTACATTCGCTCTGCTGGAACACAGGCCTCCTATCTATTAAAGAGTATGGGATGTAACCCACCTCGTAGGCCCAACGCGGTTATGTGGATGTCAATAGGAGTACTAGTTTTAGTTCTAGGACACGGTGGTTGCCTACGGTAGGTTAGTCAGAGCAATTTTATTACCACTAGGTAGGGTAGTTCTAACCTAATAAAGGCAAGAACTCTGGTGAGGTCGTTCGGACCACGTTTTTAATGACATTCAAAACTTTTGAATGTTTTCAAAATCAAAGCATTTATTTTAATTAGAATATTTTCTAATTGAAATAAATGCTTTGATTTTGAAAGGAGTAAAGCTATAATTATGACGGTTGACAGAGTAGAATGGAAAAATGAACAAAGTTGCGCCGACCCCAACAAACATAAAACAAGAGACACCAGACCTTCACCCATCGCCCCCTTCAACTAGTACAACGAACTTCGTTATAATAAACTTCATACATAAATATATTTGTGACTTAAAATCCAGTTATAACCGCACTTTTAAGTTTATCAGTGTAAAGTTAAAAGCGTCCCTTGTGACAAACAATAAGATGTGATAACAGTGACCTGTGTTGAAGCTGACCTTACGGACAAAGGGATATTTTACTATTTTATTGATTGGAACTTGGAGAATGTGCTAGAAGTTCTAGAATGTTAGCTTTAGAATTTTCTCATTGCTAAGCAAAGATTGAAACGTTTAGATCAGGTGGCTTACCATGATAACTTAAACTTAAGGCAGGATTGTTTTATTCTTTTAACAGTTTCGAAAAGCATCTCTTTTCCACACTAACATATTATTATAAGAATAAAACAAGGCAGGACACCTGATCAGATTCTATTTGAGTCTGTGCGGAGGAATGAGAAAAATGTAGTAGTTATGGAAAATGTTGAGTATGAAATGTAGATAGCTATAAGAGTAGAGGGAGATCTAAGAAATGATGGACGGCATGTGTGAAAGATGATATGTCAAAAAAAGGAGTTGACTATTGAGATGACGATAAATAGAGAAGTGTGGAAAAAGAAGAAATGCTGCGCCGACCAAAACTAATTGAAATAAAGGCAAGTGACACTAAAACATTGGTATTCAAATTCAAATAGTTGAGAACTGCAAATAATCGCCCAATGATAAATTTTATCTTTGTCATTCAGTCTCGTGTGTCTGAAAGTCTTTTCAAAAATATCTACTTTCAAATGTTATCTTATTTGATTGGTGGTTATTTTGACTAAGCTGTCAAAACAGATCCTTAAGACTTGACAGTTGATTTGCTGATAAAAGAATTGATCTAAATAGAGGCGTGTCTTCGATTTTGATAAAAATAATATCTCATTGTTCTAAAAGCAACCTTTGCAAAGGTTTCAATTGATGTAACAGACATAACATTCTTTCGGGGCTGAGGGTTGTTCAAAAGAGATACCACGGCCTCGACACAAAGGGCTAAGAAGGAACTTGGGTGGTTTTTAGTCAGTAGAAGTCTGACACTGACTACCTACCACTCTGCCAAGACCGGGAGGATTTATTTGATGATTTCCCAGCATCTCCTTCACAAATCATCACATTAGCTCTATTTAGACAAGAATGGCCAATTATACACCCATTTTGAGATTATACATTTCTGTGTTTTAACGACATTGTGCTTTGTTATTATACTTTCCGAGGCGTGAATTTTCTCCGTGCTTCGAAAAGCATGTTAAGCCGGCTGTCATTCGTAGATCTTTGGCAATTATTACAGGTACTTAGTGGCCCAAAAGTCTGCTAACCTTCCCCAGCCCGGAAATCGAACCCAGATCCTTCACTTTTCTGGGGGTGTGGAGGGGGGGGGGAGAAATCATCAAACGACTCCTCCCGCTCTGGGCAGAGTGGTAGGGAGTGTCAGACTTCTACTGACTAAAAACCACTCATGTTCCTTCTTAGCCCTTGTGTTGAGGCCAAGGTATCTCTTTCGAACAACCCGCAGGCCCAACGGTACCCGCTGCCCCGACGAGACTCGCTGCCCCAACGGGAGAACCCCACCCTCATTTGTGACCACGAAACCAACAGGACAGTTAATATCACATGACACGATAAGAAAGATAAGTAAAATCGTGCGTTTTAACATGCAGTAGATAAAGAAGAAAACAAAAGAGAGGTCAGGGGACTGTCCCATTTACAACTACGTAAAGAATATTATATGACGTCATGTTAAATGATAAGAATAACTAAATAACAGCTGATAATGTAAATAATATTAATATTAGATTCATAAATCAGGATGTAGTTGCGTCAACAAAAAGCACGGGGAACTGCTTTACTTAGATAGGCATTGATGTGTTCCGGTCACAAGGGCACACCTCGGACACTCCATACAACGCCCGCAAAATAATTACCTATTACTACTACATAAACAAATAACGTTTGTGCACGACGTGCACGTGCAAATGTGTGCGTAAACTCTAGTAGGGTTATCGTAGCCTAAAAAATGGCGCGGAAAGTGCAACGGTCTGCGTCGCGAAAACCGAACGACGACTAATACGAGCGCGAGCCATTGCTCAAGTGGCGACGACGAATACCTCGAAGTGCGGAGTGAGGTGCGGTATTTAATATGAGCGCGGGGAAGTGAGTGTCCCTTCTGTACGTAGTACTATTATGTATTCTGTGACAAGGGTGTGAGAGCTTCTGGGTGTTGGGCCACGTGATGGCTTCCGACCACCATAGGCGCGGGCCTGTGGACAATGAATAATGGGCTAGCTCGTCGTCCGTCCATCTTATGACGACGACAGGCCGTGTCGACGGCGCGTTCGTGTTCCACGCGCGCCTCAAAGAGATGTCAGCAACATGGAAGGGGCCCGCAAGGGCTGAAGCCCGTCGGGCTGCGGGTGGTTCGAAAGAGATACCGCGGCCTTGCAACAAAGGGCTAAGAGGGAATATGGGTGGCTTTTAGTCACCCCCTAAAAAAATAAAGGGTCGGGGGTGGAGTGGTAGTGTGAATGACAACCTCACTAAAATATTGGAATCAATGTGATCAATGCCTTATTCAGACAATTACTAACCCAAATACTAATCTGCTTTGCCAACTGTACATAAATATTATTTTGAACTTGTTATCGTGAACT
The DNA here is from genome assembly GCA_949775195.1 of Diarsia dahlii. Classification (NCBI taxonomy): domain Eukaryota; kingdom Metazoa; phylum Arthropoda; class Insecta; order Lepidoptera; family Noctuidae; genus Diarsia; species Diarsia dahlii. Next base: position 11,368,714 of record OX459218.1, on the reverse strand, counting down.
AAAGCTGACAGAGTTGCATCATTTATTGCATTTTGTTTCCATTTAATATAATAAAGTTAAATAAGTGTGATGTCGACGGTTCGGATGCCTTGTTAGATCAGATAGGCAATCGCTCCAATAAAAAACTTTGTATCAAAAATTAGAACCATCATCATCATCATTTCAGCCGGCAGACGTCCACTGCTGGACATAGGCCTCCCCCAGGCGTTGCCACATTGACCGGTCCCGTGCGTCTCTCATCCAGCGGGTTCCTGCAACCTTGACCAGGTCATCGCCAGGTCAAAAATTAGAACCGATTTCAACCAAAAATAAAACACAAAAGTTACAAAATAATAAACTTGAGAAGAAAAATCAGCTTCTGAAGTCGGTGACTTTTGTTTGTTTGATTTCGTTTTTTTGCCACCGACTTCAGAAGCACATTTTTGAAGCCTCCTCCTTTTTACCCGACTACGGCGAAGCCAAAAGGAAGGGTAATGATTTTGGCAGTCTATGTATGTATGTATGTATGTATGTTCCACCGTTGCGCCTAATCTACTGAACGGATTTTAATAAATTAGGTGTCAATAGATTCGTAAGAATAGCCCGGGTGACATAGGCTATAAATTTTATAAATTCTTTTTATGACGGAATGTAAATGTCAAAAACTTACCTCAAAAAATATTAAATTGAGGTAATCATAGCAAGTTTGGTATCAAATGAAAGGTCTTGGCGAGCACATTACAAATATGTATTATAATATCGTTTAAGTACACACAAAAATAAAATTCAAAGAAAGAAATTAAGTTCAAAAATCTAAAACCCGACTACTAACAAAATCGCGATCTTATAAGTAGAAAACAAGAAAATAATTCTTGTCTGATATTCTTCGTAGTCGCATGCCACCTTGCTATTGGCAATTAGCAGCTGACTTCTGTATAAATGAGAACGCCATGAAGGAGCATCAGGTATCAGTGGCATGCGACTACGAAGAATAACAGACAAGAATTATTTTCTTGTTTTCTACTTTTTAGATCGCGATTTTGTTAGTAGTCGGGTTTTAGATTTTTGAACTTATTTTCTTTGTTGAAGTCGGTTTAAATATACTGATCCTGCTGTATCTAGTTATTTTAAACTGGAAGTCGATCCCGATATAGTTGAGGAAAGGCTACGAAAGACGATGAGAATTTTATTGAGAGTTCAAGTAACTTAAAACTAAAATTGACCTCGTACTGGACCAATTTTAGTTTAATGTACGAGTAGGTAGGTATGTCGTATTATTTAACCTAATCTTTTGTTTGTTTAATTTTAATATTATTTCTTTGATTGATTTTTGTTTGTTTTGTCTTGTGTATCTACATATATGAATAAAAAGAGAAGTCCTGACTGACTGACTGACTGGCTGACTCATCAACGCCCAGCCCAAAGCCTTGGACCTAGAAAGCTGAAATTTTGCACAGAGGTTTCCTATATAATGTAAACAAGGAATAAGAAAGGATTTTTCGGAATTCAACCCTTAAGGGAGTTAAATAGGGGATGAAACTTTGTATGGAAAATCGTCATTTGACCGCGGGCGAAGCCGCTGGCAAAAGCTAGTAACTAATAAATATGTTTTCTTTCTTTCTTTCTTTTCTTTTCTTTCTTTATTTTCTTTCCATCTGATCCTTCTTTCTTTCTTTTGAATTAACCCCGGATATAAGAGCGTGTACTTATAGGCGATACGTATATACGTCCTCGTGGAGGCAGTCCAATTGTCACTGATAATATTGTACAAATATTATTGCAATAATAATTAACAATCTAAAATATTGTTCATTTCGTCATTGTGTTTATATTATCACTGTGACGGGGGCTCGACGCGTGTTTGCGCAAAATCTTCTTGTCTTATCTCGAGGTCTTATTGTCGTATATCTTTGGTATCGTTACTAAAGCTCGGGAAAGTTTCTTATCAATAAATCACAATATGTTTATCACGAGCAATGAAATGTTAGACTTAGCAAAGGTCATGGTCCACCAAAGTATGAAAACCATACCCACGGCGCGGCGTACAGTACAGTGTATCTCAGAAATTATTTACTATAATAAATATCGTTCAAACTAATTTTGGTTGAAAGTTTTATTACGATCAATTATTTTTTAGATTTTTCACTCTCTTAAAGTTAGAGGGGGGTGAAATTTGTGCCACATTTCACCACTTTGGAAGTGTCTATCTTGCAAACGCTTGACTTTGAGAAAAAATTGTTTTGCGAACCTCCATGTCATTTTCAAAGACCTATTTATAGACACCCCACACTTGATAAAAAAAGTTTTGTTTAGTTATAGTTCCATATTATAAGGGGAGACCCTTAATCTTTTATTTTTTTTACGTATTCTTCCATCGAATTTCCACAATTTTTTATATAAAATGAAAAGTGGGTTTTGTGGCCGTAATTTAAAATTTATTTGATTTCTGTACGAGGACTTCGACCAACCGGGTCAGATTTGGGCCATGACCTTTAGAAATTATTTTCTCCTACTGATTTGATTTTCATGAGCTAAGTATTTTGGGAACAATGCTATTACAAAATAGGTCAATATTATGCTCTTAAGTCTAACTTATGGTGAAGACGACAAGGTAGCCCGCGAAATTCGAATTTTCTTAGGTTTTTTGTAATATCCCGGTCAGTGGCAACTGTCAAGTCGTATGTTAAATAAAAACTTTTTAACAAAAAATAAAACCGACTTAAAAAAAAAACAAAAAAGTGTAAAATAAACTTTAGAAGAAAAATCAGTTTCTGAAGTCGGTGACTTTTGTTTGTTTGATTTCATTTTTTTGCCACCGACTTCAGAAACTGATTTTTTATTTTTTTCACATGTTTCATGAGTCATATTGTGGACAACGTAGTTTTTTTTGAGTTTTGTTGATTTTTCAAAAACCGCCGTCCGATTTCGATAAAATAAAATATATAATCATCCGAATTGAGAACCTCCTTCTTTTTTTAGTAGTCGGTTAATAAAATGGTATTCGACGCAACAAAAAAATGATTGTTTACTGAGTTCATAAAGGTCTCAAGAATGTCGTTTTCATCAAATAGTCACTCAAGAGACCTTTATGTAAATGATGAAAATATTTTTAGTAAATGATAACGGGACCATATATTCATAACGTATTCTGCCGATCCCAAGTAAAATGGGACAAGGAATGGGCTATAAGCCACATTTTTTTTTAATGTTAGTCTTAATTAGTTGGTAAAATAGCGATACGGTTTTTCTTCTTGAATTTTATTAACTGTAAGCCATATTTCATTTCAAGACCTATAGTTCGTTTTAATTTTTGATGTATGTTTTATAATTATTATGTTATCATTTATTTTTGTGAAGGCTGGTTAACCAGTTATTGGCGACTGTGTAAGTCTGAGACTGTAAAACCTATGTACTTATGATATTATTATGTTATACACAGAAGCTGTTGGTGAACCTATATTAATAAATAAAAGAATAAATAAATAAATAAGCCAACACCAGAGCCTAGTGCGGGTTGGTAGATGTTACATGTCTTCGATTTTTTTGCTTCTAAGACTTTCTGGTTTCCTTCACCGTTTTGAGAGCAGTGGTGACGAAATAAATTACAAAAAGTAATGCGCCTGCCTGGGTTCTGTTGACTTACTGTTCATAAGTCGGGGCTGCCACCACAGGCCCCCTTGCTCTTCCACACACGAAGAAAAACAATGTCTATTAAAATTTCCTTACCTAACTTCATCCAAATCCCCTTTCAAGAGTTTCATGAAGCAGTGGCTGTCAGCGTGATCGTGGATGGCAGATGCGTGGCCAGGTCCCCAGCAGATGATCATGATGTTGAAGGATCCGTTACCTGCGTCTACCAGGTTGCGTGTGTATCTGCAAGAGGGAGAAAGGTTATTGGGTGATTCATGGCTAAGACTGACTTGCTGGGAAACGAATAACAATACCTCTTGGTAAGTGATGTTCGAGCGGACCGGAGTAAGTAGTCCGCTCATTCACAGTGGAAGCACTTCTATGAAAAAAGTCGTTGCGTGTTAAACGGAGTCCGTATGGAGCCCGCTCCGCTCGCTGTGGAAGGCGGGCATTAGGCTACCTGTTCACTGAAGCGGAGCGAGACTGCGGAGCGAGACTGCGGAGCGAAGAAACGGAGAAATATTAACCAATAGGATTGCTCACTGGAACAGGGGGCAGATTTTATGCAGTCCTATAATTGGTCAATATTTCTCTGTTTTCCGCAGCCTCGCTCCGCTTCAGTGGACAGGCAGCCTCATGCCCGCCTTCCACTGCGAGCGGAGCGGGCTCCGTACGGATTCCGTTTAACACGCAACGGTTTTTTTCATAGAAGTGCTTCCACTGTGAATGAGCGGACTACTATATTACTCCGGTCCGCTCAGAACATCACCTCAGTTTTTACTCATTACCCTTTTCTAGTGGAAGACGGGCATTAGGCATTTATATTACCCCGTTCGGGCCTGCTGTTATTCGTTGGGCGTGTTGTTGAGTCAGACATTATAATGATAACACGTAGGCAGCGTCGGTATAACAAACGTTATTCGTTATGAATCAATAACATGTTATGTTTTGGTGTTATTCGTTATATTAACCACCACTAATTAGGCTGCTTGTCACTTTCAGGCCATTCACTACAAGACAAAGATCTAAAAATTATAGCCTCGTTGGTCTAGTGGATGTGATTACGACTGCGGAGCATGAGGTCATGGGTTCGACCCGGGTCGGGCAAATTGTTATTGTGTTTCACCATGCATCAGGAATTTCTCAGTCACAACTACGAAGTCTGCACTTGTGCCTGTTTGATGGCAATATGCTCGTACCCTGGGCTTAAACATAGCTGGCGAAATGTGAGTGTAGGGGAGAGCGGGGCTGAACGTGCCGATTTTGACAAATCCTTATATGATTCGGATAAAACAAGTACTATGTCTGAAAGTAGTGGTTCATCCTAAGCCAAATTTAGTCTATAATACGAATTTACCTACAGATTTTGCACATTTTTCATAGTTTTTAAGAAGAAGTGTTTTTTTTACACAGCGGCGGCAAGGCACTACCAACCCCACTTTGGGGCAAGTTGTGCCGTAGCTGGGGTCGGTTGTGCCGTTGATAATGCTAGGTGTTTTACATAAATCAAAATTAATTTAGAATTTAAAAGACATCAATTTTATAATAATATATTTATTTGTTATAATTTTTACTATAAATCAACAGTTTCTAAGTATTATAATTTAAAAAAACAAATTACCCTTACTTATGTAATTATTTCAAACTTAAAAACATATTTTAAATCACAGTTTGTACTTATTTTTATGCGAATGCGATCAATTATTAAAAATGCGAATGAGATCAATAATTTTTTTTAAAATATCAGTCTCTAAGGACTATATTACAAAATATCATATAGATTTCACAACCAACCCCTAAGTCGGGGTTGGTTGTGCCGCGGCACAAGCAGCCCCACATGAACGGCACATTTTACCCCGTGAGCGAGAGTTTGAAATTTTGTCTCACATATAAAAATCACTCTGCTCAAAGCATTAAAATTACACTGCATAGCAAACTAGGATAAATAACAAACATTTTACTAAAACTCTCATATAAAAAGCACGAAAAAAGCTAGCTTGCGACCAAAAAGTATCGAAACGAAAATATTTACTGACGTGGCGCTGGACGACCCTCACATGCACTGCCACTCGGTCCGCGTCGCAGACGCAACTAAAATGGCAGCCGCGCGTGCCCGACTGTCAGGCATTACGCGACACAATACGATCGTATAACTACCTCTTTTTGTTTTCGAGATATTCGCGTCGGCACAATTTACCCCCGGCACTTTTAGCCCCGCTCTCCCCTACACTTCTGTCCATAGATAATATTATAATAAATAAGCTTCTGCCTAACCTCTGGGATTACAAGTGTCTTCTTCTTATCGTGTGGGCAGTAAGGTCTAACGACCCCACACGCCCTAGTGTCAGAGTTTCTAAACCGCCGCAAGGGCCTCTGACATGGTTTGACAACCGCCATTTGGCGGCCGGGACCACCGGCTTATACGTGCCTTCCGAAGCACGGAACCATCTTTTTATCAGACAATCAGGTGATTCAAGCCTGCAATGTCCTAACCAAGCTGGAAAGAACTTCACAAAGTATGCTTCCCGTGGGAATCGAACCCACGACCACCGAGACACAAGGCAAACGCCTAAACCACTCGACCACGGAGGCAGTTTGGATTATGTTATGTTGTGTTCAAATATTTTACTTTAGGGAATAAGCAGACTGTACTTCGGAGAGTGTGCGCAAGAGCTCCACGAGCTGATCCCACCATCTCCCTTCTTCCATCGGGAGACTAGACGTACTGCAGGGTATCACCGATACCTAGTCGACATTCCACACATTCGAACGAAGCGCTTTGCCAAGTCCTTTATTATGCGCACAGCCAAGGAGTGGAATTCCCTGCCTGCGTCGGTTTTTCCGAGTTCATATAACCCTAATCTGTTTAAGTCGCGAGTAAACAGGCTTCTACTGGGTAAGCTCGTTCCATCGTCGACATCATCTCTGCCCTTAGGGCAAGATTGAAGTCAAGAGCAAGCCCATTTATAATAATAAAAAAAAATAAGCGAAACATAGAGGAAATCTATCTTTATTTTTCTTTTCAAAGTGTAGTGTCTCATATTGACTTGCCTGCATCCCCACCAACTAACCCATCGACCCACTGACCGCGACAAAAACAGCTTAACCTCACCGAACTATCAACAAACGCTGTTGTTATTAAATTATAAAAACATGACCCCACCGAGAGGTTATAAAAAAGATAAAAATATCACATGGTAACAAAGATAGTTGCTACGTCTCTTATCATATTTTTATAAGTTCAGGTAATCTACATCACTTCTTGACAATATCAAAGAGTACAGACATTACGTCGTATTCAAGTAAATACTTACTTGATAACGATGAAAAACAATGAGTATTGTTTTTGAAAAATGGGCGTTTCTCAGAGACTAAAGGGTGCCTAAAAGGAGTGTATTGTTGGATTTTCAATGCTCGGATTAGCATTGAGAGTTGAAATTCCAATAACGCATGTAATAATAGCCTGTGAAACATATTAAGGGATGAGACAAACGACCGGGTACACTCTTTCTCAAACCATTGCAACACCAGAATCAAGAGTGACGACCACCAGTGCAGTGCTAAGACAAAAAGCTCAACGAAGTCCCAGAGAAACATTATAGGTACAATTTAACAGTCTTGGATCCCTCAACAAAATTAATCAGAAAAAAATAGCGTAGGAGTAGGGAAAACATGACTTCCACGTTCACATGAACGGATTTTTCGGGGGTTTCGGCACAGTCCGTCGTCAAATTCAAATACGTTCGGGAAAAACCGCCCCGTTTGGTTCGAATTTTGCCAATACGACTCAAACTGATTAATTTAACGTTACTGGATGCCGGACGGAGTTTGTGTATCTACGTCACACAATTTTAAGTTGCACTTAAATCTCGTGCTGTCTTTGTTACTTTAACGCAGAGTGACAGAGATAGCACGAGTTTTGAGGGCTACTTATAAATGAGTGACGTTCGAGTATTCGGGCGTAAATGTTGGAAGCATACGGGGGCCATTCCCTTCGGGGCTGCGGGTTGTTCGAAAGAGATACCGCGGCCTCGACACAAAGGGCTAATAAGGAACAAGGGTGGTTTTTAGTCATTAGAAGTCTGACACTCCCTACCGCTCTGCCCAGAGCGAGAGGAGTTATTTGATGATTTACCAGACTCAAAAAAAAAAACTGTTTTATTTTGTTAGCTATAAGTCCTCCATGTACTAAAATAAATAAATTAAGGTACCGAATCTTTGTTGTTCAACATATTATACTGACAAACCGGATGCGCCAACCCGATGGGTGTGGAGCAGCCCTTTTTTTTTTTTTTTTTTTGGTGGGTGGAAAATCATCGAATGACCCCCCCCCGCTCTTGGGCAGAGCGAAGGGGAGTGTCAGACTTCTACTGACTAAAAACCGAACCCATGTTCCTTCTTTGCCCTTGCGCCGAGGCCACGTAATCTAGTACAAAAATCCGCGGCCCCGACGGGCGTCGGCCCTTCGGGGCCCCTCCTTGCTGACATCTCTTTGAGGCGCGCGTGGAACACGAACGCGCCGCCGACACGGTCTGTTGCCGTCATGACGACGGCCGGACGGCGAGCTAGCCCATTACTCACCGTCCACAGGCCCGCGTCTACGGTGGCCGGAAGCCATCACGTGGCCCCCGACGCCCGGAGCGCCTTCCGCGCCTTCCGCGGCGGCTGGGACGTTGAGAGGTTCTCTCCCTCTCTCGTTCCGCCACCTCCTTCGCTAGCATCACTGCTTCGCAGAAGGAGGCGACGGCGTCCCATTCCTCCTCGCCACGGACCATGGCTTGCACCAGGGCCGGACGCGAGAGGTCGCCGCCGCCGATCGCCGCTACGAGAACACGGCGGGGCTCCGCCCAAGCAGGGCACACCTCCACAGTGTGCTCCACCGTGTCCTCCGGTCGATCCTCGCAATGGAAGCATCCGGGCGTTTCCTCCCGCCTGATTCGGTGCAGGTACCTCCCGAAACATCCGTGCCCGGTGAGGACCTGCGTCAGACGGAAGGTGAGGACGCCGTGGCTCCTCTCTAGCCACTCCTCAAAGAGGGGACTTACCGCCACTATCGTGGCGTGCCCTGCACGGGGTTGCGACAGTCGCTGTCTCCATGCCGCCATGAGATCGCACCGGAGGTCTGTGTCCGCCGCGCAGCAATGTGCCGCGGCAGCAGAGTGACCCCCCGGTGTAGCGCCTCTGCGCGCCACTCATGTAGGCGCGCGAGGACTATCGCCTCCAGTGTGGAGCAGCCCTTACATTTCCTTTAGATAAACTTGGTAGTAGTCGGGTGAAAAATAAGGTGACTCAATGTTATGTTATGTTATTCACAATCGTGTGATAGTCTTTATCTTGGCAGAAACCTAATTTTCCACTGTTTGTCTTATCGAAGGAGGTCGCGGGGGGCGCGTTTATGATAGGTAGAACTATGATTTCTTCTGAGGAAATAATAGAGAAAAAACGTAACTAGAGTTTTTGGTAGTACGAGTAACTGCCAAAATTAAAAAGGGATCAGACTAACCTCCGCTATTATTTTCTGATTAATTTCGTTGCGGGATCCAAGACAGTTAAATCGCTTCTCTGGGACTTCATCGAGCTTCATTGTCTCGGCGCTTTTCTTGTGGTCGCCACTGTTGATTCTGGCTAATAGGAGTTACAGTGGTTTGGGAATAGTGTGGCGGGCTTGTCCCATAAATTGTTTGTCTTATCGAAGGAGGTCGCGGGGGGCGCGTTTATGATAGAAAGAAAGAAAGAAAGAAAGAAAAAATATTTATTTGGGACAAGCACAGGAACTACAAAAAATAATAATAATAACAAAAAAGAATATAAAGCTAACTAAGAAAAACCTGTGCGAGGCCAAAAAGGCTCCTATCTCAGCATGATGCTGCGATAAATGAAAACAAATACCGCAGCGCTGGTATTCTGATAGGGCCCACTGTGATGTCACGGTCACACCTACGGATACAAAATCACCACAAAATACATACACACAAAAAATAAAATAAAAAATAGATAAATATAATACTCGCAAATAAAATAAACACTGAGGTCTGTAGCATAAAAATAAAGTATATAAACAAAACTTATAAATATTAATGATAGGTAGAACTATGATTTCTTCTGAGGAAATAATAGAGAAAAAACGTAACTTGAGTTTTTGGTAGTACGAGTAACTGCCAAAATTATAAAGGGAACTAACTAAGGGATCTAAAAAACAATTGTTTGAAGAATTTATAAAACATTCTATCTCTAATTGACCAAACCCTAGCAACCCTGCTCCACCCGTTTGCAATGAGGACCAGCAAAAGCCCAGAAAATCCTGGTTGCAATGTAATAGTACATTGTTACCTTAGGGGTGAAAGGAATAGGGATAGTTCGAGGGACTAAATAAGTCTTTGACCCGAGGTAAACACTGTGCTTTTCATTACGAATACAAGGAAAGTTGATGGGAATAGGCTTGCCCCCAAATACATCAGTTGATGGCAATGGGCTTGTTCCTAATTACATTGGTTGATGGCAATAGGCTTGCTCCCAATTACCCAAATCGATTGATGGCAATAGGCTTGCTCCTAATTACCTACACCAATTGATGGCAATAGGCTTGCTCCTAATTACATCGGTTGATGGCAATAGGCTTGCTCCCAATTACCCAAATCGGTGGATGGCAATAGGCTTTGCTCCTAATTACATCGATTGATGGCAATAGGCTTTGCCCCTAATTACATCGGTTGATGGCAATAGGCTTGCCCCCAATTACATCAGTTGATGGCAATGGGCTTGCTCCTAATTACATCGGTTGATGGCAATAGGCTTGCCCCCAATTACATCAGTTGATGGCAATGGGGTTGCCCCTTATTACATTGGTTGATGGCAATAGGCTTGTTCCCAATTACCCAAATCGGTTGATGGCAATAGGCTTGCTCCTAATTACACCAATTGATGGCAATAGGCTTGCTCCTAATTACATCGGTTGATGGCAATAGGCTTGCTCCTAATTAGATTGGTTGATGGCAATAGGCTTGCTCCTAATTACATTGGTTGATCTTAATAGGCTTGCACCTAATCACATCGGTTGGTGGCAATAAGCTTGCTCCTAATTACATTAGTTGGTGGCAAAAGGCTTGCTCCCAATTAGGTACATCAAATAATTTGACAGCTGTCAGTAGAAAGCGATTCTCCCTAGGGCTGAAAAGTAGTACTTTCAACCCGCTCCGCAGGCACGTTCTGACCTACTTTCAGAGTACCTATGAGTAATGAAAAATTTATATCCTGACATGGTTTTGTATGAGAAACCTCAACTAAAATAAGTAAAAGTAAATGTTACTCTCTTCGGTACTAAATACAACAACATAATACACACAACATAACAACAACAGATTTACTGATAATATACAGGGTAGCTTTAAATAAACTAAAAACTTATTTATTGCTTGATGTTTGCTACTTAGGTACTTTGACATTTATTTTCACTTTGTACGTTTATCAACAGGTGTTCTCTTATCAGATCTCCACAATTATTAAATTCTTAACTAAAAGTTTACAGACTCACTAACCCGTGCAACTTCATCTGCGTCATATAATATACATCATAACCTTCCTCAATTTATGAAATATCCAACACGGAAAGAATGATTCAATTTCAACCAGTAGTTCCTGAGAGTTCCTGAGAGTTTGTTTGTTTGGTTGAACGTTCAACCAAACAAACAAACTCTTCAACTTTAATATTTAGTTAAAAACCAAAGAATACCGGTTGCTATCTACTTCATAATTAAGTATTTTTCTACGATGTTATTTTTTTCAGATCTTCAAATCAAATAATTGGCAATGATAAAACATTCGGTTGCCAAGTCAATAATTTTATTATCTTTCAAGTTGACATAGTAACTAAATTAATAATAATTTTCCATCTCTTTGTACCCGACTGCAAGGAAAGGGTTATGTTTTCCGCGACTATCTTTTTCTCACCACACCTGTAAATACTAGGGCCTACTGAAAACCAGCGCTGAGTGTTTTACACCCAGCATATGCTGAGTTGGCTACCCTTTCGTTAAGGGCATGCTCAGCGCAGTTGAGCTGTTTAATTAATTGTTAAGCTGTTTGTTGTTATTTGTTTATATATGTGCTGCTCTTTTGTGTTGCTGCTGTCCATTAGCGAATAAATACATATTCTATTCTATTCTAAATCTAGAGGAGTACCTAGTATATAATTATAGTACACCCACGTTTTGTCAGTTATGTTGAAGTCCAGCGCAATAAGGGATGAGCCAATTATCATCAACCGGACATCAACTCCGTGACTGCTTCTGAGGAATTCCCAATGGTAAAATCCAATACGGTACGGTACGATACGGTGGTATGGTATGCTAGCCGTGCCAGACGGGTACAGTGCGATCAAATTATCTTGGCAGCTCTGAACATAGGCTTTGCGAAATTTTACGCATGTAAACTTGGGAATAAAACTGTTATTGCCAGATAAACCAATACTTAAACGATCAGAAAATATCTAATTTAAACAGTGAGAAATACAAATAAAATAAATATCATAACACTTTTATACATTCGTTGTAACAAAATGACCTGCACGAAGTTCGGAGCTGCCAAGATAATTTGATCGCACTGTAAAATCCAATACGGTACGGTACGATACGGTGGTATGGTATGCTAGCCGTGCCAGACGGGTATGTGGGTCGTCGTCGTCAGCCGCGGCTGCTGGTAGAACCGCGCGCGCGAACTAACTTGCTGCGCTAGGCGCCGCTCACGAGCGCGCTCCGCACTCTCAACCTCATTGCTGAGGACTTGGAGTTATTCTGTTGCACTTTGGGTGAATTTACAAGAACAGCTATGTATAGAATTTGTTATGTTAAAACAGATAAGTAAATTATTTTAAGTCTGCAACAATATCGCATTGGGTCTAGCCTGTAAGGATATTTGTATGTATAGAGAAAATAAGTAAAACAGCTAGACCTGGCAATCAAACCCCGGACCTCATGCTCTACAGTTGCTACTTGCGACCACTAGACACGAGGCAGTTAGATTTATCTTCACATAGCATTAAAATACTGTAATGGTCCCACTGCTGGGACACAGACCCCTCTCTATGACATAGATGACTGATGATTAGAAAGACATAGATGGGACAGTTCCAGCTCTGAGCGTGGACCCAGAGCTGGAATATTACATATATGTTTTAGTCAGTTTGAGACATTTTTCAATTAGTCTGTTTTTTTTTCAGTATTGTCGCCAATTGTTTTAAAAACAACCGTTATGAAACGTGCTGCATGGAATCGAACCCACAAGTCTGGATTCCAGGGGCCCAATTCTGTAACTTAGAGTTAAGCAACACGCCATTGACACTCTATCGACACACTACAGACATTATTATGCAATAGGGAAAAGAGGTGCCGTTGTTCGATGGCATCACAATGGCAGTTCGATAGCCAAACACGATAGACACAACTGTCAGATTTCACTTGAAATATATTTACAGACTACCTTAAAGTCCTATTATGGCGTTACAATGTCACTACAGTGGCAAGTCAATGACCATAAATAATTTGTAGAATACCAAATGTCAATGACTATTCTATTGAGACACTGCTTACACACTATTGACACACTATTCACAAATTGATTATTTTATAGAATTGAGCCCCAGTAACCTCATCAACTTAGGCGAAGCAGGCTGCTAAAGCTAGTTGTAAATACAAAATCTTCTTACCTAAAGCGGTCAAACTTAGCGAATTTGCTCCAATCTTTGGGGTTAGACTTATATCCTCCCATAATTTTTTGAACATCCTGTACATTGACGTGGTCGCGAGAGAACACCCTGTGTAACTCTCCAATCATATTCTCTAAGCCGGTGATCTCACTGTGAACAAAATTTTATCGATTAGAAGATGGACTAAATAATGTTCATGCAAAAAGAAGGAGGAATATAAAATATCTACTAAAGATACCGTTAGTCAAAATGATCATGATTTTCTTTTCAGCCTTTTTACTGATTTTTATAAGCTTTTATTTTATTTGTTTATTTTTCCAGTTATTACTTGTAATCATCACCATCGTCAAAAGACGTCTACTGCTGGACATAGGCCTCCACTAAGTGTCGCCACATTGATCGGTCCCGTGCATCTCGCATCCAGCGGATCCCCGCAACCTTCACCTGGTCATCGGTCCACCACAGGGTTGCCACTTACGCCCGGCAACTCTTTGGGCTACGTCGGTCCCTTTTGGTTCTCATGCGGATGTCCTTATTTTTGATTCGATTACGCAAGGAAATTCCGAGCATAGCCCTCTCCATTGCCCTGTCGGTGACTTATATATACACTGGTCATAGAATCTCGTCTTGAAACTATCTATTTACTAATACAATTTTATTAAATTTAGAAAATTAAAAGGAAGTAAAACAGGAATGGCGTCCAAGAACGGGGAAAAGAAAAGCAGGTCGTCCGGTGGCAAGATGCGCAGACGATATAGTTGCCATTGAGGGAAAAACCTGAATGACACTGGGACAAAAGAACGTGGCGATTGGCACCAGAAAAGAGAGGTCTATTATATACCAGCAGTGGGTAAATTCGGGCTGCGGATGATGATGATGAAAACAGGAATAGTGTGGGCACCCTGTTTTTTTTGTGAGTGTCTGAAATCCTCAAAATTAAATGACTCTTCCCGCTCTGGGCAGACCGGTAGGGAGTGTCAAACTTCTACTGACTAAAAACCACCCATGTTCCTTCTTTGTCCTTAGCGTCGAGGCCGCGGTATCTCTTTCGAACAACCCGTCGCCCCGACGGGCTTCGGCCCTTGCGGGCCCTTTCCGTGTTGCTGACATCTCTTTGAGCCTTCCACTAGCCTTGTCTGCACGGTATCATCTCTATGACAGAGAGAGCCCTGTTTCCCTACACATACTACTGATGAATACTAGTGGACACATTTTAGACAGGTCATGCTTAACTTACACATCAATTTTCAAAGGTCTCTCGATGGGAAGTACTTCCATATCAGCACACTGTGACACCTTGATCTTGCAGTTTGCATTCTCGACGTCCATAGTGGTTCCTGCAACAAATTAAATCTAATAAGGCTCAATTCACTCATGGATCATTGAATATCTTGCTTTTGCTCGCGGCTTCGCCCGCGTGAATGTCAGAAATATCAAAAATTTACATTTTCCATACAAACTTTCATCCCCTTTTTCATTCCCTTGGGGGTTGAATTTTGAAAAATCCTTTTTTTTTAATGTCTACGTCATAAGAGTAATACGTGTGAGAAATTTTAAGTTTCTAAGGGTTTGGTCTGTTCCTTGATCCTCAGTCAGTCAGTTTTGTCCTTTTATTTACACAGATAGAATAGATAGAATATTATCGTTTTTTTCGAGCTTCGCAGTGGTTGAGCGATTGGTAGCTGCCATCTCCTGCCCTTATCCCAATATACTTGGTAAATGCCTCCGTGGTCGTGTGGTTTGGGCATTTGCCTTTTGTGACCCGGTGGTCGTGGGTCCGATTCCCACAGGAAGCATACTTTGTATGTTAATAGAAAGTTGTTTCTAATTTGGCTTGGACATTTCAGGATTGCATCACCTGATTGTCTGATAAAAGGATGAGTCTCAGTTTTGCCCAGCAAAGGCCTCCTTCTGGGCTTTTCAATTTTATTTATTTTTTTGCTTATTCAATGAAAATGCGATAAGCGTTTGTGCGTCGATTATACCCTGTATAGTTGGGAAAAGGCTAGGCAGAAGTTGATTAAGGTTATGGAGCTATAGATGGCGGTCACCCCATTTGAACAGATAGATAATTATTATGTTTGTCAACATAGCTATTTGTATAAAAATAATGCTCTCATTCGATAAGACGTGGAGAGATGACTTAAGTTCCTTCTAATATCGACGTCACATTGCTCACGGATTAATAATAAAATTTACAAGAATCATCACATCACTACATCATCACACATCATCATCATCATCATCATTACATCACATCAGTATTGTACTCGAAAGGATATTCATTTGTCATTGCTAGCCTTGATCTCATCATCATCGGCCTAGCGTTTTCCCAACAAATGTTCGGATCGGCATCCAGTCTAACCTCCACAACCCTGTTAATACTCCGTTATGCGATACCCTTTTGGTAAGACTGGTTGTCAGCCAAATATTATACTTTTATAGATCCGCTTATTTAACACTTCAAGCACAAAGTATAGAGGCAGACTGGGTCTCAATATCTGGGAAAGTTCTAGTTTTAAACATTCTTCTTCTTCTTATCGTGTGGGCAGTAAGGTCTAACGACCCCACACACCCTAGTGTCAGAGTTTCTAAACCGCCGCAAGGGCCTCTGACATGGTTTGACGACCGCCATTTGGCGGCCGGGACCACCGGCTTATACGTGCCTTCCGAAGCACGGAACCATCTTTTTATCAGACAATCAGGTGATTCAAGCCTGCAATGTCCTAACCAAACTGGAAACAACTTCACAAAGTATGCTTCCCGTGGGAATCGAACCCACGACCACCGGGTCACAAGGCAAACGCCTAAACCACTCGACCACGGAGGCAGTTTTAAACATGATGAGCGAGCGAAGTGAGCTGCATGGCGCGGCAAGGGGGGCTGGCGAGCACTACATCCGAATTGGCCGCAGTATAAAAGCTTTGTTGGGGTTAATTTATATCCCGACACGATTAACCAGTAAACGGGTTTTGCCTAGGGGAAACTAGTTTAGCCTAAATCAGGTTTGGTCGGTTACACCTAACTATTATCTTTTGGTATACCAGTATTTCGTTATGTTCTCTTTGTTTTGAGTTCCTGATATTTCGGTGCTGTAGCAAGCACAATTTGCTGAGGAGTTTGTTCCGCCACTTCTTCTTCCCAGTTAAAATACTAGGAAGTGTCGAAGGGTGGGCGTTTTGGGGGACTGTCTCTTGTAAATAAATTTTGACGTTCAAAACGTGCTGGTTATCAGCCTAGTTTGAATAAATGACTTTTTATTTTGATTTCAATTGACAAAAATCACGGATAAGCTGATGTTATTGCGGGTGTGTGTTTATGAGCAGACAAATCGGACTATCTTCTTTTTTGTTAGCGTTAAGGACCGCTACTGCTGTCGCTCACAACTGTATTCTGACAACTTCAGTTTATCCGTGATCATGGTGCTTGCAACAGCGGCGAAATATCACGGTCTCAAACCTATAAAATTTAGTCATCATCTGCCTAGCCTTTTCCCAACTATGTTGGGGTCGGCTTCCAGTCTAACCGGATGCAGCTGAATACCAGTATTTTACATGGAGCGACTGCCTATCTGACCTCCACAACCCAGTTAATGCTGGGTAGGTAAATATCCTTTGGTAAGCACTCAAAACTAATACTAAACATAGTAAATATCCCGTTTTTAATGATAATGATTATATTAAGCCGCTTATTAAAGGTATTTCAACGGTGTGGTATGTAGACATTAGTCCTTATTTATTATATCTATGCATTAGTCGCTTCAAGTCTCCGGTTTGCGTAACTGCATAAGGTCAGTAAACTAGTATGTAAAACAAATGCTTCCTGAATCCTTTAACATGATGATAGACGGAAATAATAGTTTTACCTAAAATGGTGCTTGTTTATCTCAGCTGCGTCAGGATGTACCTAAGTTTGTTTATGTAATTTTTTCTGGTTCATATGGGGTAAATAAACCAAACATCAGACTAACTACAGGTAATAGGTATTATTGCTGGGAACCGTTTTAACATCGATACCCTTTCCGTCCTATAATATAGCGTGCATGCCAAAGATTAAGTGTGACAGAGCTTCGTGAAACAGATTATAAGGTACTAAAAAATTAAGATATTTTATGTCACATAAGGCTACCTGGACACGTATAAAACATCGAGAAAAGGTGCACTGTTCGGGTTGGTCATTTCCTATCTTTCTTATCTTTCTAAGTACATGAAACTGCCGAAATGTGAATGTACTGAGTATCTCTAGCTAACCCTTCAAAAATACAGGTTTAATATTATGTAAAACTTTACGAAATATTACATCGATGGAATGCCTAATAACACCAAACGGCTATCACCTATATACCTTTAATGGCAGAATGCTACATTCACGTATCAACAACGCAACGCATCAGAAGCTGCTGCATTTCTGTGTCGTTTCCTGCATTGCATTGACAAAGTAAAACTATGGTCTAACTGAGGCGAAACCCGCATTAGATGTGGGATGAAATAAGCACACACGTTTGTGAAATATGTTCTCCCGTCGGGCTGCGGGTTGTTCGAAAGAGATACCGCGGCGTCGACACAAAGGGCTAAGAAGGAACATGGGTGTTTTTTAGTCAGTATAAGTCTGACACTCCCTATCGCTCTGCGGGATTAAATAAGCACGCAAGTGTGAAATGTGTTCAAACAGGCGCAAATAATCACGTCAGTTTCTTATCGTTGAAACCATAGATGCACGCAACTGCGTGCGTCGCAACGAACTCGTTTTGTACCGGATTTTTCCGGGTGGGAAATCATCAAATGACTCCTCCCGCTCTGGGCCGAGCGGAAGTGTCAGACTTCTCATCATCATCATTTCAGCCAAAAGACGTCCACTGCTGGACATAGGCCTCCCCCAGGCGTCGCCACATTGACCGGTCCCGTGCGTCTCTCATCCAGCGGGTTCCTGCAACCTTGACCAGGTCATCGGTCCACCTAGTGGGAGGCCTTCCAACGCAACGTCTTCCGGTTCGCGGTCGCCATTCCAGAACTTTTCGGCCCCATCGGCCATCCGTTCTGCGAGCAATGTGCCCTGCCCATTGCCACTTAAGTCTGGCGATTCTTCGGGCTACGTCGGTAACCTTGGTTCTCATGCGGATGTCCTCATTTCTGATTCGATCACGCAAGGAAACTCCGAGCATAGCCCTCTCCATTGCCCTTTGGGTGACTTTGAGCTTTCTGATGAGGCCCATTGTGAGCGTCCACGTTTCGGTCCCGTATGTAATCACTGGCAACACACACTGGTCATAGACTTTCGTCTTGAGACACTGGGGTAAGTTGGACGAGAAGATACCGCGCAACTTTCCGAACGCTGCCCAGCCGAGTCGGATTCGACGATTGACCTCTTTCTCGAAGTTAGATCTACCCAACTGGACCGTTTGTCCCAGGTAGACATAATCGTCCACAACTTCGAGCGTAAAGTCTCCGATCTTGATAGAAAGAAAGAAAGAAAATAAATTTATTTGACACACGCCACAAGTTCACACAACAAAAAATATATAAAAATTAAACTAAAAACTAAACAGAAAAATAATAATATTGTGTGTCTCGCGGCTGCGCCAAATAGGCCAGCAGGAGCCTAGGAGGGCTAGGAGTGGGTGTTACATGAACATTCAACATAACCTTGGTTTTGTCCATGTTCATTTTAAGACCCACTCTTTCGGAAGCTCTACTGAGGTCATCGAGCATTGCACTGAGGTCTTCCATGGTCTCAGCCATGACCACTATATCGTCGGCAAACCGAAGGTGAGTGATGTACTCGCCGTTGACGTTGATGCCAAGTCCTCTCCAATCCAGAACCTTGAAGATATCCTCCAATGCAGCGGTAAACAGTTTCGGAGATATGACGTCTCCCTGTCTCACACCGTGCAGAAGGATAGGTTCCGAGGTCTGGTCCTGAAGTCGGACTGACATGGTGGCGTTTTTGTACAAACACTTCAACACCTCGATGTACCGGTAGTCGATTTGGCACCGTTGGAGAGACTGCAGCACAGCCCAAGTCTCGATCGAATCGAAGGCTTTCTCGTAGTCCACAAACGCTAAACAGAGAGGCAGGTTATACTCTTCGGTCTTCTGTATAACCTGCCGCAGCGTATGTATGTGGTCTACGGTACTGAAGCCTTTTCGGAATCCGGCTTGTTCGGGAGGCTGGAAATCGTCAAACCTGCGTGCGAGACGATTCGTGATGACTCTTGAAAACAACTTGTAGACATGGCTTAGAAGTGAGATGGGCCTATAGTTCTTCAACCGGGCATTGTCACCCTTTTTGAAGAAGAGCACCACCACACCCCTGCACCAAGCCTGTGGCGTTTTCCCCTCGAGTATGACGGAATCAAACAGCTTCTGTAGGGCCTTAAGGACCGGTTTGCCACCCGCCTTCAGAAGTTCAGCCGTAATTCCGTCATCACCCGGCGCCTTGTTGTTTTTAAGCTGTTTCAGAGCCATCCTAATCTCGTACAGGCTGACATCCGGGATGTCTTCGGTATAGTGTCGGGTCAATCTAGCTCTGGGGTCTTTCGCTAGATTTTCGACGGGTTGACTAGTTGACGTGTACAGCTGCCCATAAAAACTCTCGATCTCCCTCAGAAGCTCCGGTTTGGCGGACACGATCCTGCCATCGTCGGTCTTCAGTTTCGTGAGCTGGCTCTGCCCAATAGCCAGATCTCTTGCAAATACCTAGGAGCCTTTGTTGCGTTCAATCGCGTCTTTAATACGCTCGGTATTAAAGCGGCGCAGGTCGCTCTTCAAGGATTTGGAGATCTGTCTATTGAGCTGCCGGTATTGCCGAGCTTCGTCTGAAGACTGCAGGATCATGTCACGCCGCTCCTTCATGAGCCTGAGAGTGTGATCTGAGAGTTTTTTGATCTTGTTTGTACGACGTATCTTAAAAAATTTAGATCCAGTCGTATGGACAGTTTCCACGAACCCGTCGTTGTAATCGTCCACTGAGCTTCCTAGGCATGCGAAGCGATTCTGGAGTTCAAGTTGAAAGCTCTCGGGGTTTTGGATTTGGATCTGTGCTGGACGGAGCGTAGACTTCATCAGTCGTGACCTTTCTAGCTTTATATTGATGTTCAATGTGCCTCTTACCATGCGGTGATCGCTTCCGGTTTTCACCGAATTGATCACAGAGACATCATTGAACATTTGCTTGTTGGTAGACATGATGAAGTCAATCTCATTTTTAGTCGCACCATCGGGGCTCTGCCAGGTCCACTTCCTGTGCTCACGTTTTTTGAAGAAGGAGTTCATCATAAAGAGGCCCTCCTTCTCCATAAAACTGGCCAGTTGGTGACCCCGGTGGTTCCGAAGTCCAATCCCAAATTGCCCCACTTGCTGCTCATCCTCGCTTCGTTTGCCCAGTTTCGCGTTGAAGTCCCCCATGACAACGGTGAAGTAAGTTCTGAAACCATGCATGGCTTTAGAAATATCCTCATACATGGTTTCTACTTCATCGTCGGGGTATGCCGAGGTCGGGGCGTAGACCTGTATGACCTTCAGCGAATATCTTGCAGATATTCTGAGTATAAGGTACGCCACCCTGTTCGACACACTCTCGATCTTCACCACGTTGTTCACGAGAGACTTGTGGATGATAAACCCAACACCACCCTGTGACTGCCGGTCTCCCTCTCGGAAGTAGAGCAGGTTGCCGGATTTCAGGATTATCGTGTCCTCCCCCTCTCTTCGGACTTCAGATAATCCGACAATACTCCATCGCAGCCTGCTTAATTCTTCCTCGAGTTCCGCCAGCTTCTCGTCGGCCCGGAGTGTGCGCGTGTTATATGTTACCAGGTCCAGTCGTCGGTATGTTTGGTAGCCGGATCCCGTCCGGGGATTCTTAGCACCCCTTGCCACGCCGTTGCCTCGACCGCTACCGTAGCCGAGGGTAGACGGGCTGCCGGGTACTAAGGGCCTGTTTTGTTTAACGCTCATCATTTTTTGGGGGGGTTTGCCATAATCGCCACGCTTGGCAGGCGGGTTGGCGATCGCAGTATGGTTGTTATAGAGGCACAGAGAACGCTGCTGCCCATTCTCTGGTCAGACTCAGAGTCAGACTTCTACTGACTAAAAATCACCCATATACCTTCTTAGCCCTTTGTGTTCGGGGCCGCTCTTTCGAACTATCCAGCAGCTCCGACAGGCGTCGGCCCTTGCAGGCCCCTGCAATGTTGCTGACATCTCTTAGAGGCGCGCGTGGAACACAAACGCCCCGTCAACACAGCCTATCATCGTCATAGGACGGGCGCTCGGTGAGTTAGCCCATCACTCACCCTCTACATGTCCGGGAGTAGCCAGATCTTGATAAATGTTGATATCCCAGTGACGCGAAAAAAATATATTTGTTAACTTTGCCCCACACTAGGAATTTCTCCTGTATCGTGGGTGTGTTTACAAACATTTAAACTCGCATACACAAACCAAACATGCAGACCCGAAACAACTATCTGTAGGCCATACAATTAATATTTGTTCCGTGATGCGGGGATCAAACCCGCGACACGGAGCGCAGCACTCCAATCGCTCAGCCACTGCACCGTTCCAGTAAAATAAAAGGCCTGGACCACAGAAGTTAGTTGACACAATCATGTGTACGAATTTCGTTCCCAAAACCGCGCTATTCGCGTCAGTTAGACCTAGGCTTAACATAGCCATGTTGAAAGCTCAGTGTTTCTCGATTTAACCGACATATTGCGAACACAAAAGAACTGTTTCTACTTCGATAAGCATAGCTAGTATGTAAATGTTAACAGGCGATTTTGACTGGAGGTAACTAAGTCTTGGACTGCGGGTTGTTCGCAAGAGATACTGCGGCCTCGACATAAAGGGCTAAGAAGGAACATGGGTGAGAAATGTGCCAAATTCGACCAATCATAGGAAGGGCGAAAGACCAGATGTAACTGTGATTGGTCGAATTTATCACATCTCTCCGCTTGGCACATTTCCGCTTTGGTGGAGTCCCGCCCAAACTCTTTGCTTACAGTCGTGTTGTTATGTCGAAAACAAGCCCTAATGTAATAATATTAGATGGATCCTAAATAAATCTATATAAATAAAGAGAGAAGTCCTGACTGACTGAATGACTGACTGACTGACTGACTCATCAACGCCCAGCCCAAACCCTTGGACCTAGAAAGCTGAAATTTTGCACAGAGGTTCCTTTTATAATGTAGACAAGGAATAAGAAGGATTTTTCGAAATTCAACCCCTAAGGAATTTAAATAGGGGATGAAAGTTTGTATGGAAAATCGACATTTTCACGCGGGCGAAGCCGCTGGCAAAAGCTAGTACCTAATAAAATCCCACTGTAATTGGTATAAGACGTTAAGTATCTACTTTGAGGTCATCATCTGCCTAGCCTTTTCTCAACTATGTTGTGGTCGGCTTCCAGTTTTACTGGATTTAGCTGACAACCAGTATTTTACAAGGAATTACTGTCTCATCATTTCATCATTTCAGCCGAAAGACGTCCACTGCTGGACATAGGCCTCCCCTAAGTGTAATTTTTGCTTAGGGGGGGTTTACCATAATCGCCACGCTTGGCAGGCGGGTTGGCGATCGCAGTACGGTCGATACAAAAAGCACAGAGAACGCTGCTGCCCATTCTCTGGTACATCCCTTAGTCGCCTCTTACGACACCCACGGGAAGATATGGGATGGTGCTATTCTTTGCGTCCGACACCATACGGAAATTACTGTCTACCTGACCTTTACAACCCAGGTACAGGATAATACGGTACCCCTTTGTAAGACTTGTTGTCAGACTCGGGCAACTGACTACTGGTAACGACTGTCAAAGATGTACAAATGACAACCGGAACAAACAGCTTAACGAGCTTTCTGAGGCTCGGACAAAATGGGTGGTTACCCATCTATGGACCAACCTACACAAGAGAGGCTTAACCTGAATATCAACCCCCGTAACTGTTATTATATAGCCACGAGCTCCTCTAAGTATCAAAAAAACTTTTTTGGTGGTTTGGGACATTATCAAATAACCCCTCCCGCTCTTGGGCAGAGCGAAAGGAAGTGTCAGACTTCTACTAACTAAAAAACTGGCCAAGTGCGAGTCGGACTCGCACATGAAGGGTTCCGTACCAAATCGGTATGCTATAATAATTTATACAATTTCTTCTATGGGCCAATGAAACTTGACCTCTAGATTGTATAGGCGCTCATACGATTCAGGGACCAAATTATATTGGTTAACTGCTGTTTCCATCTGTTGTTTCCATTCAAGTTCAAAATGATTTTCCAAGAAAGTCCTTATAAAGTTCTACTTTTCAGATTTTTTTCATATTTTCTAAACTTATGGTTCAAAAGTTAGAGGGGGGGGGACGCATTGATTTTTTCTTTCGGAGCGATTATTTCCAAAATTATTGACTTTATCAAAAAATGATTTTAGTAAACCCCTATTCATTTTTAAATACCTTTCCAACAATATATCACACGTTAGGGTTGAAATTAAAAAAAAAATCACTTCCCACTTTACATATAGGGGGGCTATCCTAATAAAACATTTTTTTCCAATTTTTATTTTACCACTTTGTCGGCGTGATTGATACACATATTGGTACCAAATTTCAGCTTTCTAGTGCTAACGGTCACAGAGATTAAGCGAGGACGGACGGACGGACAGACAGACATGGCGAAACTATAAGGGTTCCTAGTTGACTACGGAACCCTAAAAACCACCCATGTTCCTTCTTAGCCCTTTATGTCGAGGCCGCGGTATCTCTTGCGAACAATCCGCAGCCACGACGGGTCTAAGTATCTACTTTGGTGTGGAATTCCTTCTTTTCTTTCCTTTTAAAAACTTGTCCCCACACTAGGAATTTCTCCTGTATTGTGGGTGCGTTCACAGACATTTAAACTCACATACACAGACACCCAGACTCGAAACAACTACCTGTAGGCCATACAAATAATTAGTTCCGTGCGGAGATCGAACCAGCGATACGTGCCGTCAAGATTATATTTTACTAGCCGTTGCCAGAGGCTTCGCCCGCTACAACTCAAAAATTATCCCACGGGAAGATACAATCGGGTTAAAAACAATCCTATGTATTAATCCAGGTTATAAACTATCTGCGTATCAAATTTTATCTAAATCCGTTCAATATTTTTTGCGTGAAAGAGTAACAAAGATCCATCCATCCATACATACTTACAAACTTTAGTAGGATTCTATTAGATTTTATTTAGAAGCTTTTAGTAAACTTATATTTTACTTGACAAAGATACGGTTTTCCTATAAAATATCCGGGTGAATTTCCCAAATGACTTATTTTTTTGTCTTCGGTGAAATTAGTATTTGAAAAAAGGAATGTTGTTCTGAATTTTTTTTTTAGTATTCAATAGATAGTTATTGCGTTGTGGCAAAAATATAATTTACCTAGGACTATTACAAAGGTAGAAAATATATACATAAACCTCTATTTTTTTCAAATCGGTGCTGTCCCTCTACTTTTTTTACAAACAAAAAGCTTATATACACTAATAAAAATAAGTAAGTTAAGGATATAACTTATTCTATTTCATAGAATATTAGTTATATTATTAATATATAACATATTTTATTACATAATTAACGATTATTATTACTGAGAGGCACAAACGTACTTGTCCTGCGAAATGTTCTCATATCGCTGGACAAAAGTAATTTAAACCTAACTTTACATCGACGAGTCCGACAGCGTCCCCACCCCAATTTTATTTCTCTCGTTAGTGTGTGCTAGTGCGCAGTCAAGACGGACGTGTGTCAAATCGCTGCATATTCCCGCCAATAACGTAAGTACGCCATTTCAGTTGCTCCCGGACAATTATTTTATATTATCGGTGGTTGCATTTTTCTAGTGTAATGAGTAGTTTCATTATTGTTGTTTGGTTCTAACAGAGGTAGTAAGTGAATTAGCTTCATTGACTGTTATTGAATTTATCCTAGATATTATGCATTTTTTCTAATTTTCTAAAAATTGTGTTATTTCTCACGTCGCTGTTCTCATATCGCTGTAATCGGTGGTCTTTATTACCACCGATGTGATAATTTACACCGAAATGATGAGAAAAAATCAATCGGTGTCTTATATCTAATATCGGTGTTTTGATTCATGATCAACGCACAGTTTTGTCACATCGGTGGATTGCTTTATCATATCGGTAGATATTTTATCATCTCGGTGAGTCGTTTTATCATATCGGTAGATCCCGTGTCATTTCGTTAAGTATGTAAGGTACCTACTAACTATTTACTGTTTGATGTTCAAAGGTGAATAGATTATCATATCGCTGGATATGTACATCATTTCGGTGGATAAACTTATCATATCGGTGTACAGAAAAATAATCGGTGCCGGTTTATCATATCGGTGGAAACCAGAATTCAAACTGAATTTTCTCTTTAGTCTTAAATGTTACGTTGATGATATTAAATTTGGGGATATTTGATATCCTAAAGATTACATAAAACCTGAAAAATATAAAAAAATAACATAAATGAAAAAGTTCACCGATATGATAAAAAAAATGGCATTTGTTGAAATTCACCCATCCGTATTATTTTAGAAGATATAATTTACTGGACATCACAGTTGCAATTTCGACCAAGATGTTATATGAGAAATTCCCTTTACATTTTTTGCATCAACTGGGTATTGAACCCAGGTAATCCAGTTCTGCAGTCCTGTTTGTTGGCACGGCCCTAATGGGCTACCCCTTCGGGCTGTCGCA
Source organism: Diarsia dahlii (assembly GCA_949775195.1). Taxonomy (NCBI): domain Eukaryota; kingdom Metazoa; phylum Arthropoda; class Insecta; order Lepidoptera; family Noctuidae; genus Diarsia; species Diarsia dahlii. The sequence continues at coordinate 11,342,656 of OX459218.1, read as the reverse complement.
AACACCAACTTTTTAACAAAGTTCCAATATTTGCGTATTTTTTACATAATATCACGCCTGTAATCCCCGAAGGGTTAGGTAGTGCCCACACTAACTTCATTCTTAAGTCTCTTGTAATAAGAGGCGAGCCTATTGTCATCAACCGCGCACAAATCTAGACTCAGTGCAGAAATTTCTGATGGAAAAACCCACACTTGTCAGACCCGGGAATCAAACCACCACTAGACTAGAGAAGTATTACTCGTAATAGAAAACAATAATTAAATAGACGTGCGAATAAAATTCCTATTTCTTAACAAAAAAAAAATCAAACCTTATTTCACCGTTTCCAAAAAAAAAAAGGCCACAATGTGTCTACAGCTTCCAAATTCAAACTTACTACTGACACGGTACTGCTAACTTTTAAAACCGAACAACGAAAACCAAGAACCGAGAACCGATCACTTTCCTATATCTTATTTTTTTTTTAAATCACAAGTTCACTATACTCACTCGAAATCTCGAAGTTTCTCAAAGAAAGTCACGTCAAACTAAGAAAAGTAAACAGTATTTTATAGTAATATTTTATTTCGAACGTACGTCCGTCCGTTTGCGCGAACTGACTTGGTATGTACCGTGTTTTTCTTGCACCTATGTTATAAGCGCGCGAAAGTGTTTATAAATGCGACCTACCACGGTCCAGTTGCAAGAATGAGGAATATTTCGCAAGAAACGTCATTTTTTTAATGCATTTAGGTCCTGTGAAAGTTTTCCTAGAAAATTTAGCTACTGCCCCCGTAAAACAGTTGGTTAATAAAAGCATAAAATCACGCCTTTAATCCCCGAAGGGTCAGGCAGAGACGTACCTAATAGTGCACCCATTCACCAGTTTTATTTGAGTCCCATGTAATACTATTGGCCTCAAACATCAAATTCAGACTCTAAACTGGTAAGTTGGGTAACTTAATAAATCTAAGTTACTAGAAATCAAGGAATATAAAATGAAAATAGATTTTTCTTGTTCAGTACAAAAATGAGAAAATCTGACCACACTTTTTACGTTTTACTAAATATGGTTATGGTTAATTTGATTAGTAAATCTGATACACTATATTTTGAGCTGTCACAAGATATGCCACATTTTGGCTTAGCATAATCAGCCTATAATTTTCCCACTGTTGGACACAGGCCTCCTCTCTGAGAGGGAATGAGCTGTAATCCACCAGTTTTGTAAATATCACGTCTTCGAATTTTTGTTTCTAGGACATGCCGACTTCCTTAGGCTGTATAACTACACCGTATTGGTGGCAGAAGTGGTGACATAAATTACACTAAGTAAAGCACCTGGTTTCAAACCCACGACTTACTACTCGTTAGTTAGGGCCGCCACCACTAGGCCACTGTAAATTTGCCCTCATTTTCATCTGCATTCGTAATTTTTGCGTGTCGAAGGCAATCTTAATTGTGTCAACCCAGAACTGAGCCACTATTTTGACGCCTGTAGCAGCGTCCATCAGTTCCTGTAATGAACAAACCACAGGACACGCACGACACGATATTACCTAAAGTGGAGTTGGACAGGATAGGTATCTGGCTAGACGTGGGGATGGCCGATGGAGTAAGATTCTAACCGAATGGTGGCTAATGTTGGGTCAGAGAAACTAGGGCTGTCCAAAAGCGCGTCGGGTCGACGATATTGTCAAGAACGCGGGAAGTGGATGGATGAGGGACGCACAGATCAGAAAGGATTGGTAGAAAAAAGGGGAGGCCTATACCCAACAATGGGTGATTCCGGGCTGAAGTGATGATGATGCTGATGGAACAGCTCCACAATCACACTACAAGGAAAGAGTCATTATAATGAATCTTCACCTGAACAGGTTTTCCTTGCTACGAATTTTAAGCTTTCAAAGTCATATAATATTCAATATTTCACCTTATTCTATACAGTCACTAAAATTTTCGCGGTTAGACTAATAACTTTTACAATTTTTTACAATTTGCTTTTAAAATGAGTAGTTTTTCTTAGTTTATTATTTTAATATACTAGGTATCATTAAACGCAGCGTTAGATGCCCTCTAGCTCGATGGATCACCAATTTTCAAAAGGTTGTTGATCAACTCTGAATACTGCAGAGGGTGATAAAGCAGTTTGGAAATGTAAAATATCCAGCCATGTAAACTTGCTTAAAAGAAAGAAAACAAAACAAATTTATAAAATAAGAGATTTGGAAATAATCTAATGACTCCTCCCGCTCTGGGCAGAGCGGTAGGGAGTGTCGGACTTCTACTGACTAAAAACCTTCCATGTTCCTTCTTATCCCTTTGTGCCGAGGCCGCGTATCTCTTTCGAACAACCCTTCCATGTTGCTGACATCTCATAGAGGCGCGCGTGGAACACGAACGCGCCGTCGACACGGCCTGTCGTCGTCATAAGACGGACTGAGGGCGAGAGATATCGTAACATCGCACCACAACGCATTTTCCATACGATGCTTCCCGGTGTCCACCACTCACTTGTTCAAAAGTGGTGTCCCATTTCTAAAATTAGTGTCGCTGCATTTAGGGACCCCGTGAATTCATCATCATCATCATCAGCCTATAATATGGGAACATTATTACTGCAGGGACTCGTCTAAGGAGCGGGATTTTTAGAAATTGCTTTGCTGTCCACCAGTGGTAGACCAGCCGGTGGTGGACACCGCGAAGCATCTTTTGGACGATGCTTCATGCGCTGTTGGCAAACAGCCCCTATATCTCTGCATGTTGCTGTAACATTTAAAAAAAGTATCACAGATGACTTAAACACACCAGATACATTTTTAGACATAGGCCCCTAGCACACGGCGTATTTTAAACGCGCAGATGACGCGTTGGTGACGCGCGTACCCGCTTCAAACGAGACTTCTAAGCACACGGAGCGATCGTAAAACGCGCGTCGTCGGCGCGTTTAAAATACTTCGTGTGCTAGGGACCATAATATTGGCTAAGACTCATAAAATAAGGTACAAATACAAATAATATAATTATGCACCAAAACGTACCTAGCAACGATAAAATTGTTATCAACAAGAAAATAAATCCGCTAAAACTAATCTGAGCATCGGCCTCCCGCGAACTGATTAACATCATCTAATCTATGTATAATAACGCGCAAAACATAAGACGTAGATTATGTACAATTAAATAGTTAAATGAATAATGGCTGATAAAGAAAAGTATTTTTTATAAGATAGTATCCAAGTACATTTAGCGGACAATTTCTTGTATGTCACACTTACTTCATTTTTACACGTTTACTTTTTGTTTTTCGTTACATTTTTCGCAGGTTTTCATACGTTATAATATAATGTAAAAATTATAATATTAAAAGTCGTAAAAGTGTGGGTACGTGAGCCCATCTAGTCCAGCAAATTTCAACTCCTAGACAGCAAGATACAATCTCTGGCGGGAACGGTCCAAACCAACTGACAACTTTTAACGATCTATTTGAAAAACTTCTACCTGGGTACACGTTGCCGTAGCCGACTTGAAAAACTCTTAACCCACTTCAAAACAAATGCATTCAAACAAAGACAATCTCTGCTGATGGGAATTCATGGAGGGCTCAGATCTTTATATGGAGGGTGGAAGACCATCAAATGACTCCTCCCGCTCAGGGGCAGAGTGGTAGGGAGTGTCCAACTTCAACTGACTAAAAACCGCCCATGTTCTTCCCTTTCGAACAACCCACAGCCCCGACGGGTTCATGGAGGGCTCAGACCTCAAGTGCGTATGTTGCGTCTCCTCACGGACAACGGTCCACCTTCCGCCTTGCACCGCAATCCCTATCACCTGCGCATTTTATGATCTATTTACTGCGGAGTTCCCGTGACTGAGTTTTGAGACAATATTTTATTTATTTATTTGAACTTCATGTACAAGATTGGTACATAGTGGAACATAATATAATATATCTGCTATCGTCGTGGTCGATTTTCAATGTATTTTACTGTATATACTTACATATTTCAATTGACACATGTTCGACGTACTTAAGATCACTTTGAGGAAGTCCCGAATAACTTTGATATGTAATTTGAATAATGATTAATTTGTAATTGTCCCATTTCTCAAAATCTCAATATATTCATTAATCAGCTGGAACAGGTGGTTACTAAATATTGAAATAAATAAATGGCTTAGACATCAACAGTTTCAACACACACTCATTCGTAATAGACATCATGTCTCATGCTGCACTCAGGGAGTTTTAATGATTACTTAGGGCCTAAGTCTTAGGCCATCACTTAGTAAAGGTTTTGACAGTTTTGTCATACAAAAGTATGTCAAATCTTTACTAAGTGACGGCTTAAGTTATCGTTAAATATCTTTGAGTACCGCAGTAAATGAGATAGATAACATAATCAAAATTAATGGTTTAATGGCTTAATGGTTTCGTAGTCAAAAGCGTTTAAGATGAACGACATTAAAATCGCATTCTTGTTTGAGGCAAGTCATCCTTCCCGTCGGGGCCGCGGATTTTTGTACTAGATGACGTGGCCTCGGCGCAAGGGCAAAGAAGGAACATGGGTTCGGTTTTTAGTCAGTAGAAGTCTGACACTCCCCTTCGGTCTGCCCAAGAGCCACCCACCAAAAAAAAAAAAAAAACGCAAGTCATCCTTGCAAGTAACATTAAATTCCTTGTTTCCAAGCTCGTGAGAAGCGGCCTTATCTGTAAAGAATAAGACAACGCCTCTCGCCGATTATTGGCATACTTGTATAGAGACGTGCGTGTTATGGGCCGAACATAATAATTGCCGTCGAATGCCATCGTTGCGGCCGAAAATTTTTGTGATTGATTTTGTGCCGAATTTTAAGCGATTCCAAAAAAAGGAGGGGGTTGTCAATTCGTTTGTAATGTACTTTCGGAAGTCGGTGGCAAAAAAGTCAATGAATAAAGTAAAATGTGTTACACAACCTGTATAACTTTATCGCTTTTCCACACTGTAATTACAATTAGATTTAAACAATACTTTTTTAAGACGTCATGCATGGTAACCCTGCAGAATTATAGTAGTAGTAAGTAACGAATAATAAATATGACACAAAACATTAATTTGTTTCATCATCATCATTTCAGCCGAAAGATGTCTACTGTTGGATATAGGCCTCTTCCAAGTATCACCACATTCAAGGTATTATTTATTTACTGAGTGCAAATTATACCACTACTATTTACTAAGTTTTCTAAGTAACATTTGTCCGCAAAGTTAGAATTATGGATATATGTATTATGGCCATAGCAGACATTAGTTTTTAAGAAAAACATCATGAGTGAAATAAGGGCAACATTATCCGCACGCGGTCATTACAGGTAAAGTAAACCACAACTCATCACTACATAAAAAAAAATTGTATAAAAAACTAAAACCCGACTACCAATAAAATCGCAGACAGTAAAACCGCAGTCTTAAAAGTAGAATATAATTCTTAAATTAATTTTAGTAAATAACTTAATAATGAGTAAAATTATTATAGAGGACAGCCGTAGTCGCATGCCACTGATACCTGATGCTCCTTCATGGCGTTCTCATTGATACAGAAGTTAGCTGCTAGCTGCCATCGCCGTATCTACAAATTTCTCAAATATCCCGAACAAAAACAATGATCGCAATGACGGGGATGACCGGTGCCTTTCAGCTTCATTAAGGATATTTTTACATCCTTTGTAACCAGAAAGTTCCCAGGTATAATCCAGAAAAAAAAACTGATCGCAATGACGTATTTTAACCGACTTCCAAAAAGGAGGAAGTTCTCAATTCGTCGACACATTTTCTTTTTCGGATGTCTCCGTCATTATTGAACCTGTTCCTAATTTTTTTTTTCCGACTCTTTTGAATAACTCTTCTATTTTCTCGAGGTGGTCCCATTTTAGGAAAACGCAAGCCAAATGATAAAATTGAAGAGAGGCCGAAAATTATAAGCCGAAGGATATTTTTCAAAGGCGCTTCTTCACGGTTTTACAACACTAGTGGTACGATTATAAACAATGTATTGGGTCCTTGCCCTTTCTCCATTAATTGTTGACATACAACTCGAATAATAGTAACTTTGTAACTACGTGGCTGTTACTAAGAAATACCTGTTGGAAAACCCACGAAAAACCCAATAATACTTTGGCCGACACGGGAATCGAAACCAGGGCTTCCTGCTTAGCAGTCGCGCTTGTGATGACTAGACCAACGGGCAGTCTAGGTTCATGTCTGGTTGATGGCAATAGGCTCGACCCCTTAATAGGGGTTAATTCCCATGTAATCATGGGAATTAAACTTAACTAACAAAATGTGTGTAGGTACTATAGGTACACGGGCTTGTGGACGGTGAGTAATGGCCTAGCTCATCGTCTGTCCGTCCGTTTTATGACAACGGCAGGTTGTGTCGACGGCGCGTTCGTGTTCCACAAGCGCCTCAAAGAGATGTCAGCAACATTGAAGGGGCACGCAAGGGCCGACGCCCGTAGGGGCTGCTGTGGCTTCGAAACAGATATTGCGGCCTCGACACAAAAGGCTAAGAAGGTACATGGGTGGTTTTAGTCTGTAGAAGTCTGACACTCTCCACCGCTCTGTCAAGAAAGGTACTATATATACTTTATTTTTTTTTTATTTTTTTTTATTTTTTGATCGATGACTAAGATTTTGTTCGACCAGTAGCAACCTGGACAGCACTGTCTCTGGCCTCATTCATGTCCTGGAGCGTGCAGTTTGTTGACGGGCAAGAGAGGAGGTGTGATAAATTCTGTTTTGGGGCTCCACACTCGCATTTCCCGAGCTACATCTTTTTTTCCTGCTCTAGGCGGAGCGGAAGTGATAGTGTCAAACTTCTACTGACTAAAAACCAGTCATGTTCCTTCTAAGCCCATTGTGTTTCAGGGCCACGGCATTTCTTTTGAACAACCCGCGGCTTCGGTAGCCGTCGTCGGTCCCTTCTATGTTCCTGACATCTCTTGGAGACGCACGTGGACAGCCAGCAGTATTGCCAGCGGTATTGCCCGCGGTATTGCCAGCGGTATTGCCAGCGGTATTGCCAGCAGTATTGCCAGCGGTATTGCCAGCAGTATTGCCAGCGGTATTGCCAGCAGTATTGCCAGCGGTATTGCCAGCAGTATTGCCAGCGGTATTGCCAGCAGTATTGCCAGCAGTATTGCCAGCAATATTGCCAGTAGTATTGCCAGCGGTATTGCCAGCGGTATTGCCAGCAGTATTGCCAGCGGTATTGCCAGCGGTATTGCCAGCGGTATTGCCAGCAGTATTGCCAGCGGTATTGCCAGCAGTATTGCCAGCGGTATTGCCAGCGGTATTGCCAGCAGTATTGCCAGCGGTATTGCCAGCAGTATTGCCAGCGGTATTGCATGCGGTATTGCCAGCAGTATTGCCAGCGGTATTGCCAGCAGTATTGCCAGCGGTATTGCCAGCAGTATTTCCAGCGGTATTGCCAGCAGTATTGCCAGCGGTATTGCCAGCAGTATTGCCAGCGGTATTGCCAGCAGTATTGCCAGCGGTATTGCCAGCAGTATTGCCAGCGGTATTGCCAGCAGTATTGCCAGCAGTATTGACAGCGGTATTGGCAGCGGTATTGGCAGCGGTATTGCCAGCAGTATTGCCAGCGGTATTGCCAGCAGTATTGCCAGCGGTATTGCCAGCAGTATTGCCAGCGGTATTGCCAGCAGTATTGCCAGCAGTATATTCTTTCTTCTTCTTTCTTCGCTAGCTTGACTGCTTCGCCGAAGGAGAACTAGGTACCCCTAAAATGGCCTCAGGCTAGCTGCATGAAACATTTCTATGTTCATAATGATAATAATTGATTATGTTTTGCATGCCTAAATCTCGGCAGAACATGGAGAACTTACTTCTATCACAACATCTACAGGGTGTAAATTAACCATTCACGAAGTCAACCTTGAGCATCCTGTACATGAAACTAAGCGGTATTGCCAGCAGTATTGCCAGCGGTGTTGCCAGCGGTATTGCCAGCGGTATTGCCAGCGGTATTGCCAGCGGTATTGCCAGCGGTATTGCCAGCGGTATTGCCAGCAGTATTGCCAGCAGTATTGCCAGCAGTATTGCCAGCAGTATTGCCAGCAGTATTGCCAGCGGTATTGCCAGCAGTATTGCCAGCGGTATTGCCAGCGGTATTGCCAGCAGTATTGCCAGCGGTACTGCCAGCAGTATTGCCAGCGGTATTGCCAGCAGTATTGCCAGCGGTATTGCCAGCAGTATTGCCAGCGGTACTGCCAGCAGTATTGCCAGTGGTATTGCCAGCAGTATATTCTTTCTTCTTCTTTCTTCGCTAGCTTGACTGCTTCGCAGAAGGAGAACTAGGTACCCCTAAAATGCCCCTCAGGCTAGCTGCATGAAACATTTCTTTGTTCATAATGATAATAATTGATTATGTTTTGCATGCCTAAATCTCGGCAGAACATGGAGAACTTACTTCTATCACAACATCTACAGGGTGTAAATTAACCATTCACGAAGTCAACCTTGAGCATCCTGTACATGAAACTAAGCGGTATTGCCAGCAGTATTGCCAGCGGTATTGCCAGCAGTATTGCCAGCGGTATTGCCAGCAGTATTGCCAGCAGTATTGCCAGCGGTATTGCCAGCGGTATTGCCAGCGGTATTGCCAGCGGTATTGCCAGCAGTATTGCCAGCAGTATTGCCAGCAGTATTGCCAGCGGTATTGGCAGCGGTATTGCCAGCAGTATTGCCAGCGGTATTCCCAGCAGTATTGCCAGCGGTATTGCCAGCGGTATTCCCAGCAGTATTGCCAGCGGTATTGCCAGCGATATTGCCAGCTGTATTGCCAGCGGTATTGTCAGCAGTATTGCCAGCAGTATATTCTTTCTTCTTCTTTCTTCGCTAGCTTGACTGCTTCGCCGAAGGAGAACTAGGTACCCCTAAAATGGCCTCAGGCTAGCTGCATGAAACATTTCTATGTTCATAATGATAATAATTGATTATGTTTTGCATGCCTAAATCTCGGCAGAACATGGAAAACTTACTTCTATCACAACATCTACAGGGTGTAAATTAACCATTCACGAAGTCAACCTTGAGCATCCTGTACATGAAACTAAGCGGTATTGCCAGCAGTATTGCCAGCAGTATTGCCAGCGGTATTGCCAGCAGTATTGCCAGCGGTATTGCCAGCAGTATTGCCAGCGGTATTGCCAGCAGTATTGCCAGCGGTATTGCCAGCAGTATTGCCAGCGGTATTGCCAGCAGTATTGCCAGCGGTATTGCCAGCAGTATTGCCAGCAGTATTGCCAGCAGTATTGCCAGCAGTATTGCCAGCAGTATTGCCAGCAGTATTGCCAGCGGTATTGGCAGCGGTATTGCCAGCAGTATTGCCAGCGGTATTGCCAGCGGTATTGCCAACGGTATTGCCAGCGGTATTGCCAGCGGTATTGCCAGCGGTATTGCCAGCGGTATTGCCAGCAGTATTGCCAGCAGTATTGCCAGCAGTATTGCCAGCAGTATTGCCAGCAGTATTGCCAGCAGTATTGCCAGCAGTATTGCCAGCGGTATTGCCAGCAGTATTGCCAGCGGTATTGCCAGCAGTATTGCCAGCAGTATTGCCAGCAGTATATTCTTTCTTCTTCTTTCTTCGCTAGCTTGACTGCTTCGCAGAAGGAGAACTAGGTACCCCTAAAATGCCCCTCAGGCTAGCTGCATGAAACATTTCTATGTTCATAATGATAATAATTTATTATGTATTGCATGCCTAAATCTCGGCAGAATATGGAGAACTTACTTCTATCACAACATCTTCAGGGTGTAAATTAACCCTTCACGAAGCCAACCTTGAGCATCCTGTACATGAAACTAAGTACTCCTACGCAAATTTTTTTGCGGTCAAAAATCACATTTTACGGTATAGCTTAATGTAGCACTCTTAAAACATTGTGCTAGTGAATGCTTTAAATAGTAAACGGGTCATGGAGCTGTGAAAAATTTGTAACTTTGATCCCCAATATCTGTGAGAGTCAAAATGGCGGGTGTAGAAATATTACGACCGTGTCTTGTGTTTATCGCGTTTACATAAACACAAGACACGGTTGTAATATTTCTCAGGATCTATCCAAGTGATCAAGTGGATTTTTGTTTTTACTTGAGGTACTTTATAGGTAAATTTTTTCAGTGTAATTATATTTTAGGAGTAATTGTTAAATAATAAAATATTACAGAACACCCGCCATCTTGATGTCAATATGGCGGGTGTATCTTAATTTTGTAATAACTCCGTTCTGAAGGAGGTACAGATTTTTCAGAGCAAGGTACAGAATAGTACATTTTAGATAGATTTTTATGGTAAGTAGTATAATTTGATTCGCTATGGTACACCCGCCATTTTGACTCTCACCAATATCTCCGTAACTACCCCTTAGTTACGGAGATATTGGTGAGATCCCCAGATATGGTCTAAAACAAAAAAATGATAGCAGTGATGGGAAAACAAGTGCCCATCGGCTGCGCTAAGGGTACTTTTGCACCCTTTATGTAGGTGCTCTGTACCTACCAATTATTTATTTACGGTCTAGTGGCAGTGGTTCGGTTGTTAGTCCGGTTGAAATATAGCACCGAACTACTGCCACTCTAAAGACTTGCAACAGTTCGGTTACATTATTTTTTTTTTTGAGAATATAATTAAGGATATGTTTGAGAAAATAAGAATGGCCTCCTGGTAGTTTGTGGGACTTTACTATATATAGGGTCTGTCTCCACCGATCCCGGGATCCGACTAACAACCGAACTACTACCACAAGACCTTATTTACCCATGTTCGCAAATAAATAAATGATTTCATTTGCATGATACTGCACAAATACTACGTCACCGTTTGTGCGTACGTCAATGTCCCTTCTACGACATATACGGTCTACGCGCAATTCCTCGCAAAGATTTCAAGACACTCCCATCTACTTTTATTTTACATAAACATGTACATAACATGTTTTGCAAACTTCTTAGTACTGAGCAACCCTTATCAGTTAGTTACGCATCCTGCTAGAAAAATATATAACATTTGATAATATAACCTTTTTGTATGATAAACTATTGTTACTACAAACAAATACTTACGTAGATAAATAATATCGTGCGATCTAACATATCCGTTCAGTGTTTGATAAAGAAAGGTCTTATAAGACGACATTAACATAACATCACGCCTGAAATGCCCGAAGGGTTTAGGCAGAGAAGAGTACCTAATAAAACGGCGTGACATAATCTTGGTCAACTCACATGAGAACTAAGCAGCACCTACCTATTAAATTAATTAATTCAATTATCTGTGATAGCCTTTTGAAGAATGAACCACACAGATTTGAGCGGACCTGTAAAGTCAGTGCAAGCATTTGTCAGTTATCCTTATCGTGTAGCTCAACTCATAACCCTATCAGTTCAATAGTATGACGAACAATACCAAAGAAAGCACATTTGGGTAGGTCGCTTTTAGTACCTACTCAAACAGCCAGACAACCCTTACAACTAAAGGGAAGTTGAGGTGTTGGCTATAGCTAGCTCATCGCTCGTCCGCCTTATGACGACGACAGGCCGTAACAAAAGAAAGGAATAATTTAGATTTGATTTTAAGATTCCAACACCTCCTTCCTACTTCTGATCTCCTGGTAGTTTGTGGGACTTTACTACCTATCCTTAATTTTTCATCTCCAAAAAAAATGTTTTGAATACATATTTTGATACAAGTACGTTTTATTTCGCACCTTTTTTCAATTTAATGAAATTAAATCCCAATGGGTCGATTTAACTACGATAATTTTTTAACATGGTATTCTGGCCCTCGCATTCGGCCGAGTTTTCCACTACTGTTCCCACTCCGTGTAATCTGGGCCGCGGACCAGAGGCCAGTTTCCCCCTAACCCGTGTCGACGACAGCGACATTGAAGGGACCCGCAAGGGCTGAAGCCCGTCGGGGCTACGGGTTGTTCGAAAGAGATGCGGCGTCGACACAAAGGGCTAAGATGGAACATGGGTGGTTTTTATTCAGTAGAAGTCTGAAACTCCCTACCGCTCTGCCCAAAGCATCATTAGGGTCATTTGATGAATTCCCACCATCCAAAAGAAAATTCAAATAATTGTCCCCAATACAGATCCTTTTTTTTTTTTTTTTTTTTTGGAAAATCATCGAATAACCCCCCCCCCCCCCCCCCGCTCTTGGGCAGAGCGAAGGGGAGTGTCAGACTTCTACTGACTAAAAACCAAACCCATGTTCCTTCTTCTTCGCCCTTGTGTCGGAGCCGCGGTAACCTTTCGATATCCATATATACTATATTTCATATTTCCCTATACAGATCCTGACTCCAAATTATGTTCTGGGAATTTTCTAAAAGCCGTTTCTTGTCTCGCCTACCTCCTACCGTCGCTTTCAATGTTCTTCTCTTCTCCAACCTTTGGCCACCTAATGCTGAAAGTTTTTCTACCGGAAATAACTAATGAGACACTCAATAACATCATCATTTTAGCCGAAAGACGTCCACTGCTGGACATAGGCCTCCCCTAAGTGTCGCCACATTGACCGGTCCCGTGTGTCTCGCATTCAGCGGATCCCCGCAACCTTCACCAGGTCATATGAGACACTAATTACTATCTACTAATTATGATGGAGATTGTGGTCCACGTGTTTTGTAACGTTTTTCGTCACGTGGTTTAGGGAAAAACAACACAAGTTATAACGTCTGTCGTGAACTCGTGATTAGTTATAACTTTGTCAGAACGGGGTGGTAACTAATTAATTCCAGATTTCATTATAGTTATTAAAATGTATTGATTTGTTGGAGAAATTGTCTCTTTGAACTACACACATCAAAAGTGTCTAGGGATCAAGCATTTTTATGCGGATTTCTTGAGATTGAGATGTGGCTTTGTAATAAATTTATGATTTTATAAATTTATATGGATCCTTTTTGGTGCATTTCATAATTTGAATCAGGAACTGTCAATCAAATTCGAGTAAAAGATGAAAATCAGCTGTCAATATTTTCCCTATAAAAACATACAACGCATTGAAGACATTATTAGTGCTACTGTTTCCCTACTACTGATTAAAACCAACGTTATTATGGAGCGGCGACGTCATTAAAGCAGGGAAGAAATGCTCAGAGCCATGGGAATGATAGAAGCTGGTTCCCGGCAACGTACTGTGGTTTTAGCTCTGAATACAAGTCAGAGTGTTATCAGTCGACTTTGGACACGTTACCGAAGCACTGGTACCGTGGCTGAGTGCCATGGAGGACGGTATCGCTGCACCACACGGAGACAAGACCGATACATTCAAATCTTAACTCGAAGAGCTCCAACAATAACCGCCATGATGTTAGCCGTGAGGCTTCATCACTCTTCAGGGAACTTAATTAGCGACCAAACAGTCAGAAACCGCTTGCATGAAGTGAACCTTCATTCCCAAAGACCGCTACGGGTACCACCTATAGCAATGCACAATCGTAGGATTCGATATCAATGGGCTCTTGAACACAGAAATTGGGCAGAAGAACAATGGCGTTTCGTGTGCTTTTCTGATGAGTCTCGTTTTGGTATGAGACCGGATACAAGACGTATACGACACTGGAGAACCCCTGGACGCCAACAGCGATTAAAATCCTGCCAGGAAGTCCATCCTTATAGTGGTGGAACCATCATGGTATGGGCGGGTATTTGGATCGGCGGAAGAACTGAGTTGATTTGGATCAGAGGCAACCTCAACGCTCAAATTTATGCTGAGACGATTGTATCAGACGTCATCGTTCCTCTACAAGTGCAAATCGGTCCCTTATTTCAGTTAATGCATGATAATGCACGACCGCACACCGCAAGAGTTGTAAGACAGACTCTCGCCGCAGCTAACATCAATGTCCTGCCCTGGCCTGCTCAGTCGCCAGACTTGAACCCGATTGAGCATGCATGGGATATGCTACAGAGAAGAGCTCTGCCGAATATGGAGGGTATCCAGTCGCAAGAAGACCTTTTTTTGTTGTTGCAACGAACATGGGCGGCCATTCCACAGCGTGATTTGGATGAACTCATTTTGAGTATGCCAAACCGATGTTCTTGTGTTGTTAGTGTTCGCGGTAGAAACACGGATTATTAATTGTTTAAGTTACCCAATAAAATTTTAAAGAAAACTGTTATTTTAGTCTTTTTTTCGAACTTTAATGTTAGTGGTTCAAATGTCAAAAATCCCTTTATTAGGAAAATGGCAAATTTCTTTATTAATGCAAAGGTGACTTGGTTTATCGTTACTGTGACAAACGAAAACACTTTATTTGATGAATCCTTAAAGAAAATTTTTATTAATATCAATCAGGAGAAAAGTTATTGCAAAAATATATGTTGATCCCTAGACACTTTTGATGTGTGTATTTTCACTCGTGCAAGCGAAATTACTATTAGGTGATGAAAGGTGACGTCGAAATCCGAAGACGTACGACAGTTTCCGATGTTGAAAATGGCGTAACCGAACTCAAATAGAGTTGGGCAGGACACTTAACAAAGCGCAGTAATGACAGGTGGACTAAGGCTGGCACCGAATGGCGTCCAAGAACTGGAAAAAGAAGTGTAGGTCGTCCAGTGGCAAAATGGGCAGTCGACATGTAGTTTCCATCGGGAGAAAAATTTGGATGAGGCTGGCAGGACCGTGGAGTATGGCACAAGAAAAGGGAGGCCTATATCCAGCAGTGGGTGCAGGCTGTGGGTGATGATGATTGAAGGTGGAGAAAAGCTGTGAGAGAATGAAATCCAAGGAATGGAAAGAGAAGTGTTGGATAGCCATCGGCGAAATGGGCAGACGAATTGCTGCTACTGTTGGAAAAGCCTGGATGAGAATGGCACAGGAGCGTGGAGCTTGGAGCGTGGAGTGGGCTAGCCCATTACTAGTGTGTGGTGTTATGCGAATGGATAAAATAAGAAATGAGTATAAGAGGAAGTCTGTTCACTAACAAAAGAGTCCTAGGACCACACAAACTTCCTAGTCTTTTCAACACCGAACTAACACTCAAAGAAGAAGTTAAGTACCTAGGAGTGATTCTTGATAGCAAATTGCTCTGGAACAGGCATCTTGACTACAAGCTTAACAAAAGCACAATCGCCCTATACCAATGCAAAAAAATGCTAGGAAAAACATGGGGGCTATCTCCAAAGATCACGCGATGGCTTTACACAGCGGTGATCAGACCAATGCTGACCTATGGCGCCCTGGTTTGGTGGACGAGAACTGAATTCTCGACCACAGTCTCCAGGCTCCAACGTTTCCAAAGGATGGCTTGTTCCGCTATCACAGGCTGCATGAGGACAACCCCAACTGCAGCAATGGAGATAGCCCTTCAACTAACCCCACTTGAGCTGTACATACAGCAGGAGGCAGCTTTAGCAGCCATCAGGCTTATGCACTTGGGCATATGGGGCAAGAATCACACAAGTCCCCACGCAGGCATCCTAGACCGGGTGATTGAGTATCAACCTCTCATCGCTGCCCCGTGTGATAGGACACCTAACAAACCTATGTTCAACAAGAGCTACAGCATACAAACAACAGAGGAATTAAGAGATCAGTCAGGAGTCAATGAAGTACGCATCTACACAGATGGCTCCAAAACTCAAAACGGCTCAGGGGCTGGCGTACACTCCCTAGACCTCAACATTAACTTTCACCTACCACTAGGCGAACACAGCTCGATATTCCAATGCGAGTGTGTCGCCCTAACACAAGCTGCAACAGCCGTAAAGCGTCTGAGGATTCACAGCCACGCAATCAGATTTGTAACTGATAGCCTGTCTGTGCTTAAAGCCCTAGAAAACAAACAAACTAACAGTAAATTAATATTTGAATGTCACCTCGCCCTGGAGAGTATATCGCTGTCCAACAGTATTACCCTCCAGTGGATTAAGGGGCACAGTGGATCCCTGGGAAATGACGCCGCAGACGAACTTGCTAAGAGAGGGTCCGAGATGGCAGTGCTTGGCCCGTACCCACTCCTTCCCTTACCTTTCTCACAGTTCCGTACATGGGTTCGCCAGAGATCAACTGAACTCCATAACAGCAAATGGTCACGGTCTACAGACTGTAGACAGTCAAAAATGGCGATGCCAAGTCTACATCCGCGGCTAACAAAACGACTGCTTAGCCTAAGTAAAAATAACCTTAGAATAATAATAGGGACAATAACGGGCCATTGCCCCCTAAATAAACATCTTTTTACCATAGGCGCCACGGACAGCCCACTCTGCAGGGGCTGCTTTGATGCTGAAGAATCAGCCACCCACGTCATCCTGGAATGCGAGGTCGTGGCTACTCAACGCAGACAAATCCTCGGAACGGTGAGGTCGCTCCGCGAAGCCTGTGAAGCTCCCAGGAAACTTCTGTGCTTCTGGGCGGAGCTAGGCTGGCTATCTTAGCCAGGACACCTACGCACAACGGACCGATCAAGAGTCTAAGTGCGGAAAACGGAGTCCCTACTCTACTACTCTCTACTAAGAGGAAGTCTGAAAGTGAAGCCATTAACTGAAAAGTTGTTGTAGTGGTACCTATGCCTGTAATGCCTGCGCACACTTCTTATAAAGGCGGCTTTAGGCACTTTGAGCTTAGAGGTATCGACGTTTGCACTATAATATCTCCCGCGCCGATAGCTAATATCCTCTAAGGTTGGCCGCCGTGATCGAAATCGGCCAGGAAGACTATAAGAAAGAAAATGTATTTAATGGTCTCACACAGGACAACACAATAGGGGGATCGGACTGGGTCAAAATAATATGATTCTGTTTAGTCCGTAAGTTAGATTATCGAAAAATTTTGAATACGTGTTTTTTGTTTTATCAAATCAATAAAAAATGACGAAGATAAAACGCGTCAAAGATCTTGGAGTGGGGCTTGAAACGTCACTTGTGTCGTCAAAATGTACTATCATATGACGTCACACGAGTTTTCGAAGCACTGTATCGTCTTCATTTTAAGTTTACGTGAAAAAAGAAAAAATACGTGTCCAATAATTTTTGGAAATCTATCTGACGGACTAATTAGTTTTTTTTTGTCCGATATTTGATAAAACCCAGAAAACACAATTAACAGTAAACCTTTAAACATAACCGCCATTTTTTTTGGCGGATGGAAAATCATCAAATAACGTAGTAATAGTTGAGGCGCGGCCTCAACTATTACTACGTTATTTGATGATTTTCGCTTTTTTCGCTTTATCGCTTTATTTATTTACCTAAAGTGTGCTTTACGCAAAGGGCGTAAAGCCGACATTTTACGCCGTTTGTGTACTATGTACTATAAAGCCACTTTTTACTTTTTTACATTTAGTTATATTTTAGTGACGTTGCCCTGGTGGCTGAGAGAATGTCATGCTCACTCAAATGTCTCGCTGATGGTGGCGGGTGTGTCGGATCATTTAGTTCCCTTCAAAATGGTTGAGTTAGATGGTGCTCGTCGTTTCGGGAGTTGCTGCGTCGGGCTGCGCGGCGCCGGATGTTGCCGGCGGCGAGTGGTGTGGGTGCGGGGGCGCGCGGCGGCGTGTGCCGTGGCGGCGGGTGTGCGGGGCTCCGGGTCGCGGGGTGGCGGTTGCGCGTTGCGGCGTGCATTCGTTGTTCCGTGATTCGGGGTCTCGAGCATTCGTTGTTGCGGTTGCGTCACTGCGTGCTTTCGTGCTCGCAGTGTTCGTTGTTGCGGGCATTCGGTGGCGTGTGGTTCGGCGTGGTGGCTTTCGGAATGACGTATTGCACTCGTAGTTTCGTTCTTCTTCCGTCCTTCTGACATTAAAATAAAATATTTGAGTTTGAGTTTGAGTTTTTGAGTTTTGAGTTTGTTTTTGAGCCTCTAGTATCGACTTAAGCACTTTAATAATTTATATCCTGCGCCGATCGGTTGAATCTCCGCTAAGGTTGGCCGTTGTGATCGAAATCGGTCAGGACTATACGTCATAATAATATTTTATGTTACTTTTTCGGCTGATTATGTAGGTACTTAAATCTGTAACTGACTGTATGTAAAACCAGGCTTAACTTTTTTTTATTAATAAGGCCGTATGTGTTCATCCACTGATTAATAAGCTTTGAGTGTTGTACCTACATACCAGTTTTCATTCACAACAATTTTATCGCCATTATCACAGTTATTTTCCATATTTATGAATAAAGCCTTGTTTATAGAATCGCAATATCTGCAATAACTTCACACTATTATTGAGTGATATTTGCATGTGATTTTCTCGAATATTCGATTTTCATTGCAATATTATTATTGTGATTCTTCGATAATTTAATACGTTGTCAACTGCATTCTTGCCTTATCTCAATACTAGCTGAACCCGCGCATGCGTTGCAATGCGTTTTATCCTACCTACCTATCTACTACCCTACCTACTACCCTACCTACTACCCTACCTACTACCATACCTACTACCCTTCCTACTACCCTACCTACTACCCTACCTACCTACTACCCTACCTACCTACTACCCTACCTACCTACCTACTACCCTACCTAATATATTTGAACATTTAAAAAAAAAAAAAATCCTATGTCCTTCTCCTGGTTCTTGGCTACCTCCCTATCAATTTTCAGCTAAATCCGTCCAGCCGTTCTTGAGTTATAAATAGTGTAACTAACACGACTTTCTTTTAGATTTAAAGATAGATAGATATTAGATGCCGATGCAGTATACCGGTAGGTATCTTCTTCTTCCATAGGTACTTCTTTAGTGTGGTCGTCAACTGTCCCGTTGGTCTCGTGTTCGAAAGCGCGACTGCTAAGCGTGGGATCACATGTTGATTTCTGGGTTAGTCAAAAAGTGATTTTGGGTTTGTTCATTTAAAAAATCGCTCAGAATTAAGCTGGTGGTGCCTCGGAAAGCATGTTAAGCCTTTTTTTTAGGGAAATTGAAAATCATCAAATAACTCCTCCTGCTCTGGGCAGAGCGGTAGGAAGTGTCAGACTTCTACTAACTAAAAAAAATTGAAAATCATCAAATAACTCCTCCTGCTCTGGGCAGAGCGGTAGGAAGTGTCAGACTTCTACTAACTAAAAACCACCCATGTTCCTTCTTAGCCCTTTGTGCAGAGGCCGTGGTATCTCTTTCGAACAACCCGCCGCGAGAATGTTAATTAAGCCTTTGGTCATTTGCGGTTGTGTCGTATTGCCGTCCCATCGGACTATAAGGAAAAAAGAACAGAGAGTGCACCTGTGTCTGTGGCAGTCTGGATTTATGCCCGATGGCAACAGGCTCCTCTCCTTTTACAATGGGTATTAAAAACATAACTGATAAGTAGAGTGCATTATTAGCATAAGGTACAGCTCTGGCTAACCCTTCACACGACTAGGACTAAACACAATCAGTGTATTTTAAGGCGCAGATAAGAGGGACACCGTAAAAACGACCTGTTTTTCGTTGCAGAGTTAGCCGTATTGCTACTTATTACAATTCCAAAAAAAATACAGTGTATAGTCAAATGTATAGGTAAAAGACTTATGCAAAAATATTTTCTAAAATTAATCAAGAACCTCGAAAAAAAAAATCACAAAATCACAAAAAAATCAGACGAAAAAACTTTTTCGTCTCGAAATGCTCAATATTTTGAGCGACAACTGTTATTTTTTTTTTACTATCAGAAAGGAAATTTAACTAACTAAAGACATATGTAAAAATATTTTAACATTACAGCGTATTTTTTTTTTTTATAAATTAAATCTGCGAACTATCGTTCATATTGGCAGTCACGAGAATCAAACGCATCCCCATTTTCAACCTTATTTGTTTAGGCGATGAGTTAAACGCGCGCTCAAGGTCGCGGGCAGGTAATGTCGCCTTAAGTATAACAAATTCGTATGTATAACTATATTATTATGATATATGTCAGCCCAAAACTGAGCTACTACTTTGGCGCTTTTGGTGGCGTCCAACAGTTCCTGCACCACTTGGAATATAGCCTAAAGGCTTCTTCGATAAATGGACTATCCAACGCAAAACATTTTTTCAATTCCAATCTTTATATGGATCTTACGCACATGAATCCGAAAAAACTTTTTAACAAAAAATAAAACCTACTTAAAAAAAAACACAAAAAAAGAGAAAAATAAACTTTAGAAGAAAAATCTCGTTTTTTTTTTAAGTCGGTTTTATTTTTTGTTAAAAAGTTATTATTTCTCACTTTTTAGTGGTTCACATGTTCATGAGTCATAATGTGGACAATGTAGTTTTTTTTTGAGTTTTGTTGATTTTTCAAAAACCGCTTGTTTTTGAAAAATCAAAAAAAAAAAAATATGGGACCATTTGGGAAGTACCCTTTCCAACAATCGGTTAGCAAGTGATGGAGTTATGCCCGAACAAACATAAAAAAAAATATATAAACATCCGAATTGAGAACCTCCTTCTTTTTTTTAGAAGTCGGTTAAAAACCAGAGGCGTGTCTTGGTTCCGAACTTGAGATCTTTGACTTGACAGTTCGACCGACGGTCACATCACTATTAGGCTATCAAGTTATCTTTTAAAGTTCATGTTTATAAAACGTGTCCTATAAAATTGATATAATAGGTGTATCTCGTTCTTTCATCATCCTGGACTTTCATCATCTTAGAGCGAAGATTTAAATCGATAAGATGTTGTTTGTGTTTCTACCCGACTGCGGCGAAGCCTAAAAGGAGGGTTATGTGTTTGACCTATATGTTTTTAAAACTACTCTTGGTTGAGTGAGCTCTTAAATTATGTTTCTCATTTTCACTCTCTCACTTCACTCTCTCTCATAAAGAGGAGGCCTGTGTCCCAGCAGTGGAAACATTTTAGTTTGTTTTATGCTGGATAAACGATAAGACTTTGACAAAAATATCTACTCTTGGTAAGAGATTACAATCGGGTTCTAACAAATCCAATTTCTTAATTGTTACCTAAAAGTCTGGATGACAGATTCTGCTATGAACTCAGTCCAGCTCCATGTTTTGGAGTGATAATAACAGTAACAATCTAGAATCAACTGCATAGAAACTCCAGGATCAGTTTAGTTACAATTAGACGCACAATTCGCCAACACACCGATAGCAAGGGCTACAACAAAACTCGTTGCAGTAGGTCGAAACCTGTTAGCATCGTAATTACGTAAGGATATCTGTAAAACTGGTTGAGTGTCCAGTGAGTCCTAAACAGGTTGAATAGCTGTGAAACACCTTCGTAAAACAGTAACTACTAGCTAGTGTAGTGCACACGACTTCGTCCAAGTGAAACTTAGGCCAACCATTATCCTTTGACTCCATCAATAGTGTGCTGTCCTTTCGAAGAGAGAATTTTAGAAATTGGATAAGACATTTCCACCCTTTACTTTTATTAGTTCATTATAGAGCACTTTAAAACGTCAAATACGGAAATTGAATTGAATTTATCGATACCTCTTACAGAGTACTTACTTTTACCACTTTAATATTACTAAAGCGTCAAACAGATGAGCAGCATTTTGCTGTCAACAGAGCCAACTTCAGCTGACGACAAAGGCAAAGAACTGCGTTTGCCGTCGACACATGAATAGCAAACGGTGACCAAGTTGCTCTTAAAAGATAAATCATTAACATCTGCCTATAATGTTCCCACTGCAGGGACTCAGGCCTCCTCTCTAGGAGAGGGAAGGGCTATAATCCACCAAACGCAAAGCTAAATAAATAAAATAAGTCCCATGTAATTGGAGGTAAGCTTAGCTTAGACACACACACCATTTTAATTTCTGCGTGCAGTCTTCTAGATAATACTGGGAGTGACCAATCGAAAAATCAAGAATCCCTTAATATTTAGCTTCACCTGAATCAAAACCAGACCCACACCATCAAACAGCTCCACTTCCGATCATAAGATGGGCTTTTTTGTTTTGTTTGTTTGCATCACGCCTGTAATCCCCGAATGGTTAGGCAGAGATGTACGTAATAGTGCACCCACATTACGCCAGTTATGTATAAGTGTCATTGCATGTAATAAGGAGCTGACAAGTATCTTCTCGTCCAACTTACCCCAGTGTCTCAAGACGAAAGTCTATGACCAGTGTGTGTTGCCAGTGATTAGGTACATACGGGACCGAAACGTGGTCGCTCACAATGGGCCTCATCAGAAGGCTTAAAGTCACCCAATGGGCAATGGAGAGGGCTATGCTCGGAGTTTTCTTGCGCGATCGAATCAGAAATGAGGACATCCGCATGAGTACCAAGGTTACTGACATACCCAAAGAATTGCCAAACTTAAGTGGCAGTGGGCAGGGCACATTGCTCGCAGAACGGATGCCCGATGGGGCCGGAAAGTTCTGGAGTGGCGACCGTGAACCGGAAGACGTTGCGTTGGAAGGCCTCTCTAGGTGGACCGATGACCTGGTGAAGGTTGCGGGGATCCGCTGGATGAGAGACGCACGGGACCGGTCAATGTGGCGACACTTAGGGGAGGCCTATGTCCAGCAGTGGACGTCTTTCGGCTGAAATGATGATGATGATGAATAAGGGGCAATCTTGTTGCCATCAACCGGGCAGAAATCCAGACTCAGTGGCTGCTTCTGAGAAATTCCTGATGGCAAAACCCAATTTCACTGTGCTCGACCCGAGAATCGAACCCATAGGATCTCATGCTCAGCAGTTGCGCTAGTAACTACTAGACCAACAAGAGGCTTCGTTTTTTACTACTAAATACCTATCTATTAATACTAAATACTAATGGGTATTTATCTCAAATCAAGGCTCAAATTATTTTATCAACAGCTGTATTTATTTATCAATAGTTGTGTGGGGTATAAATTGGCACAAAGATAATCTTAGCTTCGACTTAAAATTTTAGTTTTTACTTAGATATCTTTTCACTAAATTATACTTAAATGCGAAAGTTTGTAAGGATGGATGTATGGATGATTATTACTCGTTCACGCAAAAACTGCTGAAGACATTTGGATAAATATTGGTACACAGACAGTTTATATCGTTTGTTTTCATTCCGTTATTATAATCCCGTAGGACAGTTATACATCCGGAATAAAAGCCATCGTACTATGTCCGTTTTCCGTACATTATTATCAAAATTATGTTTTTTTTTTTCATTTGAAGTGCTAAGTGATCTATTATGATATTGATGGTGACGGCTTATTGCAAGGTACCAACTACTTTTTAAAAGTCACTACCCTAGTAGAAAGTCTGTACATACCAGTACAACCAATGAATTAACTAATCCTGCAGGCAAAACAATATAAATATTGTAAACTCGTAAACGAAAGCATTTTTCTATCTGTTACGCTTTCAAATACCCGCCAAAACCATAGAAGAAAAACATAATTTTTTCGCACAAATCACTAAGGACTTACGCCATTTTGGATCCATAGACAATGCGCGCGAAAAAGTAGTATACCATTTCTTGAACCGGAATAAAAACCTTTTTGAATCAAAAAAGTCGTATCCTTTCGATACAAGTATTGTAACTCATGGAGTTAATACCTTTTGGAGTTTTAAAAAAATCGTGCAAAAGTAGTATACTATATTTAAAGTCAAAATGCTAAAAGGTCTTAAGTCAACGCTAAAAGGCCTGACATACGTCCTTTTCGACTTGAAAATCGGCGTGGAGTCAATAAAAATGCGTAAACCGTAGTTCGAATATAGGTGAATGAGCGAATTTGTACGTACTATGAATTATTTAAACTTGTTAGAGTAGAACTTATGTGTTTTGGTGGTAACGTAACAGCGGTCACGTGTTCGGGATCAGCTGAGGTACTGGCGATTATAATTTCTGGAGTAGGTTGATGGGATGACTAAAAGGATCAAGAGAATAGAAGTGACAGGTGACCCGCAATAGAGAAGTTGTTGTTAAATGAATTGGAATACAGGCAGGAAGACGTGGCGATGATAAGACAATTACTTTTTCTATTCCCAAAGCACTGTAACTTTTGAAAACCAGAATCAACGGTGGCGACCACAAGTGCAGCGTCAAGACAATGAAGCTCGACGAAGTACCAGAGAAACTATTTCTGTCTTGGATCCCACATCGAAATTAATCAGAAAAGAATAGAGAGAAAAATATAATTTGACAATGACTACTAATGAGCCTTAAATCAGGTGATTCATGTGGAAACCATGAACCACATTCGAACGAAGCGCTTTGCTGGGTCCTTTATTATGCGCACAGCCAAGGAGTGGAATTCCCTGCCTGCGTTGGATTTTCCTTCATATTATAACCCTAATCTGTTTAAGTCGCGAGTTAACTGGCTTCTACTGGTTAAGCTCGTTCCATCGTCGACATCATCTCTGCCCTTAGGGCAAGATTGAAGTCAAGAGCAAGCCCATTTATAATAAAAAAAAAAACCACTAGACCGTTCGTTGTGAGTTATGATTGTTTACAGATTAGTATCCAGGGATGTAGCGATGGACATAGGATTATTTCTATCTCTTTAATACTAGGATAATGATACTGCTGTCGTATGATGTCTCGTGATCGGTCCTTCAATCATCATCTTCTATTTGTCAATTTCAGTGGCTGTAAATATCGGTAGCCTGGCCAGCCTGGCTAAGTCTAGCGCTAGTACTATGTGCCTTTTTTTGTAGGGTGGGAAATCATCAAACAATCCCGCTTTTGGGCAGAGCGAAAGGGAGTGTCAGACTTCTACTGACTAAAAACCATGTTCTTTCTACCGAGCCCTTTATGTCGAGGCGTCATTCGTGAAAGTTCTGGTTTGGAAGGCGTCCTTCAGGGAATCGATTAGGTGACAGCCTATTTATAGCCATACCACCTTTATCGTAACCATTGATATAAAAACTAAAGATACGCTCGTCCGAACATTTTGCTCGATGCGTTCCCCATACAGAGAAACACTAACGTCATCTATATGAACTAATCAGGCTGCTCGTAAACGTAACCTTGTATGAGCGGCGTGGCGTGGTATTATCGAGGTATAAAGAAATTAAATAAAGCTTTCAATAAAATGTTAATAAAAAAAAAAGGTAGCACTCCGGGAGTGCCGGCAGAAGTGAAAACTTCAATATTAACTTTCAAACTCGCGTCAAGGTCACGTGATGCTGATCGAAAAATCTTACGATTTTTCGATCAGCATCACGTGACCCTGACGCGAGTTTGAAAGTTTTTACCCATACAAAAAAAAGTGCTCAGCGCCGCTAAAGAAGTTTTCACTTCAAAAAAAAATGTTAAATTTTTATTTTTAATTTTCATTTTCTTTTAAACTTCGGTTTAGTCAAGACCTATTTGGGACCAAATTCGAGGCGTCATTTTATCATGCGGTCCGCCCAGTCCTTACGCAGTAATATATAAGTCAATGATCGTAACATAATTTGTCCATTTCTCGAACGGATTTTTATGTATTTATTTTATTATTCAAAGGATACTTCGACTAGTCTGTTAATTCCTGTGTCTTAGTTTCTGAATTTTGAAAGGACAAAACCACAGGCAAAAGCTACATAATATTATATACCTTCAATTAAAATTAAATGATCATAACATCGTTCGACTCAAACCTTGATTACCTACCTAGTGAAGTTATTACCGGTTTTAGAGTAAACTATTTGAAATTGCAATCACATTTACACAGTAATGTCTTATGTTGACCTGTCTACAAATGGTATATAGCCTAACCCTATGACCTATGTACCATTTGTAACTTACCGTTAACTAGTTTTTAACCGACTTCAAAAAGGAGGAGGTTATCAATTCGTCGGGATCTTTTTTTTCGATTACTCGAAAATGGCTAGACCGATTTGGATTTTTATTTTGTTTAAAAGGGTATAGTGGTCCCATGATCATCAAGTCAGGATCTGATGATGGGATCCTGGAGAACTAAAGAGAACTCTTCAAATTGTACAAGCACTTTTGAAGCGATTTTGGGTAGTTTTTGAAAGAGTACTTTCTCGGAGTGGTTCCATTTCAATTTGGTGAAGATCTGATGAAGAACTTCGGAGATAGGCAACGGAACTTCTCAATAAATGATAGAAAATGGACCGGGATTGCTGAAATCTCGTGTCTTAAAAAGTGTTTTGATTCTAATCAATAAAGACAGGATTTGAGCGAAAAAATAAATAGAATAATCATCTCTAAGATTTCTGTAGGTACTATTCAATACATCAGCACAATGTTTTTAAGTGCGTTGCATTTAAAAGTGCATTACATTGAGTCTTAGGCGTCTTAGCATAGAACGTGACTTTTTACCCCAACAAAACAAACACAAAAAACATTGCTGGGAAATGACTTTCCCAGCAATGTTTTTTGGGTGGGCTTATTTAGTTTAATTTACAGAATGCCTGTTTGACAACTCCTTCAAGGTGGACCCCCTTTACACCTTGTATAAATGAAAATAATATGTTCATCTGCTCAATTAATTTCATTTTTGAATCAGTCGGTTGGTAAGTGAAGTAGGTAATATGTAGATCTTTAGCAGTAGTAACAGGTGCCCGTAAGTCGGACAACCAGTCTCAGTAAGGGATAAGTATTGTATTATCTAGTACTAACTGGGATGATGTCAGATAGGTAGTTGCTTCATGTAAAATAGGGGAGAGTCGTACAGTACCGGCCGGCATCCAGTACCGGCCAGTTAGAGTTTCTAGGATTCTATAAGTGATGGCGCTGATCTGAATTTTGCCATTAAAGGAATGCGTTCTTACAAGCATAATATGCCCCGCGCGGTGGGTCCCTGTCGCGACACGTTTACTGACAGCACGCCGATTTGTGTTGCGCATGGTGACCGCACGCTACACAACTAAAGTTCAGTGGTTGATTACAGTAGTTTTTTGAACGACTTCAAAATAAGTTAAACCGTTAAATCGACTGGCCTGTTGGTCTAGTGGTTAGTGACCCTAACTGCTATGCCGGAGGTCGTGGGTTCGATTCCCACCCAGGACAAATGTTTGTGTGATGAGCACGATCATTTGTTCTGTGTCTGGGTGTAATTTATCTATAATATGTATGTATTTAGAAATATATAAGTATGTTTATCAGTTGTCTAGTACCCATAACACAAGCTCTGCTTAGCTTGGGACTAGATGGCGTTGTGTGATAGTTGTGGAATATTAAAAAAAAAAAAAAAAAAACCTGGTATGTATTGATTCTTCTTCTTCTTAGTCGTTATCTTCATTGCTGAAGGTCGTGTCTAGCTTGAAGTGTTAATCACCCGATGCACTATGCCTCTCCACGTATTTCTGTCCTCGGCAGTCTTTATAGCCTTGGTTATTGATAGACCAGTGAGCGACTTTACTAGGTCTGACCAGCGGGTAGGTGAGCGACCGCGTGATCTTCTTCCGTCGACCTGGCCAACTACCATCAGCTTCTCTAGGCTGTCAGAGTTCCTGCGGGCGATGTGTCCAAAATACTTAAGTATGTGCTGGTAACAGATAGTGGACAGCCTTCGTGTATGTATTGATTACTATAGCTATATTATAAAATATGTTTAATTTCACTATTCATTTGTATATTATTTTCAAAGGCCGCTATAAAAAAAAAATCGTTTCCTACAGTACCGACCACAAAATTGTCTTCCAGTACCGTCTACTATGTAGATTTATTTTTAAAAGTTTTTATTTTATTTCATTTTTTTTTTTTTTTTACAGCAAAAGATGTCAGCGATAAAGGAAAAAATAAGAAAAAAAATACTGGAGTCCTCATAAACCGAGCGAGGAAGAAACAATTTGTCCTTTGTGCCTCCCATCCCATCATCTTCATGAGATTCACTCATGAAGATATTGGGATTCATTGTGGAAACTGCAAGGTTCGGGTCCATGAGGCTTGTGTAAATATATCAGAGCTAAAAAATCAATACACTTGTGATTTTTGTTTGGTATAAATGATCATTTTTATGCTGGCCGGTACTGGATGCCAATTTTCTTTGAGTTGATTTTCCATACTCTTCGTATTTTATTAATAAAGTTGATATTTTCTAAATATAATAGTATTTTATTGTTTTTATTTACAGCACTTGAATGCCTTAACACATTTTAGCTGATATTTAACATACAACCTGAGGGCTTTTTATTTTATCCTGCATAAACCTTAACATCGTGAGGAAACCGGCATATCTTAGAACCAAAAAATTCGAAGATATGTGACATGTACCAATCCGCACTGGGCCCGCGTGGTAGATTATAGCCCATCCCTCTCCTAGAGAGGAGGCCTGAGTCCCTGCAGTGGGAACATTATAGGCTGATGATGATGATGATGAAACCTTAACGTGACGGTACTGTACGACTCTCCCTGGTATTCATTGCAGCTGCTTCCGGCTAGACTGGAAGGCGACTCAACATAGTTGGGGAAAGGAGGCCAATGATCAGTTTGGTACATCGGTACATTAATGTTGTCTCTATTTTGTATCAAGACGTATTTAATCGCATATTTTCTACTTGATAAATCTTTGCGGTGATAACTGTAGCGACATTCATACCTTGCCAGTTATGTTTAAGAGCGTATGCTACCTCAGATTAGCAACCCTATTTGTGGTGGTTCAAACTTCGCTTGAAATACTGTTAGAATAAAGTTCTAATCAGCGGCCGAATAGTGCGAAATTAGTGGTATTTTGCGATTTACAAAAAAACTATTGATTGGACTAAAAAAGTAAAACACTATGACTTTAGTATGTTGCTTGTAGAATTATTTTCAGCAGCGGTCGCATTTGTCAAATATTGTCTATCTAATTACGCTATCATCATCAACAGCCTATTAATGTTCCCACTGCTGGGACACAGGCCTCCTCTCTTTGAGAGGGAATGTGCTACGAGTAAGTACTTATAATCTACCACGCGGGCCCAGTGCGGATTGGTAGATGTCACATAATGTCTTCGATTTTTTTTGGTTCTAAGACATGCCGGTTTCCTCACGATGTTTTCGTTCACTGTTTTGAGAGCAGCGGTGATGAAATAAATAACACAAAGTAATGTGACTGCCTAGGTTCGAACCCACGACCTAAGTAAGTAAGTTCGTAAGTCGGGGCCGACACCACTGGGCCACCGCTCTGCTACGCTAATAAAATATCAGGTATAACAGCAGGAGCGCTGAATCCCCAAGCCACTTCAAAATAAGGAAACAATGACTCAATAGCGCATGAAAGTGTTTGACTTCAATCAATAACAGAAGGACTCAAGTAGAAGGATGCAACAATAAATAATCTGCCGTCCTATCACTAAAAAGCAGTTAAGTGACAAAAGTTGTTTTCGAGATAATGGCAAAAAAGGTGCGAATCGTTGTCTCTAAAAAACTATGATACTTAGGATTATCATTCTTGAACGTATCAATTGGTATGGTATTCTGCCTTGTTTCAAGAATTCTTTCTGTTCTGAAACTCTTACCAATAATTTTAAAAATTGATTTTTATACTTTAGTGAAGCATTTAATTAACATTTTTCATCTAATTACTCTACTAAAAGGCCGTTAACCATACCTTAGCGGCTTTTTAGTTAAGTTATTTATTTAAAATTATGACATTCAGTATGTTGGTTGATAGTTATGCAGAAATACTTAACTAAAAAGTCGTTAAGTGACGTAACTGCTTTATAGACATGGTATTCGCTAAGATTAAAGTAACAATACCTTTCCTTAGGAGCAGTTATGGGGTTTTAGATGCTTTTAAGCTAATTATGCCAATAATAATTGGAAACTTTGTAAAATGTTAACTACCTTACTTAACTAAAAGGTGGCTAAAAGTATTTCGCTTGTGGGTTAACTGCTTTTTAGTTAAGCAATAATCAGGCAAATGTGAGATTTAATGGCATGTTCTTGTAAAATCCTAAAACATATTTCAATATTTTAAATAAAATATTATGATATAAAGTTACATTTATACCCACATTGCCTACACTACCCGAAGCCACTGGGCTAGACGGTCCTTAACATTAAACTCTACTTTTTTTAAATTGGGTAGTGTTTATTGATATACCTGGGTGTGAGAATTCATGAAGTCATCAAGAATCACTTTCTGATGAATGAAGAGTGGGTGGATACTTCCAAAATACTTGAATAAACGCACTATAAATAATAAGAACAAAATGTAACCGATCACACCCTGGGGTGTGAGAATTCATGAAGTCACCAAGAAACTCTTTGTCATGAATGATTCCACCCACTGTCCCAACAGTGGGTGGAATCTTCTAAAGTACTTGAATGAACGCACTATAAATAATAAGAACAAAATGTGACCGATCAGACTGCAACTCTTATTTATCGTGGCAAGTCGCTGCTCTTGACCCCTAAAAAGTATTTGCAAAAATTGTTGCGGAATCAATGGTTCCAGAAACCCAAAATAATTAGGTTGTCGTTCTGAGAGTGGAACTTTTGAAGTGATCTTCTCTGTTGGCCAACTAGCCAAATATCGGTATTGATCAAACGTCTAATGGAAGACGATTTGTTTTAAGATGCACGTCATTTTTTTTATGTCACTAATGTTAAAAATGGGCCTACTCTTGCTCTGAGGACTGAGACGAGGTTGACGCTGGAACGTGCTAACCCAGAACAAGCTTAGGTATTAACTCGCGACTTAAATAGGTTGGGGTCACTATGAACTAGGGAAACGTTTGACCTTTTATTAGACGTCATATAAAGGCAATGAACGTAGACAACCAGCTCTTAATATTCTAATCAGCTCCAGTTAAAAGTAACAATAACGTAACAGAAATAGGCAGCAGCATCACATTCAAAGGGAATCTCGACGCAATAAATCAGAGAGTTGAGGTTCAGCAGTAGCATTTGTAAAACTATAACCCAAAGTTTTTCGTTCTCATGATCTCAAGTTATTGTGTGACGTCTCAAATCTCAAATCACGATGAGAGACTAAGCGTATCTTTGACTCTGAATGGAACTGTGTCGGCCAGTTTTTACATTTCAAAGATGGTCAGAATTCTACTTATTTTGCTGCCTTTACTCAAAGTTAGCCAGGAATAACTCCACTTCTCTTTTGCGAGATGGAACAGCTCAGCATCGCTCCTGATTACGGTTCATTCGAAAATGTTTGTCAGCCAAGACGTTTTCCTCCGACCGATGGCGTTTTCCCACTAGGTGCTTTGCCATTATAATTTGTTGCATTAAATCTCAACTGCCACTACTATTTATAACGGGTCCGAGCTAAGCAACCTTTCTTTGTTTGATGGTCTGCATGCACTTGAGGTCTTAGCCTATAATATTCGTCTTACGACTTTGTCATTTGTAACTTTTTGAGTCCAGCTCTCTTTCACCTGTAGATTAAAACGCGATGACCTTAAACCTAGAAAACCTAACTATGAATCTTCAAAGGTGTCCTGATATGACCACTTTGTAACAAAGTTTTTCGTCCAAAGTTGGAAATGCTACTAATATGAGAGCATATGAAAAAGTAGTACACCTAAACTCCTACAAAAAACATAAAATGCAGTCGTTGCGGGTGAAATCAACTGAATAGCTTGTTTGTATTTGTCTTTAACTTTGGTATTTTTGATTGAGGGCATTTATTCTTCCGTCACGCCTCTAAATCTGATCCGATTTAATAGAAATGTGACACATTGGTAGACCATGACCTGGAATAAGACTTGAAATACCCCGTAGTGAATCAAAAGCGAGAGTCGGCAAACTGCCTTTTAGCTAAGTAATGGGGCTTAACTGCTTTGTAGCTAAGCATAATTTATTTTTTTCCACCGTTTTCATCAAACGACTACGAAATATTTTCAAGTAAAATATTAAATACTTAGCTAAACAGCCGTTAAAGGCGGATAACTGCATTTAAGCTAGCTTTTTATAACATATGCATAAGAAAAAACTAAACTACAAAGTAGTTATAGTCCTTTTGCTTCTTTATAGTCAAGAAAAGTGAGATAACGTGTTTGTAGTTAAGTAAAAGACCAGACAATTATAGACAAATCCGGCAGTTAAGGTATTTTAACGTATATTTAGCGAAGAAGTGCGGGTTAGCCGCTTTCAAGTGAAGGAATCATCATAAATTATGTTACTTAACTGCCTGAAAAGTTTTTGTATCTCTGAAACTATTCATATTATAAAAATGTTTCTTAGACAGAAAGATAGAGAATTTTGAACTCTATCACGTTGTATCAAAAAGTAAAAATTGACCATTTGTCGGTTAACTGCTTTCTAGTGATAGGACGGCAGTAATGGGGACGCTGACTGATAAGCGGACGACCTCTTCAGGCTTTTGATTCAGACACACCTACTTTGTGTTTATCTAGATAACTTATGTACAAATGCTGACACAAGTTTCAGAATATTATTGTTAGTATCTGACTTTTTTTGTCCCGTGTCTCCAAGACCTTTGGCTTTTTTATTAGACTTTAGGTCTGCATGGCTAACTTCAATTTTCATTTTCATCTAATTTAACAAAAAAAATCGAGTCTTAATCATCATTTCAGCCCGGAATCACTGTTGGTTGGGTATAGATTCAGATTCAGATTATTTATTTGTTAACAGTAATAGGTAGTTACAAAGAGGTGTTACTGTATAATGAGCTCTATGTTTTGCCATTTGGCATACAAATATGTTGAATTTTACATTTAAGGCGGGGTTGCAGTACTTTTTAAGATTTTTGAACCTATAAAAATCGAACTAAATACGAGTTTTTTAATAAATAAAAATCATTACATAAAAATTGAACATACTCTATAGTAAATCGTAAAGATAGAAACGCGATTTAGAATGATCGGCTCGATACTTTTTTTTATCAAACATGACTCTAAATCACAATTTCAAACGTGTACTGCTAAGACATTTCATCATGAAATTTATATAAAAGTTATATCAATAGGTAGAACTTTTTATTCTGAAGTAAATGTTGAAAACATATTGTATAATTTCTTTATAGTTTTTCTCCAAGAAGCAAAAAACAGTCAAAATTTAGGCATTATATCGCTCGCGCGGCAGGGCGGGGGGTGAGGTCGTGTGTACATAAAAACAAAGTACTGCAACCTCGCCTTAATTATATATTACCTATTAATTATCTACATGCAACAAATATTTGTATCAATTAAAATTATAAAAAAAATAGGTAAAAAAACTTTTTAAGTTAAACGGTTTTATGTTAAACATACATTGCAATGTTTAAGATAAATGTACTAAAAACCAAAAAATAATAAAATAGATACAGTCGTGGGAATTATAAACATATGCATAGACTAGACTAAAATAAAACCGTGGGGCACGTCAATTTCAACGATTGTAGACAATTGACGTGACCCACGGTTTTATTTTAGTCTAGTCTATGCATATGTTTATAATTCCCACGACTGTATCTATTTTATTATTTTTTGGTTTTTAGTACATTTATCTTAAACATTGCAATGTATGTTTAACATAAAACCGTTTAACTTAAAAAGTTTTTTTACCTATTTTTATTTTCTAGTTTTTAGTTTTTATTTCGCATTCTGTTTAATTCATTTAATTCATTACCTTTCATTTGATACCCATTTTGATGGGATTGATAAAACCTAAGTTATCCGCCATTTTGTAGAGGCCGCCATCTTGGATTTTAATTTTATATAGTACATTGTATTATACTGGTTGAGCACTTTCATTTGATACCCATATTGATGGGATCGATAAAACCTACGTTATCCGCCATTTTGTAGCGGCCGCCTTCTTGTTTTTTTTTTTTTTTTTTTTTTTTTTTATTATCCAATACAAAGTTTTACATAAATTACTTAAATATATAACCAGCCTACTAAAATCCCGTACATTGGGTTTATGTGTAGACGGCTTGAGTCGCTTATCGCACTTTATTTTTGTACGTGAAAAATTAATCTTACATACTAGGTATGCGTTTCACATAAGAAGGAAGGTTTGTTGTGACTTTGTTCAAGCTTTTTAACATATACTCGCTTTTATATACTATACAAAGTATAATTTTAAAATAACTCCAATATGATAAAAAGGATAAAATTTATATTATTTTGTGTATTTCAATTTTTTATAGTATATTGTATTCTGCTTGTTGAGCCCTTTCATTTGATACCCATATTGATTGGATTGATAAAACCTACGTTATCCGCCATTTTGTAGCGGCCGCCATCTTGGATTTCAATTTTTTATAGTATATTGTATTCTGCTTGTTGAGCCCTTTCATTTGATACCCATATTGATGGGATTAACAAAACATAAATTATCCGCCATTTTGTAGCGGCGGCCATTTTGAATTTATAATAATAATGAATAAACATAATTGTATTGTCACCAAAATCCAAAGTGTATACAAAATTGCAGATTAATCGGTTGACAGGAAGAGGGTGAAATTTGAATTACTAAATTTGACCCAAGAAAGAATAATAAATAAAACAAACGGGGTGAGCTAAATAAAATAAAACCGTTTAATAATAAAAACAAGATGCTCAAGTAGGTATATTAAAATTATTTAAAATTGTGAACAAAAAGATTTAAGAATAAAAATGACAGGGAAATAAATTATTCAATATGTAAAAAAAACTTTTTTCGGTTGTTTTTTTTTTAAAAAAGTTTTTTTTATTTTTTCATTTTTAGTTGTAATAAGTACCTATATATTATATATCCTATACAAATATTTACTATGCATTTAACATTCAACCAAGAAACCTAACCCTTAACCTTCATGATTCCCCTATTTTTGCTTTCAACTCATATCCGTTGAGGAGTGGTAATAATCCTCAACGGTTAAGAGTTGAAAGCAAAAACCCATTATCAGCTCATCAACATGAAGACAAGTGATGACTGCTAGATGCGAATACTTGAATAGGTCAGAAAAAGCACGAAACACGTAATATGTGTCTATGAAATTCATATATAACAACTAAAAAAATGTGTATTGTACACATCTGCATACCCCCTCAGAGCATACAGGCGTGATGTTCCGTCATGATAATGTATCTTCTATCTATCTATATAAATAAAGAGAGAAGTCCTGACTGACTGACTGACTGACTGACTGATTGACTGACTGACTCATCAACGCCCAGCCCAAACCCTTGGACCTAGAAAGCTGAAATTTTGCACAGTGGTTCCCTTTATAACGTAGACAAGGAATAAGGAAGGGTTTTTCGAAATTCAACCCCTAAGGGAATTAAATAGGGGATGAAAGTTTGTCCATTTTGGCCATTTTGAATTTATAATAATAATGAATAAACATAATTGTATTGTCACCAAAATCCAAAGTGTATACAAAATTGCAGATTAATCGGTTGACAGGAAGAGGGTGAAATTTGAATTACTAAATTTGACCCAAGAAAGAATAATAAATAAAACAAACGGGGTGAGCTAAATAAAATAAAACCGTTTAATAATAAAAACAAGATGCTCAAGTAGGTATATTAAAATTATTTAAAATTGTGAACAAAAAGATTTAAGAATAAAAATGACAGGGAAATAAATTATTCAATATGTAAAAAAAACTTTTTTCGGTTGTTTTTTTTTTTTAAAAGTTTTTTTTATTTTTTCATTTTTAGTTGTAATAAGTACCTATATATTATATATCCTATACAAATATTTACTATGCATTTAACATTCAACCAAGAAACCTAACCCTTAACCTTCATGATTCCCCTATTTTTGCTTTCAACTCATATCCGTTGAGGAGTGGTAATAATCCTCAACGGTTAAGAGTTGAAAGCAAAAACCCATTATCAGCTCATCAACATGAAGACAAGTGATGACTGCTAGATGCGAATACTTGAATAGGTCAGAAAAAGCACGAAACACGTAATATGTGTCTATGAAATTCATATATAACAACTAAAAAAATGTGTATTGTACACATCTGCATACCCCCTCAGAGCATACAGGCGTGATGTTCCGTCATGATAATGTATCTTCTATCTATCTATATAAATAAAGAGAGAAGTCCTGACTGACTGACTGACTGACTGACTGATTGACTGACTGACTCATCAACGCCCAGCCCAAACCCTTGGACCTAGAAAGCTGAAATTTTGCACAGTGGTTCCCTTTATAACGTAGACAAGGAATAAGGAAGGGTTTTTCGAAATTCAACCCCTAAGGGAATTAAATAGGGGATGAAAGTTTGTATGGAAAATCGTAATTTACACGCGGGCGAAGCCGCTGGCAAAAGCTAGTATTCAATAAACATCCAAGCGATTCCAGCAATTACGACAGATTTGCCGTCTATTTTTGAAGAGTTCCATTGTATATCTCCGAAGATCTCCGAAGCACCAGATCTTCACAAAGTT
Organism: Diarsia dahlii; assembly: GCA_949775195.1. Taxonomy (NCBI): domain Eukaryota; kingdom Metazoa; phylum Arthropoda; class Insecta; order Lepidoptera; family Noctuidae; genus Diarsia; species Diarsia dahlii. The sequence goes on along the minus strand of OX459218.1, from coordinate 11,306,515 downwards.
AAAATGGGACCACCTCAGGAGTATACCTACTCTTTCAAATAAAAAGAGAATTTTGAGAATCGGTCCACAAATGGGGGAGAAATCAGGTAACGTATATAAAAAAATAAAAAAAATACATACACACGAACATAATAACCTCCTCCTTTTTTGAAGTCGGTTAAAAAAATGCCCTCTTTTTTTGTCGACGTTTTATATGTGCCCATGTACATACAAGCTAGTACCTAGGCCTGAAATAAAATATTTTGACTTTGAAAATAAAAAAAAATGTAGAAAATAATATAGGTAGTATAGGCCTAATAATATAGGCCTCCCCTTTTTTCAACCACTCCTTTCTGATCTATGCGTCCCTCATCCATCCGTTTCCCGCACTCCTTACAATATCGTCGACCCAACGCGCTTTTGGACGGCCCTGGTTTCTCTGGCCCAATCTTGGCCACCATTCGGTCAGAATCTTACTTTATCGTTTGCCCATTTTCTTCACAACTTATGGCTTCCAAACTCCCGGGTACTTACTACTGAGAAATCGCACTATTAACCAAAAGTAAGTAAGCATGCCCCTGTAAAGCGACAACAGGGATGTTTCATGACTAAAAAAAAAATTCTTTTATTTTCTTCATATTATCGAAAAAAATATTAGATACCTACGTGTTTATTGTTTTATCAAATTAATAAAAATTGACGAAGATAAAACGTCAAAGATAATTGTGACGTCACGAGTTTTCGAAGCACTGTAGGTATGACTGTATCGTCTTTATTTTGTGTTTACGTGAAAAAAGAAAAAAATATTTTTCAATATATTTTAAGTCTATCTGACGGACTAATTATATTTTTTGTCGGTTATCTACTGAAAACTTAATTCGATTTTAAGATTTTCATCTCTGCGTTCCATTGTTTAAAATATCTCCAGATGTTTTTCGCAATGTCGTCTCAGATTACAGAATAAGATAAGTAGGTATAGTATGTTGTGATAGTTTTGATCATATTATGCGCTATTTTCTCAAAAATGAACGACAGTTATGAGTGGTCTGTAATCTGACACACCTCTCCAAAATCTTGCTTGCATTATCTTGTAGCCATTTGCTTTCCAAATTGTGACTGGAAAAACCAGAATAGAATTAGAACATTTTAAAAATAAATAAGTACATAAATGGCCATGTCTGTAGGATGGGCCAGAGTCATCACGCAGTGAGGGACAGAAGACGGGCGTCGTCGCAGTGGGAGGCCTGGATAACGCTGGGGTGACGACCCAGAAGCGTTTGAGACGAATTGGACGGAGAAAACCACACAGAGGGAAGAGTGGAAGGCTATGGGGGAGGCTTTTGCCCAGCAGTGGGACAATATAGGCTAGCAAAAAAAAAATACCTGCAACGATTACCTATTTAGTTATGTAGGTATATCAACGGATGACACTCCTTTCTTATAGTAGTAGTAGGTATGTATCTTTAGCATGGATATTTAACATCATAGGTACAGTGCGATCAAATTATCTTGGCAGCTCCGAACTTCGTGCAGGTCATTTTGTTACAACGAATGTATAAAAGTGTTAGGATATTTATTTTATTTGTATTTCTCACTGTTTAAATTAGATATTTTCTGATCGTTTAAGTATTGGTTTATCTGGCAATAACAGTTTTATTCCCAAGTTTACATGCGTAAATTTTCGCAAAGCCTATGTTCAGAGCTGCCAAGATAATTTGATCGCACTGTACTATTTTAATAGTATTTACACACTCAATTCGACAGTTAAGTTCAAGATATATGAGTTCCATACTCCCATGTTCTTCCCCGTTCTGCTGCGACGACCTCAATTATTTGAAAAGGGGTGGAGATTGATGATTTAAAAGGGCAAGCCTCTTGCCATCAATTAGTACTTTCCGAGCAAAAGACATAATTATTATAAAGACAATAATCATCTTTCTAACCTTTTCTACACACACCAATAAGGGGTCGGCTTCCAGTCTTACGGAATGCAGCTGATGACCCATATTTCACATGGATCGACTGCCTATCTGAACTCTTCGACCCAATTAGCATTGGGTACTAAGGTAAGACTGGTTGTCAGACTTTCGGGTTATTGACTACTGTACCTAACGATTGTCAAAGATCTTCAAATGACAATCGGGACAAACTGCTTAAAATCAACCATTATTTTAATCTATTGCATGAATGCATAAAATAAGATTAAAAATCCAAAGAATCGATTAATCTCAGATATCGATTATTCAAGTTTTCGGGAACGTATCCGAACGCCTAAAGACTGACGTTTACGTAAACGTCACTAATGTCACTACTAGTGTTGCGAATATTTAAAATGAATCGATATACATAATTACAATTTATTGAAATGTAACAACATAATATCGATTAGCATTTTTTCAATCGGCATTTTGTGTGATATTATAATATTATGGTAATCAAGGTTTTTTTTTTTTGGAGGAGCTCGTGGCATTAGGAACTGCCACTCGGGTCGATCTTTAGGTAAAGCTGTGCTTGCCTAGGTCGAGCTGTGGATGGGTGACCACCCAACATACCGAGTTTCCTCCGTGCCTCGGAAAGCACGTTAAGCGGTCCCGGCTGCCATAAATAGATCTTTGGAAGTCGTTACAGGTAGTCAGTGACCTGAAATTCTGACATCCAGTCTTACCAAAGAGTATCGTATTACCTAGTATTAACTGGGTTGTGGAGGTCAGATAGGCAGTCGCTCCATGGAAAATACTGGTATTCGGCTGCATCCGGTTGGACTGGAAGCCGACCCCAACATAGTTGGGAAAAGGCTAGGCAGATGATGATGGTAATGTCGCGAGGGCAATTGGTTTTATTTCTTTTATGTATATTATATTCTAGTCATCTCAAAGTTCACAAAGTGATTGGTTTTATGGTAACCATATATAAATGTACTGCTTCGCTTTAATCCCAACGCCTCACGATATAATAGAGGTACTCACCTTTGTAACTCCCCTTCGGTTGTGTAAGTATCTCGCAACCCAGTCTCTTATCTCCGGTCCGCAAGGGCACCGGAGTGTTATTCCTCCAGCTTCTCAGGAGTCAATAGGATATCTGTAAATTTTAAGTACCCATGAATCTTTGGGCTAAGTATTACCTATCTGTCTTCGTTGATGAAGCCTTTTATAGCAGTCATCCATTTACCATACCTATGATGAGGTTTGTTCTCATCACTAATGTTTGTGACACGTATGTGCTAATCAGATACTGGATTCTTTCCACGTCTGTTGAAGCACGCATTTCGTGACACTTAAGTGCTTATCAGATACTGGATTCTTTCCACGTCTGTTATTAAGCATGCATCTCAGAACGACTTCGGCCCCAATGCCTCTTCGTCTGAAATGCTTCCCTCTGGCATTACCTATATAAAGGTGATATAGTGTAATTAAACGTCCGTCGACGTTGCGCGTCCGACGGCACACGACTTCGTAGGCGGTGGGGGTGGATTTATAAGGGAGGGCTTGCCCAAGACCCTTCCTATGGCTATAAACCCTAAGCGCTTTATGTCCGGACGAGCAGCTAGCATGTGGTCGCTGTTATGCCCTCAGCCCAACGCTGAAGGCACGACCCACACATTTAAGTTTAGTCTCAAACTATTCGAACAGGTACAAACAAGTACCTCCACACATATTGTAATATCCATTAACTATATTGTTTAGACCAACAGATAAATAATACTTAGCTTTACAGGAGGCCCGCGACACGGATGACAGGAATCTCCATGAACTCCAGGCACTGAATTTACTTCACTTGAAGTTACATTAGTTACTCAGACTGAATATGTCATGGCGACCATTTTAGCGGGAATGGCTGGCGTCGTTTTGGCGTAGCGTCAGGTTGTCAATACTGATTTAGTGTTGCTATTTACATTTTAGTGTTGTGCAATTATATTTACATTTTTTAGGTTTGGAACATCGCGATTTCATCTTTCGCGACACTCCCGACGACGACATAAGTTACATGTGTTCCATCAAGTCTCGCGTCCACTCTCGGATCTTCTCTCGAGCCTTCATGGACGCGTCTCTCACTTCTCTCACTTCGGGAGTTTGAGTTATTTCATTTGTATCAGTGCTTTGAGGTATGCTATCATTATTGTGTTCTTCATCAAGAATTGTTGGTTCATCATTTTCTGAGGTAAGTGTTCTCAGAGTTATTTTCTTTTCTATCTCTTCTTTGTTTATGTGGTTTTCTGTTTCAGGTTTGTCAACGGGTTCTGCGGTTTGTGGAGTTGTGGATACTTCTTCGGTAAGAATGGTTGAGTCGAGTTCTTCTAGCAGAGGTAAGTTATCCCATGCTGGTGTAACATCTTCTCTTTCAAACTCAAACATAACCCTTTCTTTTCCAGATATATCTTCTTCAACCTCCAACGGATAAAGATGTGCGATGGAACGAGTGAATTCCGTATCATTCACCTTTACTCGCGCCACTCTGCATTGACCGTCGGCTCCTTTCAACAAAGATATAATTTTTCCAACTTTCCAGTTTTCTCGGTTCTTCGTATCTCCTTTAATCTGGACGATATCTCCTAGTTTTGGAATTTCTAATTTTGTTATCCTTGGTTCTTTAAGAGAGTGTCGGTATCTCTCCCTTAGACTTGGTAGGTACTGGTCGACGAACATTTTCTTAAACTCTTTCAGCATGTTCTGTCCACGTTTCCAACCTTCTACTAGATTCTGTTTTGTTACTGTGCCTTCTTGTGGAAATTCTGCGTCTGAAGGTGTTGTCACGATGCATTTATTCAAGGTTAGAAAATCTGATGGTTTGAGAATATCCTCTAGATCAGAACCTACACACGTCAGTGGGCGTGTGTTTAATATTGCTTCTATCTCTTTTATGATTGTACTTAGTTGATTATCTGACAATAAACTTTTCGTCAGAGTTCTCTTGAGACAGTGTTTAACTAGTCCAACAAGTCTCTCATAGAAACCTCCATGCCATGGTGCTAATTGTGGAATGAATTTCCATTCTATGTTATTAGTGATGCAATAGTTGCTTGACAGTATTTCTGCAGTTAATTTAAATTGTAGTGCGTTATCTGAAACTATTCTTGTTGGTATTCCTCTGCAAGATATAAATCTTCGTAGTGCTAATAGACATTCCTCAGCCGTCAGATCCTTAACGACTTCCAAGTGTATAGCACGTACTGCTAGACATGTATAAAGACATATCCATCTTTTTTCTGATTTATTACTTGTCTTTACTTGAAGAGGACCCAAATAATCTATTCCGGTATATGTAAAAGGTGAACTATAGTTCACTCTTTCCTTAGGAAGCGCTGGGGTAGTTGGTAATTTGAATGGACCTCCTCCATGTTTGACACAATTTGTGCATTTTCCCAATATTTTCTTTACTTGGCTTCTTCCTTGGGGAATCCAATACGATAATCTGATCAAGCTTAAGGTGTGGTTGACCCCTACATGATAGTTTTTCTTATGTGTTTCTAGGATCATTGTGTTAGTGAAATCACAATCCTTTGGGATTAGTATTGGATATCTTTTATCGTAAGACCAATCAGCGTTTTGTAATCTTCCTTTACAACGTAAGATACCGTCTATGTCGGTAAATACTCCTAAGTTTCGTTGTAGGTTAGTATCTTTACCTTCTACTTCCTCCGGGAAATGTTCTTTTTGAATCCTTTTGATCTTTTGTGTATGTGATAGTGTATCTTCCTCACAGTGTTCTGTGGAGCTGTTTCGTGATTCTTCATCTGATTTATTTTTCCGTTCCTGCTCCTTTGAGATCTTCTCTCCACTCGTGAGATCCTCCCCAACAGGAAACGAAAAGTCATGTTCCACAGAAGAACATGTGGGAGTTACTGCGACTTCGGTTTCATTAAGCAAAGAAACTTCGGCTCTACAACCTTTCGGCCAAGTTCTGGAGTCTTCCAGTAGAAAACTTGGTCCGGATAGCCATTTTTGCTTGTCTTCTATAGAACTCGTGGGTCTAGTAGCCACGTCTGCTGGATTCAATCCTGTTGGAACATATCTAACTGTTACTGGTGTATTTCCCTTTATTTCTTCTATCCTCCTTGCAACGAATGGTGGTAGTAGTTTGTTGCCGTAATACCAATCAATCACTATTTGACTATCTGTCCATATAGTGCTTTCTGTAAATTCAAAGTCTAGGAACTTGATTACGTACTTCAGTAACCGGCTTCCTATTAGAACACCTAATAGTTCAAGTCTTGGAATTTTTAAATTGTCTTGATCCTTGATGGGTACCACTCGTGACTTTCCTATCACAAAGCTCAGTTCTTTTCCATTGGAAATGTATACAACTGCCGCATAAGCTTTGGTTGATGCATCTGTAAAAACGTGCAGCCTGATATTGTCATCACCAGCTTGTTTGAAGTATTTCCTTGGTAAAACAATGTTTTTTGTGTCTTCCAGCTGTTCTCTAATAATTTGCCACTCATTGGTCAATTCTTCTGGTAATGGGGTATCCCATTTGAATTTATGTATCCACAGATTTTGTAGTAAAAGTTTTGCTGGTAATAAATTTGGTGCAGCATATCCGCATGGATCGTAAATTGACGCTATGTTTTTTAGTATTTCTCTCTTGGTAGTGGCTTCTGTAGTCTTTCTTGGTCTTAATCTGATCGTATCTTCTCCTGTGTTCCAATTCAGTCCTAATACTTTAACTTCTACGTCTCTGCAGACATCCGATGAAGCAATGCTTTCTGAGAATCGTTTGGAATTTGAACTCCATTCTCTGAGATTCATTGAAATCTCTTCAAATGTGATCTTACACGACTCATACATCTCTGTTGCTTCTTGTACGGAATCTACTCCTGTGACAAGGTTATCGACGTAGATGTCATTCACAATGCGTTTTAGAATTTCCTCCTTGGAACGCAGTAGATGATGTTTCAAAGTAGCGTTTAGAAGAAATGGACTTGATATCACTCCAAATGGTACGCGACAAAATCGTAAGTGTAGGATGTTATCCTCCGTGGCCGCTCCTTTTATGTCTTTCAACCATAAGAATCGAGTTACGTCTTTGTCCTTTGCGTGTAGTGCTATCTGTAGAAAAGCCTTTTCTACGTCTGCTGTTATTCCTATTTGACGCGACCTAAACCTTAACAACATTCCGGTCAAGTCTTCTAGCATAAGTGGTCCGCAGTGTAAGCATTCATTTAAACTTTTGCTATTCTTGGTCTTTGCTGAAGCGTCATAGACTATGCGAGTTGGCTTGCCCGGATGACTAACACCGTGATGTGGTAGGTAGTGTATAGGATGATCTACATCTTCGACTCCCTTTTCATTGTCCGGTACCCTTTCAATTATTTCTTTTGCTAATTGTTCTTTTAATGTAGTATCATACGCTGTTAGTGAATCGAAATTTAAACGTTTGAGTAGATTGACTAGTCTGCCTATGGCTAGGCCGTAATTAGTTTCTAAATTAGGTGGGTAATCTATCCATGGCCAACTAACAGTGTATCTGTTATTTACTAGTTCTATTGTATCATTGAATTGGTTGATTACTTCTTCGTCTCTAGTCAATTTTGGTGAATCACATATTCCAATTTGATTGATGATGATTGATGATTCTAGTTCCATTAGGCATTGAGTGCTAATTAAACCGGCTTCTTTTTAATAGCATTACTTGCATCTAAAATTCTATATTGCCTTCTAAATTACTAAGTCAGTACGTTTAAATTGTAATTACTTATGCCACATTCACTAAGCATGAAAATTTAATTAAAATTGTCATCAAATATTATTTAACAGCCACTAATAGTACGTAGATACTACTGTCGTGTCATCAAAAGGCTTAAATATAGAAGTTCAGAGCATCCAATGACCTAAATATCGAAGTTCAGAGTATCGAATATCCTAAAGATCGATATTTATTTACATGTTGTGCTAAAACTTAAGTTATCGCCAGAATCACTAGAACTTTATTTTTATCGGATAACTAGACAATAATTGTGAAAGCAACTTGGAAATAGCGTTGGTCACAGTTTCAACATAACTTAACCTATTTCCCACAGTCTACAATGACGAATCATACAGTCTGCCTGTGACTAGTCAATTAGACAATGGTGAAAACATTTCTGTAACTAGTAGGTAATTTTAACGTAAATACAATAATCTAAAATGTAATAAAAGTTGATATTTTGAACTTGGGTATAACAACTTTAGGTATTTTTGTGCTTGACCTCCTCGGTTTTATTTATGCAATTCTTATAACAAAGTGCTCTGTTATGATGGCCAACTTTGTTACAGTGTACACATTTAATTGACCTTTTGCAATCTTTTACTTGATGATTTTTGCTTAGGCAGGCAAAGCAGTGATCCTTTATTTTTTCTTTCCTTTCTTCCACAGTTGCAACCACCTTGCATTGATCGTTGAAGTGCGATCCTTGGCAAAAAATGCATTGAAGTTTCCTTTTCTTTTTCATGGGCCTGTCTCTTTTACTTCCTTGTTCTTGAGGTCTTCTTTTTGTGGAATTACTATTGTAGTTACTGTTTTTATGAAATGGTTTTTTCTCACTGAACCTTTCTTCTCTTTTATTTCCTGGGCGGGTTTGACTTGAATCGTGGTTTTCAGAATTCTTGTGATTTCTGTTGGTTTTTACGGATTTTCCCTTCTTGTTGTGTGAGCTTGTGTGTAACTTCTGAGTGGTATATTCTTCCAGATTTTCGGAAGTGATCCTATTTGCGTCTTCCCTAGCAGCTATTATGGTTTCCAGATGTTGACGAATTTCTTCTATTGACTCGGTTTTTGCCTTTATCCTTTTCAGTTTGATATTCATTTCCGCTAGAACTCCCTCACCGTTTAGTTGTATTTCACTAAAGGAAGTGACCTCTTCCACATAAGATTGCATTTCGTTTAATGATAGACTACTGTTTAACTCAGTTCCGAACCTTTTCACAGTTACCTCTAGCTTACCTAGCACTATTTCTAACTTTTCCGAATTTTCTATATTAGCATTATCCTTATAGGTGAGTGCTTCTTCGGTTAGTTTAGAGATAGCATTTGATATAGGCTCAAGTCGCCTTATCAGAATTTGTTCCATTTTGAAATTCTGAAAAAGTATTTTATAATTTTATACCTTGTATCCTAAGTTAAAGATTTACATCATGTATATCCTTAAATTTACCAATTGCGTGGCGTTCGCAATATAATAAAATTGAAAAAAAATAAAATTTGTTTAACACCCTGTATGACCAAAAGTTTATCTAAAACCTTTTATGAACAAAGAACTCTACCAACACCTGACATAAAATAGAATTACATTTTATTAATGCCCTGTATATATAACAGAAAGTTTTAATTGTCAACCTGTATAGGACACAAAAGAATTTTATTGTCATCCTGTACAGGACAAAAAAAAAAAATTTATTGTCACCCAATATACAACAGAGAAAAAATTATTGTCACCCTGTATACAACAAGTTAAAAGCAAGAAATATTTCACTATCTCTAGAATACTACATTTTCCATAATAAACTCAGCCCCTGAATTATAATTATGGGTAAGGGAATTTCTCTTATACCTAAGAGGTTTCCGTATTTACTCAGAATATATTCTTATCACCGTTGCTGGTTGACGGGTAAAACTCTCAGTATTAACCCAGAATATATTCATATTACTGTTGCTGTTTGACAGGTAAAACTGGTTTGTTTCATTATTTTAAGTTTCTGATATTGATTTAAAATTTCCATGTCATCCACCCATCCCGTACCGACCCTTCCTTTCAATCTCCTCTGTTAACTACCACACAATTATTTACACCTTTCAGTTACACCACTTCTCCCACAATTCATTCATCGTTTCTTTGGTGTTCATCTCACTCTCCATCCATCAATCATTTATATGGTTGATGTTCTTGTTAATTACTTATTTATAAACATATTAGGTACCTGCCAACATCACTTGTGTATGCATCCACAAATGATATTAGGGTTCACCTGCATCAACTTAGTACTTAGTTAATTGGTACACTTTAGTAGCCAACATGAAGCAATGCAGTCAGTCAGGGATGATGTGTAAAACATGACAGTAGTTCACACATAAGTTATAACATACAATCCAGTTTCACACATGTCAATTTTATACTCATTTCTTTAAAGTAATTGTTAAAATAAACTTACAATGAGTGTTGATGTGTTTTTCCTTTCTATAGTATCAGTGATCTTTAAATGAGAATAGATGTCAGGTGTAGATGTCAGTGTCACGCATCTGCCTTCATTTGCCCATCTGTATAGAGGGTATTAGGTATAGATAAACAATTTTATGTGAACTCATACACAACAATGCTGTCTTTATGCAAATTTTAATACACCAGGTGTTCATATCACAACTTTACAAAGTTACTCTTTAGTTAGGTACTTATTTAACTAATACAATACTATACAATGACGTCCGAGCCGAATTTCGCTCGTGCGCCCTTGAGCACATGTAGTTTTATCAAAGTATACTTTAAGTAGTTTCCTCTATTATTTGTTACAGCTTATAAATCGTGAAATAGTTTACCTGATAATCTTCTTAATTATTCCCAAGTTATTTTAAGTTTCCTTTTGTTCACTGATAGAAGTAGTTATAACTTTCTTGAAGTTATTTCGCCCAAACAACTCGTGAGTTTACTTGTTGTGATACATTGACTTTTATATATCAATGATAAGATAGCACCTTTTCACAGTTGAACGAGTTACGTTTAATATAAGGTCAGGTTTCTATTAATTTTACTCTTTTAAAAGAATGTAACAAACAAGGAAATAAATAAGTTTTAGTTTTATCAATATTCAGTATGACACACGAGACACTACCGCCATCGCCATTTTGAATCAATCGAAATTTTCACAGTCGGATTTCGCAATTTTATCAATATTGTTTCGTGTGAGAATGCTTAATATGTTATTCAGTAAATTACTTTTGGAATTTACTTGAACTGTGTATAAGGTTTATAGGTTTTAACTCGCTAAAGATAGGATAATCGTATGTTTATTCGAGTCCGCAGCATATTACTTCTTACTTCCGGTCAAAAAGAGTATTAGTCATTCTGCCAAACTTGTTTTATCAAGTCCGCGCCAAATTCAAAATTTAGAATGTTTAATTGGCTTGTAACGTTGCACATCACACGTACACACGCTACATACCCATTCAATTTGCAGTAACTTCGAGAATCTTTCATCTCGGCCTGCTGTTCATCTCAATAAACTTAGATAAATGAACATTTACTCATCATCACCTTGACGTTCTAATTTTGGCGCCTATAGGTGAATTATTATGGACATCCGCTTATTGGACGTTAGTTCCCATCGAATTATATAGAGGTCGCTGCCAACCTGATTTAATACACAAATGTTATTATGTAAATGAATTTTTATGGACATCCGCTTATGAACATTAGTTCCCATCGGATTATATAGATGTCGCTGCCAACCTGATTTAATACACAAATGTTATTATGTAAATGAATTTTTATGGACATCCGCTTATGAACGTTAGTTCTAATCAAATTATATAGATGTCGCTGCCAACCTGATTTAATACACAAATGTTATTATGTAGATGAATTTTTATGGACATCCGCTTATGAACGTTAGTTCTAATCGAATTATATAGATGTCGCTGCCAACCTGATTTAATACACAAATATTATTATGTATTTAACAATAAGAGTCTGGATTGATTTTATGCCTTGGGATGCTTTAAATGTTACCGTTTTGTAATACCTGAGCATCTCCACCATGTCGCGAGGGCAATTGGTTTTATTTCTTTTATGTATATTATATTCTAGTCATCTCAAAGTTCACAAAGTGATTGGTTTTATGGTAACCATATATAAATGTACTGCTTCGCTTTAATCCCAACGCCTCACGATATAATAGAGGTACTCACCTTTGTAACTCCCCTTCGGTTGTGTAAGTATCTCGCAACCCAGTCTCTTATCTCCGGTCCGCAAGGGCACCGGAGTGTTATTCCTCCAGCTTCTCAGGAGTCAATAGGATATCTGTAAATTTTAAGTACCCATGAATCTTTGGGCTAAGTATTACCTATCTGTCTTCGTTGATGAAGCCTTTTATAGCAGTCATCCATTTACCATACCTATGATGAGGTTTGTTCTCATCACTAATGTTTGTGACACGTATGTGCTAATCAGATACTGGATTCTTTCCACGTCTGTTGAAGCACGCATTTCGTGACACTTAAGTGCTTATCAGATACTGGATTCTTTCCACGTCTGTTATTAAGCATGCATCTCAGAACGACTTCGGCCCCAATGCCTCTTCGTCTGAAATGCTTCCCTCTGGCATTACCTATATAAAGGTGATATAGTGTAATTAAACGTCCGTCGACGTTGCGCGTCCGACGGCACACGACTTCGTAGGCGGTGGGGGTGGATTTATAAGGGAGGGCTTGCCCAAGACCCTTCCTATGGCTATAAACCCTAAGCGCTTTATGTCCGGACGAGCAGCTAGCATGTGGTCGCTGTTATGCCCTCAGCCCAACGCTGAAGGCACGACCCACACATTTAAGTTTAGTCTCAAACTATTCGAACAGGTACAAACAAGTACCTCCACACATATTGTAATATCCATTAACTATATTGTTTAGACCAACAGATAAATAATACTTAGCTTTACAGGAGGCCCGCGACACGGATGACAGGAATCTCCATGAACTCCAGGCACTGAATTTACTTCACTTGAAGTTACATTAGTTACTCAGACTGAATATGTCATGGCGACCATTTTAGCGGGAATGGCTGGCGTCGTTTTGGCGTAGCGTCAGGTTGTCAATACTGATTTAGTGTTGCTATTTACATTTTAGTGTTGTGCAATTATATTTACATTTTTTAGGTTTGGAACATCGCGATTTCATCTTTCGCGACAGGTAATCAAGGTTTTTATGCCATCTATAAGCGAGAAAAATGTTTTCAGTCAAGCAAAAATTCGTAATATAAAAATCTATTTATCTGCTATTAATAGGTTCATTAATGAATCTGAAATGAATAGGCTCTCCAGCGAAGACGATATTTTTAATTGATTGTAAAAATAATATGGAAACGTTTTCAATTTAACACTTTATTTGCTTTTAAAATAATGATGGTTTGAAAATTGATTGGAAATCACAGAATAAATCGATAATAATACTATCATCGATTTTTTGTCTACAGGCCCAACCTTATCTCTATCTGTCAAACAAAATCCATAATTTGTAAACAAGCAAGCGTCAATAAAATATTGTTATTTTTCAACTTACCTCTCATTACAAAGTAATAAAACATAAATGAAACTGTTAAAAATACCTAATTAAGTGTCAAACATATTTAATTATAAGCTAATGGTGTAAAACATAAGTTTTAATTAAAAAATGTCGGACGCAGAGGTTGAAGTTCCTTCTACGTTTAAAAAGCGTAATCTCAAACAAAGAGGTGGCAGAAAAAGGAAACAATCTAGTTCTGAAGGTAATTTACAAGCTACGGTACTAATTAATCTTAAGGATAAGTTGTAATTATATTGTGAAATAGGTTGCAACTTTTGAGGTTATGTTAGTGATTCTTCAAATGATAGGCCATTTTTCTGAAGATTTCTTCATGTAAAAGTGAAAAATAAAAATCAGCTTCTGAAGTCGGTGACTTTTGTTTGTTTGATTTCATGTTTTTGCCACCGACTTCAGAAGCTGATTTTTATTTTTCACTTTTTTGTGTTTTATTTTTGTTGAAGTCGGTTTTATTTTTTGTAAAATAGTTTTTATTTTTCACTTTTTAGTGGTTCACATGTGCTTACCCCTTCACAACGTACCGGCGTGATGTTATGTTATGAACTGGTGTAAACAATAGACAGACATGAGATTTCAGCAATCCCAGTCCATTTGCTATCATTTATTGAGGACTTCCGTTGTCTATCTCCGAAGTTCTTCATCAGATGTTCACCAAATAGTTTTTATAACCTTTGTAGTGAGTTCAGGCGTGATATTATGTTGTGTGATGGAGTAAACAATGTTTAGATATGCTATAGCAACAATCGCGGTTAATCTGCTGTTATTTATTGAAGAGTTCCCCCGATTTCTACAAGATCCCATCATCAGATATTGAAATGGTGACAATGGGACCACACGGGAAGCACCAGCTTTCAAATGAAAAAAGAATCATGAAAATCAGATTACCCAGTCGCAAGTTATGAGCTAACAAACATAAAAAAAAAATACAGTTGAATTGATAACCTCCTCCTTTTTTTGAAGTCGGTTAAAAATAGCACAGCTTCGTTACTGGATGATTAGTTTGTTAACACTGAGTTTACAGCAACATAATATTACCAAGATTCATTTATTACAATGTCAAAGTCAATGTAATAGTCAACAGCAATTTATGCACATGAATTTTAGCTTTACTCTTAATCTCCCTGGATCTTCTCTTCACAGAGTAGTCATGTACAAACATCGGCCCCATCTAGTTTAAAAAAAGTTTTTGTAAAATAAACATCGTTTTGTCACAATGCTAAGGATATTGGTCAGTGGGTCGTCTTAGGGGTGGATTTGTTGTATGTATAATGTATATTATGTAAAATCAACTGATGATGATCAACTCTCTAATCACACTATAGACCTTTCTAGTATATTGTACCTACAGTGCACACTATCAGCATTATCATCCACAGCCCAACTTCAACCTCTGCTGGGTAAAGCCCTGTCTTTGCTTGTGTCAAGCTCTACGTTCTTGCATCAGCCTTATCCAGTACATTCCTGGATAGCGACAATGTCATTTGCCCATTTCACAGCTGGATGACCTACACTTCTCTTTCCGGTCCTTGGGCACCAATCGGTCACAGCTTTATCCGACCTGCCAGCACCACACTTATATGAAAATCTAAATTTCTAATAAAACATTAAATTATACAAAAATCTGTGAAATTTCAGAGAAAAACAGTTCCTCGTCAGATGAACAGACCGTAGTCCAACCTACAAAGAGACCTCAGAAAGTGAACCCTAACATACAAAGAACTGCGGGACCTAAGAAGAGTAAACCGGAGATAGATGTTGGTGGTAGTGACAGTAGCGATGACGAGAAAGTAAGTATTGATTGATTTTTACAAGAAAATCTTGGAAACAGCCCTGCATGCTGGTTTTAAATCACAGATAGTCTGTCACTCGGCAAAGAGATATGTGTCTTAACAGTGTAAATATATTTTGATTATCTTCCAAGAATAATCTTTCGAAAATTTAATATTGTGTTCTAAATTAAAAAATGTTTGAATTTTTCGCATTAGGCTGTTTAGCGGCTTCAACGCTACCAAAAGAGCCAAACTAGTAGCCCAATTCTGCGCCGACACAATTTAGATTGCCATCGACATGCTAAGAAGAAATTATCTTTGCTTCTTCATTCTGCCAAAAGCAAAGCTCAAAAAGAAGTTATAGTTTTGCAATAATTTTCGTTCTACTATGTTCCTTACTCGAAAATGTAGTAACATCGTTACAATAAGGCATTTGTTACTGCAGTTGTTGGCTTCATAACAACCTCATCTGCGGCTCGGTTGTGAATTCATATACGATATTTGTAGTACATTTTGATCCACATTGGATCCACTCATTCAAAATGTACTATATAATATTCTTATCTCTCTTTCTTGTTTCTTTAGTAACTTACAAGTCTTAACACTAAATAACATAATCCCCTTACACTTCCAGGCCAAACAGCGCACTACACTCTCAGTGCAACAACAGAGAGAGAATGCAACAGCAACGTACGAGATGGATACGGAGAGAGACAGGGACGCACAGGCTATCTTTGAGAAAGCTCAGAAGATCAATGAGGAGTTGTCGGGGCAGGCTGATGATAAGGTATTTATGAGGTTTATTGTTTTTTACTATATAATTATGGGCTTGTTTCCTTAGGGGTATGTTTGTAGGGGTCTAGCTGGGCTGATCGTCAAGGGAGAAAAAAAAGCTCTGCTTCCGTGTTTCCACCACCGACAAGTCCACCAATGAATTTTAAACATAATAATTAGAGATTTATAAATATAATTCTCGCTCTCGCTAGCGATACTTGTAGCCACCACTGGTGGACAAACCTTTGGTTGACACCGGGAAGCATCGTTTTTTTTTCGTATTCTACTACCCACAAACCCTTTTAATTAATAACCCACCACATGAATGTGCATTAAAAAAACACTTGTATAATTTAACCTAAATGAACATCAAGCTACTGCAATTTATCAGTTTTTTTTTTAATATATTTTAAATTTTATCACTCAAGCATCAGGTTTAAAGGTTCTTTGCGAAAATTTGTCAGTTGGTACCTTGCGTCTGTACTAACATGGCAAGCAAAATAAATGCTTGAAAAAGACAAAAAAACATTTTTTTCAACCGCTTAAAAAAAGGTTTTAATCACAATATTCCAGGTATACCGTGGCATGAACAATTACGCGCAATACTACAAAAAACGAGACACGGCAGCCGGCAACGCCAGCTCAGGGCTCGTGAGAAAGGGCCCCATTAGGGCTCCGGCGAACCTCAGGGCTACGGTCAGATGGGACTACCAGCCTGACATCTGTAAAGATTATAAGGAGACCGGGTTTTGTGGGTTTGGAGGTCAGTATCAAAAATACGTAAATCAGAATAATTTATTTATCAAACATTAGTGATATTATAAGTAGTGAAGGTTCTTGCTATGTTTTGTAATACCGACATACAATTATATAATAATACAAAAAAGCAATCAAAATAGGGGATCGGACTGACTCAAAAAAAATGAATTCTGTTTAGTCCGTCAGTTAGATTATCGAAAAATATTGTATAGGTGTTTTTTGTTTTATCAAATCAATAAAAATTGACGAAGATAAAGCGCGTCAAAGATCATGGAGTGGGGCTTGAAACGTCACTTGAAGGTACAAAATGTACTAGATCATATGACGTCACACGAGTTTTCGAAGCACTGTATCGTCTTCATTTTTTGTTTACGTGAAAAAAGAAAAAATGTGTGGTCAATATTTTTTGGAAATCTATTTGACGGACTAATTAGTTTTTTTTTGTCCGAACCCCAATGACTTAAGTAGTAGTAAATAAAATGTCAATAAAGATAACAATCATAGAAAATACAAATCACAGTAATTCATACAAAAGAGGGATGGTTGGGAACTTGGGACATTGACTGTACGATTAGCTGCTGCACTGCATGTCGGAGTTTTGATTCCCGCACGGAACATATATTATTTGAATGGCAAACATGTTGTTCCGGGTCTGGCTGTTTGTTTATGTGACTTATTAAAATACTTGTAAACGCACCCACGATACAGGTCAAATTTATATTGTGTTTTAGGTACGTTGTTCTAAACGCGCGTGTCATGCTCGTTACAGTCATGGGACGAAACATAACTGGCGAAATGTGGATATATTATTAGGTACACCTCTGCCCCGCCCCTTTTGGGGACAGTGGCCTTAAAGTCTACCAACCGGTCTTACCAAGGGATATCGTATTACCCAATACTTCGTTCAGTCTTCTTTCTCTTCTTCTTTCTAAAAAGAGAAGTCCTGACTGACTGACTGACTGACTCATCAACGCCCAGCCCAAACCCTTGGACCTAGAAAGCTGAAATTTTGCACAGAGGTTCCCTTTATAATGTAGACAAGGAATAAGGAAGGATTTTTGAAATTCAACGCCTAAGGGTGTTAAATAGGGGATGAAAGTTTGTATGGAAAATCGTCATTTTCACGCGGGCGAAGCCGCTGGCAAAAGCTACTGTAAAATACAGCTATTCAGCTGCGTCCTGCATAACCGGAAGCCGATGCCAACGACAAATGATAAAACACTACAGCTTCAACTCTTTCTCTTTTCAGACTCGTGCAAATTCCTCCACGACCGTTCAGACTACAAGCACGGCTGGCAGTTAGAACGTGAGGAGAACACAGCTGGAGCGCCCGGCGGTGGTGGAGACTCGGACTACGAGGTGGCCAGCGATGATGAACTGCCTTTCCGCTGTTTTATATGCAGGCAGAGCTTTACTAGTCCTGTGGTTACTAAGTAAGTATGGTAGGATTTTGGCGGCCATTGTGGTAGCTTTCTGTGGTAGGAATGGTAGTTTTTTTTATTATGAGTGATACAAATGGTAGCTTTAATTGTATAGTTTTTATGGGCAAGAATAGTAGGTATCGTATGTGATTATTAAAAGTCCCAGAGAAACGGTTTAACTGTCTTATATCCCGCAACGAAATGAATCAGAAAAGATTAGCGTAGTAGGAAAAACATAATTTCCACTTCCCTCCATATGTGTAGGAAACAATAGCAGGGCTATTGCGTATCTTTTTAAATATCAGTGGCTATCATAGTGTCCATCGATTAACTTTTTCTTAGCGTGTCGATGACAATTTAAATCGAGTCATCCCATTTGGCGACGAATTCGGCACTTTCAATAGCCTCCATCAGTTCCTGTGATGTGCAAGTAACAGGACAGGCTGGACACGATATCAAGTGCCCCATAGTTTGTGGGGCAAGACCACATTTACACTCCAGGGCAGAGTCATCTATGAATGTCCACCTGAACAGGTTTTCCTTGCTTCGGCCTACCTGTGTCCGGAGTCTGTCAAATGGTTATGGTTTAGTATCAAACTAACCAATAGGCATAAAGAGACTTGGTAAGCCTGGTTACCCATCCTAGCTGCTACTCGAATGGTTAGCACTGGAACGTGAGGAGAATACAGCTGGAGCGCCCGGCGGTGGTGGAGACGCGGATTACGAGGTGGCCAGCGATGATGAACTGCCTTTCCGCTGTTTTAGGTATATGCAGGCAGAGCTTTACTAGTCCTGTGGTTACTAAGTAAGTAAACTGATATGTGTGAGGAGATAAATCCAAACGAACCTTGAACAAAAGATAACAATTTTAATAAGAAAAATATAAATACGTTCGTGGGTAACACAACCAACTAACTAATCACGCTGAGTATTATTATTTGTATATTTCCTTCAGTTTTGTTTATACTAATTCTCGCGCTGTGTATTTTCATTTTTAAATATTCGCTTTAGTTGTGTCTACGTACCTATATATTAAATCTAAAGCTGTGTATTTTTGTGTAACTCTCATGTTGTTTATATTACCGTATCTTTTTCATTAGTTTTAAGTTTATGTGTGGAAACTTGTAATTGGCCTTCTTCTACATGGTAATTTGACTACAAATGTTTTAGCTGTAAGTTTCCTTAAAATAAATAATTATTATAAAACGAAGTCCTCCGCCGCGTCTGTCTGTCTGTTCGCGAATAACTCAAAAACGACTGCACCGATTTTCATGCTGATTTCACCAGTGGTTAGAGTGGTTCTCGAGGAACGTTTTAATATATAATTTGTCGCGATACGCTATGCGAGCGAAGCCGCGTTCATCAGCTAGTTCATAATAACATATTAACATTATGCCTCGTTGGTCTAGTGGTCGCAAGCGCGACTGCTGTGCATGAGATCCCGAGTTCGATTCCCAGGTCAGGCAAAGTAACAGCCACAGAGCCTGGATTTGAGCCCATTTGATGGCAATAAGCTCGCCCCCTATTATCTGGGATTCGCTTGTATATAAGGTCCCATTAAAATAGGTGGACAAATCAGAAATCATTCAGAGTCAGACCCCAAAATAAGGACGATCGATGGTAAAAATAATAAGAAAAACGCATTTAAGTACCTACTCATAAAGGATGAGTTTGTTCTAGAGTGCCGGCAATTTATTATTTTAAGTAAAAAAAAAAACAGTTTATTTAATGTTTTTTTTGTTTAGATACTTATGTTTGGTTAGACCTACTGAACGTTATGTTAAAAAATTTCCACCTATTTTTATGGGACCTTATATTTTATGATCTGAAGTTACTAATACTTTTTATCTCTCTTTGTCCACAGATGCAAACACTACTTCTGTGAAAAATGTGCTCTAGAAAACTACAAAAAATCAACCCGTTGTTTTATCTGCAACGCTCAGACGATGGGTATGTTCAACCCCGCTAAAGAGTTGGAGACTAAGCTGGCACGGAGGACCAGTGATGATGAAGATGATGATGATGATGACGATTGAGAAATAAAAAT
Source organism: Diarsia dahlii (assembly GCA_949775195.1). Classification (NCBI taxonomy): domain Eukaryota; kingdom Metazoa; phylum Arthropoda; class Insecta; order Lepidoptera; family Noctuidae; genus Diarsia; species Diarsia dahlii. Next base: position 11,286,506 of record OX459218.1, on the reverse strand, counting down.
GTTAAAAATATGTATGTGTTTTTTTTACGGCAATTATCTACTGAGCGGTACAGGGTTCGATTGCCAGGTAGGGCAGTGTTGTGAGTTTTTCTATTAGGAATTTCTCAGTTGGGATCGACTGCTATTTTTCGCTTATAATTTTTTTATTTTTGGTTCTACGACTAAAAGTTACTTAGGTAACAACAACCTCTATTCTACCAAGAATAGACAAAGATTTTTCCATACAATTTGAGATAAAACCTCGCTAAAATCTGTCGTTTTGTCGATTCTTCCGTCGACAAAACCCGTTTCTTCGGTGGTCATGCTAAGCCGGCGGTTGTAGAAAATCTTATTTGCAACAAAAAATGTCAACAATTTTGTTTGTGCAACCTATAGATACCTATTATAGTTCGTCAAATGAACCATAAAAACCATTTGAACCACCCCTTTTTCCAACATGGTGGCCGTTGGACAAGGGTTGCAACCCCACAAACTTTAACCTTTTGAGCGCCACTGTCACGTGACAAGCCGAACAAGCAAAAAAGTACCTTAAGTCTGTCGACTTAAGCTATTTTTTGGCTTGTCGTCTGTGGCGGTTAAAAGGTAAAACTGACCCCACGTTTTTCTTTTTTGGACGGTGGGAAATCATCAGCTCCTCCCGCTTTGGGCAGAGCGGTACCTAGGGAGTGTCAGACTTCTACTGACTAAAAACCGCCCATGTTCCGTCTTAGCCCTTTGTGTCCGAGGCCTCGGTAAATCTTTTGAATAACCCACAGCCCCGACGAGCATCGGCCCTTGCAGGTCCCTTCAATAATGCTGACATCTCACTGAGGCGCGCGTGAAACATGAACGCGCCGTCGACACGGCCTGTCATCGTCATAGGACGGACAGACGGTGAGTTAGCCCAATAAACTCACCTTCCATAGGCCACTCTGCCAACTTCCCTTTTGAGACAAAAAACGTGATGTCGTACCGAAGTATTCGTATATCACAAACCCGTGTTGACTACAATAGCGTGACAGATTCGACACAGCTAGATATCGTACCTACTATATATTTTAGTTACGGTCAAAGAAATATATATTTGTCTTATATTGAACTACTAGCTGTTGCCCGTGAACTTCAGCTGTATGATTTTTTTTATACCCAATTATTAAATTCTATGTTTGTTCCAATATCTGGAATATATGGGGATATGTTTGCAATCTTAACAGAAAGCTAGCTGCTGCTATCTTTCTAGGGTTCCGTACCTCAAAAGGAAAAAACGGAACCCTTAGGTATAGGATCACTTTGTTGTCCGTCTGTCTGAAAAATCAAACTTCTAAGCCAACGCAATCAAAAGATACAGCCGTTTATTCTGCAAACTTTCGATACTTGCAAGGGAATCAAAACCTACAACGGGGTCGGTACACACGGCTACACATCAAGCTATACAAAACCAGTATAATCTGATCGTTCATTGTGCGAAAAGATCTAGTAACGTGAGGCCAAGATTAACTAACACTAAACTTGCCGCAACTAAAGGTGTATTGCTCTAGTACGACCTGACATTGTTATTCTGGGTGGGGACCTGGTGTCCTATATCACAGGCTATTAGCCTAGCTTAGGCACCAGTCTCCCACAATATTGGAGTTTAATATAATTGCCAAACAATATTACTATGTAATATCCTTAAACATTGTGGTGAGAAATAAACGAATTTATTATTATTTATTATTATTATTAACTGGTTTTGTATAGCTTGATGTGTAGCCGTGTGTACTCCCCACCCTCAAAAAAGAAACTGGCCAAGTGCAAGTCAGACTTGCACATGAAGGGTTCCGTACCATTGTAGTAGATATTGAGAGATTTTCCATGTTATTTTAGCACCATAGACTTCATACCCCGGCGGGAGTGTGGCGGGCTGTACCCAAGTAACAAAAATTGGTACTATAAAAGTCCTGAGAACGTTTTGGAGCGTGCTAAAAGGCTCCATAATTAGCACTATAATGGTGTTGTAAACATTTACAAAACCCCAAATAGGCCCGAGTTTTATCACTAATTTATTCTATAAACATTACAAAAAGGCTCTCACGGTGATAAATCAGCTCGATAGTTGAGATGTAAAAGTGTAGTGAAACGCTTTTTAGTACTAAAATAGTGCCACAAGTGCAATAATGTCGCGAATTTGCACTGTAAAAGTAACCAAAACATGTCTAAAGTGCTAATTTTGCACTGTAAACGATTTTAGAGATCCTTCTTGACACTATTATATTGTTCACCAATTTTGTTCGTGTTGTGTCAGTCAGTCGTGTTCCTCAAGAAAACAAAAAATATCGATAAGTTATGATTCATGTCATCTGCCATGTTGCCTAACGTATCATTGTAATAAAAAGGACATAACGCAACTCTGCCATAACTTGCGAAAATAATTGTATCGATAAAATAATTATGCTGATTTCGAATTTGACAATGCGCCCTCATTATTTTCGTGTTTTAATTAATAAAATAAGGACTTGTCCCGAATACAGATCCTATAGTACACATTGGCTCCAGCCGTGCTGCTAATGTGCTATCGCGGCAGAAAATAGCGGCCATATTTTCACCGAAAATGAATAGTCCATTAATGATTAATTTTAGTGTTTTTATGTCACGCTTTAGTCTCGTAGCAGTAACACCAACTCACTTTTAGAGCTATTTGAATTTAAGTTATTAAGCAATTGCGCCAGGAGTCGCTATGGTACTATTTAGTACTATAGAAGAGTTTTCATGTTTTTACAGAACTAGCCCCGTAGCGATGTTGAGGGAGCTTTAATGAAGCTAAACGGTTACGTAATGGTTGTGTAAGGTACTTTTATAGTGCAAATTGATTCTGTAATAGTGTTTTCGATCCTAGTACTGTAAAAAATATTTTGACGCATTATTAGAGCAAAATAGATACATAAAAGTGTCAGTAAGGTTGTCTATAGTACTAAATAGTACCAAAATCGTTTTCCTCATTTCTATTACAGTGCAACAATTTAAAGATTCTTTTGTATAGTCCTGTAAGCGTTCTAAGAGCTAAATAATAGAACTTAAATGCTCTTTAATCTTATAGAACCAAAACGCTTTGTTATAAACCTTTATAGTACAAGCAGTCAAAATGGTTACCGTTAAAGGCCTACTATATCACTCTTTGGTGATAAAACGCCTTTTTTTTTTTTTGGTGGGTGGAAAATCATCAAATGATCCCCCCCCCGCTCTTGGGCAGAGCGAAGGGGAGTGTCAGACTTCTACTGACTAAAAACCGAACTCATGTTCCTTCTTTGCCCTTGCGCCGAGGCCACGTCATCTTGTACAAAAATCCGCGGCCCCGACGGGATCCGCAGCCCGAACCTTTTGTTACTTGGGTAGCATACCCCACCAATAGGGTATTTCACCAAAAAAATCTAATTAGTCCGTCTGTTAGATTATCGAAAAATATTGGATACGTGTTTTTTGTTTTATCAAATAAATAACAATTGACGGAAATAAAACGTGTCAAAGATCATGAGTGGGGGCTTTTCACGTCACTTCGTGAGTAAAAAAGTACTAACCTTGTGACGTCACACGACTTGACACGACTTTTCGAAGCGCTGTATCGTCTTCATCTTTTGTTTACGTGAAAAAAGAAAAAATATGTGTCCTTTATTTTTTGAAAATCTATCTGACGGACTAATTAGATTTTTTTGGTGAAATACCCTATTCTTTTTACTGGTGTACCTACATTTTTCTTATTGTAAGTTACGTGTTAGTGGCTTTGAGTAGCTGGAGCTGAGGTAGTGTAGAAGGGCGCAGTAACGTGATCCCAGTGTGGCATCAGCCGGCATTCGAGATACCTACACACAAGTATACCTACGTACGTGGGGTAAAAGACACCCCGCCACATAATGAAAACTTTTGATTTTTTATGTTTTTTATTCAAGATCTCATGTTCTTTATGTTTTTATTTTGTTTTATTTAGTAATAAATAATATGTATATTTACATTAGTTTATTTAAAATGGATTGATGCCTCCTATGGAAGACTGTTTCGATTTGTAACCTAAAATTAGTGCCTTAACTTTGGTAATAAAATCTATTAAAATCAATGATGTATAAAACTATAGATACGTTGTCCGCACTCTAAAATGGCAACATGAAATGAAGCCAATTGGCCACATTGCGCTCAGTCACGCACCAACCTGTCGCGCGACGCTACGTTTGTTTTTAATTTATATCGTGTGTGAAAACCTGTGCAAAACATAAAGAAAACATGCCGTCGTATGTTTTCAGAGGGTGTACAAATTATACCCCAAAAGTTAAAGTCAAAAATGTGTCATTTCACGCGTAAGTTTACAAAACTACATTATTTTATTTTATTTTGTACGACGCGACGCTGCGTCTAATGGCGGCCGGCGCATGAAGTTAGTAGTCACGTCAGTGTTGCCAACTGCTATTGTAAGAAATGCACTAAGCAAACCCTAAAATGCACTAGGGTTGTGCTAATTTTGATAAAAAAGCACCAAATAAATAAAATCAATAAATATTTAAAAAAAAAAGTTTAATTATAAGAGAATATTTAAGTTGTTATTACAAAATTAGGTCGTCGTCCGAATCAGAGTTGGAATCATGGTCTAAACTCACGGTGTACGGGGCCCATGAAGGTATAGACGGGGCCGTCCTTGTTCCACTCTCCACCACAGATTAGATATTAGTAGCTCTCCATTTAATTAGAGGTGCGTTCTGAAATTGAACTGTGTTAAGTGTTTCAGAACGCGCCATTGATTGGTTTTGTTTTTACCAACGTGCGTGATAGGTATATTGCAGACTTTTTAAAATGCGCTAGTTTTGGCACTAGGCACTGTTATGGAATTTCGGGCGCTGAAACATCAAGAAATGCACTAGATCTAGTGCCGAAAGCACTAAGTTGGCAACACTGGTCACGTGACGTTCGACGTAGTGTTCCAACCTCCCCTAGGTTGGAACACTATATTTATCTCCCTCTAGCAACAGGCATCGCGCCGTACGGTGTCATATTTTCTTTCCCTTTCTTTACGCGTATAAGTAGTTATCCAATGATATTAAAAAGAAAGATACGCCATGTTCATACTGAATGGCATTCAGATATCGTTGCGTTCTACGACAGCGATAGATAATACGGAACGTTTAAGATAAAAAGAGATAGCTACTTACTAAACTGCACCAATTGTCGTAATTTGTCCTCAACAATTTGTGCGTGCTAATGCGATATCTACCTCTTTTTATTTATAATATCATTGTAGATAACTACTTAGTATTTTCGCCGTTTTTAAGCGCCGAAATCACAGATTACCCGAAATGTTGGTTGATAACGTGTCTATTTAATACGTCATTGATTAAAATACATTGATATGACTAAGTTTTTCATTTTTATAGGGTATAGTAGTTGACAAAAAAAACCTAATTAGTCCGTCACCTAGATTACCTACCAAAAAATATTCGACAGGTATTGTTTCTTTTTGCACGTAAACCAAAAATGAACAGATACAGTGCTTCGAAAACTCGTTTGACGAGGATGACACATCGCACGCACTACATTTTTTACCACGTCGTCGTCAAAAGCCCCCACTCCTTATCTTTGACGCGTTATAACTTCGTTAATTTTTTATTAATTTGATAAAACAAAAAACACGTATTCAATATTTTTAGATAATCTAACATATTATCAATCTAACATATTTCATATTTTTTTCAATCATATTTTTTTTACCCAGGACACATCCCTATTTAGGTATAGGGATTGTGTTTTAATAAATAAAATTAAAATTTCAATTAATTTTGATTATTATGGGCATGTCATACCCCGCCACATGCTCGATGAAATATTTTGTCACCACACTCCCGCCGGGTTAAAGATTTTCCTGTAATATATAATTAATGTTGAACTAATTTCTGTAACTTTAAAAAAAAATTAGGTTTAGTAGCTTCGGAGATAAGGGGTGAGGGTATGGTCGGACAGACAGACACACGAGTGACCCTATAAGGCACAGGCCACACATAAATGGCGTCGGGCGCGGACATGGCACGGGCGGCTATTAGGATACGCGGGCACCGAAATGGCGCGTCATATCCACGACCGAGCCACGACATTCCGTGCCGCCCGCGCCTTTTATGTGTGGGTTGCGCTCAAGGGTTCCGTTTTTTCCTTTCGAGGTACGGAACCCTCAAAAAGGGTAACCGATTAACCCGAGAGCTCATTAGCTATCACCAATTGACTCCAAAATGAGCATGTAATTTTTCGTTAGGTAATTAATGATTTCATACATCTAACGCAACTCTAAAATGTTAATCACCTAAAGGTACCTGCGGATTAGACTCAAAGTCAAAGTCAAGATTATTTTGTTTGCAGTCTACTTTTTACCCGACTACGGCAAAGCCAAAGGAGGGTTATGATTTTGACTGGCTATGTATGTATGTATGTTTGTATGTATGTATGTGTGTATCTTCATCTGTTCCCTAATTTCGCCATCTCCTTGACTGACTTACGATGCAGAAAAAATCGTTTATTTGATTAAAATATATGTAGTTGTTGCCCATGACCTCTTTCCGCGTGAAATTATTATAATAATGAAACATTAGGTACTTTCCTATTTGAATCCAATTTAAAATTATTATTTTTTCAACAAAATAAATGGCTTGTCGTTGAACAACTCACTTTTAATTTTTGTATCGTTAGCTGTAAGTCACCCAAAGAAAATAAAATTAAAATAAAAAAAATAAAATAAAACGTAGGCTTACTTACTCCGTAAAAAACAGTTATTTGCAAGTAGAAGTCCGGAGAAGCCGTAACAAACATAAAAGTACAGCAGAAAATCCAAAAATGATATTGGTACATACGGTATACAGGGAAAGGACTGTAAATAGAAATGTTTAATTGATTTTTAATTATGGTTTTACAACAAAAATATTCTAAGTATAATTTTCGTTGAACTTAAAAAGTACCGACTTATAAACTATTATTAATCATTTTAAGTGTTCATAATTAATAATTTTAGTGATCGCATATGCCACTTTAAAAACTTACGTTATTTAATTTAAAAGAAGTCCGAAATCTTTACAAAACAGTGAGAAGTATGTTTACCGATACAACCAATTTTTCTCGACGATATTTGCTCGATCTAGGTAATGACAAATTTCAGCTATTTTAAGAAAACGAATTGCCTACCTTATTAAACCCAATTAGAATACATAAAATTACGTTCTAATTAAACGTCCTAAATATACGTCACAAACTGAATATTTTACGCATTTCTTATAATTTTCCTTTTAATCGATTTTATGGTAATTATTTATAAAATAAAAGTCTGCAATTGGACAGAGGACCTTCTCATTCTGCAGATTATGCATTATTTTGTGAGCAGCTGACGGGTTAAGACTTCCAAAATGGGTGAGGATTACTTTTTAATTATTACTTGATGATAGATCTCTACTATAACTGTTACTAGGCTCAAGGTTACAAGAAAAAGAAGACGAAAGAAAATACTTATCTACATTCATTTGGCCCATGATGACATGATACAAGGTCAAGTTATAAAACAATAAAATACCTTTATCCTAAAACAAAAAAAAACTTAAATCTAAACAAAAACTGTAACACTGTGTGTCTCACGGCTGCGCCAAATAGGCCCAGTTCAGTAAAATGCTGGGGCAACTAATGCCCATGCTGTTAAGCTAATCATGGTATCATCTTGTTGTTCATCATCAAGTCATCATACTTAATTAGGTACATGACTAGCCTACAGCTATCCACTGCTAGATATAAGCCTCTTCAATCACACGCCACTCAACTCGATGTTCGGCAACTCTCATCCAGTTGCTACCAGCCACCTTGCTAAGATCTTAGCTCCACCGAGTCTGAGAGCGTCCCACCTTAAGCCCTATACAGAAAGAAAGCTGGTGATCTACCAGCGCTTATAGGAACCGGTCCATGCCGGTAACCGCCGTAGGCATTTATATGAACAAGCGCCGAAAGTCGCTGACAAATTCCGAAAATCTTCGACAAGCGCCGGTCACCGCTGGCGGATCTACCAGGGCCGATAAGCGCTGGTAAATCGGCGCCGGCTACCAGCTTTCCTTCTGTATTCGGCCTTACGTTTAGCGATTTGCGGTCTCTACTCAAAGACTACATCTACCCTAACGGTCATCATTTTATTCTTATTATACGTCCTTCCACAGATTCCCGTCTCATATTCTTGCTGCTATACTTAGTCTCCGTGCATGCCAGTTCGGACCCCTGCTCACAGCGCGAGAGGAGTGCCTTCCCTCACGAGACAGATTGCGAAAAATATCTGTACTGCAAGGGAGGAGTGCTCATAGTGGGACAGTGCCCAGAAGGCCAAGCATTTGATATATACTATAATGTGAGTGTTTGTTTTTATTTGTTTCAAAATCAAAATACATTTATTTAAATTAGGCTGATAATTAATCAGCAGTTGTCGAACGTTGTCTTACGGTCAACACAGCGACCAATTACTATTCTTCTCATTTAAGTAGTCCATAATGGAATAGTAAGTCTCTAAACAAAGATTGTATTTTACTTTCGATTTAGGTATCAAATGGCAAGTCTTTTTATTGAGCCCTACGAATGAATTACAAATTTTGTGAAGCCGGTGAAAAGGAGCGTTTACTAGAATATTTCCCGCAATTTAGGACCAACTGGTGATACTGTAGACATTAGTGAACGTGTACAAGACCATAGTTTGAATGTACTTAAGAAGGAACAGGGCCTGCGAGGTAGGTATTTGAAGAAAGTAATTGCCGTCGCGCTGCATCAAGTTTTTTTTATTTTTTGGAGGGTAGGAAATCATCAAATGACTCCTACCGCTCTAGGTAGAGCGTTAGGTAGTGTCAGACTTTTACTGACTAAAAACCACCCATGTTCCTTCTTAGGGCTCGTTTACGGAGACGCGGGGCGTCGAAAAGGCTCGTCTCGTACTTTTTTATTAATTTACTGAGAGACAGGTTCACCGCAACAAACGCTGCATTTTAAACTAACGAGCGAAAAATCGCTTCTCGTAAAATCGACGTTTGAAATCGTTAACGTTTTCATACATCACCATATTGTGTTTGAATTAAAAACGCAGCTCGCGCCGCGCGACTTCCCGCCTGTACGTAAACATGCACTTAGCCCGTTTATGTCGAGGCCACGGTATCTCTTTCGAACAACTCGCAGCGCTGCATCAAGCCTGCAAAGGAAATAATTATATTTCAAATTATATAAGAATCAAAAATGCTTGGGAGTATTTTTAGATTTGGCAAAGGCTTTCGACACTGTCTCTGTCCCTAATTTACTAAATAAACTCGAGCACTTGGTAATCCGAGAAGTACTACTTGACTTTTTCACTGTTTAACCTATCAAATAAAAGTCAGGCTGTAAAAATAAGTGATGTAACTAGTCATATTCAATTCAATTCAATTCAATTCAATTCAATTCAATTCAATTCAATTTTATTCAGATAACAATTCTCATTGTGTTTGAAATTATATATCTATAGGTACATAACAAAATCATAAAAAACATGGTCATTAAACTTATAAAAAACTGACACATTAAAATAAAAGACACATTCAATATCACTAAATTTTGGAAAATAATATAAACACAAAAAAAAAAAAACAAATAATAATTATCTATTAAATAATCTATAACATTAAAAAATCAAAGAATTAAAATATTAAAATGTATTTATATAACATTATCAAAAAATTTATAATAAGTAATCAATTAAATAATCATCAACATCTCAAATTAAGAAACCAAAGAATTAAAATATTAAAATGCATATAAAAGTCATCATCAAAAATGCTAAATAATAATAATAATAATCAATTTAATAATCAAGAACATTACAAATTAAGAAATCATAGAATTTAAATATTAAAATGCATTTATATGTCATCTTCTACCGAATACAAACATTTGTCCAACAGGAATGCCCAGAGTCTCGACTTAAATGAGCTTTTGTAAAGCATAGTTTTTAAGTCCAATGGCAACCTGTTAAAAATCTCCACCGCTTGATATTGAGGACTATGATGCACAATATTAAGTTGGGGTTTTATTTTGCTTTTAAAATCCTTTCTGCGCGTACTTTCCCTTAGCTGTCTCTCCTGATCTGTTTCATAGTTATGAAGATATTTTTTAAAATTCACTAATAATACTAAAATATAGAGGCTGGGCACAGTAAGAATTTTTAAATTTTTAAAATGGGGCCGGCAGCTCTCTACTTGCGGTATCCGTACCATGGTTCGTATAGCTCTCTTTTGGAGCACAAAGGCTCTGTGGCAGTTATATTTGAAACTATTACCCCAAAACTGAACACTATATCTCAACCTTGATTCTATTAGAGCATAATATACCATTTTAAGGTGTTTAATGTCTATTACGTCCCTAAGACTACGTAAGGCATAACACGCTGAAGAAATATAGGAATCAATGGCTTGCAATTCCCTTTTCCAATTTAAATATTTGTCAATGTATAACCCTAGAAATTTTACTTCATTAACTATGTCAATTTTAATGTCACTAAGAACGATCGTCATGTTGTCTTTATTACGAGCTGTTGTACTAAATAACATTACATTGGTTTTTTCAGTGTTAACTATGAGCTTGTTACTCTCGAACCAAGATTTAAAAACTGCCAACACTGCATTAACCTTAGCGGAAAGCTCCTGTATGTTATTACCTTCAACTATTGCATTGGTGTCATCTGCAAAAACTGTCAGCTGTGTATCGGGAAACATTGAAGTAATGTAATTAATTAAATCGTTTGTAAATAATATAAACAAAATAGGCCCCAAAATCGATCCTTGGGGTACGCCCGCTACATATATAGCTCCAATTTACTTTGGCGTGTCGCAAGGCTCCGCGTTAGGTCCGACACTCTTTATTATTTACAACAATGATGTATACAGAATCAAATTAAGAAATGCAGATCAGATATCATAACTTTTGAAAACGATACTGTTGATGTGTTTCACGATACATGGGATGTGGTAAAGAATGTTTCTGAAAAAGGACTGACAGCTATTATTAAATGACTCGATAAGAATGTTTTAACATTAAACCTGTCTGAAACAAATTAAATAACATCCACCATAATTAATTAATTTATTATTATTATTTAATATTATCATTATTCATTAGATTTTATTCATTTTTTAATTTATTTTACTTTTTAAATTGTTATTGTTATTAGTGTGATGTAATTATTGTTATTGTTTTTTTTTTGCCTATCTAGTGACACTCATTATCATATTTTCATTTGTTTATATGCTGATAATGTAGTGGGCTGAAATATTGTTATTTTTTTAATTTATTTTTTATCTGTTTCAACACTGTATATTGTAGCTGTTTATTGTCCCTGAATAAATAAAATAAAATAAAACAAACGACCAACCACTGCAAAATTTAAGAGCCCATGTATGAATCAAATTTTTTAAATGTAATCTGTCTCCTCAATCAAATATTTACGCATTTTTATTGATCAAAATCTATCCTTACCTAACGCCATTGTTACATACAAAAACAGTGATACTCGTAGCATAATATTTGCTGAAAAATATTTTATTAACAACATTTCTTGGATTTTTCATTTTTTTTTTCTCTCTTTTTACAGATTTGCCTTCCTCAAGTTCTGGCAGATTATACACCATCAGCACTTACCGACAGTACGGCAATAGCCCTTGCCACGGACGATTCCGTATCCGTACCGTTAGGTTTAAGGGTTGAAGATGTACCAAAAGATTTACCATCGCTGCCGCACTGCGAAAATAAGAATGACAACTGGATAAGACCCGATCCTACGGACTGCAGTCACTTTTATGTGTGTTTCTTCGGAAAAATATCGTGGGTATCGTGTCCCCCAGATTTTTGGTACGATCCGAAATGGGTAAGTGATTTATTTTTATTTTGTTATTATAGTTTTTTAGTTGGTCTATACTCCATTTGAAATAAGATTAGAAATTTAAGTTAACCGTTTTTACAGCCTGCCCTGAGCCCGACTGAATTTGAAGAATGGCATTATAAGCAAAAAGAATGTTACAATACAGACTGTTTACAGCAGCTGCATTTTGTCTTGCTGTCAACGTAATAGAGTTCACAATCGGTTGAACGGACTGTAAAAACGGTTAACTTAAAGGAGAATGCCAGCGGCACTATGGGCAAATGTACTCAATTCAACATTGTTGTGTCTTCATCAAATCATCTTTAAAATACTTCATGGCATGTCTAAATACTACCTCAGAAGATTGAACACAATAGACAATGGCATTTTCGAGATATTTACAAAAATGAAATGACTATTTTTAGGTTATGCTCAACCAAAAATTAGTTGAAAAAACTATTTGAAAGGGTCTGAATGGGATTACGAGTGAGCTATGTGTCTTTAAAGCATATTTTTGTAAAATCTGTTACGGTTTAGCTATTTCAGGTGGCCCGTGTCTGGTGACCACCTGTGACTAACTCACCAAGTCTAACTGATTTAGATTTTGAGCATTTTAAAATCATATTCTCGTGTTTCATGAAATTGCAAAGCATGGAAGAAATCATTACTAAGATAATCAATCGCTCAGAGTTATTTGTAGATACTATTCAAATCTTAAGGTAGTGGAAATCATGAAATTGTCTTTGTAAGTAGGGTGGAAGGGGAAAACACACAATACTAAATACAATAAATGAAAGAATGATTATTTCTGGACTTTATTTATGTTATTCATCAAAAAATAGTGTATCCAAAAATGGAGCTGGAACACTAACATTGTTATTATAACGTCATGCACATTAAATGCACACAGCAACCTTCAGTTCTTCTCCGTCCCAAAAGTTGTTATTCAAATGGATATTGCAGATCCGGGCACTCTAAGGAACATAATTATATTTTGTGGCGCCGCGCTGTATCAATAATCCTTTAACTATTGATGATACCAATAGACGCTCATTATTGTTGCGTTTGGTGTGGCAGCAACACGTTTATAATATGTTCTTGAATAACCTTATTAACAATCCATAATACTGATCGACCAGGGCTCTGGCAGGAGGGGTGGCATTGGAATGTTAAAATCTTGTTCAATATGTATCTGAGATCGGTTTTGGGTAGCAGAATCTTCCACTCAGTCAGCATCGTGAGTTTGTCTGGTTGCAGTTATCCAGCATGTTCGGCAAACGCTTTCCAGACGTGACACCTGTAGATCAATACAATGACTTGTTTATAATTTGACCAGCCTATATATATACAATCACTAGTAAGATAACAGTAAACAGTGTGGACTAGTGTGGTACGCAAGGGAATTCGTAGCTGATAGGCTAGAAAATATAACGTAATCAAAATAACGTATATAATCAGAATAACGTGAAAAAATAACGTCCTCAATCGTATGTGTTTAAAAAAATATCATATATTACCTGATGAGACCCCCCCCCCCCCCCCCCAGTACCCCTAGCAGTAATAATTAATTATTTGTGGGCAGTCTAATGGCACTCGGTGAGTTCTTGATCTCAGTACGGAAACCCCACAGCCGTAGCAGACGGCCGTTTGTCCTACTGCAGGTGTCAACTGTCCCTGGGATGTGAGTGTATTTTGCAACAGTGTAACACACTCCTGACACAATGTGCCTTCGGTTGACAGCTGAAAAAATACATATTTAAACAATTATATTTCTGTACAACTAATCTTAAATGATAGGTACCTACTACATACAATTAATATCCTCGAATACACACTGATTAAGATAAACCATCTTAGTTATTAAGTTGGTTATTAACAACACATCAGTATGAGGTTCCTACCTATATAAGTTATATTAAAATCCGGTAACTCAACTGGTGAGGTGAGAAACTAAGACACACATGGATTTTACTTGTTATTTGGTACATAAACATAAAAGTACAGTTCCTAAATAAAAAACACCATTCTACATTATAAGACAATGTTTACTCTTACCGGTGTTGGTGAGATCCAGACTCGTAAAATGTTCATGATGTTATTCGGAATCTCCGACAACATACGTCTGTGCATAAGTTGCGTTAATCTCAAAGAGCAGTTGAGACATCGTACCACAGTTGCATTCGCCATGATCACAACACAAAAAGTCCTGTATTTAGTTATAAACAACACACACGGTGCAGCGGCGTTAGAAGTGTGTTTATTGTCAATGGGTTGGCAGCATTAACGGAGTAACTAAAAGCTTCGACTCGAAGCACACACAATGTAACAAAACCAGCAAAAATAACATACCGTCGTAATGTATTGTAAAAATATGACAAACGCACAATAAATGTTAATGTACCCGCACTACGAGTAACATAATCCCTAGTATTGTCAGGTGATAGTAAAAAATGGCGTACTATGACGTCGGAAATATAAAAGTACTCATTTATTGTTTGAAAAACTATGCCATTGTAAATAATCGTTAATACTTATTTAAAAAATGTATTTTTATTTTAGATAATTAATACCGTTTTAGGTTTTGATACACAAGTCTTTTATCAAGAGTACTGTACGCGGGCATTCTCCTTTCTAATCTTATTTCAAATGGAGTATAGGCGGTCGCAAGCGCGACTACTGAGCTTTTGGGTTCGATACAAAGGAGCCAAACAAATTACTTTTTTATTTTTAAACACGTTGCCCCTCCATTGCCCAATGGAGCAATGGAGAGGGCTATGCTCGAAGTTTCCTTGCGTGATCGAATCAGAAATGAGGACATCCGCATGAGAACCAAGGTTACCGACGTAGCCCGAAGAATCGCCAGACTTAAGTCGCAATGGGCAGGGCACATTGCTCGCAGAACGGATGGCCGATGGGGCCGAAAAGTTCTGGAATGGCGACCGCGAATCGGAAGACGTTGCGTTGGAAGGCCTCCCACTAGGTGGACCGATGACCTGGTCAAGGTTGCAGGAACCCGCTGGATGAGAGACGCACGGGACCGGTCAATGTGGCGACGCCTGGGGGAGGCCTATGTCCAGCAGTGGACGTCTTTTGGCTGAAATGATGATGATGATGAAATGACGTTGCCCCTCAGTATTTCTCCTGTAACGTGGGTGTTTTCACAAACAGTTCAACTCACAATCTCACATACACAAATTCCCAGACCCGAAACCCGAGGCCATACAAATATATTTTGTTCCTGAACTTCGCGTTTTTTCTCTTCTGACGCGACATTTTGCGACTGAACTAGAACGTCGAAAGGTGATTTAGCGGAAATTGTTTGAAAGGAAGAGTGGGATTAGGAATTTTAGGTAGTGCCCAAACGTGGGCCGTCCTCCTTATAGCAGAAAGTAAAGGAAGCAGAACGAGATGTGTTTTTTGTTAATTACTATTTTCCATTTTTCTTGTAGGGTTTTTGTTTGCCTAAATCTATGGTTCATTGTGAACCAACAACTACCACAACATCAACAACTACTACAACAACAAAAACCCTTGCCCCCGTGCCTACGTGTGGGCCTTCTGATTGGTGGATCGCACCCTACCCTCCAGACTGTGCCAAATACTACTATTGCTGGTGGGGCCAACTCGTCATTAAGGAATGCCCACAAGGTGAAGAATTCAGTCCAAAACAATTGGTAAGTAAAACTCCACACACGGCACAAGTTTTATTTGCCACTAATTGGCTACTTGACAACTGTTAAAAAATCATGAAAATGTTATGTTATTTCAAAGAAGCAACAGAAATAACACGATGTGTGAAAAAAGAAATAAAATCGATAAAAAATGGAGTAGCTACATGCTTTAGAAGTTTTTGGTGGAGTACTCTCTCTATCCTTGTTGCGCGAAACGACCATTTTATACTACGTAACTAAGATGGTATGAAATATGACGTCACATTTCTGTCGTGTTGTCTTTGTCTAGTCAAAGACAACACGATAGAATTTCATTAATAAATTAGATTTATTTGCGAGTAGTTAGACCTTTTGATAGTTACTAATGATAAAAATATATCAATGACAAGATTAAAACTACGAAAAATTTCGATATAACCCATTACAGGTTTTAGAAACAAAAAAAAAATATCCAAAATTTCGAAGTTAAGAAACTGCTCTCAAATAAAAATGACCTAGAACCAAAAATTCTAAAGTCATGAATACACCAATCTACCCTAGGTCTGCATGTGAAATACTGAGTAGGATGTTTACAGGAATTTAAATTTCGTATCTCTAATAAACTTAAAACTAACCAATTTGTTTTTCTTTCAAAGGTCTGCGACTGGCCCTTCAACGTGGACTGCGTCAACGATGGTTCCTACGAGTACCCCTTCATCGCTGCCCCTGCCCCAACAACCCCTGGTGGCGGAAACGACATCGGTCCCGTCCTCCCCAACGGTTGCCCCGCTGATTTTGAAGTCCACCACCTCCTTCCCCACGAAACCCATTGCGACAAATTCTACTACTGCGTTTTCGGTGAAAAGGTTGAAAGGTCCTGCGCTCCTGGAACTCACTTCAACTATGAAATTCAGGTCAGTTTGTCCTTCCAGTATCTTTGGCGTAAGAAAACACCGAAGCACCTTATGACTGTTTATTTGTGTGTTCAGTGTTAAACTTTGCTAGACTTGTTATAATAAGGGGCTTACGCCCAAATACTCGAACGTCACTCAATTATAAGTAACCCTCAAAGCTGCTGCTATCTCTGTCACTCTGCGTTAAAGTAACAAAGACAGCACGAGATTTAAGTGCAACTTAAAATTGAGTGACGTTCGAGTATTTGGGCGTTAGACAAATTACATCTTCATTATCATCATCTACAGTCCGACTTCACCCAAGACTGGGTATTGGCCTGTCTTTGCTTGTGGTAATCTCTACGTTCCTGCCTCATCCAGGTTTACGATTAATATATATCTTCTTTGTCCATTTCTTGGATGGCTCTCAATTACAAATTAACCAATCGATTTTAAATCTTCCTTCTTTCACCGAGGCAACTACATAGCATGCCATACCGGAGCTAACTAACAACAACAACAAACTAAGTATGCAACAAAGTAAGTATGCAATACCGGAGCTAACTAACATTTATATTAATATCACAAACAGCACCCGCCTATCATTGTTAAGCAAGTGCCAAAAGATTCATGCAGCCTTGTACTTTGAAAATCATGGTCATAAAAAAGCAGGAGCGGTTTCTTAATTTTACTATTAATACTTTTATAGTCATTGTAAAGGTATTCAATGTCTCGCTATTGACTGATAATATGCTATCTCATTGTTTTCGTTTTGTGCATTAGTCTAAACTATAACGCCTTCCAATTTAAATTGTATGACTAATCATACAATTTAAATTGGAAGGCGCATATAGAGATTCTAAGTAAAAAAATTAGTAGTAATGCGTACCTATGCTTTGAATATTTTGGCGCGAACTGTTAATACTGAGGCGTTATTAACGTCCTACTATGGTCTGACGGAATCTATACTCCGATACGGCGTTATATTTTGGGGTAATTCAACAAACAAGGAGATAGTGTTTAAAGCTCAAAAGAGATGCATCAGAGCCATGTTTACTTTAAAAACCACGGACAGTTGTAAACCCTATTTCATACAACATAAAATATTGACATTACCATCTCTTTACATCTTAGAGACTATTGTATTTATTAGAAACAATCCAGAGTTAGTTCCCCGCATGTCAGATCAATTTCCAAGAAATCGCCGTGATCAAAGTCAGATCTGCCTTCAGTCAAGTCGGACAGCATTTATGCGCGGGAGTGTTCTTTGCATGGCTCCAACTATTTATAACTAGCTTTTGCCAGCGGCTTCGCCCGCGTGAAAATGACGATTTTTCATACAAACTTTCATCCCCTATTAAAATCCCTTAGGGGTTGAATTTCGAAAAATCCTTCCTTATTCCTTGTCTACACTATAAAGGGAACCTCTGTGCAAAATTTCAGCTTTCTAGGTCCAAGAGTTTGGGCTGGGCGTTGATGAGTCAGTCAGTCAGTCAGTCAGTCAGTCAGTCAGGACTTCTCTTTTTATTATATAGATTATATAATATAATAAATTACCAAAAAGTTGGAGGGTGCTTACTAACATAGACTTGAAGGCGAAATTAAAGCTATTTTTAACGACTAAAAAGCTTATTACAAAATTGATGAATTTATGGCCGAGTCATTTCCAGCAAGTTAAAATTTGGTTATTATGTATTTGAGATCATAATTAACTGACATAATTTTATTGTAATTTTGACAATTAATTGTATTCATAACATGACATTTATGACATTTTAATATTTTTGACATTGTATTGACATTTTTAAATTTTTGTTGTAAATTTACATTTTTTAAATTATTATTGTTATTAATTCTTTAATTTGATTTTTTTTTCTAATGAGTCCATGATTGTAACCTTTTGAATTATTTTATTTACTGAAATTAATTTAAAACAACATTAATAATATTTGCACGCCGCTTAGGTGGCAAACATGTCGAACATAATTTATAAGTAATAATATTATCTTGCATGCATGACATCACCGTTCTGTATGTAAACACATTGTTTGAGCAAATAAATATACTTACTTACTACTTACTTACTTACTTACATAAACTTTATATATTTTGAAGGACCTCGTTATACCTAGCTTACACCTAATGTCTTAAAATTTAAAATAAATATTTTTAAATTGTTATCACTAATTTTCAGAAACTATTTCGATATATTGTGAGCTACCTAAAAGCTAATATAGAATGGAAAAGGAATTATTTCCCTTTTAAAATAGATTTGTAGAAACCATAAAATGATAGGCAAAATAGCTACGATTGTAACAAAACCAAAATCTAGGCTATATTCCACTGATTTTTAGAATAAGAGTCGAAGTGAATAAGTTGTATACAGGGTAATAAAATTAATAATAGCAAATATATTAACACTAGCAAAATCAAAGTAAAATAGTTTTTTTTTTTTATTTAATATGGGCTTACTCTTGACCTCAATCGTGCCCTAAGGGCAGAGATGAGGTCGACGATGGAACGAGCTTACCCAGAAGAAGCCTATTTACTCGCGACTTAAATAGATTGGGGAACTCGGGAAAACCGACTAGCGGCAGATAACGAAATAGCTAAGAAACAAAGGAAATAAATAGGCAAACAGATAAAGAGATTAAATCAAATATTTCGAGGCGACGCGACGTAGTTGTAAATACATTTTATGATTAATATTGATGATTTGTTAATGTAAAGTAAATTGTACGTTGAAAAACACATTTTTAATTGAAATTGTAAAAGATAATAAAATTATTATCTTTTACAATTTCTTTTACAATTTTTTTTTGTAAAAGATAATAAAATTATTATCTTTTACAATTTCAATTAAAAATCAAGTCTTAAAGGTCATGGGGCAGAATCTGACCCAGTTAACGATAGTCTTCCAGTTAACGATAGTCTTCCTTCTTATCAGCACCAGATCTTCACCAAATTAAAATGGGACCACCTCAGAAGTTTACTTTTTCAAATAAAAAAAGAATTTTGAGAATCGGTCCACAAATGGGGGAGAAATCAGGTAACATACATAAAAAAAAACCTCCTCCTTTTTTGAAGTCGGTTAAAAACTTAAAAACTCTTCTATACTTGTTTTGTTGTTTGTATTTTTTTTTTCAAATCATGTTTACTATCAAGAAACCAATAAAATGTACTAAGTCTTGTTATAATTAACATAATCACTGTTTTTTTTTATTTTTTAGATTAATGGTTTTTTCCCGGTATCTGCGTTAATGCGACATATATATTCGTAAACTAGAGACGTTTATCTAAACATCCTACCTATTTTTTTTTCTGTAGGCTCTGGGTATAGGTTCCATACTTAGTTGCCCAATGACCTTTATTTCGATCTATAATGTCTGAGACTTGTGATCAAAAGTTATTCCTATAAAATTTTCTATTCGGTACATCTACCTAACCTTTTTAATGGTACTTATAACTCATTATTTATTTTTTAATCACTTATCAATTATATTATAAACAGAAGGTACCTAATAAGATGTTACTTATTGATAAAAACCAACACTTTTTATTTCCACTGATGTTAAAGATATGGATGGTATTAAAAAAAAAGAAAGAAAGTGTGAAGCATAATACCGCGTAGGTGGTTAGATAAAGATCAGAAAAAAAACGTGTCCTTTCACAAAATATTAATTATTTTAGAACACATTGGAGATCTTATTCCAGACTATTTCCTCTGCAAATAATATTTATCTTAATTATATGTAAGCCTGAAAGTGTCTATCATCCTTTTGTTCCATTTTTTCTTCTCTCTATCTCTCTTATTTACAAAATTTAATATAAAAATAATTTTAATTAAATTTATTGTAAAAAAATATTTCTCTTTCTTTCCAGGTTTGTGACTGGCCCGCAAACGTAGGCTGCGTCTCCGGTCCCACTAACCCTACCACTGTTAGAGTCCCAGACAGCAGCGAAGAGATCCCCAACCCATCTGACCCCGTTGTAGACCCTAAAGACCCATGGGTGCCCCTCCCTAATGGATGCCCATCTGACTTCGATGTCCTTCATCTCTTGCCTCATGAGAGCGACTGCGGCAAATTCTACTACTGCGTTAATGGACAGACCGTTGTCACTGACTGCCCCGCTGGACTTCACTTCAGCCCTTGGACTCAGGTAAATATTTAGCTTATAATAATTCAGACACAATAAAAGCCATAGCTCCACCCGTGAATATGTGCCCACTAGTTTGTTTTGAGAGTCTCAAGTTATTTTTAATTAAAAAAACAAAGCACAAATAAACACAGTTAAAACAAACAATTTTAGAACACATTCATACAAACAAAATACGCAAATCAAACAATCATCAACAAACTATAGTAGATTGTACACCAAGTGCATAAAACGCACCATTTTGCGCGAGACGTTTATCCATCCGATGCGAGCTTGCGAGCGAGGATGGATATAAAGTAGAGAGTAAAATGGGTTTTATGGACGAGTTTTACACTTTACTTTTCACTTCGATTGCGAGGAAATGCAACAGCAACTTGTAAATATTGTAAAAATAATTATGGTACCCGCCAATAAACTTTTTTTTTTCAGTAGGAATCTTGACATAACACCTGACTTATGTCGTTACTCATACTGCTCAGTTATAAACATTCAAACATTTTGAGCAAGCCTATTGCCATCAACCAATGTAATTGGGACCAAGCCTATTGCCATCAACCAATGTAATTAGGAGCAAGCCTATTGCCATCAACTGATGTAATTAGGGACAAGCTTATTGCCATCAACCGATGTAATTAGGAAAAGCCTATTTCCATCAACCAATCTTATTAGGAGCAAGCCTATTGCCATCAATCAATGTAATTAAGAGTAAGCCTATTCCCATCAAATGATGTAATTAGGAGCAAGCCTATTGCCATCAAGCGATTAAGGTAATTGGGGGAAGAATATTCCCATCAATTTTCCTTGTATTCGTAATGAAAAGCAGTAATCCCTTGTTCTTAGAATACTAGCGAAACGAATTAAATTAAAGAGGTTATTCTATAAAGTTGTTCCTGTGGCTGTTGGGCCGATTACCTGTGCCGATTACCTTGGTCTTCGACGAAGATTTTACTTTATGCTCTAGAGCATAAAACGCTACTTTATGTCGCCTACGCACGACATAAAGACGAATTTTAGAGCGAGAGAAGTGAAAAAACACAAACTAGTTAGTTTACTCAACTTTTACTGTTAATGTGTACTGTTAAATTCATATTTGTTTTTTTTTTATTAAAGGTGCCTTATTTGTGTACGTAATTGTAGAACAATGTCTCAGAACATTTTTTTTGCAGTTTTGTCTCCCGAAAGACGAAGCAGGTTGTATCACCACAACGACAACTTCTGCACCAACAACCAAATTGCCTATATATTTGCCACCTTGTGAATACTACGAAGTATGGACTCTGCCAGATCGTGAAGATTGCGATGGCTATTTCGTTTGCCATCGTGGTCACATCAAGAAGCATTATTGCGCAGTTAGCCTCGAATTCAGCCCAACACTACTTGTCAGTGAAACCCTTAAAGTTTTTTCTTTTAGGCTTATTTTATAAAAAAAATGTATGGTGTCGGACGCAAAGAATAGCACCATCCCATATCTTCCCGTGGGTGTCGTAAGAGGCGACTAAGGGATGTACCAGAGAATGGGCAGCAGCGTTCTCTGTGCTTTTTGTATCGACCGTACTGCGATCGCCAACCCGCCTGCCAAGCGTGGCGATTATGGCAAACCCCCCCTAAGCAAAAATTACACTTAGGGGAGGCCTATGTCCAGTGGACGTCTTTCGGCTGAAATGATGATGATGATGATGATAAAAAAAAAAGTTACACATAATACAAACAAATACAGGCAAAACAAACATATTCAGAAACTAGAAAATCAAACACACAAACAACCATGAACAAGCCAAAACACAAACGACTTTACTCAACAAATGATGTTAAATTAATATTTTTTTTTAATAATTTGCTTAGGGCACATAAGTGTAGAATAATGTCTCAAAACTATTTTTTTTTACAGATTTGTCTCCCAAAAGACGAAGCAGGCTGTAATATCTCGACAACTACTGTAGCACCAACAACAACAACTAAAACTACGCCAAGTACTATGACTACGCCATCAACAATAACAACAACAACTAAATCGCCACCAGCCCCATCACCTTGGCCATCATGTGGGATAGGTATTATTTGGCTACTACCAGACCACAGCGACAATACTTGTAAACATTTTATTTCGTGTGTGTATGGAATAATTGCTAGAGAAGAATGCCCGCCTGAAGATTTGTTCGATTCAACATCATTGGTAAGTGTAGTTCATCTTCTACTAATGTTAGTTTTTTTTTAAACCGCAATTTGTGAGTGTCACATTTTCGGTCCGGTTGTATTATAATCTGTGACTAATTCGCGAGCGAAGCCGTGAGCAAAGACTAGTATTAAATAAAGTATAAAAATAAAATTGTAGCCAGTGGTCAGGGCCCCGAGTCTGCCATTCAATAGTGTCAGAATGGTCAATCATTGATCTCATAATTGTTGATTTTGACAAGTTTGGTGTTGTCAAAATCAACAATTATGAAATTAATGATTGACCATTCTGACACTATTGAATAGCCGACTCGGGGCCCAGGTCTCTTGAGAGAGTAGCCAGCAACCGTATCCAGCAGCCCTGCTGGACACGGTTGCTCATGTTCATGGCTATGGTTTGGTACAAAATGGAACCATTTGACAGTTAATCAATGGACACTATGATAGCCATTGACATTTAAAAAG
Source organism: Diarsia dahlii (assembly GCA_949775195.1). NCBI lineage: Eukaryota > Metazoa > Arthropoda > Insecta > Lepidoptera > Noctuidae > Diarsia > Diarsia dahlii. Next base: position 11,263,290 of record OX459218.1, on the reverse strand, counting down.
ATACGCAATAGCCCTGCAGATGCGCTGCTAAAAAAAACAAATTTATTGTCATAATTTAAATTAATTATTTAAATTTTATTATTTTTTATGGTTTTTTGTTATTTTTTTTTTTTACTGGTTTTTAATTGTTGTTATTACACAGACATGTGTTCCTGCAAACGATGTAGTCTGCAAATCAGATGCGAGTTGCCAGAAATCCGAGCAATGGGTGATACCTGCAAATCATGACTGCAAACATTTTGTTCAATGCGCATTTGGGAAGAAAACTTACGAAGAATGCCCGGATGGTGATGAATTTAGTCCAAATAACTTGGTAAGAGTATTTTTCAATATCACTACATAATGAATATATAAAACAAAGCTAAGCCCCCGCGGCGCGCCGCGTCTGTCTGTCTGCCTGTTAGCGATAAACTAAAAAACTACTGCACCGATATTCATGCTGTATGTATATATGTACCGAATTAGGAAGTCGCGTGACGTTTTGAAGCACTGTATCGTCTTCATTTATCGCTTACGTGAAAAAAAAAATACGTGTCCAATATTTTTTGGAAATCTATCTTACGGACGAATTAGATTTTTTTAGTCAACTACCCTATTGCTTCGATTTGCTAGCTGTAAAAACTTTGTATGAATAGAAAAGAATAGAATACGTATTTATTCGCTAATGGACAGCAGCAACACAACAGAGCAGCACATACATAAACAAATAACAACAAACAGCTTAACAATTAATTAAACAGCTCAACTGCGCTGAGCATGCCCATATCGAAAGGGTAACCAACTCAGCATAATAAGCTGGGTGTAAAACACTCAGCGCTGGTTTTCAGTAGGCCCCCGCAGTGACACACGGATGAGGGTAGTAGGAAGTAAATAAATAATTTTATTCTATTAAATGGGCATTTCTAAGTGTGTACTAGATAAATAATATAAAATAAATATTTTCTCACAGAGGATAACATAGTTATATTAGTAGTAATAGAACACGTATGAAACATTTAGATTTTGTTTGTGGTACTATGATAGGCTAAAAGGGAAAGTTTTTCAGTTTAATGGTTTATACCACATCTGAAGGAGCTCGTGGCTTTACAATAGCAGACCCTCGGGTCGATCTTTAGGATAAACCGCTCTTCCCTAGGTTAATCCTTGGATGACCACCCATTGAGCTTCCTCTGTGCCTCGAATAGCACGTTAAGCCGTTGATCCCGGCTGTCAGTTCTAAATGACGGTAGGATCCAAGTAGTCAGTGGCCACAAAGTCCGACAACCAGTCGTAATATAGTGGTTTTAGCTGCATCCAGCTATATTGGAAGCCGACCTCAATAAAGGTCAGAAAATGCTAGGCAGATGATGGTTTATTTCACATATTTCCGAAATATACTGTATATTACAAAATACTTGTAACAATTAAAATATTCACAAAAAGGCGCCATACGTGCCAAAGTTCTTAAGAATAGCGATAACTGTTTTTTTTCTAGGTATGTGTACCTAAAGACAAAGCTGGATGCTCGAATCAAACGACTACCACAAGTACAACGACCACCACTACGCCTAAAACTACAACCACCACGACAACTAAACCAACCACTACATCAACTACAACAACGAAACCAACCAATCACACCACAACAACAACTAAACCTACCACCACTACACCTCCACAAATCTGTGGTGATAATGTTTTAAGGGTGAGACCAGATCCAACTAGTTGTGAAAACTTTTATCTTTGTCTCTATGGAATCGAAATGAGAGAGCATTGTCCGCCTGGCGATGAGTTTAATCCTGTTGCTTTGGTAAGTGTAACTATAAACTTTTTTTTGGCTGTAACACAAACAACACGCCTGTTAACCATATGTGTGCGTCTTCATTGCGAGCCTATCGCGTTTGCGACGAACGGGCGCGAAATATCAAACATATGAAACGTGCCTTTGCGTCCATAGTGTAGTGGCTAAGGCGGAAACCTAGCGCGACGGGACTGAGCGGAACAACGCGCGTATTTTTCAAACGTTCCTGTCCGCGCGTTCTGGCCACACTACAGGCCTAGTCAGCAAGCGACATAACGCGCGGGTAGTGATGGTATCAAACCATTTCGGTCTTGTCGCTCGGCGTATGCGCGTCTGTACACTGTTTGTTGTAAAATGACGGTGAATACTGAATTGTTTATAATTTGAATTGAATTTTTGTAGGGTATAATCTCAGTTCTTCATAATTATAAATTTAAAAATTCACCACATACTTCTCTGTTTTTATTTATTTCGCGCATACCATCTCTAGTGTTCAACACCTATCTCAGGATCGGACTGTCTAGTAAAAATATCATATCCTCGTCCATAGTTTGCAAACCCTGAAATACGTCAAACCGCTTGCGCGTCACTGTGGCCACCGTACGTCACCGCTCACCGCTGCCGCCTTATGCCCTAGTCACTGCGCATTCAATATGGACGCACACTATAGGATTAGACAGAGGAGTTCGCACATTTCACCAGTTACGTTTAAGTTCCATGTAATAAGGGGCGAGCCTATTGCCCTCTACCGGGCACAAATCCAGACTTCGTGGCTGGTGCAGAGAAATTCCTGATGCCGGAACCCAGGACCTCATGCTCCATACCTCATACTAGACCACCAAGGCAGACTATTCTTCATATAAGTTAAGGTGCTACCATATTGCTACCATATTTTTTCTTTCTTTCTTTCTTTCTTAACTTGCAAATAAAAGGCTTTCGAATAATTTCATTCATTTATACAAGGGAAAGTCACCAACTACTTAACGGATCTATGCAACAACAACAACTTGCAGATTCACGTTAAAGTGGCCACACGTAAAGACTCGTGCATAGACCACATACTAAGTAACATAAAAAAATCTTCTACTGAGGTTTTATCCCTATACTTATCAGACCACGACACTGCGCAACTCTTAGATTTCCCAGTAAAAGAGCAAAGTTTAAAGTCCAAATCATATTTTATGTATAAAAAAGACTATTGTACTGAAAATATAAGTAGATTCAAAAAATGCCTTGCAAGTTTAACATGGTCAGAGGTACACCTCGAAACTGATATAAATCATGCATTCAATAAATTTCACGAGCTTTTATGTTTATTGTATAATTTATGCTTCCCAACGATTAAGATTAAAATAAACAATTCTAATGCATATAAACAAAAATGGATAAGCAAGGGTCTCAGAAATAGTTGCAAAACTAAACGACGTTTACGGTATCTCTATTATAAAAATAAAACACTAACGTACAAACTTAGATATAAAAAATATTCATCAATACTGGAAAAATGTATCTTTAAATCCAAAATAAATTCAAACATCAAATACATAAATAACAGTCAAAACAAATGCAGAGCTACGTGGTCAGTCATTAACCGTGAAATTGGAAATACAAAGTGTGACAATAATATTTCTCAAATAGAATTAGATAGGAGAATACTGACTAATCCCACTGACATAGCAAATGCTTTTAATGATTATTTTATTGATTCGACTAGCAATGTGACATTTAATAATTTTCATGATAATGACGAGTCTAATAAAACCATGACAATACCTAATTCCATGTTTCTTAGCCCTATGACTGAAGACGAGATTAAGAAAGAAATAATAGCTTTAAATAACACTAACTCAGAAGGTTACGATGGAATTAGTACAAAAGTAATTAAAACTTGTAGTACAGAATTAATTCCTATTTTGACGTATCTAATTAATCTTTCATTTTCATCTGGTACTTTTCCTGATGCGCTAAAATTATCAGTCGTTAAACCTCTGCACAAAAAAAACGATAAAAATGATGTTAGAAACTATCGTCCGATAACCCTTATACCCATAGTATCTAAATTATTTGAAAAATGTATGAAAAAGAGACTCTCCGACTACTGTAGCAAATACAATATAATAACAAAAGAACAGTACGGATTTCAGAAACACAAGTCAACAACACTTGCAATTGCTAATCTTTTGGGGCATATTCATAATTTCCTAAATAAAAATTATTTAACGACAGGACTATTCTTCGACCTGTCACAAGCCTTCGACTTTGTGGCACATGACATCTTGTTGAAAAAATTAGAAAAAAATGGAATAAGAGGTTTAGCACTGCAGTGGATCGCGTCTTATTTAAGCAACCGAAAGCAATACGTTGTTATTGATAAAGATAATGACAATTTATTAACCTCGTATTCATCTGACTGTAGGGTTAATAATTGCGGCGTCCCCCAAGGGAGTGTATTAGGACCCTTATTGTTTCTTATATACATAAACGACTTACCGCTAGTGACTAATCATAAATGTGTATTATTTGCAGATGACATTTCTATTATTGTGACTTCTGACAAAAAGTGTAAAACGAAATCTGATCATGAGATGGACATTAATAATACTATTGACGACATTATAAAATGGTTACAGGCAAATAAATTGAAAATTAATTTAGATAAATCTAATTATATACAGTTTAATAAATCAAAACATACTAAATACAATTTCAAACTTCATATTGACAGGTTAAAAGAAGTTCCACAAACTAAATTCTTAGGAGTACTCATAGATCAAGATCTGAATTGGAAAGTACATCTGGATAGTTTGTGCAGTAGGATTAATAAGTTTGTTTATGCTCTCAGACAAATAAAGAACATAACCAACAAAAAAACAGCAATTACAGCATATCACGCCTATGTAGAATCCGTCTTAAGATACGGGCTTATCCTTTGGGGAAACAGCACAGATAGACACAGAGCATTTATTGCGCAAAAGAAATGCATCAGAGCCATTTGTGGTATCCGTCCTGATGAGTCATGTAAGCCGTTCTTTAAAAAGCTAGGTATATTACCACTTCCGTCACTTTACATTTTGGAAATTTGTAATTATGTTTATAATAATAAGGGATTGTTCAAAAAAGCCTATCAATTGAACTCTCGAAACAGAGATCCATGCAGACTTGCATTTCAGGATACTCCTAAATCAGCCAAGTATGCGAAAAGTTTCCTAGTCATGTGTGTACGCATTTATAACAAAATTCCCAAAGAAATAAAATTGTTATTTAATATAAACTCATTTAAAAACAGATTACAGAATTGGTTGAAAGAACACATGTTTTATGACATTAAAGATTTTCTCAACAATAAACCATGAATTTCTGGACTTTTGTTATTGCGGATAATGCTGAGAGAAAACTACTGTTATTGTATTATTATTATTGTATTGACTTTGCATCTGTGACATTGAACTTTAAAATTGACTAATAATTATTATTTTGCATGCAATTGATACATATCCTGTATAGCTAAACATGTGGACTTTAGATTAATATCTGACTGTAACAACTTTATACCATGTTTAAGGCAAATAAAGACTTATCTTTTCTTATCTTATCTAATTATAAAAATACCAATTCGCATGTAAACCAAAAAACTACCACAGTAAAACACACAAGTCATTCTGTCTTGCTGATATGCAATAATTTCTTATTATCTTACAGCAATGTCAACCAAAAGGTATAGCGGGTTGCAATATAACAACGACAACGACTTCAACTACAAGCAAGCCAACCACCACCACAACAACAACGAAACCAACCACCACATCAACAACAACAACGAAACCAACCACCCCATCAACCACAACAACGAAACCAACCAATCACACCACTACAACTACTAAACCAACCAATCACACCACTACAACAACTAAACCAACCACCACATCAACTACACCAACGAAACCAACCAATCACACCACCACAACAACTAAACCAACCAATCACACCACTACAACAACGAAACCTACCACCACTACACCTCTACCAATCTGTGGTGATTATGATATATGGGACAGACCAGATCCAACTAGTTGTGAATACTTTTATCTTTGTCTCTATGGAAACGAAACAAGAGAGCATTGTCCACCTGGCGATGAGTTTAATCCTGTTGCTTTGGTAAGTGTTATTTTAAACTATTTTTGACTGTAACATAAACAACACGCCTGTTAACCATAAAGGATTAGACAGAGGAGTTCTCACATTTCACCAGTTAGGTTTAAGTTCCATGTAATAAGGGGCGAGCATATTGCCCTCTACTGGGCACAAATTCAGACTTCGTGGCTTGTGCAAAGAAATTCCTGATGCCTCTAAATGGAACCCAGGACTACATGATCAGAAGTCTCTCTTGCGACTACCAGATCAACGAGGCAGACTCAGGGAAAAATCAGGGTCGCCCGCTAAATTCGAATAAACTTCCGAATTTTTGCGATGTGCCGGTCAGTCTCAGGTTGTATGTTAATTAACAAAAGGATTCGTGATCTTATTTTGAACTTGTAAATACAATGCTTTCGAATAATTAAAAAAATACCAATTCTCATGTAAACCAAAAACCTACCACAGTTAAAGAAAGAAAGAAAGAATTTCTTTCTTTCTTTAACTGTGGTAACTTCTTATGCTACAGGTATGTCAACCAAAAGCTATAGCGGGTTGCAATATAACAACGACAACAACTTCAACCACAAGCAAGCCAACCACCACAACAACAACAAAGACGACATCAACTACAACAACGAAACCAACCAATCACACCACAACAACAACGAAACCAACCACCACATCAACTTCAACAACGAAACCAACCAATCACACCACAACAACAACTAAACCAACCACCACATCAACGACAACAACTAAATCAACCACCAAATCAACTACAACAACGAAACCAACCAATCACACCACAACAACAACGAAACCAACCACCACATCAACTTCAACAACGAAACCAACCAATCACACCACAACAACTACTAAACCAACCACCGCATCCACGACAACGACAAAACAAACAAATCACACCACTACAACAACTAAACCAACCAATCACACCACTACAACAACGAAGCCAACCAATCACACCACTACAACAACTAAACCAACCACCACATCAACCACAACAACAAAACCAACTAATCACACCACTACAACAACTAAACCAACCAACCACACCTCTACGACAACTAAACCAACCACCACATCAACTACAACAACGAAACCAACCAATCACACCACTACAACAACTAAACCAACCAATTACACCACTACAACAACGAAACCAACCAATCACACCTCTACGACAACTAAACCAACCACCACATCAACTACAACAACGAAACCAACCAATCACACCACAACAACTACTAAACCAACCACCGCATCCACGACAACGACAAAACCAACAAATCACACCACTACAACAACTAAACCAACCAATCACTCCACTACAACAACTAAACCAACCAACCACACCTCTACGACAACTAAACCAACCACCACATCAACTATAACAACGAAAACAACCAATCACACCACAACAACAACGAAGCCAACCAATCACACCACTACAACAACGAAGCCAACCAATCACACCACAACAACAACTAAACCAACCACCACATCAACTACAACAACTAAACCAACCAACCACACCTCTACGACAACTAAACCAACCACCACATCAACTACAACAACGAAACCAACCAATCACACCGCTACAACAACTAAACCAACCAATTACACCACTACAACAACGAAACCAACCAATCACACCTCTACGACAACTAAACCAACCACCACATCAACTACAACAACGAAACCAACCAATCACACCACAACAACTACTAAACCAACCACCGCATCCACGACAACGACAAAATCAACAAATCACACCACTACAACAACTAAACCAACCAATCACACCACTACAACAACTGAATCAACCACATCATCCACTACAACAACGAAACCAACCACCACATCAACTTCAACAACGAAACCAAGCAATCACACCACAACAACTACTAAACCAACCACCGCATCCACGACAACGACAAAACCAACAAATCACACCACTACAACAACGAAACCAACCAATCACACCACAACAACAACGAAACCAACCAATCACACCACTACAACAACTAAACCAACCAATCACACCACTACAACAACGAAGCCAACCAATCACACCACAACAACAACTAAACCAACCACCACATCAACTACAACAACTAAATCAACCACCACATCAACTACAACAATGAAACCAACCAATCACACCACAACAACAACGAAACCAACCAATCACACCACTACAACAACGAAGCCAACCAATCACACCACAACAACAACTAAACCAACCACCACATCAACTACAACAACTAAATCAACCACCACATCAACTACAACAACGAAACCAACCAATCACACCACAACAACAACGAAACCAACCAATCACACCACTACAACAACGAAGCCAACCAATCACACCACAACAACAACTAAACCAACCACCACATCAACTACAACAACTAAATCAACCACCACATCAACTACAACAACGAAACCAACCAATCACACCACAACAACAACGAAACCAACTAATCACACCACAACAACTACTAAATCAACCACCTTATCCACTACAACAACAAAACCAACAAATCACACCACAACAACAACTAAACCAACCAATCACACCACTACAACAACGAAACCAACTAATTACACCACTACAACAACGAAACCAACCAATCACACCACCACAACAACTAAACCAACCACCACATCAACTTCAACAACGAAACCAACCACCACATCAACTTCAACAACGAAACCAACCACCACATCAACTTCAACAACTAAACCAACCAATCACACCACTACAACAACGAAACCAACCAATCACACCACCACAACAACGAAACCAACCACAACATCAACTTCAACAACGAAACCAACCAATCACACCACAACAACTACTAAACCAACCACCGCATCCACGACAACGACAAAACCAACAAATCACACCACTACAACAACTAAACCAACCAATCACACCACTACAACAACGAAACCAACTAATCACACCACTACAACAACGAAACCAACCAATCACACCACTACAACATCGAAACCATCCACCACATCAACTGCAACTACGAAACCAACCACCACATCAACTTCAACAACTAAACCAACCAATCACACCACTGCAACAACGAAACCAACCAATCACACCACCACAACAACGAAACCAACCACCTCATCAACTTCAACAACGAAACCAACCACCACATCAACTTCAACAACGAAACCAACCACCACATCATCTTCAACAACTAAACCAACCAATCACACCACTACAACAACGAAACCAACCAATCACACCACCACAACAACTAAACCAACCACCACATCAACTTCAACAACGAAACCAACCACCACATCAACTTCAACAACGAAACCAACCACCACATCAACTTCAACAACTAAACCAACCAATCACACCACTACAACAACGAAACCAACCAATCACACCACCACAACAACGAAACCAACCACCACATCAGCTTCAACAACGAAACCAACCAATCACACCACAACAACTACTAAACCAACCACCGCATCCACGACAGCGACAAAACCAACAAATCACACCACTACAACAACTAAACCAACCAATCACACCACTACAACAACGAAACCAACTAATCACACCACTACAACAACGAAACCAACCAATCACACCACTACAACAACGAAACCAACCAATCACACCACCACAACAACGAAACCAACCACCACATCAACTTCAACAACGAAACCAACCACCACATTAACTTCAACAACGAAACCAACCACCACATCAACTTCAACAACGAAACCAACCAATCACACCACAACAACTACTAAACCAACCACCGCATCCACGACAACGACAGAACCAACAAATCACACCACTACAACAACGAAACCAACCACCACATCAACTTCAACAACTAAACCAACCAATCACAACACTACAACAACGAAACCAACCAATCACACCACCACAACAACGAAACCAACCACCACATCAACTTCAACAACGAAACCAACCACCACATTAACTTCAACAACGAAACCAACCACCACATCAACTTCAACAACGAAACCAACCAATCACACCACAACAACTACTAAACCAACCACCGCATCCACGACAACGACAGAACCAACAAATCACACCACTACAACAACGAAACCAACCACCACATCAACTTCAACAACTAAACCAACCAATCACACCACTACAACAACGAAACCAACCAATCACACCACCACAACAACTAAACCAACCACCACATCAACTTCAACAACGAAACCAACCACCACATCAACTTCAACAACGAAACCAACCACCACATCAACTTTAACAACGAAACCAACCACCACATCAACTTCAACAACGAAACCAACCACCACATCAACTTCAACAACGAAACCAACCACCACATCAACTTCAACAACGAAACCAACCACCACATCAACTTCAACAACTAAACCAACCAATCACACCACTACAACAACGAAACCAACCAATCACACCACCACAACAACGAAACCAACCACCACGTCAACTTCAACAACGAAACCAACCAATCACACCACCACAACAACTAAACCAACCACCACATCAACTTCAACAACGAAACCAACCACCACATCAACTTCAACAACGAAACCAACCACCACATCAACTTCAACAACTAAACCAACCAATCACACCACTACAACAACGAAACCAACCAATCACACCACCACAACAACGAAACCAACCACCACATCAACTTCAACAACGAAACCAACCAATCACACCACAACAACTACTAAACCAACCACCGCATCCACGACAACGACAAAACCAACAAATCACACCACTACAACAACTAAACCAACCAATCACACCACTACAACAACGAAACCAACTAATCACACCACTACAACAACGAAACCAACCAATCACACCACTACAACATCGAAACCATCCACCACATCAACTACAACTACGAAACCAACCACCACATCAACTGCAACTACGAAACCAACCACCACATCAACTTCAACAACTAAACCAACCAATCACACCACCACAACAACGAAACCAACCACCACATCAACTTCAACAACTAAACCAACCAATCACACCACTACAACAACGAAACCAACCAATCACACCACCACAACAACGAAACTAACCACCACACCAACTTCAACAACGAAACCAACCAATCACACCACAACAACAACGAAACCAACCAATCACACCACTACAACAACGAAACCAACCAATCACACCACTACAACAACGAAACCAACCAATCACACCACCACAACAACGAAACCAACCAATCACACCACTACAACAACTAAACCAACCAATCACACCACTACAACAACGAAACCAACCAACCACACCACCACAACAACGAAACCAACCACCACATCAACTTCAACAACGAAACCAACCAATCACACCACAACAACTACTAAATCAACCACCTCATTCACTACAACAACAAAACCAACAAATCACACCACTACAACAACTAAACCAACCAATCACACCACTACAACAACGAAACCAACTAATTACACCACTACAACAACGATACCAACTAATCACACCACTACAACAACTAAACCAACCACCACATCAACTACAACAACAAAACCAACTAATCACACCACTACAACAACTAAACCAACCAACCACACCTCTACGACAACTAAACCAACCACCACATCAACTACAACAACGAAGCCAACCAATCACACCACTACAACAACTAAACCAACCAATTACACCACTACAACAACGAAACCAACCAACCACACCACAACAACAACGAAACCAACCAATCACACCACTACAACAACTAAACCAAACACCACATCAACTACAACATCGAAACCAACCACCACATCAACTACAACTACGAAACCAACCACCACATCAACTACAACTACGAAACCAACCACCACATCAACCACAACAACGAGACCAACCAATCACACCACTACAACAACGAAACCAACCAATCACACTACAACAACAACTAAACCAACCACTACATCCACTACAACAACGAAACCAACAACAACCAAACACACTACAACATCAACCACACCGACACCAACTACAACATCTAAATATCCCGAATGCAGCACCTCGGAGCTTGGGTTGCACCCCGACCCCGCAGATTGTAGGTTCTTCTACTTATGTGTATACGGAGACCTGACTCACGAGCAGTGCCCTGATGGCAAGGAGTTTAATACGAAAAAATTGGTGAGTATTTTTTTGAATAGAAAAAGTATTTATTGGTCTCTCACGCGACAAAAACCAAATTGATTAAAAATTAACAATAACCCAAAAATCATAAATAGTTACCTTGAGAAAAGTTTAGAAATAAGACATACACAATACTAAAATACCGTATGGTGTCGGACGTAAAGAATAGCACCATCCCATATCTTCCCGTGTCTGTCGTAAGAGGCGACTAAGGGACTAACCAGAGAATGGGAAACCTGAGCAGCGTTCTCTGTGCCTTTGTAACAACCGTACTGCGATCGCGAACCCACCTGCCAAGCGTGGCGATTATGGCAAAAATGAGCGCAATACAAAACAGGCCCCTATAGTACCCGGTAGCCCGTCTACCCTCGACTACGGTAACGGTCGTGGCAATCCTGGCGAAGGCCTATGTCCAGCAGTGGAAGTCTTTTGGCTGAAATGGTGATTATTAAAATTAGGTACGAGGCCAAAAGGTCTTATATCAAATTGTTACTTAAAAACACCACCTTTAAAATTTGACTTGTCTACAGGAATGCCAGCCCCCAGGGCAAGCCAATTGCAGCATAACAACTACAACTGAAGCACCCTTGACCACGACCTTGACCCCTGACCTGACCTGTGACCTCTACGATACCTGGACCAGACCTGACCTCAATGACTGCAAGAAATTCTACCTGTGCGTCTATGGTCATCTTATACACAGTAGCTGCCCGAAAGGAGACGAATTTAGTCGTGATTTCAATGTAAGTCTGGTATTTAGGACCTTTTTTTTTATTTAGCCCGTATTGTCCCCCACTCCTGATGTATGTGTTACTGTTACTGTTAGCCTGTGTCATCCCACTGCAGGGCAAAGGCCTCCCCCCACGATTTCCAAATTTTGCGATCCAGTACCAATGTGGACCACTGGTCGTTGGTTCTGTCAAGCTCGTCCCGCCATCTCCTACGAGGTCTACCACGTCGCCTTCTGGCTGCGTCAGGGTTCCACAACGTGGTTGTTTTGGCCCACAGGTCGTTGGGCATACGGCAGATATGGCCAGCCCAGTCCCACTTCAGCTTAGCGGCTTTTTGAGCAACGTCAGTGATTTGTGCTTTGGAGCGCAGTGTGGTGTTGCGTTATACGGTCGATTTGTTTAACGCCTAGGATACTACGCTCCATTGCACGTTGGCAAACCTTGAGCTTGGACTTTTGAATGTTTGTCAAAGACCAAGTCTGAGATCCATATGTCAAAATGGGAAGAAGAAAGAAAGAGAAAGAAAGAAAGAAGAAAGAAAAAATATTTATTTGGGACAAGCACAGGAACTACAAAAATAATAATAACAAAAACAAAAAAGAATATAAAACTAAATAATAAAGAGAAGACCTGTGCGAGGCCAAAAAGGCTCCTATCTCAGCATGATGCTGCGATAAATGAAAACAAATACCGCAGCGCTGGTATTCTGATAGGGCCCACTGTGAAGAATGCACCATGTCCATGATTTTTCTCTTGAGTGAAATATAAAATGATGTATGTGTATGTGAGTTTAAATGTTTGTAAACGCACCCACGATACAGAAGAAGTTTCTAGTGTGGAGCAACGTTTAAAAAAATATATTTTCAAATTCAAATTCATTTATTTCAATCCATTTTGGATCATAATATCATTTACACAGTCATATTTGAAATAAAAATTACAATTATAAAATTTCAATCAAACAAAACAAAATATGATAATATAACCCCCAAAAATGTCGTTCCACAGAAATGCCTTCCGAAACACGAAGCTAACTGTACCTTCACATTCGGCACTAAACGAGTCTTCCCACTCTACGGAGCTGCAGACTATGGGACCCATGTGGACTCCATTTACACTCCAGCTGGTCACTCCATATGTCTCCCGACTGCTGAAGAACAGCTCTTCCTCGCAAAGGCCCCTGAAGACTGTACCAAATACTATATTTGTTCTTTCGGAAAGGGTACTTTGTCCGACTGCCCTGATGGCTTGGCTTTCAAGGAAGAATTACAGGTGGGTTATTTCTTTCTTTATTTCTTTTCGTTCTTTCTTTTCTTTCTTTCTTTCTTTCTTTTTTTATTTCCTTTTATTTATATTACGCCTGTAATCCCCGAAGGGTTAGGCAGAGGCGTACCTAATAGCATGCCCACATTTTGCTAGTTATGTATAAGTCCCATGTAATAGGGGGCGAGACTAGCTTACCTTCAACCAGGTACAAATCTAGACTCTGTGACTACTACTGAGATATTCCTAATAGGAAAAATCTCAACACTTTGCCCGATACGAGAATCGAACCCACCACCTCATACTCAGCAGTCGCGCTTGCGACCACTAAACCCCTAGGATAATTCGAATAATCTAAAATGTATTCTTTTTTACAGAAATGTGTATCATCAGACCAGGTACAGTGCAAGAATAAGAAATCGTGAATGAAGCGACTATTTTGAATATTTATAATTAGTTAGATTTAAGATTACAATAGTTTTAAAACTCATTTGACTACGAGTGAAGCTAATAAAAAATGCAATAGCTAAACTCACGCCTGCTTCCATAAGAGTAGGCAGAGTCTTCCGAACGCCACCTGACAGCGATATAATATATTCCTTTTGCTTTGTCTACGTTCTTATGTTTGGCCATACACGCAACATCGATGGCGATATTTGCATTTGTGACACTTTAATTCAGTATAAACTAAGCTTTTGGAAATAAAATAGACAACACAAAATGTATTTTTTATTTGACCCTTATTCCTACATACGATAAGAACGTTATTGTTGTTTTCTTCAGAAACAGTTATTTCTTTCGGGATGAAAAGATCCTACCTTATAATATTGTTATTGTATTAGTTTCTGTACATCTGGGTGGACAAGGACAAAGGTTCTAGTTTCCACAAGATATTTTCGTGCACTGTTTTGAAGAGTAACAATGAAATGCGTATCTCAGACCGACACAAAGATTTGCCAGTCAGCGAGTTATCTGGAGATCTGATAGCTAATTAAAAGACTACTCAAGCTGTCTCCGTGTCTTTAATTTGAACGCAACCTTATAATCTAAGCACACGGGGTGATCGTGAAACCTGTGTCTACACGCTTGCAACTGCCAAGTACTTGCAACCCTTTGTACGCTCTTCAAACTAGTTTCGAACGCGCTTCATACGCTCGTTTGTTTGTCAAAAACAACGCAAAAATCGGCATCTACGAAGCGGACGATATACGTTTCAGGAACACGCGTCGTCGGCGCCGTAGAAAATACGCCGTGTGCTAGTAGCCTTAGAAGTGATAGGTTTACCTAGCTATCATAAATAAACGGCATTTATACCGTTTATTTTGTGCTATTGAGGAGGTTAAAACAATCAATTTAGAACGATTGATTAAGTCATAGTTTTAGTGACTTATCAAATTATAGTAAGATTTTATCTGACTTTTTTAATTAATAAGTAAACAGACACTATCATTAAATTGGATTACTGTGATTGAAGATTGAGCAGTGGTGGCCCAGTGGTAGCGGCCTCGACTTACGAACAGTGAGTCGTGGGTTCGAATCCAGTCAGACGCATTACTTTGTGTAATTTATTCCATCACCGCTGCTCTCAAAACGGTGAAGGAAAACATCGTGAGGAAACCGGTATGTCAGGACCAAAAACATTCGAAGACATGTGACATCTACTAATCCGCACTGGGCCCGCGTGGTAGATTATAGCCCATCCCTCTCCTAGAGAGGAGGCCTGAGTCCCTGCAGTGGGAACATTATAGGCTGATGATGACTGTGATTGAAGATATCTTTTAAATTAGGAAGTTATTTTATTATGGAATCAAATTAATTGATTAAGAGCATTTTTGTTATTGTTATCATGGTCAGAAGGTTAGATAACCATTCTTAGGGTTGTTGCATATTATTATAGATTTAGGACCGTACAGCCACGAGCGCCAATATGTATTTATATCTCATAAATAAATAAAAAAATAAAATTGTTTATTTGTCTCAAAGGTAAATTAACACATGTGAATGAAACAGCCCCAGTAAGTTATAAATAATACTTGTGTTGGGATCGCTTCGCTCCTTCCCTTATTATATAGGTAACAATATTGAGACTTAACATTAAAATTAATATTAAAATAACTAATTAAAACAAATCAATAATTATAAAGAAGTAATAAAAACTAATTAAATTTAAGAACTAATTTAAACAAATCAAAATAAAGAAGCAACAAGACAAATCAAAATTAAAACTAATAGGCTCACTACATAAATTATCTACATCAAGCAACTTTTAATTTGTTTTTCTACAGTCTTGATTAACATTTTATGAAGAAGAAAATATTATTTTCTTCTTCATAAAAACCGCCGTCGAGAAATAATAGGGGATCGGACTGGGTCAAAATAATATGATTCTGTTTAGTCCGTAAGTTAGATTATCGAAAAATATTGAATACGTGTTTTTTGTTTTATCAAATCAATAAAAAATGACGAAGATAAAACGCGTCAAAGATCTTGGAGTGGGGCTTGAAACGTCACTTGTGTCGTCAAAATGTACTATCATATGACGTCACACGAGTTTTCGAAGCACTGTATCGTCTTCATTTTAAGTTTACGTGAAAAAAGAAAAAATACGTGTCCAATAATTTTTGGAAATCTATCTGACGGACTAATTAGTTTTTTTTTGTCCGATCCCCTATTCTCAGGCATAAAAAAAAAAAAAAAAAAAAAAAAAAAAAAATGTTTATTTCAATTACAATTGGTTACAGCAAACACGAATTGGAGGTCACCTTTTAAGCAATGAGATGCTTGTGTTAGGTGACTCCGCACTTCCTCTTGACATTAAACAGTGTATGCAATTGAAAATAAAAGAGGCATGATTTCCTAAACGATGTTTTCCTGAAGCGTGTGTGCGTATTTATAAATATTCTACCACAGTGTTGTCCTATTTGATTGTAGCATTAAGTTCGCCTATGTACCACGCCTGTACTTGAATTTTAAATAAAAAATAAATGAATCCGAGAAGTCTGAGATGTGAGTCTACGGTTCGAACTTGACACCTATGAAAGAAAGACTTCGAGCATGGCAGTAACAGAAAATGACCGCACTGGGAATTCAATCAAAATATTATTAGATCCTGATGTAAAGCAAAGGCCTCCTCTTCCCTATTTCCATTTAACTCTGTCTACGGCTGTTTAGGCCCAATCCTTTTGACGAGAGTCCAGCTCGTCACGTTATCTCCTTCTGAGCCTACCGTGTCGCCTGGGTCTGCTGCTCGGAACCCAATCTGAAGCCACTTTGGCCAATAATAGCCAAATCATTATCTTGGAATTCCACAAACATTTGACGATATTCAGCTTGACCTTACTCATGCTTTGATTTTTCATTACTTATTATCATTCACGAATGACTCAGACCAACTCAAATGCTTATGTCAAATCTAAAATTTGTAAAAAGGCATTGTTTATGATAAAAATTAGCAACAAAAACAAAATAAATATAACAATATAATCGCCATTTGAAACAGTAAATCAATTCGATTCAGAATCAAATTAGTATTTAAAATTAAGAATAATTTTATTATGCATTTAATTTGGAAAATTATAGTCAATACCACACGATCCGCAAAAATGTTGCTTCGAATAAAATGTTGTAAGTATTTTTTCTTTTTCTAAAGAAAAGATCTATGGAGTGTGTGACGAATGATAATGAAGGAACACTAAGTAAATAATAACGCGACAATTGGAAGGGGAAAATGGAAGAGAAAAATGTGTTGTTACCGACCCCAAAATAACATAGTGGGATAGGTAAGGGCAGGCATGATGATCGCTCTTCATCATTGATCAAGAGTCTGTCCCATTGGTGATTTACGGGTCCCTCTAGAGACAAAATGAGTACAAAAGAGGAAGTCTGAAAGTGGTGCCGGTGACACAGAATACATAATAGTACTACGTACAGAAGGGAGTTGAAGGGACACTCCCTTCCCCGCGCTCATATTAAATACCGCACCTCACCCCGCACTTCCAGGTAGTCGTCGCCGACTCTTGAGCAATGGCTCGTGCTCGTATTAGTCGTCGTTCGGTTTTCGCGACGCAGACCGTTGCACTTTCCGCGCCATTTTTTAGACTACGACAACCCTACTAGAGTCTACGCACACATTTGCACGTGCACGTCGTGCACAAACGTTATTTGTTGTAGTAGTAATAGGTAATTATTTTGCGGGCGTTGTATGGAGTGTCCGAGGTGTGCCGGTGACTAAAGTTGTGTGGTAATCGATTGTCGTGGTAAAGGCTCATGCTTTGACGTGATGCAGAGAAAAGAGGAAAATGTCGTGAGAAAAACTTTGAGTATGAATTTTGAGGGGCATAAGAGCAGAGGAAGACCAAAGAAACGATGAATAGACTGTGTAAGGATATTATGACATAAAATGAGGTGTCTCATGAGATGTGTAATAGAGAATTATGGAAGAAAAGACATGCTACGCCAACCCCAAATTTATTGGGATAAGGGCAAGAGAATGTTGCTAACTTATGTGTTTCCCTCCACTACCTGGGAACCCGCGTGTCCTACATCCAGGTCAGACTGAACCAATAAACACATTTCCACACATTCGTACGAAGCGTTTTGCTAAGTTGTAGACATTATTTGTATGCCTTGCAAGGCAGCACATAGTGATACTATATATTCTTTTGATAACACCTGATAACTCTTTTACCTATGTGTCACAAATAAAGATTTTTGAATTTGAATTTGAAAGTGTTTCATTATTCGTACAGCCAAGGAGTGGAACACCCTGCCTGCGTCGGTTTTCCCGAGTTCATATAACCCCAATCTATTTAAGTCGCGAGTAAATAGGCTTCTGGGTAAACTCGTTCCATCGTCGACCTCATCTCTGCCCTTAGGGCAAGATTGAAGTCAAGAGTAAGCCCATATAAAATAAAAAAAAATAAAAAAAAGATGTTCCCGACTTCTTTGTGGTTTGCTAAAACTCCGTCTCTCTGTCTCAGAGCAACAGTTTAGTGATATTTGTTCAGGCATGCGACAGTTAATATGTCCTGCGCTTTTGAGCCACGTCCAATTTACTTGACTTTAATTATTTCTTCTGTTGTTTCAGTAATATTCTTATTTGTATTACAATGCCCACCATCGCTGCTGATACCTGTCGCACAAGAAGATGGGGTCTCCACATCGAAAGCTAACAGTTTAGAGGTAGATTTATTATTCTTCTTTTTCGTGCGATACATAAGCAAGGAAGGAGAAAGCGGAGCCCTTGGCTTAGCAGTGGAAAACAACAAAATATACCGTTGTTATGAGACTTCAGGTAAAGCAGTGCTTGCCTAGGTTGTTCTGTGGATGGGTAACTATCTAATACATACCGAGTTTACTCCGTACCTCAGAGAGCATGTTTGTAGATCTTTGACAGTCGTTACGAGCTGTCAGTGACTCGAATGTCTGACAACCCTTAGTATGCCTTAAGGCGAGGTTGCACTACTTTGTTTTTAGTACGCACGACCTCACCGCCGCCCTGCCGCGCGAGCGTTATAATGCCTAAATTTTGACTGTTTTTTCTCTCTTGGAGAAAAATGATAAAGAAATTATACATTATGTGACCCGAGATAATACACATTTTTTACGACCTTTATTATGATATAAGTTTTATTTTTCAAAGCCTAATATAACTCAAGTAAAACGATTATTTAGCCATCATTTGGACATGTCTTTGCGATTTAATTGGATGCAGTGAAGTGTAAGTAATCGTGTATCGCATGCCCGACATATCATGATCGAAGAGTCAACTATGTAATACATTTTTTTCAAAATTTAAATCCGTTCCATGTACGAGTAAAACGCTATTGTTGACGACGTTTATCGGGGTAACCTCGCCTGAGATTTTAAAAATTAAGTAATCATACTTAAGCCGTCATTTAGTAAAGATTTAACACAAAACCTCTACTAAACTGTCAAAGTTGCGGGAAACACCTGTATGAGAGACGCACAGGATCGGAACATGTGGCGGAAGAAAGGGGAGGCCTATATACCCAGCAGTGGATGATTCTGGGCTGATATGATGATGATGAAACTGTGTGTGTGTGAAGCGATGGCTTATGTAATCATAAAACCTCTCTGTGTGCGGCCGTTAGTGTGCTATCACTAGATGGAGGCCATACACTCAGGTATCCACAGGATAGTCCACTTCGACAGAACCAGCTGTATAGGTTGACCTGGGAGATGTCTGACAGAAGAAAAAAACTAGAAAGAAAGAAAGAAAGAAAGAAAAAATATTTATTGCTGCAGAAATATTATAAATAAAAAAAGCGGTAAACACACAACTTACAACTAATAATAACAACAAAAAAAAATAGGTAGGTACAGAAAAGAAAAAACAAGTTTGCTGTTTGTTTGTTTTTTGTTTTAGTTTGCGTTTGCTACGTTATCCGTTACACCGTATGGGGATTCTGAATTATTAATACCTTTTTAATTGCAGGGAGCCATTGAAAAAATAACTCCAAATCTATCGAAAGTTATTGAATTTATTCAACAAATTGATGTTAAAGATGTCGCAAACCAAGTGATAAGTACTATCTATCAAGAAGTTTTAGGTGATGGTGATGATTCCAACTATAATGGAACAAACAATTCAGCAGTGACTCCTATTACAAATGTAAGTTCTACCCTCATATTATAATATTAAAGTAAGAAATCCATTGATTGAATAGTAATCTGTGCTATGGATTTATTCACAAAAATAATTAGCTGTTCAGTACATTTTGACCAGTTAGGCGAACATAATTTTATTGTAACATTGAACAGCGTTTTTTTTTTGCGATTTCATGTTTGGTCCCATACTAAAAGTTTGTTGTTATCATGAGTTCGATCATATGTTTATGTGCCTCGTTGGTCTAGTGGTCGCAAGCGCGACTGCTGTGCACGAGGTCCTGGGTTCGATTCCCGGGTCGGACAAAAAGTGCTATTAGGAATTTTCATTAGAAATTTCCCAGTAGTAGCCCGGAGTTTGGAAGTTGGCAGTATAATACCCCCGTGCCTCGGAAAGCACGTTAAGCCGTTGGTCCTGCGCCTGATCTCTCTCCGGTCGTGTCGGATTGCCGTCCCATCGGACTATGAGAGAAAAGGAACAGTGAGTGCACCTGTGCCTGCGCACACACTTGAGCACTATAATTATCTCCCGCGCAGATGGCCAATCTCAGATTGGCCGACGTGGCCGAAAAACGGTCAGGAGGACTAATACGTATCGGACATTAATTATATTACCAGTTACACTCTCAGACCAACAAAAAAAGGAAGACGGCGCGCCACGAACATCAAAAGTGAAGTCAACTTTTTATCTATGTGTGTAGACAATGTCTCGTGAAGTCGTGACGTGCTAGGAGAAATGCGTGTGGTTTTAGTGTAGGTGTGTGCGTGAGCTTGTATGTTTACTTGCTATAGGCGTGTGGTTTTGTGACTTCACTGTTGGTGTTCGCGGCGCGCTGTCTTCCTTTTTTTCTTGGTCTGAGGTTACACTATAATAATTATGTATATTCTAAACGATTAATTTCAAGATTTTGTAGCAATAGGTATTTATACTTTTTTTATTGTAGATTCTACGGAGTGTCTTCCCCATTCTTTTTCATAGAAATACTACAGTATTTATACATCGTCTTGGCCGTAATGATCTAATTAGCCAGTTTCGTCTTAAGATTAAAAAAAAATCCGCTAGAGGCAGCACTAGTGGGGGGTACAGTATACGTACCTAATACAAATTATGCATATAAAAATAATCAAATCTCGACAACAAAATAAAACGGGCTATTAACGAAAACTAACCTTTCTATATGGACATTTTTGTTGCCTGTAACAGGTAAACCAGGGCATGCAAGTCATCGTTTTAGATCCCGGACGCGTTGATCTATGATTTATGCAAAAAAAAATCTCCAGGTACATAATTTTCCGTTAATTCCATTAATTCGATGTACGTTTTACTATTTATCGTCAGAGAATTTTATTCAAAACATACCTAATAATATGAACCCCTCACTAGCGCAGTCCTTTTTTTTTTTGGTGTTTGGAATTCATCAAATGACTACTTCTGCTGTGGGCAGAGTGGTAGGGAGTGTCAGACTTCTGCTGACTAAAAACCACCCACGTTCCTTCTTAGCCCTTAGTGTCGAGGCCGCGGTATCTCTTTCGAACAACCCACATCCCTCACTAGTGCTTCCTCTGTCGTATTTATTTTTAATCTTCCGGGAAAATATGCTTATTGAAACAAATGCTTTGAGTTTGATAATAATTGAACTTCAAGAATTACATGTATTTTTTCTAAGTACATATATTTTTTATGGAGTTTCTTGCCCGTTCTTCTCCATAGATCTACGCTACGGAATGGGCAACTACAGTACACTTACATTGTGACTGGGACTGTAGCTTATTTTTGTATTTGTTCGACTATTTAAAAGTGCCTGTAGCTGGCCTACTTGAAATAAATGTATTGATTTTGATTGATTTTTGACTTTTCTCTCAAAAAACTCCCCTCATTTTTTTACACTAAATTAAAAAATACTTGACTACTACGGGAAATAAACAGTGATTTTATTTTACAGACATCCAAAGCTGATACTGCTGGCAGATCTAACATTGGAAGAAAGAAAAGGGATAGCAAAGATATAATTGACTTAAACTCTGACATTAACGCACTCAAACTTAATAACAAAACTATTGAAAACCTCAAAAGTAATTCCAAATTAATAACCGATTTAATCAATTCAAAGATAAATAATATGTTTCCAAGCATGCCTAACAATATCAATACTTTCATTTCTGAAAATATCTTATTATTGCTAAATTCTAGTAATATATCTAAACTTAAAGGATTTTTGAAAATCTCCAATGAAAATGTACCTATAAATAGATCAAGACGGCAATTTGATGATTCAAATATAAATAATACTACAGTAGAGCCTAAAACTTTGAAATCAAAAGTTAATACTCGGAATACATTTATAAATACTAAATTCAGAAGGTGTAGTTCCAAGAACCAAGAGAATGGAACGGATGATGTCAATACAGATGCACCTAATAACTCTTCCACCGAATCAAGTCCCGCTGATAAAACCACTCTTGCTAACTTTAATACTATTGTTGTTGAAAATCCAGTTGTTGATGATGAAGTTAATTTAGCCGCTGCTTATAGACTTTTGTTACCAGACAAACTAAAAAAACAAAAACAAGCTTCCAATATTGATACTGAGCCAGATAAAAGTATAGACTTATTTCTGAATCTGGTACCAGGAACTCCACCTTTAACTTTTGATTTAAAACAATTACCTGTAAACAAGTTACTTGGAGACGCTTTAAACTTCATAAAGGGATAGTGGGAAAATTTATAATTTAAACTGGAAAGCCAATGTAGATAAGCCAATAAGCAAAAGAGATCAATGATTGTTTTTCAAGGAATTTTGTCATTTGTGGTAATATTTAAAAAATGATGTAAGAAATAAAAAAACATTAATTAAAACATGAAACTTTTTATTTACAACATTTTTTCGCACCTCACTGGGTTTTGGTCAACCTTTAGTTAATACTTATATATCAGACTAGTTTTACTCTTATACAATAAAATATAAATAAATACCTAACCTAGGTTTAAATAAAAAAATAAACTTTTATATACAAAATAATAACGGTGCGAAATATTATTTCAAATATTTGGTTAAATTAATAGAAATCATTAATTTATTAGAAGTTTCAGGAAAAAAATATTGGAAATTCAGATTCTTATTTGTTGTTCAATTTTATTTATTGTAAAATTGATTGTTAAGAGAGATGAATCGAGGAATCTTGGGACTTACGACTGCACTTCAAATCATTATATTTATAGAAAAAGTAAAAAAACAAATAGTTAAGAAAAATCAAAGAAAAAAATAAATATGTAAGTGAAGTCAGCCCTACTAAAAGAAAATAATATCTAGCCAATGTGTATAATATTCTCTAGTTAAAGCCAAATAATTACCACAAGAAAGAAACAAATAATATTTCTATCTCTTTCAGTCTTTTAGCAGATTTCTCACTTCTTCTTCACCTAACAATCAATCTATTAAACAACATATTTTTCTATTCAGCTGTAGATCTCAAAGTTTCATTTACTAAAGATTATTTTATATACAGGTTTTTTCATTGAGTAATCTTTTTTACAATATTCAATTTCTGAACACTTTCTGGCACTTTTTATGTGGTACTTTTTCATTGGTACTTTTAGTACCAGATGAATGGTCTAGATTATGTAATCTGACAACGCTGTCCAGTCGTTACCCAAATATGTTGGAGTCGGCTTCCAGTCTAACCCGATGCAGCTGACTACAGTATCTCAGTTCGAATGACCGTTTATCTGATTTCCCAGTAACTGCGTAACATTAAAAACGATATAAAATGTTGATGTAAATAAGATTACTCAATAAAATGAGTTAGTGCCAAAGTCATTTTGTTCAGTTGTCATAGTGTCAGGCGCTTATATCGTTTTTTCCTTATTTTTTGTTTTGCAATTGCTCTTTGATGTGTGGACGCAGGACTGTGGACAAAGAAATAAATGTTTAAGAAAGAGTTTACAGCATTTTTATAAGTGTGTAAAAAACTTGGCATAAAGCTGCACATTGCACAGCTATTTGATGCTACCAATTTTATTTGTGGTCGCCTCAGTAAACACCCGTTAATAAACTCCTTAGCTGAACTACTCTATGTGTCTTTATTACCTCTAAGTATTCTTATAAGTTATTACACACCTATTTCACATAATGTAAGTACCTTCTTATACACACACATATTAATATACACACAAAGGGCTAAACTGTTTTACGTTCGTTACGTCACCATCTCAGGGCCAGTTGAGAACCAGCGTCGGGCACTAGCTGTTTGGCAGTTTGCTGAACTGGACCTATTTGGCGCTGCCGTGAGACACACAATTTTATCTCTTTTTGTTCCCTATTTAATTTTTAGTTTTATATTGTGTGTACTTGTGGTATGTGTCAAATAAATTAGTTTTCTTTCTTTCTTTCTTTCTTTGCTTCTTTCACGCTTTTATTTTGTTTTGTTATTTTTTTTCAATTTGTTAAGCTATTGCATAGCTTCTATCGCGGGCCTTGAGCGTGGAGAGCGAATCCAGAAATTCCATAACGAAAATATTCAGGATTCAGTATTCAACCAGGTTGCTATAGTTACGGAAAATAACAAGGTTGTCAACTGAGGTTGTCAAATTAAATAATTAATTATTTGCTGTTGATAAAAAATGCTATGCAATAGCTTTACCGCGGCAGTCTCCGAGTGCCACATTTAGTTTATTTTTATTTTTATTGTTTGTTGTGTGCACTTGTGGCATGTACTAAATAAATATGTTTTCTTTCTTTCTTTTTAAAGGGGTTTGAACTTTTTTGTATGGGAGCTGGCATATCGACCCACCGCCATTTTGATTTTTTTTCGAAATCGCGGCCCACGATGAAAGTGGTATGTATGGATAGAGGACATATTGACGAACAAAAAATGTCAAGCAACACGGTACCCAAAGTGTCACGTTACCGAGATATTTGAAGGTAAAGATGGACAAATCAGTACAATGACCACATAAAAATTAGACCTTTTACGTGTCTATAGGCGTTGATTATTATTATTACTGGTTATTGAAAGAGAGTAGGTACATTACATACTACTGGGAGCACGAGAAAACTATTTTTTGACATTACATAGCGTTTCAATGAGATGCGAAGCGATTTCAATGTGCGTATAACAATAATCAACCTGGGAACTATTATTTGGATATAATTTAACGCCCAAACACGTAAAAAGGCTATTTAAAAAAATATTTAATGAATGTCGTTGTACTCGTTTGTCGATCTTCAACTTCAAATATCTCGGTAACGTGACACTTTGGGTACCATGTTACTGGACATTTTTTGTTCGTCTCTACGTCCTCTATCCATACATACCACTTTCACCGTGGGCCGCGATTTCGAAAAAAAATCTAAATGGCGGACAGGTTGATATGCCACATTGGTTCTATCCCCTTTAATTACCAAAGGGACTAAATACAGACGAGTCTTGATCAAATAGAACCATGTCATTATACCATAATAATTATATGATTGGGTTAAAAGTATCATAACATGGTTTACCTACGTGCTAAATTAAATTGAAGTCTGTTCAGAGACTAACGTGTTAAAAGGTAACTGACCGACATAGTGTTATTGCATTTATAATATGTCTTTTATTTTAATGTGTCAGTTTTTTTATAAGTTTAATGACCATGTTTTTTATGATTTTGTTATGTACCTATAGATATATAATTTCAAACACAATGAGAATTGTTATCTGAATAAAATTGAATTGAATTGAATTGAATATTAGTAGAAAATTTTGCAAGTACCAAAACGTACCAAAGTCTAGTTACTGGATTTCAAACAAAACTATCTACATATTATATAAAGACAAAGTTGACTGACTGACGATCGACGCACAGGCCAAACCCTTAGAGCTAGAATCTTAAAATTTCGCTCACGTATTCCTCTTGACGTAGATTTCCACTAAGGAATGATTTTTCAAAATTCAATCTCCAGAGGGGTGAAATAGGGGTAGAATGATGAAGTTTGTACGGACAATCGTAATCCATACATCCATACTATATACTACATTATTTTAATATTATAAATGCGAAAGTAACTCTGTCTGTCTGGTACTCAATCACGCCTAAACTACTGAACCAATTTGCATGAAATTTGGTATGGAGATATTTTGATACCCGAGAAAGGACATAGGCTACATTTTAATAATAAAAAAAAACTTTATTGAAGGGGTTGAAAGGGTACGAAAATATTACTTTTGGTCGCGATAACCGGCATCGGTAGCGATAACCGACATCCGCGCGGTTCAGCTAGTTGTTGATATTCCCGACATTCACGCGGGCGAAGCCGTGGGCAAAAGCTAGTCTTATATAAAAACTCATCAACTCACCTTCAAATCCGGATCAAATTCAAATCCTTCACTACAATGTAATTGCGTTGCGGATCCTGCAGCACAGAAGTAGTACGAATCACAACTTTCTGGATGCGGCACATTTCCATTAACACCTAGCGGACACGCTATATCCCCCAGTCTCTTCTTCTCTTCATCAGCTTCTATTTGTGACTTTGAAGAGACGTTGGTCTCTAGTTCTCCAGAAGTCGTGTTGGTCTCTTCTGAAGGGATAGGTAGTGATTTTTGCGCAGTTGTGCCAAGTGTGCAACCTCCTTCAGCGATTGGTGCGCAGTTCTGTAATTTAGAAACAATAAGTTGTGGTTTTGAGTTTCTTGATAATATTTAGGGCCCGCGCACACAGCGACTTTTTGTAGTGATGCGTTTACGAAACGTGTGACAGCATCGCTACTAATACGTGTTAGTTTTTTGGGCGAGTGTAAACAGATAGCGACCGCACCGGGACTGTATCGAAGCGAACATGCGACAGCATCGCTATAAAAAGTTGCCGTGGGCAAGGGGGCTTCTAAGATATTTAATGTGTGGACTGCCTCATTGGTCGAGTGGTCGACAGCGTGACTGCTGAACATGAGGCCCTGTGTGCGATTCCCGGGTCAGGCTAAGTGTTATTGAGTTTATCCATTATGAATAATTCAGTAGAGGCCATGGAGTTTGGATTGGGCCCAGTTAATAAAAATTAGCTCACTTCCTGTTACATGGGACTTAATATAACTGGCGAAATGTGGTTGTACTATTATGTACAACTCTGCCTATTATTTACGTTTTTCTTACTCGTCCGCTATTCTTTTCTGATTAATTTCGTTGCAGGATCCAAGACAGTTAAATCGTTTCTCTGGGGGTTTCGTCGGGCTTCATTGTCTCGGTGCTTTTCTTCTGGTCGCCACTATTGATTCTGGCTTACAGGAGTTACATTGGTTTGGGAATAGTGTGGCGGGCTTGTCCCATTAACCCTAGAGGATTACTGGTGTGATCTTATGTACCTAATGATAACAAAACTTACCGCTACGGAGTGTTCATATTCATATCCATCGGGACAGCGCAGATGTAGAGGGTTTCCACCTCCTAAACATCTATAGAACCAGTCACAGTTATTAGGATCTGGCAAGTTATCAAACGATCCAGGTGCACATATAGGTGCTACTGTTGTTGGCGCTTCTGTTGTTGTTGTTGATTCTGTCGTTGTCGGCACTTCTGTAGTGGTAGCTTCTGTTGTAGGTGTTGTTGTTGGCGCTTCTGTAGTGGTAGCTTCTGTTGTAGGTAGAGTTGTTGGCGCTTCTGTAGTGGTAGCTTCTGTTGTAGGTAGTGTTGTTTCTTCTGTTGGTGGTTCAGAAGTTGTCGTTACTGTATTTCCAAGTGTGCATCCTCCTTCAGCAATTTCTACACAGCTCTGTAAGAAAAGATTTTAGGTTAAAGTACTAATACACAGTCTTAGAGTTTTGTTTACTTAATACCTTCAGACAGACAATAATATGATCAGAGAACAGGATAGAGATAGGATGAGAGAATATTGATTTAGCTAGGGGAAAGAATACATGTCTTCCTCTACATAATTATTTGTCAAAGCTTACGTCTACTTCTTGATGATTTAAATATTTAAATGGATATCAGAGTAGAAGAAGATCAAAGAAAAGATATGGCCAGGAAAAAGTTGACTACTGAGCTGACGAGTAATAAAGAAGTATGGAAGAGAAGAGCAGCGCGGTGGCCCAGTGGTGTCGGCCCCGACTTACGAACAGTAGGTCGAACCCAGGCAGGCGCATTACTTTGAGTAATTTATTTCATCACCGCTGCTCTCAAAACGGTGAAGGAAAACATCGTGAGGAAACCGGCATGTCTTAGAACCAAAAAATTCGAAGATATGTGACATCTGCCAATCCGAACTGGGCCCGCGTGGTGGATTATAGCCCATCCCTCTCCTAGAGAGGAGGTCTGAGTCCCTGCAGTGGGAACATTATAGGCTGATGATGGAAGAAGAAGACAAGATGCGCCGTCCTCAGGGATAATAGCAAGAAATTGATGATGATGAACTTACTTCTAATTCAGGATTAAATTCATGTCCAGTAGCACAGTACAGCTTATGGGCATAACCGTCAATACATCTATAGAAGGCTGTACAATCTTCTTGATCAGGGAAGCTTTCAGCAACACCTTCTGAGCATACGGTTGCTGTTGTGGTATCCCAAGCTACCGTGGTTGAGGTTATTTCATGGTTGCCGAGTGTGCAACCGCCTGGAGCTATTTCTACGCACGACTGAAACAAGAGAAATATTGTTTAACAGCTTCACTGCCAGCCAGATTGTGAGGGTAGAGTGCCAAATGCCGAACTGTTCTTTATAATTCATTTAGTTTCTAAGACATCAGTGATAAGGTGAAAAAAAATAAAAAATTCGAATTATTATTAGTTTCGTAAATAAAAAAATAAAATAAAATCCCGCGCCTGCGCGGGCCCGGCACTGCGGTTGAAAAATCCATACGTAGTGCCAAGCCCGCGCCTGTGCGTGGTTAGGTATTTAGTGTTTAAATTATTTATTATAAAACCAAATTAAAATTTCTAAGAAGTACAGCCACGTATATGAGTTATAAGAAACTAAAATGATACTATGAATTAGTAGAATTAATACTATGATGAACTACCCTAATAATGAACAATTTTTGCCTTGAATTATTATTTTTAGCACGAAATCAAATATCACAATCATATCAAAATCAATAAAAAAATTATATATATTTTTTAATTTTAATTATAAATAATAATTATCTATATAAATAAAAAGAGAAGTCCTGACTGACTGACTGACTGACTGACTCATCAACGCCCAGCCCAAACCCTTGGACCTAGAAAGCTGAAATTTTACACAAAGGTTCCCTTTATAACGTAGACAAGGAATAAGGAAGGATTTTTCGAAATTCAACCCCTAAGGGATTTAAATAGGGGATGAAAGTTTGTATGGAAAATCGTCATTTTCACGCGGGCGAAGCCGCTGGCAAAAGTTAGTAGTTTTTATAAATATAAATAATTATAAATAATAATAATAATTTTAATTATATTTATTTTAATTATATTATTTGACGTCTGAATCACGTAAACAACTAGCATAACGAGTTCTTTTAGGCCGCGAAGGGCCTGCCTCGTCTGCCATTTAAATCACTTGTAAAATAAAAACTAGTGACCCGATCAAAAAACCGTAAACTTTGTTTGAATTGTAGAAAATTCAAGCGCAGCGCCAACGTAAAAACAACCTCCCAAACGCAGTGCCGGCGTCACACTGACTCATAGAAACTGTACCGAGCCTAGCCCGCGCCAGCGCGGGGTCGGCCCCTCGCGCCCTACCCCGCACCACGCGCCAGCGCGGGCTCGGCAGTGAAGTTGTTAATGATTATGATTGGACTGTATCGGTAAAAGGAGTATGTAAGAATCGTAGCAGGCGTTCTGTGGTTTATGCCCACCCCCATGGGAAAAGAGTATGTATGTATCTTGGTGTGACTGCTGAGGCTGATTTCACTGGGTTTGATTTCCATTTGATCGGACAAAGTATTATAGAGTTTTTTTATTTTGATTTTCTTAGTAGCTGCCACAGAGTCTGGATTTATCCCCGGAGCCCAGACTCAGTCAGGAGGTGTCGCAGCAAATCCCGTAGGAGATGGTAGGATGACCTAGACAGAACCAACGATTAGCTCTAGATCGACAGATTTAGTAGTCATGGCAAGAAGCCTTTGCCCAACAGTGGGACACAGGCTAACAGTAACAGCCGAAACAAACAGTATGGCGTAGGTACTTCTAAGGTACAGAAAGGTAATCAAATTTGCTATAAAACCCGTATTAATTAAAAAAAAAGAAAAAGAAATACTCACTCCAATCTCAGAGCTGAACTCTAAACCTTCACTGCACTGCAATAACATTGCATTTCCATTGGTACACATATAGAAGGACGCACAGTTCTCCGGGTGAGCAATATTGCCCATTTGTCCGGGTGCACAGATCGAAGGTGGATCAGCTACAAGCTCTTCGGATGAGATACTGGCGTCTTCATCACTGCCTCTGTTTTGACCCAGCGTACAACCGCCTTCTGCTACTGCGATGCATATCTGCAAATTTGTTTTTTTATTTATTGAGGAAAAACAAGCACAATTTGACGGAAAAATCCAAGCCATTGTCCAAGAAAAAATACTAAAAATAACGAGAAAAAGTTACCCTTCATGCATCATCAAACAAGCACACGAAAAATTCATAAAATTCGTTCATCCTCTCACAGAAACTCAAACATACCTACATGACATTCATCTACCTATTTCGAGGCAAACAAATCACATTTCGGTGTCGATGCCAGTAAAGCATCCAGCATTGCCAGGGCACGAACTCAGGACGAGTTAAAATGGGAAACTGTGCGTGCAGATGGAACATCCAATAATTTGTGTCCACGCGGTGTCTGTTGGTCAAGCTGAGCTACTAGTACGGGCAATTAGGCTCACTTGATGTTATTGTTTGTGATATTTTAACGCATAGCAAAACCTCTGTAATCATTGAAGATTTAGAGGAGATATTATAGGGGTTTTACTTAGGACAGATAATATCCCCTTCAGATGAAACAACAAAGGAAATAGACAGGCGAATAGCCCAAGGATGGAAAAAATACTGGTCATTGAAGGAAATAGTGAAAAGTAAGGATTTAGGAAACCACATTAAAAAGAAAACATTTGAGACATGTATTCTACCAGTTCTCACTTATGGCTGTGAAACTTGGTCAACAACACTTCAACACAGGGAAAGGCTTGCAAAATGCCAACGTGCCATGGAGAGAAGCATGCTAGGGTTAAAAATCAAAGACAGAGTCAGGAACGTAGACATAAGAACAAGAACAAAACTCACAGACATTCTTACCCGGATTGACACCCAAAAATGGAGATGGACTGGACATCTGCTACGCCACCCCACTAACAAATGGAGCAAGCAAGTCACCCTCTGGCAACCAAGAGGCGACAAAAGAAGTAGGGGTCGTCAAGTCAGGAGATGGGAAGATGACTTGAAACAAACAGCGGGACCATTCTGGTTGAGAGTAGCAAGGGACAGGATCCACTGGAAGGAATTGGAGGAGGCCTATGCCAAAAGGCACACCGAACTTAGGGACTTATTGTAACCCTATGTTTAGGAATAAAAGGCTATTATATTATATTACTAGCTTTTGCCAGCGGCTTCGCCCGCGTGAAAATGACGATTATCCATACAAACTTTCATCCCCTATTTAACTCCCTTAGGGGTTGAATTTCGAAAAATCCTTCCTTATTCCTTGTCTACATTATAAAGGGAACCTCTGTGCAAAATTTCAGCTTTCTAGGTCCAAGGGTTTGGGCTGGGCGTTGATGAGTCAGTCAGTCAGTCAGTCAGTCAGTCAGTCAGGACTTCTCTTTTTATTTATATATATATACTAGCTTTTGCCAGCGGCTTCGCCCGCGTGAAAATGACGATTTTCCATACAAACTTTCATCCCCTATTTAACTCCCTTAGGGGTTGAATTTCGAAAAATCCTTCCTTATTCCTTGTCTACATTATAAAGGGAACCTCTGTGCAAAATTTCAGCTTTCTAGGTCCAAGGGTTTGGGCTGGGCGTTGATGAGTCAGTCAGTCAGTCAGTCAGTCAGTCAGTCAGGACTTCTCTCTTTATTTATATAGATATTATATAGATATTATAGGGTACTGTCTTTTCAGTTTAAGTCCCATGATAATTATATAAAGCTAGTAGTAGTAATTGGGGCTAGAAATCGAGGATCAACAGACTACTAAAATATCCTGATCTATAAGTCCAAAAACAATGCATGAACGTTATGAATCACTAGACCACAGTAGAACCAAAAAAAATGTACGCAAACATCTAAAATTCAAAGGGAATATTATAATTTTAGATGACTAAGTAGAACTCCTAGTTACTAACGAAATTAACCCTAGAAAGATAACCTACGTCGCAGAGGCGCCTGCGCGGGAAACATATTGCTATAGTTTTTTATCCGACGCGTGTATTTGTTTGTCCTTCTGAGCCAACTCAGTCGTCGGTTAGCCCTTTCACGGGATAGCAGTTCCCATGCTGTAAGTTCTATAGTTTTGTTCATATGACGAGTCTGTGCGCTCGCGAGGCGTATGGTTATCTTTTATGAAACTTTTAAGAATCGATTAATTTGTACTGGGAGTGATGTTGAAGTTTTTTTTTTGATGATAGATATTTTTTTTTATACTTATTATATTGTAGTCAAACAGCTTATAAGAAAAAAAAACATTTTTTATAAGATGATTATAAGTGTTTATTTTCCTGAAGCATAAGGCTGTCGATTTTTGTTAGAGGTCTACTTATTTAGTTTTAAATTATTTTAAATAAACAAATAAAATAAAAATGTATTTAAAATTTATAGTTTATAGTATTACCTTTTAACACAATATCATAAATTATAAATATTTTTTATTAAATCAATTAAAAACACATGTTATAAAAGGGTGCGCCTATAAAGCGTATGGTTATCTTTAACGTATGCCGTGGTATGGTTATCTTTCTAGGGTTAAGAGTCCAGAAAAACATTAACACTGGCTTAACTTACCCTAGATTCAGGATCAAATTCAAAGCCCTCACTACACATCAGAGGTATTGCCATACCGTGAGTGCACATATAGAAAGCCTGACAGTTATCCGGGTTTGCTACATTTCCCATCTCCCCGGGTAGACAAATTGGTACTGGTGTAGTTACTCTTTCCGTAGTCGGGTCAGTAAGTCCCGATGTCGGAGTTGTTGCAGTGTTTTGTCCGAATGTACATCCTCCTTCGGCAATAAGTACACAATTCTGTAAATATTAAATGTGTATGTTAATAATATACTCAAATTTAATAAAAATACAGTTTTAGTAACAGAAAATACTTTTTTATATTAAAGAGATAAGAAAAATAGAGTAGAAAGTTAGTCTTCCTTTGCCGACAAAGAGAAAGAGGATAAAATTATGCTTACCGATACAACAGGGTCAAACTCTTGTCCTTCAGCACACCGTTGTTGTATTGCATTCACTCCGGTGCAAATGTAGAACAAATCACACTGGTCTGGATGCGGAATATTTCCAACTACTCCAGGTGGACAGATTGGTGCCGGTGTAGTCACCTCCACACTTTCCAAGGTCGTTTGAGTCACTTCAGAAGTCGTAGTGTCTACAGGTGTTGAAGTCACATCAGAAGTCGTAGTCTCTACAGGTGTTGAAGCCGTAGTTTCTTCTGGGGTCGTGTCTGCAGCGGGAGTTGTGATGTCTGATTCGGATGAACCTGAGTCGTCGCCTGGTGGTTGATTGCCTTGTCCGAGAGTACATCCTCCTTCAGCGATGAGCACACAGTTCTACAAAAAAAAACAACACTTTAAAATACAAAACTCAAGAACAAAATAAGAAAGAATAACATCCTATCAGCGACAATTAGAAATGTGGTTCCCATTATTTTGACTTTGACTAAATTGACGAAAGATAGAGAACTCTGAAATAATAAGTCAAATGCTGTACCAACCCCGAATGAATTAGAATAAAGGCACGAGACCAATCACTACAAATTAATTAATATTAAGGCCAGGCAAATGAGCTATGGTGCAGAAACTAAGCACGCGTGTTAAAGTCTCCGAGCAAGGGCAGTACAGAAATATTTTTATCATGAAAGTAAACTTACTGCTGCAATTGGATCAAACTCTTGTCCTTCAGCACACCGTTGTTGTATTGCATTCACTCCGGTGCAAATGTAGAACAAATCACACTGGTCTGGATGCGGAATATTTCCCACTACTCCAGGTGGACAGATTGGCGCTGGTGTAGTCACCTCCGCACTTTCCAAGGTCGTTTGAGTCACTTCAGAAGTCGTAGCGTCTACAGGTGTTGAAGTCGCTTCAGAAGTCGTAGTGTCTACAGGTGTTGAAGTCACTTCAGAAGTCGTAGTGTCTACAGGTGTTGAAGTCGTAGTTTCTTCTGGAGTTGTGTTTGCAGCGGGAGTTGTGATGTCTAAATCGGATGAACCTGAATCGCCTCCACTTATGTCGTCATCTTCTGGTGGTTGATTGCCTTGGCCGAGGGTACATCCGCCTTCAGCAATTAGCACACAATTCTGCAACACAAATTATAAATGAAAAGATTTTTTTTCCTCCTAGTATCTGCAACTAATTAATTGATAGTTTGAATAGGAAAATAATCATCATTCGCTTGGTTTCTTCCGAAAAAAGAAATTAATTCATCTTGTTTCAAAAATGTTTTCTTATTTGTCGTGTGAAAGTGTTTGTAAATAATATTTTACAGAAAAAACATAATTATCATTTAAGGTTGACTCATAGTCATCATTTTAGCCTCCTCGAGTAAACTGTTAAACTTATTACGATTGGTTACAACCAGTCAAATAAAAGAAAATAATCAAAACTCACCGCTGCAATTGGGTCAAATTCTTGTCCTTCAGCACACCGTTGTTGTATTGCATTCACTCCGGTGCAAATGTAGAACAAATCACACTGGTCTGGATGCGGAATATTTCCCACTACTCCAGGTGGACAGATTGGCGCTGGTGTAGTCACCTCCGCACTTTCCAAGGTCGTTTGAGTCACTTCAGAAGTCGTAGCGTCTACAGGTGTTGAAGTCGCTTCAGAAGTCGTAGTGTCTACAGGTGTTGAAGTCACTTCAGAAGTCGTAGTGTCTACAGGTGTTGAAGTCGTAGTTTCTTCTGGAGTTGTGTTTGCAGCGGGAGTTGTGATGTCTAAATCGGATGAACCTGAATCGCCTCCACTTATGTCGTCATCTTCTGGTGGTTGATTGCCTTGGCCGAGGGTACATCCGCCTTCAGCAATTAGCACACAATTCTGCAACACAAATTATAAATTAAAAGATTTTTTTTCCTCCTAGTATCTGCAACTAATTAATTGATAGTTTGAATAGGAAAATAATCATCATTCGCTTGGTTTCTTCCGA
This sequence comes from Diarsia dahlii, assembly GCA_949775195.1. Lineage (NCBI taxonomy): Eukaryota > Metazoa > Arthropoda > Insecta > Lepidoptera > Noctuidae > Diarsia > Diarsia dahlii. Next base: position 11,227,205 of record OX459218.1, on the reverse strand, counting down.
AAAAAGAAATTAATTCATCTTGTTTCAAAAATGTTTTCTTATTTGTCGTGTGAAAGTGTTTGTAAATAATATTTTACAGAAAAAACATAATTATCATTTAAGGTTGACTCATAGTCATCATTTTAGCCTCCTCGAGTAAACTGTTAAACTTATTACGATTGGTTACAACCAGTCAAATAAAAGAAAATAATCAAAACTCACCGCTGCAATTGGGTCAAATTCTTGTCCTTCAGCACACCGTTGTTGTATTGCATTCACTCCGGTGCAAATGTAGAACAAATCACACTGGTCTGGATGCGGAATATTTCCCACTACTCCAGGTGGACAGATTGGCGCTGGTGTAGTCACCTCCGCACTTTCCAAGGTCGTTTGAGTCACTTCAGAAGTCGTAGCGTCTACAGGTGTTGAAGTCGCTTCAGAAGTCGTAGTGTCTACAGGTGTTGAAGTCACTTCAGAAGTCGTAGTGTCTACAGGTGTTGAAGTCGTAGTTTCTTCTGGAGTTGTGTTTGCAGCGGGAGTTGTGATGTCTAAATCGGATGAACCTGAATCGCCTCCACTTATGTCGTCATCTTCTGGTGGTTGATTGCTTTGGCCGAGGGTACATCCGCCTTCAGCAATTAGCACACAATTCTGCAACACAAATTATAAATGAAAAGATTTTTTTTCCTCCTAGTATCTGCAACTAATTAATTGATAGTTTGAATAGGAAAATAATCATCATTCGCTTGGTTTCTTCCGAAAAAAGAAATTAATTCATCTTGTTTCAAAAATGTTTTCTTATTTGTCGTGTGAAAGTGGTTGTAAATAATATTTTACAGAAAAAACATAATTATCATTTAAGGTTGACTCATAGTCATCATTTTAGCCTCCTCGAGTAAACTGTTAAACTTATTACGATTCGTTACAACCAGTCAAATAAAAGAAAATAATCAAAACTTACCGCTGCAATTGGATCAAATTCTTGTCCTTCAGCACACCGTTGTTGTATTGCATTCACTCCGGTGCAAATGTAGAACAAATCACACTGGTCTGGATGCGGAATATTTCCCACTACTCCAGGTGGACAGATTGGCGCTGGTGTAGTCACCTCCGCACTTTCCAAGGTCGTTTGAGTCACTTCAGAAGTCGTAGCGTCTACAGGTGTTGAAGTCGCTTCAGAAGTCGTAGTGTCTACAGGTGTTGAAGTCACTTCAGAAGTCGTAGTGTCTACAGGTGTTGAAGTCGTAGTTTCTTCTGGAGTTGTGTTTGCAGCGGGAGTTGTGACGTCTAAATCGGATGAACCTGAATCGCCTCCACTTATGTCGTCATCTTCTGGTGGTTGATTGCCTTGGCCGAGGGTACATCCGCCTTCGGCGATGAGCACACAGTTCTAGAAATAGAAACATTAGTTTGAGATACATCTTGTTAGTGAAAAGAAAAAGAACTGGTCGCCATTATTTTAGTTCTATGAATCAAATGACTTGACTGGGTTGACGATAAATAGAGAGAAATAGACAAATGCAGTCATTACCCCTACTGAATTGAATATAAGAAATATCATCGAAAAATAGAAGAATGGGTCGCCATTATTTTGATTACAATAAGAAGTATGATAGAAGGAGACGTCATGATGTGCTCACCTCTAACGAATTAGGATTTAAAAGCAGGAGAATAATGAACACGAATGATTTTATCATTAGAACCAGGGAAAGAAAATATAAAAGGTTAGGAAGAAGCTAATTTTCTAAAACAAATTAAAACTCACCGCTGCAATAGGATCAAACTCTTGTCCTTCAGCACACCGTTGTTGTATTGCATTCACTCCGGTGCAGATGTAGAACAAATCACACTGGTCTGGATGCGGAATATTTCCCACTACTCCAGGTGGACAGATTGGTGCTGGTGTAGTCACCTCCGCACTTTCCAAAGTCGTTTGAGTCACTTCAGAAGTCGTAGTGTCTACAGGTGTTGAAGTTGTAGTTTCTTCTGGGGTCGTGTCTGCAGCGGGAGTTGTGATTTCTGATTCAGATGAGCCTGAGTCGCCTCCACTTATGTTTTCATCTCCTGGTGGTTGATTACCTTGTCCAAGGGTACATCCTCCTTCAGAAATGAGCACGCAATTCTGAAAAACAAATTTTTAATTAAAACATTTGTTTTTACTTTTCTAAGCTGCAATTTAGTTGTTGACATGGATAGGAAAATTTGATTGGCTTTTTCTCAATTATAAATTAATCTAATTTCAAAAATATTTTACATTATTTACGAAAAATCATAATCAATTATGTTTGACCTTTCGTCATCATCATCATTTTAGCTTGAAACTGCCTACCTTTTTCTTCTACCACACCTCCCGCTTATATTTTCCTTTATCTAGATTTTGCTGGCGCAAACTTATTTGGATTTAGAGTATGACTTTAACGAAATGACAACCCTAATGAACTAGAAAGAACGATGACCACGAATGACTTAATCATTAAGATTAAGGTATGAAATTATAAAAAAAATATTAAACTTACCGCTGCAATTGGATCAAACTCTTGTCCTTCAGCACACCGTTGTTCTATTGCATTCACTCCGGTGCAAATGTAGAACAAATCACAATGGTCTGGATGCGGAATATTTCCCACTACTCCAGGTGGACAGACTGGCGCCGGTGTAGTCACCTCCGCACTTTCTGAGGTTGTTTGAGTCACTTCAGAAGTCGTTGTGTCTACAGGTGTTGAAGTCACTTCAGAAGTCGTAGTGTCTACAGGTGTTGAAGTCACTTCAGAAGTCGTAGTGTCTACAGGTGTTGAACTCACTTCAGAAGTCGTAGTGTCTACAGGTGTTGAAGTCGTTGTTTCTTCTGGAGTTGTGTTTGCAGCGGGAGTTGTAATGTCTGATTCGGATGAACCTGAGTCGCCTCCACTTATGTCTTCATCTCCTGGTGGCTGATTGCCTTGGCCGAGGGTACAACCTCCTTCGGCAATGAGCACGCAATTCTGGAAAACAAATATTTAACGAAAACATTTCATTTTGTTTTACTCCACAAAACTGCAATCTAATTGTTGACATGAATAGGAAAATAAAAATCTTTTGTTTTATTTACAGAAAATCATAATCTTTCAATTATGTTTGACCTATCGTCATCATGATCATAAGCTTGGAACTACCTACTGCTGAGGCAGGGCACCTATTTCTTCTACCACACCTCCCGTTTATATAGGACCAACATTCAGGTTTGCCGGCGGCAAACTTATTGGGTTTAAAGAATGACTTTACCGAAATGACAACCCTAACGAATTAGACAGAATGATGACTACGAATGACTTAATCATTAAGACTAGGGTATGAAATTATGGAATGTTGGATAGAAGACAACTTTCTAAAACAAATATAAACTCACCGCTGCAATTGGATCAAATTCTTGTCCTTCAGCACACCGTTGTTGTATTGCGTTCACTCCGGTGCAGATGAAGAATAAATCACACTGGTCTGGATGCGGAATATTTCCCACTACTCCAGGTGGACAGATTGGCGCCGGTGTAGTCACCTCCGCACTTTCCAAGGTCGTTTGAGTCACTTCAGAAGTCGTATTGTCTACAGGTGTTGAAGTCACTTCAGAAGTCGTAGTGTCTACAGGTGTTGAAGTCGTTGTTTCTTCTGGAGTTGTGTTTGCAGCGGGAGTTGTGATGTCTGATTCGGATGAACCTGAGTCGCCTCCACTGATGTCTTCATCTCCTGGTGGTTGATTGCCTTGGCCGAGGGTACAACCTCCTTCAGCGATGAGCACGCAATTCTGGAAAACAAAATTTGAATGAAAACATTTGATTTTACTCCTCAAAACTGCAATCTTATTGTTGACTTGAATAGGAAGAAATCATATTTTGTTTGGCTTTTTCTCAATAATAAGTTATTCTAATTTCAAAAATATTCTACAATATTTACAGAAGAACATAGTCTATCATTTATGTTCGAACTATCTACATCATCATCATTTTAGCTAGGAACTATACGTAGGAGTAGACTGCTGAGGCAGGTCACCTTTTCGTATACCACACCTCCCGTATATATTGGTCTCTCATCCAGGTTTGCCGCTATTATTTTGGTATTAGGAATGACAACCCTGATGAATTAGCCCACGATTCCCACGAATGACTTAATCATTAAGACCAGGGAAAAAAATTATAGAAGGTTAGGCAGAAGACAATTTTCTTAAACAAATTAAAACTCACCGCTGCAATTGGATCGAACTCTTGTCCTTCCGCACACCGTTGTTGTATTGCATTCACTCCGGTGCAGATGTAGAATAAATCACACTGGTCTGGATGCGGAATATTTCCCACTACTCCAGATGGACAGATTGGTGCTGGTGTAGTCACCTCCGCACTTTCCAAGGTCGTTTGAGTCACTTCAGAAGTCGTTTGAGTCATTTCAGAAGTCGTAGTGTCTACAGGTGTTGAAGACACTTCAGAAGTTGTAGTGTCTACAGGTGTTGAAGTCGTAGTTTCTTCTGGAGTCGTGTTTGCAGCGGGAGTTGTGGTGTCTGATTCGGATGAACCTGAGTCGCCACTTGTATCTTCATCTCCTGGTGGTTGATTGCCTTGTCCGAGAGTACATCCTCCTTCGGTGATGAGCACACAGTTCTGCAAAACACATAATAAATGAAAACATTTTGTTTTTCTTCTGCCATACCTCTCGATTCCGTTTGTCCCTCATCTAGGTTTTACGCGAAAACGATGATATCGTTAACTGAACTAACTCATAGGCGGTACTAGTTTCTTAGAACTGTCCGTTTGACCTCCATTACCTAGATATTAGCTAACAGGATACCTCTTGAGTAATATATTAAACTTATTATGATTTGTATCAGCCAATGTTGTACAAGAAAATAATAAACTCACCGCTGCAATTGGATCAAACTCTTGTCCTTCAGCACACCGTTGTTGAATTGCATTCACTCCGGTGCAGATGTAGAATAAATCACACTGGTCTGGATGCGGAATATTTCCCACTACTCCAGGTGGACAGATTGGTGCCGGTGTAGTCACCTCCGCACTTTCCAAGGTCGTTTGAGTCACTTCAGAAGTGGTAGTGTCTGCAGGTGTTGAAGTCACTTCAGAAGTGGTAGTGTCTACAGGTGTTGAAGTCACTTCAGAAGTAGTAGTGTCTACAGGTGTTGAAGTCACTTCAGAAGTCGTAGTGTCTACAGGTGTTGAAGTCATTTCAGAAGTCGAAGTGTCTACAGGTGTTGAAGTCGTAGTTTCTTCTGGAGTCGTGTTTGCAGCGGGAGTTGTGATGTCTGATTCGGATGAACCTGAGTCGCCTCCACTTATATCTTCATCTCCTGGTGGTTGATTGCCTTGTCCGAGAGTACATCCTCCTTCGGTGATGAGCACACAGTTCTGCAAAACACACAATAAATGAAAACATTTTGTTTTTCTTCTGCCACACTTCTCGATTCCGTTTGTCCATCATCTAGGTTTCACGCGAAAATGATGATATCGTTAACTGAACTAACTCATAGGCGGTACTAGTTTCTTAGAACTGTCCGTTTGACCTCCATTACCTAGTTATTAGCTAACAGGATACCTCTTGAGTAATATATTAAACTTATTATGATTTGTATCAGCCAATGTTGTACAAGAAAATAATAAACTCACCGCTGCAATTGGATCAAACTCTTGTCCTTCAGCACACCGTTGTTGAATTGCATTCACTCCGGTGCAGATGTAGAATAAATCACACTGGTCTGGATGCGGAATATTTCCCACTACTCCAGGTGGACAGATTGGTGCCGGTGTAGTCACCTCCGCACTTTCCAAGGTCGTTTGAGTCACTTCAGAAGTGGTAGTGTCTACAGGTGTTGAAGTTACTTCAGAAGTGGTAGTGTCTACAGGTGTTGAAATTACTTCAGAAGTGGTAGTGTCTACAGGTGTTGAAGTCACTTCAGAAGTCGTAGTGTCTACAGGTGTTGAAGTCACTTCAGAAGTCGTAGTGTCTACAGGTGTTGAAGTCACTTCAGAAGTCGAAGTGTCTACAGGTGTTGAAGTCGTAGTTTCTTCTGGAGTCGTGTTTGCAGCGGGAGTTGTGATGTCTGATTCGGATGAACCTGAGTCGCCTCCACTTATATCTTCATCTCCTGGTGGTTGATTGCCTTGGCCGAGGGTACATCCTCCATCAGCAATGAGCACGCAATTCTGGAAAACAAATATTTAATGAAAACATTTAATTTGGTTTTACTCCACAAAACTGCAATCTATTTGTTGACATGAATAGGAAATTAAAAATCTTTTGTTTTATTTACAGAAAATCATAATCTTTCAATTATGTTTGACCTATCGTCATCATGATCATTTTAGCTTGGAACTACCTACTGCTGAGACGGGGCACCTATTTCTTCTACCACACCTCCCGTTTATATAGGACTCACATCCAGGTTTGCCGGCGGCAAACTTATTTGGGTTTAAAAAATGACTTTACTGAAATGACAACCCTAACTAATTAGACAGAATGATGACTACGAATGACTTAATCATTAAGACTAGGGTATGAAATTATGGAAAGTTGGGCAGAAGACAACTTTCTAAAACAAATATAAACTTACCGCTGCAATAGGGTCAAACTCTTGTCCTTCAGCACACCGTTGTTGTATTGCATTCACTCCGGTGCAGATGAAGAATAAATCACACTGGTCTGGATGCGGAACATTTCCCACCACTCCAGGTGGACAGACTGGCGCCGGTGTAGTCACCTCCGCACTTTCCAAGGTCGTTTGAGTCACTTCAGAAGTCGTAGTGTCTACTGGTGTTGAAGTCACTTCTGATGTCGTCGTATCTACAGGTGTTGTAGTCGTTGTTTCTTCTGGAGTTGTGTTTGCAGCGGGAGTTGTAATGTCTGATTCGGATGAACCTGAGTCGCCTTCACTTATGTCGTCATCTCCTGGTGGCTGATTGCCCTGTCCGAGGGTACATCCGCCTTCAGAGATGAGCACACAGTTCTAGAAATAGAAACAACAGTTTGAGATACATCTTGTTAGTGAAAAGTAAAAGAACTGGTCGCCATTATAAGCTATTGCATAGCTTCTATCGCGGGCCTTGAGCGTGGAGAGCGAATCCAGAAATTCCGTAACGAAAATATTAAGTAATCAACCAGGTTGCTATGGTTACGGAAAATAACAAGGTTGTCAACTGAGGTTGTCAACTGAGGTTGTCAAATTAAATAATTTATAACCTCACATGTAAAGGTGTAAAGTTTTTCTGTTTTGTCTCTCTGCTTTCTCCTTCTAAAATATTCCTACTCGTATAATTTGTGTACAAAGTGTTTTAAATATGAATAAACAAAGTGCATTTATTAATGAAGAAAGTCACGAAAAAATAGTGAAAGATAATGAGTGAGTACTCTATATACATTCATTTTATTAATATTACGCATCTGTCATACGTTTTATTGGTTTTTGCATTACTATTCTGCGAATCGGTCTTAGAAAATGATTCGTTTTCTTATAAAATATCTTAAATAAAATAAATAATTTTTCATATTTTTCAATGTTATGACACTTACGTCAGGCTGACAAGCTGTCAATACTTTTTCTTTTAAATTTTCTGTCGTAGAGTTTCTTACTAGCTTAGTCTATGAAGGTTACTTTGATTTATTGACAGCGTTTTACCCTGAAATAAAACGCTTATTAAATACCTACCTTATTTGAAGCTTAAACATAATGAGATAGGCCTATCTGTTTTCCGCTCGTCTTACCTCTCTGTCTACCCTAGTAGCTCTCTCTCGCTCGCACACTTCCATTCACTCATTCACTCCTTCACCGGCGCGGCCGCTCGGCTCGCTCTCGTCATTGTGTCGAATTATACCAGGCAGAGGATAAAAGTTAAGCTTCAAATAAGGTAGGTATTTAATAAGCGTTTTATTTCAGGGTAAAACGCTGTCATTAAACACCTGACCGTTATTTGAAGCTTAAACATAATGAGACCTGTTTGTTATCGCCTGGTGGAGGAGGACGCCAATGTGAAGGTATGCACGTCCACACGCTGAAGGCGCAAAAGGTAACAATGAATGTTACAGTAGTTCAGTTTAGGGAAAAATATAAATAAAATTGTAAGTGTGCGAGACTAAGTAATCACCACATAAATATTATGAACTTAGAAATTGTTATTATTTATGAACAAAATAAACAAAATTTTGTATACTTCTTCATAGATTCGATTAAATTGGGCGAAAACAATTTGAGATCCCAGAGCTAACAGGGGCCTGAACGACTTCACGTCTATAGAAGCGACGGAATGTGTCACCCAGACAAACAGTTACCTTGTGACAAAATTTCGTCAACCGAGACGTTATCGGCCCAACTTCTGGAAGCGACCGCTGAGCGGACGCTACCGGGAGCTGCAATAATACCAGCCTCTGATAGGAGAGATTTTACCCATGCTGCCTTATGATCACCTCTCAAATTAACAAATAAAGAATCATTATTTAAGGAATTACGTTTTTGATTAAACAATTTGATACACTGCTTCACCCAAAACACCGGATCAAGATTTTTAATATTTTCATTTCTTAGTAATTTCCAGCCCGATTGCCTGAATTCAGAACGGTCAGTTTTAGAGCCAAATCTGGGCCATAGAATGATGTGATCAGTATTGTCAATGTAATGCTCTTGATTAACTGCCAGAAGGGTCAGGTCATGGATACGTCTACCAGAAACCAAAAGCAGCAACATTGCTGTGTGTCTTGCGGTAGCAAAACAGTTATTTTCGCTAAATTCATATGAAGACAAAAAGGAAATGAGAACACTGATATCCCAAATAGTTTTCTTATGGGGCACAGGCTTTCTTAATGCAATAGATTTCATAACATGCTTAACCAGTACATGGGCGCTTAATAATCCCGATATTTCGGTATTACAGAGCGTAGACACCACAGACTTGTGTAAAAGTATAGTATTGTATGATAGGTTTTCATCTATATAAATAAAGAGAGAAGTCCTGACTGAATGACTGACTGACTCATCAACGCCCAGCCCAAACCCTTGGACCTAGAAAGCTGAAGTTTTGCACAGAGGTTCCCTTTATATTGTAGACAAGGAATAAGGAAGGATTTTTCGAAATTTAACCCCTAAGGTATTTCAATAGGGGATGAAAGTTGGTATGGAAAATCGTCATTTTCACGCGGGCGAAGCCGCTGGCAAAAGCTAGTTCAAATATAAATCAGCTAAAAATTTTGCTAGAATAGAACCGGTTGGGCGGTATGGATCCGCTTTCTCTTTTTTACACCATCCTAACCATCTATGCCATGCGGCTTTGTATGTATTACGTGTAGAGGGACGCCAGGACGATGAAAGTAGGTCCAGTTGGGAATGGTTCCAATCATTTAGGTTATTAGACCACCCCCACATTTCCATACTTCTAGCGTCATTTCCTGTACTTTGGGAGGTGGACGGCCCGTCGAGATGTCTACTAGATGGCGGTTCAGATGCCCGATTGTGAAAGAAGCAGCTAGCGCTCGGGATTTGAGATCGGCTCTCCAAAAGACCCGTTCCCACCGAGGCACCACTAACAGAAAGAGGCCCTTGGCCCGGTTGAGATGTGTGAGTACCTTGGGGATCAAATATGGAGGAGGAAATATCCACGCTAGGTGGTAATTCCAAGTCTGGGAAAAAGCGTCGTGGAATAGGGCTTGGTCGTCTTTCTGGTCCAGAGACGCATAGTTGGCCACCACATGCGCATTTTTCGACGCAAACAAATCTATTACCGGAACCCCGAATCTGTTGAAAATCAGGTCTGTACAAGCCGGCAAAAGGTGCCATTCGGGCGGAGATCGGTAGCGAGACAGATGATCTGCGTGTGAATTGAATCTGCCGGGAATGTGATGAGCGGCTAGGTGAATTTGGTAATGATCTAGAACCTTGAAAATATCGATTGTCAAGCCCAAGAGAGCTATTGATTTCGTGCCGCCTTCCTTGCGAATGAAAGCAACGGCTGTTCTGTTGTCGGACTGCCATAGAACCGTGGAACGACACAGAGACTGACCCTGGTCCTGTAATATCTTCAGTAATGCCAGAAGTTCCTTCTGGTTGTAGCGTATCGATTGTTCTGGTTCGTTCCATGGCCCCGTGAACGAACGGTCGTCTAGTTGTGCCCCCCAAGCTAGATCCGAGGCATCGGTCGCTAGGAAATGCGTTGGAGACGCGAAGTGGATCGGAGAAGGACAAGTGTGGTTCTGCAACCACCAACCACCAAGTTAACTCTTTCAGGGCATGTACCGGAATTATGAACTGTTTGGCAACTGACATCTTGGCGACTGTATTCAGAAAAGAGAGGAGTGCTCGAAAGCGAAGCCTGCCCCTTGGTACAACAAAACTTGCAAAGTTTAATGGACCTACTAGGCTCTGCAAAGCCTTCAAATCGAGAGCTCTCTGTTCTAGGGCTGTCGATATCTTGGACTTTAGATCCAGGCACTTTTTCTCTGGAGAGACTTTTCGTTTACCAGAGTGTTCCACTGAACACCCAGGTAGACTAGACATTGACAAGGTGTGAGTGTGGACTTGTCGAAATTCATCAACCAACCGAGATACTGCAACCTCTCTACCGTGATTTGGACATGGGTCTGTGAAATCTGTGGGTTTTGATGTACAACCAGAAAGTCGTCTAAGTAGACGATTATTCGAATCCCTTATTGATCCCTGAGTGACTGAGCTACCCAATTGGATAGGGAGGCAAATACCTTGGGAGCCGTGCTCAGACCGAACGGGAGGCACGTCATTTCCATTAATTTTCATCTGTAGATTAGACGTAGGAACCGTCTGTGAGATGGAGCCACGGGAAGGTGAAAATAGGCCTGTGACAGTGTGTGTGACAGGTCTATTTTGCACAACCAATCTTTTGGTTGAAGGAAGTCTGGGACTCGATAAACATTTATTAATCTGAACCTGTCGGTGATTACGTAATTGTTCAAGGCAGCTAGGTTGAAGATGGGTCGGTAGGACTCGTCGTCCTTTGGCACAAGAAACATTGTGGACACAAAACTTGGCGAAGCCTTGACAACATCTAATACACCCTGGTGTTGCATTTGGGTGATTATGGACGTCATTGCATCCGATGGAACCGTGCTGAACTGACTTTTGTTCAACGGTGGTACTACAAGTGGCGGTCGATGTAAAAAGGGTATGCGATACCCTTTTATTATCTTTAACAGATAACTTGGGGCCCCCAGTTCCTTCCACCGATGGTGGTAATGAACCAGACGACCCGCTCTGAATGTTCGGGATCGATAGTCAAAACTTTCTGTAGCCTTGCCGACCTCCTCTGCCTCGAAAGGAACCTCTTGAACCGCCCGAGAATGACGGGCGATTATAGTTATGATTAGAGCCCTGACCCTGCGAGGGTCGGGCATTACAGTAACCCTGCAAGGGTTGATTGTAAGCATGGGAAATATGCGTAGGCGCACAACATCCATGAGCAGTACCCTGCGAGGGTACATTATGTAAAGCCTGCCCCTGCGAGGGGTGGCGTGCGGACTTGCTTTGAACCGTTTGCGAAACGGAAGCAGAACTGCCCGGCTTTTGTAAAGGCATGAAGGCTTTTCGAACACCACCTGCCTTCTCTAGTGCTGTGGCTAGTGACTCCGCATTAAACACGTGCTGGCACGACGGAGGGATCTTACGTAAAGCGGCCTTGACAAGGGGATCGCGCACGTGGTTTGTGATTCCATCCCTTCTCATCTGAATAACCTCCGCACGGTGACCGCAGATTAATTGCAAAAGATCGGAAGAAACTTTGAAAAAATCGCCCTTCAAAAATAGCTCGTTAACTTTTTCGTTAATACCCTCGTAAGACAAATCCGAACCTTGCGCCCACTGTACAAAACTTCTGACAGAAGTTTGTAAAGCTTCACGCTGTTTAAGGATGCAGACAGTTAAGGCAGCGAAGGTCTTGTCAGCGTGAGCAAGATGGCGTAACGAATCATACGCCCTAATTTCTTCATTCATCTCCAAGTCGATAAAACCGGGGGTAGAATTATAAAGTTTTTGGGTTTCCGCATAACGAACCTCGCACCAATCACTACTATCTAAAAGTTGCAAATCCTTTAAAGTTTGAAGAAACTCCCGAGGTGTTTTTGGAATACTAGGTTCTTTCAATTTTGTCTCTATTTATTTCGAAGGTCATCTACCTGACGTGTTAATTTACGGAATTTCCGGGAATCGCGACGTCGATGCCGGCGTTTGCCCCCCCATTTTTTTATTGCGGTGACGCGGTGTGGATCTTCGAGGACTCGAGTCCGAAGACGACGAACTCGAGCTGCTAGAGGATGCGGATGAGTTACTATTCGACGAATGAGACCTAGCTCGCGACTGACGACAAATACGCGATCGTTTTTTATTGTCACTATTTGCGGGAGCACTAGCACTAGCACATGGGGCTTTCGAGCCCGGATTTGAAACACTTTCGTCACTTTCCATGTTAATACTAGCTGTAAAATCTAAGAAAGAAAACCACACAAAAGGTAAAATATGTAGGTGGGTAGACTGGGTACCAAAAGAAAAAACGTACCGAACGGTAACACCGTTTGATTTTTTAAATTATTTAGAGAGGTAAGAAAAAGCTTTTTAAAACACTTACGTGGAACAGGAATATTATTATGTATATGAATTTGCAAAGATATGCAAAATTAATTTACTAAGTCCTGAGCACGACCGTGCGCAGCGGAAAACAGGACGCCAATGATGAGAGCGAGCCGAGCGGCCGCGCCGGTGAAGGAGTGAATGAGTGAATGGAAGTGTGCGAGCGAGAGAGAGCTACTAGGGTAGACAGAGAGGTAAGACGAGCGGAAAACAGATAGGCCTATCTCATTATGTTTAAGCTTCAAATAACGGTCAGGTGTTTAATTATATAATTTAAATTCTTTATAAAAAATACTGCATAAATAAAATAAATAAATAATGATTTGCTTAGGTTGATAAAAAATGCTATGCAATAGCTTTACCGCGGCAGTCTCCGAGTGCCACATCAACTTTTTTTTAGTTCTATGAATCAAATGACTTGACTGAGTTGACGTTAAATAGAGAGTTAGACAAATCCAGTCATTACCCCTACTGAATTGAATACAAGAAATATCATCGAAAAATAGAAGAATGGGTTGCCATTATTTTGATTACAATAAGAAGTATGATAGAAGGAGGCATGTCATGATGTGCTCACCTCTAATGAATTAGGATTTAAAGGCAGGAGAATAATAAACACGAATGATTTGTTTATTAGAACTAGGGAAAGAAAATATAAAAGGTTAGGCAGAAATTAATTTTCTAAAACAAACTAAAACTCACCGCTGCAATTGGATCAAACTCTTGTCCTTCAGCACACCGTTGTTGTATTGCATTCACTCCGGTGCAGATGAAGAATAAATCACACTGGTCTGGATGCGGAATATTTCCCACTACTCCAGGTGGACAGATTGGCGCTGGTGTAGTCACCTCCGCACTTTCCAAGGTCGTTTGAGTCACTTCAGAAGTCGTAGTGTCTACAGGTGTTGAAGTCACTTCAGAAGTCGTAGTGTCTACAGGTGTTGAAGCCGTAGTTGCTTCTGGGGTCGTGTCTGCAGCGGGAGTTGTCATGTCAGATTCGGATGAACCTGAGTCACCTCCACTTATGTCTTCATCTCCTGGTGGTTGATTGACTTGGCCGAGAGTACATCCTCCTTCAGTAATGAGCACACAGTTCTACAAAAAAAAAATAACATTCGAAATTAAAAAATACAAATACACGAATGAGACTTCAAGAAGTAGATCGTGAATACACACGATCTCCTTTCAGCGCAGAGTTGAACCACTTACCCCCATTATTTGGGTTATAGGACTGACTTTACCGAGATGACAAAAAATGGAAAATAATGACAGTTGAAGACATGTTGGGTGTCCAACTGTCCACCTCTAATGAATTAAGAAAACTAAATCCCTGAACTTAATAAAAAAATAGAATGACTCATTTAAATTTTTAATCCCAGGGAAATAAATTGTAAAAAGTTTGGCAGTAGACAACTTCCTAAAACAAATATAAACTCACCGCTGCAATTGGATCAAACTCTTGTCCTTCCGCACACCGTTGTTGTATTGCATTCACTCCGGTGCAAATGTAGAACAAATCACACTGGTCTGGATGCGGAATATTTCCCACTACTCCAGGTGGACAGATTGGCGCCGGTGTAGTCACCTCCGCACTTTCCAAGGTCGTTTGAGTCACTTCAGAAGTCGTAGTGTCTACAGGTGTTGAAGTCGTAGTTTCTTCTGGAGTTGTGTTTGCAGCAGGAGTTGTGATGTCTGATTCGGATGAACCTGAGTCGCCTCCACTTATGTCTTCATCTCCTGGTGGTTGATTACCTTGGCCGAGAGTACATCCGCCTTCAGCAATGAGCACGCAGTTCTGTAACACAAAATTATAAATGATTATATTTATTCTCCTTAAATCTGCAACTAACTAATTGCAAGTTTGAATAGGAAAATAATCATCATTTTGCTTGGTTACTCTAAAAAAATAGAAATAAATTTATCTTGTTTCAAAAATAATTTCTTGTTTGTCGTGTGAATGTGTTTGTAACTGTCAATTTACAGAAAAACATAATTTCTCATTTAGGGTTGACTCATAGTCATCATTTTAGCCTCCTCTAGTAAACTTTTAAACTTATGAAGATTGGTTACAACTAGTCAATTAAAACAAAATAATAAAAACTCACCGCTGCGATTGGGTCAAACTCTTGTCCTTCCGCACACCGTTGTTGTATTGCATTAACTCCGGTACAAATGTAGAACAAATCACACTGGTCTGGATGCGGAATATTTCCCACTACTCCAGATGGACAGATTGGTGACGGTGTAGTCACCTCCGCACTTTCCAAGGTCGTTTGAGTCACTTCAGAAGTCGTAGTGTCTACAGGTGTTGAAGTAGTAGTTTCTTCAGGAATCGTGTTAGGAGCGGGAGTTGTGATGTCTGATTCTGATGAACCAGAGTCATCTCCTGGTGGCTGATTGCCGTGACCGAGGGTACATCCGCCTTCAGCGATGAGAACACAGTTCTACAAAAACAAACAACATTTTAAAACATAAAACTTGAGAGTAAAATTGGAAAGAACGACATCCTGTCAGCGAAAAACAGATGAATGGGTCGCCATTAATGTGATTTCAAAATGACTTTACTGAGACGACGACAAAAAGAGTACCTGGTATGATAAAAGGAGATATTATATGATTTTCACTTCTCTCGCTCTAAAATTCGTCTTTATGTCGTGCGTAGGCGACATAAAGTCGCGTTTTATGCTCTAGAGCATAAAGTAAAATCTTCGTCAAAGACCAAGGTAATCGGCACAGGTAATCGGCCCAACAGCCACACGAACAACTTCAACTTCATAGAATAATCTTTATAATTCGTTTCGTTAGTATTCTAAGAACAAGGGATTACTGCTTTTCATTACGAATACAAGGAAAATTGATGGGAATAGGCTTCCCCCAATTACCTAAATCGCTTGATGGCAATAGGCTTGCTCCTAATTACATCATTTGATGGGAATAGGCTTACTCTTAATTACATTGATTGATGGCAATAGGCTTGCTCTCAATTACCTAAATCAGTGGATGGCAATAGGCTTGCTCCTAATTACATCGGTTAATGGCAATAGGCTTGCTCCTAATGAGATTGGTTGATGGCAATAGGCTTTTCCTAATTACATCGGTTGATGGCAATAGGCTTGTCCCTAATTACATCAGTTGATGGCAATAGGCTTGCTCCTATTTACATTGGTTGATGGCAATAGGCTTGGTCCCAATCACATCAGTTGATGGTAATAGGCTTGCTCCTAATTACATTGGTTGATGGCAATAGGCGTGCTCCTAATTACATTGGTTGATGGCAATAGGCTTGCTCAAAATGTTTTTATAACTGAGCAGTATGAGTAACGAGTTAACGACATAAGTCAGGTGTTATGTCAAGTTTCCTACTGAAAAAAAAAAGTTAATTGGCGGGAACCTTAATTATTTTTACAATATTTACAAGTTGCTGTTTCATTTCCTCGCAATCGAAGTGAAAAGTAGAGTGTAAAACTCGTCCATAAAACCCATTTTTCTCTCTACTTTATATCCATCCTCGCTCGCAAGCTCGCATCGGATGGATAAACGTCTCGCGCAAAATGGTGCGTTTTATGCACTTGGTGTACTATCTACTATTGTGTCAACCCCTAATTAACGATGATAAAGATATGAGAATGATGACCACAAATGACTTTATTATTAGAACCAAGGAAATAAATTATAGAACGTTAGGCAAAAGTCAATTTTCTAAAGCAAATATAAACTCACCGCTGCAATTGGATCAAACTCTTGTCCTTCAGCACACCGTTGTTGTATTGCATTCACTCCGGTGCAAATGTAGAACAAATCACACTGGTCTGGATGCGGAATATTTCCCACTACTCCAGGTGGACAGATTGGTGCCGGTGTAGTCACCTCCGCACTTTCCAAGGTCGTTTGAGTCACTTCAGAAGTCGTAGTGTCTACAGGTGTTGAAGTCACTTCAGAAGTCGTAGTGTCTACAGGTGTTGAAGTCGTTGTTTCTTCTGGTGTTGTGTTTGCAGCGGGAGTTGTGATGTCTGATTCAGATGAACCAGAGTCGCCTCCACTTATGTCATCATCTTCTGGTGGTTGATTGCCTTGGCCGAGGGTACATCCGCCTTCAGTAATGAGCACGCAATTCTGCAACACAAATTATAAATGAAAACATTTTTTTTCTCCCAAAATCTGCAACTAACGAATTGATAGTTTGAATAGGAAAATAATCATCATTTGCTTGGTTTCTTCCAAAAAAAAGAAATAAATTCATTTTGTTTCAAAAATGTTTTCTTACTTGTCGTACGAAAGTGTTTGTAAATGGCAAATTACAGAAAAACATGATTAATTATTTATGGTTGACTGATAGTCATCATTATAGCCCCTTTGAGTGAACTATCAAATTTACCAGTCGATTATAAGAAAATAATAAAAACTCACCGCTGCAATTGGGTCAAACTCTTGTCCTTCAGCACACCGTTGTTGTATTGCGTTCACTCCGGTGCAGATGAAGAATAAATCACACTGGTCTGGATGCGGAACATTTCCCACTACTCCAGGTGGACAGATTGGTGCCGGTGTAGTCACCTCCGCACTTTCCAAGGTCGTTTGAGTCACTTCAGAAGTCGTAGTGTCTGCAGGTGTTGAAGTTGTAGTTTCTTCTGGAGTTGTTTCGGTGATTTGTCCAAGGGTGCAGCCACCTTCAGCAATGACAACGCAATCCTAAAACCAATGAGAACATTTCAATAAGGTGTGGTATTGAAAGTTTTGTAGTGTGTCTATAAGTTTGTCGAAGTAAAGTCAACAAATCAGTTACTCTACAAATCGCACTTCCAAATGTTATTACACGTTTAGAAAAGCACCACTTACCCCAATTTCGGGATCGAATTCATATCCATCATTACAAGTAAGCAACGCAGCTTGTCCTGCCACACACATGTAGAATTTATTACATTTTTCCGGGTGGGCAATGTTGCCAAACGCACCAGGTGCGCAAATGTCCCCTGGTGTAGTGTTTCCACTTTCTGTAGTCGTTACTATGGAGTCAGAGGTCGTGGTAGAGCTGTGACCTAGTGTGCAACCGCCTTCGGCTATTGCTACACAATTCTGAAAAAGAAGATTTGATTGTAAATTGAATGAGTCACCGTCACCTTCCTGCCCTTATCATCATATAGTTTTTTCTGAATACACAATTACACATTTATACACGCTCACTTTTCTATTTATGCTTCTTTAAACGCAGTCAATTTATTTTTTGTTGGTACCATTGTTTTTTTTTTGTTAATCTTATTGCTGAAGCTTCTCTATCTCAGATACTGTAATATTTTCGCTTGGGAGAGGGCACTAGCTCCTGTAACACAGGTCTGTCATCTAATACAGGAGTCGGAGACTTCCAGTTACCAGTTACTTAGTACATCATCATTTTGCTACCCTTATCGTATTGTATTTGGGGTCGCCGCAACACGTTTCTTCATCCATTCTTCCTTGTTCGACGTCACAGTGGCATTTACTCCTATCTCTTTCATATCATTCCTCACACTACCCTTCCATCTTTTCTTCGGCCTTCCTCTCTATCCATCAATATTTATATCCCTCACCAACCACGTGAAACAAAATAATAAAGTCACTAAAAACTCACCCTGATCTCAGGATCAAATTCAAATCCTTCACTACAGAACAGCTGTATTGGTGTCCCTCCAGCACACATGTAGAACGATTGGCACAGTTCTGGATGCGGGACATTGCCGAATACTCCCGTAGGACAGATTGGAGCAGGAGTCACAACTGTTGTAGTTATTCTAGGAGTAGTTGTTTCTACGTAACTTGGAACGGTCGGGATGGCAGTTGATGTACTTTGAGCGTTGAGAGTGCAACCTCCTTCGGCTATGAGTACGCATTGCTGAAAAAAAGAAATGGTTAGAGGAGAAAGAAAGAAAGAAAAAGTTTTTATTGGTCTACAGAATTAATTAATTATCATTAGAACAATGAAATACAATCTTTTTACGAGTAACCCCATTGAATTCCTTTTTCATAAATCGGCTATTATCCGATTGCCTAATTACCGTAACCTTTTTTTATTTTTCACTAATTTTACTTAGACTTGTGTTTAAGTAATTTGCCTTAAACACATTAAAATATGAACGAATAAAATAGTGAAAAATAAAAAAGGTTTCGGTAATTAGGTAAAGAACGCCAAATTGGAGTACGACCGAAATAATAGTTATAGAATGATGACAACTTAACACATTTCGGTAGTTAGATTTAAGTCCCATGCAATAGAGGGCGAGCCTATTGCCATTAACCCGGTACACATTCATACTCCGTGGCTGCTACTAAAAAAAACCTGATGGAAAACCCAATAGCAATTTGACCGACCCAGAAATTGATCCCAGGACTTCCTAATGCCGATAGTAATTTGAAAACACTTACCCTAGTTTCGGGGTCAAATTCCAATCCCTCAGGACAATTAAGTTCTATGGGCTCATTGCCACTTAGGCACAAGAAATATACATCGCAAAGTTCTGGATGAGGCACGTTACCAAACACCCCGGATGGACAGGGGTCGAATGGCTCCTCCTGCGAACTGGTCCATCCACCACCAGGAGTTGTTTCTACTTCCCCTGAAGCTGGTTCTGGTGTTGTAGTTTCAGATTCTTCAGATTCTCCTGATGCTGGATCTACTGGTGTTGAACCTGGTTCTCCCGTAGTTGTGGATATTGTTGTCGTATCTGATTCATCTCCCAGAGTTGTGGAAACTGTTGTCGTATCTGATTCATCTTCCGGAGTTGTGGATACTGTTGTCGTATCTGATTCATATTCCGGAGTTGTGGATACTGTTGTCGTATTTGATTCATCTTCCGGAGTTGTGGATACTGTTGTCGTATCTGATTCATCTTCTGGAGTTGTGGATACTGTTGTCGTATCTGATTCATCTTCTGGAGTTGAAACAGTTGTTGTATCAGTATCTCCTACAGTAACAGTTGATGTTATAGTTGTTGTGTCTCCATTGCCAGTAGTCGTGCCTTGATTGTAGGTGCAGCCTCCTTCAACTATTGGGACACATTGCTGAAAAGGAAACGTAACGTTATGCTTGTGTTCATTGAGAGGTTTGGCAGAAATAATGGTATACTATGGGGTCGTTAGACCTTACTGCCCACACGATACATAAGAAAAATTGCAGAATCAAAAACTCACCCTAGTGTTAGGGTCAAACTCAAAGCCTTCACTGCAGAACAGCTGTATTGGCACCCCAGCACACATGAAGAACGAATTACAGATCTCAGGGTGGGGGACGTTGCCCCAAGTACCAGGTGGACAGACAGCGGAGATGGGGTCCAGCGTGGTCGTTTCGGGGGTCGGCGTGGTAGAGTTGTAGGTGCAACCGCCTTCGGCTATTAGAACGCATGTCTGAAAAAAATATGGTTGTTTTAGGATATTTAAAGACCAAAGATATCTATAGTTATTCGGTGACATTTTTACCACTAACTTCTGAGAGTAAAGTTATTTTAGATTTTTTTTTGGAAAAAGTAATTTATTTAACCTTGTTGCAATTTACTATATGAATTCTGGCTCTTATTTTACAACCTACAATATACAGAACTAAAATTTAAAAAAAATATAAAAAGTATCAAAAACCAAGAACTACAGGGCGTCGTAAACTTTGAATACATCGCTGTCAACAGGAAAAGTCCAAAAAGCCATATGCCAAGCAGGATTATAATTTCTATAGTATTCATTCATTTCGGTTTAACCTTGCATATCGAATAAACTTATCCTCTAAATAAAAAAAGAACTTCCTAAATTATAACTCACCCTCCGATCGGGATCAAATTCGAATCCTTCACTGCAAAACAACGGAATAGCGTTTCCAGCTGCACACATATAAAATGCGTCACATCTGTACTCATGGGGGACGTTACCGAATACCCCTTCTGGGCACGGTGTCATCACCCCTTCTGTGGTAGAACCGTAGTCATCGGTAGTCGTCTCAGCATCTGTAGGTGGGTATAGGGTTGTCTCGCCTAGTGTGCAACCGCCTGGGGCGATTACTACACAATCCTGGAAGAAAAGGTTATTTACAGTAAATTATTTAAGTTTGATATTGAAAGACGTCTGCTCACATAAATATGTCACATATATCTGATGACATATCAATAAATAATTTGCACGCTTGCTTGTAGGCCGAATACAGTGAGTTTTTAGGATAATATAAGATCTTTACTTGTTATTTTGCATGTTTTTTTTTGCAAATAAACATATTTGATTTGATTTGCTGGACATAGGTCTCTCCCAAGTGTCGCCACATTGACCAGTCCCGTGCGTCTTGTATCAGGAGGATCGCCGCAATCTTCACTAGGTCAATTTATTAAGTCATTATTTCCAAATAAATTGAGATGAGAACAAGATATTGATATTAACCTAACATTACGTCTTTAATCCCCGAAGATTAGGCAGAGGTGTACCTAATAGTATAACCACATTTCGCCAGTTATGGTTCAGTCCCATGCAATAGGGGGCGAGTCTATTGCCACTAACCGGGTACAAATCCAGGCTTCGTGGCTGCTTATGAGAAATTACTGATATAAATTCCAGATAGAAAACCCCAATAGCAATTTTCCCAACACGGGAATCGAACCCAGGAAGTGAACATAAATTACAGACAAATATTTCGATTACAGCCAACAGGGATAGATTAAACTAAAATAACAAAATAGCAGGAATGGACAGTCACAACAAACATAGCAATCAAAATGAATATCTCACCCTTATCTCCGGATCAAATTCGAATCCAGCAGCACATTGCAACGGAACAGATACGCCGCTAACGCACAAGTAGAAAGCATTACACAATTCTGGATGCGGTACATTTCCATAAGTGCCATCGGGGCACGGGTTATATGCCTCTGTCGTAGAGGTACTAGGAGTTGTTGAATCTGTTGTGGTCGAATCAGTTGGATCAGTACTGATTGTTGTATAGTCTACTGTCGATGTAATATCCTCATCAGAACCTGATGATTCAGTTGTAGTAGATGTAGTGTTGTCCTCCGAAGGTGGTGAAACCTCAGTGGTGGTAGATTCTGTGGTAGGCGTGGTTGGATCAGCTACTGGTGGCAAATCATCTTCGGTAGTACTCGACACCTGTGTGGCAAATATGTTACTGGAGTTACTTCAATGCAATGAGGCGTAAAATATAAATCATAGATGTGCCTTGTGTTGTGTGTAAATGTGTTTATATTGAGATGAGTGAAGTAGCACGTCCTGAATGTTGGCAAAAATCTAATTTGTCCGTCAGATAGATTTCCAAAAAATATTGGACACATCTGTTTTCCATTTTCACCACAAACAATGAAGACGATACAGTGATTTGAAAACTCGTGTGACGTCATATTGTAAGACATTAGTATGACATTTTTTACCGGCGAGTGACGTCACAACCCCCCACTCAAATCTTTACGCTTTATCTTCGTAATTTTTTATTAATTTTGATAAAACAAAAAATGTGTATCCAATATTTTTCGATAACCGAACAGACGGACTAATTAGAATCATATTTTTTTGAGTCAGTCCGATCCCTTAATCTTTTCAAACGACATTTTTAACGAAACAGAAACGTGAACATTATTTGGTGCAGTATGATTTAAATCAGTGGAATCATGTAGATTTTTGATGTACAATTTTGCATTGTTTCCAAATCTGTTAGTAGTAGTATGTTCTGTGTGTAGTAGTGTGTTGTGTGTTCTGTGTTGTCGTTAGGTTTTTTGTTGTGTGTGTGTGTGTGTTTTTGTAGTTGTTGGGGTCTGTGTTGTGTCATATTTAGCTTGATCTAGTGCTGTGGGTTCCACAGTGATCGGTTTTAATGTCGTTAGATCTGGTGTAACAACACCAAGCCAGTGTTTCGGCCTATCTGCGCTCATGTAACAATTGGCATTGGCCACAACAGTACAAATTGTTGCGACATAGCCAAATGTATAATAATATTAGCAGTGACATCTATGACTCAAGATGAGAACTGTTAATTCATGCATCGTGCAATCAAAGCTATCCGCAAGATGTGGATATACTTATTGTACACCAGAGACCTTTTCTTTTTTTGAAGTTGGGTAACCCTCAAATTACTCCTCAGACTTCAACCACCCATGTTTCTTCTTAGCCCTTTGTGTAGGGGCTAGGGGTATGCAAAACATGCATACCACGGCCCCTACTAGGGGCCGTGGTATCTGTTCCGAACAACTTGCAGCCCCGACGCGACATCAGATCCCCTTAACAACTGTCGGGTAGTACTTCAACAGATGGTTCCCCATCTGGCCAGAGGATTGCCAGTTTTCACCGGGTACGAAGACCTTAGTACCCTGTTCCACCTCATAAAACTTATGAACCAGCAACAGAACAAACAATTGCAGATTAACCTACAATTTTATAGCCAAGGAATGAGATAGTGTCAACTACAATAGATTCTTTCGACACAACAGAGCCGGCTTTAATGATACAGGTTCGATAATCTACATTGAAACATACCCTTCAGGCAACCGTTAGCCAAGCATTCTGTACATCAAACTCTGCGCGAAAATTTATGCTGGGTATTGAATTTTTTAGTGATGTAAATTCATAGTTTACTGTAGAACTTAATACAACTCACATAATCTCATTTGTGGAAGCATTGAATAACAGCTAAGGGGTCATAAAGGTAATTAAAAGTAAAGCTTTACATTAAGAACTTGTTTTCTTGTTTACCTTTCAAAAAGTTCCCTTCATTATAGAACTAAAAAAAAATCGGAGTGACTCGGACGGAAAGAATACTGTCTTAAAGGCTAAGTTAAAGGGTTAAAGGTTAAGTTCTCTATAGAAGCCACCAATCATAGAAGCAACAATTATGTACCAAGGTATTATTAGGTCCTTGGGTACCTACTACCAACTGTGCTATATCTAATTTGATTAATAAAGAGTATCCGCGAAGTTTCTTGCCCATATTTCTCCATGAAAAGGCTTTATTATTATAGGTGACTACACTACAATAACAGATACTATACATGTGCCTAGACTGTAGATAGGTAGCCTATTTTTGACTTAACAAAAGTGCCTATTGCTCATTGGCTCAAGTATTATTTCAGGCTTTTATGTCTTTGACTCTGTTGTGCTCAAATGTTGTTTAAGTAGTTGTGTAGTTGCTGATTCAAAGACATTAGACCCACTCGATACTTGAGCCAACAACACTACGGCTATCGACAATTTGTATTGTTGTTGGTTCATAAGACGTGTTGAAGGATAAATCGTTGTGGTTTTTGTATAGTTAGTCCTAGTGTTGTAGCACTCAGTGTCATGATAATAATCAATTAATGAAAAAAGAATAAAAAATAAACAGATTATTACTCAAACCATTTAATAAATAATTTAAATAAAGGAATAAATAAGAATAAATAAATGCAATTTTTCAAATTACAAATGCAAATATTTTAGCAAGAAAGGAATAATTGGGTCTGCCTTTGTAGGCTCATTAATTTCGGGGACATGTGTTGTTGGCTCATTAGTTGTGGAGTCTTGTGTAAAATGTTTTAGTATAAAAGGAATAATTGGGTCTGCTATTGCTGGCTCATCAGGCGTGTGTTCTTGTGTTGTTGGCTCATCAGTGGTGGACTCTTGTGTTGTTGGCTCATCAGTGGTGGACTTTTGTGTTGTTGGCTCATGAGTGGTGGGGTCTTGTGTTGTTGAATCATCAGTTGTAGCTTCTAGTGTTATAGACTCAACAGTTGTAGTGTCTTGTGTACTTGACCCATCACTTGTGGTGTCACTCGTTGTAGTCTCATCACTTATGGTGTCACTTATTGTGGTCTCACCAGTTGTGGGGTCTTGTGTACTTGACCCATCAGTGGTGGAGTTATTTGTTGTGGTCTGCTCAGTTATGGGTTCTAGTGTACTTGACCCATCTGTTGTGGAGTCACTTGTTGTGGAGTCATTTGTTATGGTCTCACCAGTTGAGTGGTCTTCTGTACTTGACCCTCCAGTTATGGAAACAGTTGTTGTGGTCTGATCAGTTGTGGAGTCATTTGTTGTAGAGTCATTTGTTGTGGAGTCATTTGTTGTGGAGTCATTTGTTGTAGTCTTATCAGTTGATGGATCTTCTGTACTTGACCCTCCAGTTGTGGAAACAGTTGTTGTGGTCTGATCAGTTGTGGAGTCATTTGTTGTGGTGTCACTTATTGTGGAGTCATTTGTTGTGGTCTCATCAGTTATGGGGTCTTGTGAACTTGATCCATCAGTGGTGGAGTCACTTGTTGTGGAGTCATTTGTTATGGTCTCACCAGTTGAGTGGTCTTCTGTACTTGACCCTCCAGTTATGGAAACAGTTGTTGTGGTCTGATCAGTTGTGGAGTCATTTGTTGTAGAGTCATTTGTTGTGGAGTCATTTGTTGTGGAGTCATTTGTTGTAGTCTTATCAGTTGATGGATCTTCTGTACTTGACCCTCCAGTTGTGGAAACAGTTGTTGTGGTCTGATCAGTTGTGGAGTCATTTGTTGTGGTGTCACTTATTGTGGAGTCATTTGTTGTGGTCTCATCAGTTGAGGGGTCTTGTGTACTATTCCCATCAGTTATAGGGTCTTGTGTACTTGACCCATCTGTTGTGGAGTCACTTGTTGTGGAGTCATTTGTTGTGGTCTCAGCAGTTATGGGGTCTTGTGAACTTGATCCATCTGTTGTGGAGTCACTTGTTGTGGAGTCATTTGTTGTGGTCTCAGCAGTTATGGGGTCTTGTGAACTTGATCCATCTGTTGTGGAGTCACTTGTTGTGGAGTCATTTGTTGTGGTCTCAGCAGTTATGGGGTCTTGTGAACTTGATCCATCTGTTGTGGAGTCACTTGTTGTGGAGTCATTTGTTGTGGTCTCAGCAGTTATGGGGTCTTGTGAACTTGATCCATCTGTTGTGGAGTCACTTGTTGTGGAGTCATTTGTTGTGGTCTCAGCAGTTATGGGGTCTTGTGAACTTGATCCATCTGTTGTGGAGTCACTTGTTGTGGAGTCATTTGTTGTGGTCTCAGCAGTTATGGGGTCTTGTGAACTTGATCCATCTGTTGTGGAGTCACTTGTTGTGGAGTCATTTGTTGTGGTCTCAGCAGTTATGGGGTCTTGTGAACTTGATCCATCTGTTGTGGAGTCACTTGTTGTGGAGTCATTTGTTGTGGTCTCAGCAGTTATGGGGTCTTGTGAACTTGACCCATCTGTTGTGGAGTCACTTGTTGTGGAGTCATTTGTTGTGGTCTCAGCAGTTATGGGGTCTTGTGAACTTGACCCATCTGTTGTGGAGTCACTTGTTGTGGAGTCATTTGTTGTGGTCTCAGCAGTTATGGGGTCTTGTGAACTTGATCCATCTGTTGTGGAGTCACTTGTTGTGGAGTCATTTGTTGTGGTCTCAGCAGTTATGGGGTCTTGTGAACTTGACCCATCTGTTGTGGAGTCACTTGTTGTGGAGTCATTTGTTGTGGTCTCAGCAGTTATGGGGGCTTGTGAACTTGATCCATCAGTGGTGGAGTCACTTATTGTGGAGTCATTTGTTGTGGTCTCATCAGTTGAGGGGTCTTGTGTACTATTCCCATCAGTTATAGGGTCTTGTGTACTTGACCCATCTGTTGTGGAGTCACTTGTTGTGGAGTCATTTGTTGTGGTCTCAGCAGTTATGGGGTCTTGTGAACTTGATCCATCTGTTGTGGAGTCACTTGTTGTGGAGTCATTTGTTGTGGTCTCAGCAGTTATGGGGTCTTGTGAACTTGATCCATCTGTTGTGGAGTCACTTGTTGTGGAGTCATTTGTTGTGGTCTCAGCAGTTATGGGGTCTTGTGAACTTGATCCATCTGTTGTGGAGTCACTTGTTGTGGAGTCATTTGTTGTGGTCTCAGCAGTTATGGGGTCTTGTGAACTTGACCCATCTGTTGTGGAGTCACTTGTTGTGGAGTCATTTGTTGTGGTCTCAGCAGTTATGGGGTCTTGTGAACTTGACCCATCTGTTGTGGAGTCACTTGTTGTGGAGTCATTTGTTGTGGTCTCAGCAGTTATGGGGTCTTGTGAACTTGATCCATCTGTTGTGGAGTCACTTGTTGTGGAGTCATTTGTTGTGGTCTCAGCAGTTATGGGGTCTTGTGAACTTGACCCATCTGTTGTGGAGTCACTTGTTGTGGAGTCATTTGTTGTGGTCTCAGCAGTTATGGGGTCTTGTGAACTTGATCCATCTGTTGTGGAGTCACTTGTTGTGGAGTCATTTGTTGTGGAGTCATTTGTTGTGGTCTCAGCAGTTATGGGGTCTTGTGAACTTGACCCATCTGTTGTGGAGTCACTTGTTGTGGAGTCATTTGTTGTGGTCTCAGCAGTTATGGGGTCTTGTGAACTTGACCCATCTGTTGTGGAGTCACTTGTTGTGGAGTCATTTGTTGTGGTCTCAGCAGTTATGGGGTCTTGTGAACTTGATCCATCTGTTGTGGAGTCACTTGTTGTGGAGTCATTTGTTGTGGTCTCAGCAGTTATGGGGTCTTGTGAACTTGATCCATCTGTTGTGGAGTCACTTGTTGTGGAGTCATTTGTTGTGGTCTCAGCAGTTATGGGGTCTTGTGAACTTGATCCATCTGTTGTGGAGTCACTTGTTGTGGAGTCATTTGTTGTGGTCTCAGCAGTTATGGGGTCTTGTGAACTTGATCCATCTGTTGTGGAGTCACTTGTTGTGGAGTCATTTGTTGTGGTCTCAGCAGTTATGGGGTCTTGTGAACTTGACCCATCTGTTGTGGAGTCACTTGTTGTGGAGTCATTTGTTGTGGTCTCAGCAGTTATGGGGTCTTGTGAACTTGACCCATCTGTTGTGGAGTCACTTGTTGTGGAGTCATTTGTTGTGGTCTCAGCAGTTATGGGGTCTTGTGAACTTGATCCATCTGTTGTGGAGTCACTTGTTGTGGAGTCATTTGTTGTGGTCTCAGCAGTTATGGGGTCTTGTGAACTTGACCCATCTGTTGTGGAGTCACTTGTTGTGGAGTCATTTGTTGTGGTCTCAGCAGTTATGGGGTCTTGTGAACTTGATCCATCTGTTGTGGAGTCACTTGTTGTGGAGTCATTTGTTGTGGTCTCAGCAGTTATGGGGTCTTGTGAACTTGACCCATCTGTTGTGGAGTCACTTGTTGTGGAGTCATTTGTTGTGGTCTCAGCAGTTATGGGGTCTTGTGAACTTGACCCATCTGTTGTGGAGTCACTTGTTGTGGAGTCATTTGTTGTGGTCTCAGCAGTTATGGGGTCTTGTGAACTTGATCCATCTGTTGTGGAGTCACTTGTTGTGGAGTCATTTGTTGTGGTCTCAGCAGTTATGGGGTCTTGTGAACTTGACCCATCTGTTGTGGAGTCACTTGTTGTGGAGTCATTTGTTGTGGTCTCAGCAGTTATGGGGGCTTGTGAACTTGATCCATCAGTGGTGGAGTCACTTATTGTGGAGTCATTTGTTGTGGTTTCATCAGTTGAGGGGTCTTGTGTACTATTCCCATCAGTTATAGGGTCTTGTGTACTTGACCCATCTGTTGTGGAGTCACTTGTTGTGGAGTCATTTGTTGTGGTCTCAGCAGTTATGGGGTCTTGTGAACTTGACCCATCTGTTGTGGAGTCACTTGTTGTGGAGTCATTTGTTGTGGTCTCAGCAGTTATGGGGTCTTGTGAACTTGATCCATCTGTTGTGGAGTCACTTGTTGTGGAGTCATTTGTTGTGGTCTCAGCAGTTATGGGGTCTTGTGAACTTGACCCATCTGTTGTGGAGTCACTTGTTGTGGAGTCATTTGTTGTGGTCTCAGCAGTTATGGGGGCTTGTGAACTTGATCCATCAGTGGTGGAGTCACTTATTGTGGAGTCATTTGTTGTGGTTTCATCAGTTGAGGGGTCTTGTGTACTATTCCCATCAGTTATAGGGTCTTGTGTACTTGACCCATCTGTTGTGGAGTCACTTGTTATGGAGTCATTTGTTGTGGAGTCACTTATTGTGGAGTCATTTGTTGTAGTCTCATCAGTTGAGGGGTCTTGTGTACTTGACCCATCTGTTGTGGAGTCACTTGTTGTGGAGTCATTTGTTGTGGTCTCAACAGTTGAGGGGTCTTCTGTACTTGACCCATCTGTTGTGGAGTCACTTGTTGTGGAGTCATTTGTTGTGGTCTCAACAGTTGAGGGGTCTTCTGTACTTGACCCTCCAGTCATGGAAACAGTTGTTGTGGTCTGATCAGTTGTGGAGTCATTTGTTGTGGTCTCATCAGTTGAGGGGTCTTGTGTACTATTCCCATCAGTTATGGGGTCTTGTGTACTTGACCCATCTGTTGTGTAGTCACTTGTTGTGTAGTCATTTGTTGTGGTCTCATCAGTTGAGGGGTCTTCTGTACTTGACCCATCTGTTGTGGAGTCACTTGTTGTGGAGTCATTTGTTGTGGTCTCAACAGTTGAGGGGTCTTCTGTACTTGACCCTCCAGTCATGGAAACAGTTGTTGTGGTCTGATCAGTTGTGGAGTCATTTGTTGTGGTCTCATCAGTTGAGGGGTCTTGTGTACTATTCCCATCAGTTATGGGGTCTTGTGTACTTGACCCATCTGTTGTGGAGTCACTTGTTGTGTAGTCATTTGTTGTGGTCTCATCAGTTGTGGGGTCTTGTGTACTTGACCCATCTGTTGTGGAGTCACTTGTTATGGAGTCATTTGTTGTGGAGTCACTTATTGTGGAGTCATTTGTTGTAGTCTCATCAGTTGAGGGGTCTTGTGTACTTGACCCATCTGTTGTGGAGTCACTTGTTGTGGAGTCATTTGTTGTGGAGTCACTTATTGTGAAGTCATTTGTTGTGGAGTCACTTATTGTGGAGTCATTTGTTGTGGTCTCAACAGTTGTGGGGTCTTGTGTACTTGACCCATCTGTTGTGGAGTCACTTATTGTGGTCTCAACAGTTGAGGGGTCTTCTGTACTTGACCCATCTGTTGTGGAGTCACTTGTTGTGGAGTCATTTGTTGTGGTCTCAACAGTTGTGGGGTCTTGTGTACTTGACCCATCTGTTGTGGAGTCACTTGTTGTGTAGTCATTTGTTGTGGTCTCAACAGTTGTGGGGTCTTGTGTACTTGACCCATCTGTTGTGGAGTCACTTGTTGTGGAGTCATTTGTTGTGGTCTCAACAGTTGAGGGGTCTTCTGTACTTGACCCATCTGTTGTGGAGTCATTTGTTGTGGTCTCAACAGTTGAGGGGTCTTCTGTACTTGACCCATCTGTTGTGGAGTCACTTGTTGTGGAGTCATTTGTTGTGGTCTCAACAGTTGAGGGGTCTTCTGTACTTGACCCTCCAGTTGTGGAAACAATTGTTGTGGTCTGATCAGTTGTGGAGTCATTTGTTGTGGAGTCATTTGTTACGGTCTCATCAGTTGAGGGGTTTTCTGTACTTGACCCTCCAGTTGTGGAAACAGTTGTTGTGGTCTGATCAGTTGTGGAGTCATTTGTTGTGGTTTCACCAGTTGAGGGGTCTTCTGTACTTGACCCATCAGTTGTAGAGACAGTTGTTGTAGTCTGATCAGTTGTGGAGTCATTTGTTGTGGTCTCATCAGTTATGGGTAGTGTACTTGACCCATCAGTTGTGGGGTCTCGTGTAGATGGCTCAAGTGTTATATAATCATCAGTTGTGGTGTCTTGTGGTGTTGGAGCATATGTAGTATACGGTACCTCAGTGGTTGACTCCAATGTTGTTCCGTCCGTTTCATCTTCGACTGGTGTCGTCGAGGGTGAAGAAGGCTCTTCCGGTGTTGACGGCTCCGTTGAAGTGTCGGGGACCTAGGTTTTGAAAACAAATAAGTGATATTAGTTGTTGGGTCCGCGAGAGCAGTGGTGGCCCAGTGGTGAAGTTCCCGACTTACGAACTGTTGGTCGTGGGCAGGCAGGTGCATTACTTAGAGCAATTTATTTCATCACCACTGCTCTCTAAACGGTGAAAGAAAACATCATGAGGAAACCAGCATATCTTAGAACGAAAGATTCGAAGATATGTGATATGTGCACTGGGCCCGCGTGGGATTATAGCCCATCCCTCTTCTAGAGTGGAAGCCTGTGTCCCTGTAGTGGGAACAATATAGGCTGATGATGAGTTGTTGGGTCATGTGGTTAATAGATGGGTTTTTTGTACACAAGTGGTTGGTGGATCATAAGTGGTTGTACAGTGGTCTAATGACATTGTTGGCTTATCTGTATGTATTGAATCAAATGTGGTATGTGGCTGAAATGTTGTGGTATATGTGTTAAGGTTTGTGACTGTGGTAGGTACCTCTGTTGTGATAGTTGTAAGTTCTGTGGCTTCTAAGGTTGTTGTAGTCGGTTCTGTAACTGTAGTTGGTTCCTCAGTTGTTGTTGTAAGTTCCACAGTTGTTGTTGTGGGATCTGTAACTGTGGTGGGTTCCTCAGTTGTTGTTGTAGGTTCTACAGTTGTTGTTGTGGGGTCTGTAGCTGTGGTGGGTTCCTCAGTTGTTGTTGTGAGATCTGTAACTGTAGTAGGTTCCTCAGTTGTTGTTGTGGTGTCTGTAACTGTGGTGGGTTCCTCAGTTGTTGTTGTGGGGTCTGTAACTGTGGTGGGTTCCTCAGTTGTTGTTGTTGGTTCTACAGTTGTTGTTGTAGGGACTTTAACTGTGGTGGGTACCACAGTTGTTGGTGTGGGGTCTGTAACTGTGGTGGGTTCCTCAGTTGTTGTAGTGGGGTCTGTAACTGTGGTGGGTTCCTCAGTTGTTGTTGTGGTGTCTGTAACTGTGGTGGGTTCCTCAGTTGTTGTTGTGGGGTCTGTAACTGTGGTGGGTTCCTCAGTTGTTGTTGAGGTGTCTGTAACTGTGATGGGTTCCTCAGTTGTTGTTGCGGTGTCTGTAACTGTGGTGGGTTCCTCAGTTGTTGTTGTGGGGTCTGTAACTGTGGTGGGTTCTTCAGTTGTTGTTGTGAGGTCTGTAACTGTGGTGGGTTCCTCAGTTGTTGTTGTGGTGTCTGTAACTGTGGTGGGTTCCTCAGTTGTTGTTGTGGAGTCTGTAACTGTGGTGGGTTCCTCAGTTGTTGTTGTAGGTTCTACATTTATTGTTGTGGGGTCTGTAACTGTAGTGGGCTCCTCAGTTGTTGTTGTGGGGTCTGTAACTGTGGTGGGTTCCTCAGTTGTTAATGTGGGGTCTGTAACTGTGGTGGGTTCCTCAGTTGTTGTTAAGGTGTCTGTAACTGTGGTGGGTTCCTCAGTTGTTGTTGTGGTGTCTGTAATTGTGGTGGGTTCCTCAGTTGTTGTTGTGGGGTCTGTAACTGTGGTAGGTTCCTCAGTTGTTGTTGAGGTGTATGTAACTGTGGTGGGTTCCTCAGTTGTTGTTGTGGTGTCTGTAACTGTGGTGGGTTTCTCAGTTGTTGTTGTGGGGTCTGTAACTGTGGTGGGTTCCTCAGTTGTTGTTGTGGGGTCTGTAACTGTAGTGGGTTCCTCAGTTGTTGTTGTGGTGTCTGTAACTGTGGTGGGTTCCTTGGTTGTTGTTGCAGGTTCTACATTTGTTGTTGTGGGGTCTGTAACTGTGGTGGGTACCTCAGTTGTTGTTGTAAGTTCCACAGTTGTTGTTGTGGGATCTGTCACTGTAATGGGTTCCTCAGTTGTTGTTGTAGGTTCTACAGTTGTTGTTGTGGGGTCTGTAGCTGTTGTGGGTTCCTCAGTTGTTGTTGTGGGGTCTGTAACTGTAGTAGGTTCCTCAGTTGTTGCTGTGGTGTCTGTAACTGTGGTGGGTTCCTCAGTTATTGTTGTGGGGTCTGTAACCGTGGTGGGGTCCTCAGTTGTTGTTGTGGGCTTTGTAACTGTAGTGGGCTCCTCAGTTGTTGTTGTTGGGTCTGTAACTGTGGTTGGTTCCTCAGTTGTTGTTGTGGGGTCTGTAACTGTGGTGGGTTTCTCAGTTGTTGTAGTGGTGTCTGTAACTGTGGTGGGTTCCTCAGTTGTTGTTGTGGGGTCTGTAACTGTAGTGAATTCCTCAGTTGTTGTTGTAGGTTCTACATTTGTTGTTGTGGAGTCTGTAACTGTGGTGGGTACCTCAGTTGTTGTTGTGGGGTCTGTAACTGTGGTGGGCTCCTCAGTTGTTGTTGTGGGGTCTGTAACTGTGGTGGGTTCCTCAGTTGTTGTTGTGAGGTCTGTAACCGTGGTGGATTCCTCAGTTGTTGTAGTGGGGTCTGTAACTGTGGTGGGTTCCTCAGTTGTTGTTGTGGGGTCAGTGACTGTAGTGGGTCCCTCAGTTGTAATTGTAGGTCCTACATTTGTTGTTGTGGGGTCTGTAACTGTGGTGGGTTCCTCAGTTGTTGTTGTGAGGTCTGTAACCGTGGTGGGTTCCTCAGTTGTTGTTGTGGGGTCTGTAACTGTGGTGAATACCTCAGTTGTTGTTGTGGGGTCTGTAACTGTAGTGGGCTCCTCAGTTGTTGTTGTGGGGTCTGTAACTGTGGTGGGTTCTTCAGTTGTTGTTGAGGTGTCTGTAACTGTGGTGGGTTCCTCAGTTGTTGTAGTGGCGTCTGTAACTGTGGTGGGTTCCTCAGTTGTTGTTGTTGGTTCTACAGTTGTTGCTGTAGGGTCTGTAACTGTGGTGGGTACCACAGTCGTTGTTGTGGTGTCTGTAACAGTGCTAGATTCCTCAGTTGTTGTAGTGGGGTCTGTAACTGTGGTGGGTTTCTCAGTTGTTGTTGTAGGGTCTGTAACTGTGGTGGGTACCACAGTCGTTGTTGTGGTGTCTGTAACTGTGGTAGGTTTCTCAGTTGTTGTAGTGGGGTCTGTAACTGTGGTGGGTTCCTCAGTTGTTATTGTGGTGTCTGTAACTGTAGTGGGTTCCTCAGTTGTTGTTGTGGGGTCTGTCACTGTAGTGGGTTCCTCAGTTGTTGTTGTAGGTTTTACATTTGTTGTTGTGAGGTCTGTAACTGTGGTGGGTACCTCAGTTGTTGTTGTGGGGTCTGTAACTGTGGTGGGTTCCTCAGTTGTTGTTGTGGGTTCTACATTTGTTGTTGTGAAGTCTGTAACTGTGGTGGGTACCTCAGTTGTTGTTGTGGGGTCTGTAACTGTGGTGGGCTCCTCAGTTGTTGTTGTGAGGTCTGTAACTGTGGTGGGTTCCTCAGTTGTTGTTGTGGGGTCTGTAACTATGGTGGGCTCCTCAGTTGTTGTTGTGGTGTCTGTAACTGTGGTGGGGTCCTCAGTTGTTGTTGTGGGGTCTGTAACTGTAGTGGGGTCCTCAGTTGTTGTTGTGGGGTCTGTAACTGTGGTGGGTTCCTCAGTTGTTGTTGTGGTGTCTGTAACTGTGGTGGGTTCCTCAGTTGTTGTAGTGGGGTCTGTAAATGTGGTGGGTACCTCAGTTGTTGTTGTGGGGTCTGTAACTGTGGTGGGTTCCTCAGTTGTTGTTGTGGGGTCTGTAACTGTAATGGGTTTCTCAGTTGTTGTAGTGGTGTCTGTAACTGTGGTGGGTTCCTCAGTTGTTGTTGTGAGTTCTGTAACTGTAGTGGGTATCTCAGTTGTTGTTGTGGGGTCTGTAACTGTGGTGGGTTCCTCAGTTGTTGTTGTGGGGTCTGTAACTGTGGTGGGTTCTTCAGTTGTTGTTGTGAGGTCTGTAACTGTGGTGGGTTCCTCAGTTGTTGTTGTGGGGTCTGTTACTGTAGTAGGTTCCTCAGTTGTTGTTGTGGTGTCTGTAACTGTGGTAGGTTCCTCAGTTGTTGTTGTGCGGTCTGTAACTGTGGTGGGCTCCTTAGTTGTTGTTGTGAGTTCTGTAACTGTAGTGGGTACCTCAGTTGTTGTTGTGGGGTCTGTAACTGTGGTGGGTTCCTCAGTTGTTGTTGTGGGGTCTGTAACTGTAATGGGTTTCTCAGTTGTTGTAGTGGTGTCTGTAACTGTGGTGGGTTCCTCAGTTGTTGTTGTGGGGTCTGTAACTGTAGTGGGTTCCTCAGTTGTTGTTGTAGGTTCTACATTTGTTGTTGTGGAGTCTGTAACTGTGGTGGGTACCTCAGTTGTTGTTGTGGGGTCTGTAACTGTGGTGGGCTCTTCAGTTGTTGTTGTGGGGTCTGTAACTGTAGTGGGGTCCTCAGTTGTTGTTGTGGTGTCTGTAACTGTGGTGGGTACCTCAGTTGTTGTTGTGGGGTCTGTAACTGTGGTGGGTTCCTCAGTTGTTGTTGTAGGTTCTATAATTGTTGTTGTGGGGTCTGTAACTGTGGTGGGTTCCTCAGTTGTTGTTGTGAGGTCTGTAACCGTGGTGGGTTCCTCAGTTGTTGTTGTGGGGTCTGTAACTGTGGTGAATACCTCAGTTGTTGTTGTGGGGTCTGTAACTGTAGTGGGCTCCTCAGTTGTTGTTGTGGGGTCTGTAACTGTGGTGGGTTCTTCAGTTGTTGTTGAGGTGTCTGTAACTGTGGTGGGTTCCTCAGTTGTTGTAGTGGCGTCTGTAACTGTGGTGGGTTCCTCAGTTGTTGTTGTTGGTTCTACAGTTGTTGCTGTAGGGTCTGTAACTGTGGTGGGTACCACAGTCGTTGTTGTGGTGTCTGTAACAGTGCTAGATTCCTCAGTTGTTGTAGTGGGGTCTGTAACTGTGGTGGGTTTCTCAGTTGTTGTTGTAGGGTCTGTAACTGTGGTGGGTACCACAGTCGTTGTTGTGGTGTCTGTAACTGTGGTAGGTTTCTCAGTTGTTGTAGTGGGGTCTGTAACTGTGGTGGGTTCCTCAGTTGTTATTGTGGTGTCTGTAACTGTAGTGGGTTCCTCAGTTGTTGTTGTGGGGTCTGTCACTGTAGTGGGTTCCTCAGTTGTTGTTGTAGGTTTTACATTTGTTGTTGTGAGGTCTGTAACTGTGGTGGGTACCTCAGTTGTTGTTGTGGGGTCTGTAACTGTGGTGGGTTCCTCAGTTGTTGTTGTGGGTTCTACATTTGTTGTTGTGAAGTCTGTAACTGTGGTGGGTACCTCAGTTGTTGTTGTGGGGTCTGTAACTGTGGTGGGCTCCTCAGTTGTTGTTGTGAGGTCTGTAACTGTGGTGGGTTCCTCAGTTGTTGTTGTGGGGTCTGTAACTATGGTGGGCTCCTCAGTTGTTGTTGTGGTGTCTGTAACTGTGGTGGGGTCCTCAGTTGTTGTTGTGGGGTCTGTAACTGTAGTGGGGTCCTCAGTTGTTGTTGTGGGGTCTGTAACTGTGGTGGGTTCCTCAGTTGTTGTTGTGGTGTCTGTAACTGTGGTGGGTTCCTCAGTTGTTGTAGTGGGGTCTGTAAATGTGGTGGGTACCTCAGTTGTTGTTGTGGGGTCTGTAACTGTGGTGGGTTCCTCAGTTGTTGTTGTGGGGTCTGTAACTGTAATGGGTTTCTCAGTTGTTGTAGTGGTGTCTGTAACTGTGGTGGGTTCCTCAGTTGTTGTTGTGAGTTCTGTAACTGTAGTGGGTATCTCAGTTGTTGTTGTGGGGTCTGTAACTGTGGTGGGTTCCTCAGTTGTTGTTGTGGGGTCTGTAACTGTGGTGGGTTCTTCAGTTGTTGTTGTGAGGTCTGTAACTGTGGTGGGTTCCTCAGTTGTTGTTGTGGGGTCTGTTACTGTAGTAGGTTCCTCAGTTGTTGTTGTGGTGTCTGTAACTGTGGTAGGTTCCTCAGTTGTTGTTGTGCGGTCTGTAACTGTGGTGGGCTCCTTAGTTGTTGTTGTGAGTTCTGTAACTGTAGTGGGTACCTCAGTTGTTGTTGTGGGGTCTGTAACTGTGGTGGGTTCCTCAGTTGTTGTTGTGGGGTCTGTAACTGTAATGGGTTTCTCAGTTGTTGTAGTGGTGTCTGTAACTGTGGTGGGTTCCTCAGTTGTTGTTGTGGGGTCTGTAACTGTAGTGGGTTCCTCAGTTGTTGTTGTAGGTTCTACATTTGTTGTTGTGGAGTCTGTAACTGTGGTGGGTACCTCAGTTGTTGTTGTGGGGTCTGTAACTGTGGTGGGCTCTTCAGTTGTTGTTGTGGGGTCTGTAACTGTAGTGGGGTCCTCAGTTGTTGTTGTGGTGTCTGTAACTGTGGTGGGTACCTCAGTTGTTGTTGTGGGGTCTGTAACTGTGGTGGGTTCCTCAGTTGTTGTTGTAGGTTCTATAATTGTTGTTGTGGGGTCTGTAACCATGGTGGGTTCCTCAGTTGTTGATGTAAGGTCTGTAACTGTAGTGGGTTCCTCAGTTGTGGTAGTTACCTCTGGTGTGGTTGTAGTTGTGGCCTCCTCTGTCGTTGTAGTTGTGGGCTCCTCTGTAGTAGTTGTTGTGGGTTCCTCAGTGGTAGTTGTTGTGGGCTCCTCAGTAGTTGTGGTAGTGGGTTGATCTGTGGTTGTGGTAGAGGGCTCCTCTGTGGTTGTTGTTGTGGGCTCCTCAGTGGTAGTTGTTGTAGGCTCCTCTATGGTTGTTGATGTGGGTTCCTCAGTGGTAGTTGTTGTAGAGGGTTCCTCAGTGGTTGTAGTTGTAGGCTCTTCTGTGGTTGTGGTAGAGGGTTCCTCAGTGGTTGTAGTTGTGGGTTCCTCTGTGGTGGTTGTTGTTGGCTCCTCAGTGGTTGTAGTTGTGGGCTCCTCTGTGGTTGTGGTAGAGGGTTCCTCAGTGGTTGTAGTTGTGGGCTCCTCTGTGCTTGTTGTTGCGGGTTCCTCAGTGGTGGTTGTTGTAGAGGGTTCCTCAGTGGTTACGGTAGTGGGTTCCTCTGTGGTTCTTGTTGTGGGTTCCTCTGTGGTTGTGGTAGAGGGTTCCTCAGTGGTTTTAGTTGTGGGCGCCTCTGTAGTTGTGGTAGAGGGTTCCTCAGTGGTAGTTGTTGTAGAGGGTTCCTCAGTGGTTGTGGTAGTGGGTTCCTCTGTGGTTGTTGTTGTGGGTTCCTCTGTGGTTGTGGTAGAGGGTTCCTCAGTGGATGTATTTGTGGGCTCCTCTGTGGTTGTGGTAGAGGGTTCCTCAGTGGTTATAGTTGTGGGCTCCTCTGTGGTTGTGGTAGAGGGTTCCTCAGTGGTTGTAGTTGTGGGCTCCTCTGTGGTTGTTGTTGTGGGTTCCTCTGTGGTTGTTGTTGTGGGTTCCTCTGTCGTTGTTGTAGAGGGTTCCTCAGTGGTTGTAGTTGTGGGCTCCTCAGTGGTTGTTGTAGAGGGTTCCTCAGTGGTTGTAGTTGTGGGCTCCTCTGTGGTTGTGGTAGAGGGTTCCTCAGTGGTTGTAGTTGTGGGTTCCTCAGTGGTTGTAGTTGTGGGTTCCTCTGTGGTTGTAGTTGTGGGTTCCTCTGTGGTTGTAGTTGTGGGTTCCTCTGTCGTTGTTGTAGAGGGTTCCTCAGTGGTTGTAGTTGTGGGCTCTTCTGTGGTTGTTGTTGTGGGTTCCTCAGTGGTTGTAGTTGTGGACGCCTCTGTGGTAGTTGTTGTGGGTTCCTCAGTGGTTGTAGTTGTGGGCTCCTCAGTGGTTGTAGTTGTGGGCTCCTCTGTGGTTGTGGTAGAGGGTTCCTCTGTGGTTGTAGTTGTGGGCTCTTCTGTGGTTGTTGTTGTGGGTTCCTCAGTGGTTGTAGTTGTGGGTTCCTCAGTGGTTGTAGTTGTGGGCTCCTCTGTGGTTGTGGTAGAGGGTTCCTCAGTGGTTGTAGTTGTGGGCTCTTCTAAGGTTGTTGTTGTAGGTTCCTCAGTGGTTGTAGTTGTGGGTTCCTCTGTGGTAGTTGTTGTGGGCTCTTTTGTGGTTGTAGTTGTGGGCTCCTCTGTGGTTGTGGTAGAGGGTTCCTCAGTGGTTGTAGTTGTGGGCTCTTCTGTGGTTGTTGTTGTGGGTTCCTCAGTGGTTGTAGTTGTGGACGCCTCTGTGGTAGTTGTTGTGGGTTCCTCAGTGGTTGTAGTTGTGGGCTCCTCAGTGGTTGTAGTTGTGGGCTCTTCTGTGGTTGTTGTTGTGGGTTCCTCAGTGGTTGTAGTTGTGGGCTCCTCTGTGGTTGTGGTAGAGGGTTCCTCAGTGGTTGTAGTTGTGGGCTCTTCTGTGGTTGTTGTTGTGGGTTCCTCAGTGGTTGTAGTTGTGGACGCCTCTGTGGTAGTTGTTGTGGGTTCCTCAGTGGTTGTAGTTGTGGGCTCCTCAGTGGTTGTAGTTGTGGGCTCTTCTGTGGTTGTTGTTGTGGGTTCCTCAGTGGTTGTAGTTGTGGGCTCCTCTGTGGTTGTGGTAGAGGGTTCCTCAGTGGTTGTAGTTGTGGGCTCTTCTGTGGTTGTTGTTGTGGGTTCCTCTGTGGTTGTAGTTGTGGGTTCCTCTGTCGTTGTTGTAGAGGGTTCCTCAGTGGTTGTAGTTGTGGGCTCCTCTGTGGTTGTGGTAGAGGGTTCCTCAGTGGTTGTAGTTGTGGGCTCTTCTGTGGTTGTTGTTGTGGGTTCCTCAGTGGTTGTAGTTGTGGGCGCCTCTGTGGTAGTTGTTGTGGGCTCCTCAGATGTTGTAGTTGTGGGCTCCTCTGTGGTTGTGGTAGAGGGTTCCTCAGTGGTTGTAGTTGTGGGTTCCTCAGTCGTTGTTGTAGAGGGTTCCTCAGTGGTTGTAGTTGTGGGCGCCTCTGTGGTAGTTGTTGTGGGCTCCTCAGTGGTTGTAGTTGTGGGTTCCTCTGTGGTTGTGGTAGAGGGTTCCTCTGTGGTTGTAGTTGTGGGTTCCTCTGTCGTTGTTGTAGAGGGTTCCTCAGTGGTTGTAGTTGTGGGCTCCTCTGTGGTTGTGGTAGAGGGTTCCTCAGTGGTTGTAGTTGTGGGCTCTTCTGTGGTTGTTGTTGTGGGTTCCTCAGTGGTTGTAGTTGTGGGCGCCTCTGTGGTAGTTGTTGTGGGCTCCTCAGTGGTTGTAGTTGTGGGCGCCTCTGTGGTAGTTGTTGTGGGCTCCTCAGTGGTTGTAGTTGTGGGCTCCTCTGTGGTTGTGGTAGAGGGTTCCTCAGTGGTTGTAGTTGTGGGCTCTTCTGTGGTTGTTGTTGTGGGTTCCTCAGTGGTTGTAGTTGTGGGTTCCTCTGTGGTTGTAGTTGTGGGCTCCTCTGTGGTTGTGGTAGAGGGTTCCTTAGTGGTTGTAGTTGTGGGCGCCTCTGTGGTAGTTGTTGTGGGCTCCTCAGTGGTTGTAGTTGTGGGCTCCTCTGTGGTTGTGGTAGAGGGTTCCTCAGTGGTTGTAGTTGTGGGCTCTTCTGTGGTAGTTGTTGTGGGCTCCTCAGTGGTTGTAGTTGTGGGCTCCTCTGTGGTTGTGGTAGAGGGTTCCTCAGTGGTTGTAGTTGTGGGCTCTTCTGTGGTTGTTGTTGTGGGTTCCTCAGTGGTTGTAGTTGTGGGTTCCTCTGTGGTTGTAGTTGTGGGCTCCTCTGTGGTTGTGGTAGAGGGTTCCTTAGTGGTTGTAGTTGTGGGCTCTTCTGTGGTTGTTGTTGTGGGTTCCTCAGTGGTTGTAGTTGTGGGTTCCTCTGTGGTTGTAGTTGTGGGTTCCTCTGTCGTTGTTGTAGAGGGTTCCTCAGTGGTTGTAGTTGTGGGCTCTTCTGTGGTTGTTGTTGTGGGTTCCTCAGTGGTTGTAGTTGTGGACGCCTCTGTGGTAGTTGTTGTGGGTTCCTCAGTGGTTGTAGTTGTGGGCTCCTCAGTGGTTGTAGTTGTGGGCTCCTCTGTGGTTGTGGTAGAGGGTTCCTCTGTGGTTGTAGTTGTGGGCTCTTCTGTGGTTGTTGTTGTGGGTTCCTCAGTGGTTGTAGTTGTGGGTTCCTCAGTGGTTGTAGTTGTGGGCTCCTCTGTGGTTGTGGTAGAGGGTTCCTCAGTGGTTGTGGTAGAGGGTTCCTCAGTGGTTGTAGTTGTGGGCTCTTCTAAGGTTGTTGTTGTAGGTTCCTCAGTGGTTGTAGTTGTGGGTTCCTCTGTGGTAGTTGTTGTGGGCTCCTCTGTGGTTGTAGTTGTGGGCTCCTCTGTGGTTGTGGTAGAGGGTTCCTCAGTGGTTGTAGTTGTGGGCTCTTCTGTGGTTGTTGTTGTGGGTTCCTCAGTGGTTGTAGTTGTGGACGCCTCTGTGGTAGTTGTTGTGGGTTCCTCAGTGGTTGTAGTTGTGGGCTCCTCAGTGGTTGTAGTTGTGGGCTCTTCTGTGGTTGTTATTGTGGGTTCCTCAGTGGTTGTAGTTGTGGGCTCCTCTGTGGTTGTGGTAGAGGGTTCCTCAGTGGTTGTAGTTGTGGGCTCTTCTGTGGTTGTTGTTGTGGGTTCCTCAGTGGTTGTAGTTGTGGACGCCTCTGTGGTAGTTGTTGTGGGTTCCTCAGTGGTTGTAGTTGTGGGCTCCTCAGTGGTTGTAGTTGTGGGCTCTTCTGTGGTTGTTGTTGTGGGTTCCTCAGTGGTTGTAGTTGTGGGCTCCTCTGTGGTTGTGGTAGAGGGTTCCTCAGTGGTTGTAGTTGTGGGCTCTTCTGTGGTTGTTGTTGTGGGTTCCTCTGTGGTTGTAGTTGTGGGTTCCTCTGTCGTTGTTGTAGAGGGTTCCTCAGTGGTTGTAGTTGTGGGCTCCTCTGTGGTTGTGGTAGAGGGTTCCTCAGTGGTTGTAGTTGTGGGCTCTTCTGTGGTTGTTGTTGTGGGTTCCTCAGTGGTTGTAGTTGTGGGCGCCTCTGTGGTAGTTGTTGTGGGCTCCTCAGATGTTGTAGTTGTGGGCTCCTCTGTGGTTGTGGTAGAGGGTTCCTCAGTGGTTGTAGTTGTGGGTTCCTCAGTCGTTGTTGTAGAGGGTTCCTCAGTGGTTGTAGTTGTGGGCGCCTCTGTGGTAGTTGTTGTGGGCTCCTCAGTGGTTGTAGTTGTGGGTTCCTCTGTGGTTGTGGTAGAGGGTTCCTCTGTGGTTGTAGTTGTGGGTTCCTCTGTCGTTGTTGTAGAGGGTTCCTCAGTGGTTGTAGTTGTGGGCTCCTCTGTGGTTGTGGTAGAGGGTTCCTCAGTGGTTGTAGTTGTGGGCTCTTCTGTGGTTGTTGTTGTGGGTTCCTCAGTGGTTGTAGTTGTGGGCGCCTCTGTGGTAGTTGTTGTGGGCTCCTCAGTGGTTGTAGTTGTGGGCTCCTCTGTGGTTGTGGTAGAGGGTTCCTCAGTGGTTGTAGTTGTGGGTTCCTCAGTCGTTGTTGTAGAGGGTTCCTCAGTGGTTGTAGTTGTGGGCGCCTCTGTGGTAGTTGTTGTGGGCTCCTCAGTGGTTGTAGTTGTGGGCTCCTCTGTGGTTGTGGTAGAGGGTTCCTCAGTGGTTGTAGTTGTGGGCTCTTCTGTGGTTGTTGTTGTGGGTTCCTCAGTGGTTGTAGTTGTGGGTTCCTCTGTGGTTGTAGTTGTGGGTTCCTCTGTCGTTGTTGTAGAGGGTTCCTCAGTGGTTGTAGTTGTGGGCTCTTCTGTGGTTGTTGTTGTGGGTTCCTCAGTGGTTGTAGTTGTGGGCGCCTCTGTGGTAGTTGTTGTGGGTTCCTCAGTGGTTGTAGTTGTGGGCTCCTCAGTGGTTGTAGTTGTGGGCTTTTCTGTGGTTGTTGTTGTGGGTTCCTCTGTGGTTGTAGTTGTGGGCTCCTCTGTGGTTGTGGTAGAGGGTTCCTCAGTGGTTGTAGTTGTGGGTTCCTCAGTCGTTGTTGTAGAGGGTTCCTCAGTGGTTGTAGTTGTGGGCGCCTCTGTGGTAGTTGTTGTGGGCTCCTCAGTGGTTGTAGTTGTGGGCTCCTCTGTGGTTGTGGTAGAGGGTTCCTCAGTGGTTGTAGTTGTGGGCTCTTCTGTGGTTGTTGTTGTGGGTTCCTCAGTGGTTGTAGTTGTGGGTTCCTCTGTGGTTGTAGTTGTGGGTTCCTCTGTCGTTGTTGTAGAGGGTTCCTCAGTGGTTGTAGTTGTGGGCTCTTCTGTGGTTGTTGTTGTGGGTTCCTCAGTGGTTGTAGTTGTGGGCGCCTCTGTGGTAGTTGTTGTGGGTTCCTCAGTGGTTGTAGTTGTGGGCTCCTCAGTGGTTGTAGTTGTGGGCTTTTCTGTGGTTGTTGTTGTGGGTTCCTCTGTGGTTGTAGTTGTGGGCTCCTCTGTGGTTGTGGTAGAGGGTTCCTCAGTGGTTGTAGTTGTGGGCTCTTCTGTGGTTGTTGTTGTGGGCTCTTCTGTGGTTGTTGTTGTGGGTTCCTCAGTGGTTGTAGTTGTGGGTTCCTCTGTGGTAGTTGTTGTGGGCTCCTCAGTGGTTGTAGTTGTGGGCTCCTCTGTGGTTGTGGTAGAGGGTTCCTCAGTGGTTGTAGTTGTGGGCTCTTCTGTGGTTGTTGTTGTGGGTTCCTCAGTGGTTGTAGTTGTGGGTTCCTCTGTGGTTGTAGTTGTGGGTTCCTCTGTCGTTGTTGTAGAGGGTTCCTCAGTGGTTGTAGTTGTGGGTTCCTCTGTGGTTGTTGTTGTGGGCTCCTCAGTGGTTGTAGTTGTGGGCTCCTCTGTGGTTGTAGTTGTAGGCTCCTCTGTGGTTGTGGTAGAGGGTTCCTCAGTGGTTGTAGTTGTGGGTTCCTCTGTGGTTGTTGTTGTGGGCTCCTCAGTGGTAGTTGTTGTAGGCTTCTCTGTTGTTGTAGTTGTGGGCCCCTCTGTGGTAGTTGTTGTGGTTTCCTCAGTGGTTGTAGTTGTGGGCTCTTCTGTGGTTGTTGTTGTGGGTTCCTCAGTGGTTGTAGTTGTGGGCGCCTCTGTGGTAGTTGTTGTGGGCTCCTCAGTGGTTGTAGTTGTGGGCTCCTCTGTGGTTGTGGTAGAGGGTTCCTCAGTGGTTGTAGTTGTGGGCTCTTCTGTGGTTGTTGTTGTGGGTTCCTCAGTGGTTGTAGTTGTGGGTTCCTCTGTGGTTGTAGTTGTGGGTTCCTCTGTCGTTGTTGTAGAGGGTTCCTCAGTGGTTGTAGTTGTGGGCTCTTCTGTGGTTGTTGTTGTGGGTTCCTCAGTGGTTGTAGTTGTGGGTGCCTCTGTGGTAGTTGTTTTGGGTTCCTCAGTGGTTGTAATTGTGGGCTCCTCAGTGGTTGTAGTTGTGGGCTCTTCTGTGGTTGTTGTTGTGGGTTCCTCAGTGGTTGTAGTTTTGGGTGCCTCAGTGGTTGTAGTTGTGGGCTCTTCTGTGGTTGTTGTTGTGGGTTCCTCAGTGGTTGTAGTTGTGGGCGCCTCTGTGGTTGTAGTTGTGGGTTCCTCTGTCGTTGTTGTAGAGGGTTCCTCAGTGGTTGTAGTTGTGGGCTCTTCTGTGGTTGTTGTTGTGGGTTCCTCAGTGGTTGTAGTTGTGGGCGCCTCTGTGGTAGTTGTTGTGGGTTCCTCTGTCGTTGTTGTAGAGGGTTCCTCAGTGGTTGTAGTTGTGGGCGCCTCTGTGGTAGTTGTTGTGGGCTCCTCAGTGGTTGTAGTTGTGGGTTCTTCTGTGGTTGTTGTTGTGGGCTCCTCAGTGGTTGTAGTTGTGGGTTCCTCTGTGGTTGTTGTTGTGGGCTCCTCAGTGGTTGTAGTTGTGGGCTCCTCTGTGGTTGTAGTTGTAGGCTCCTCTGTGGTTGTGGTAGAGGGTTCCTCAGTGGTTGTAGTTGTGGGTTCCTCTGTGGTTGTTGTTGTGGGCTCCTCAGTGGTAGTTGTTGTAGGCTTCTCTGTTGTTGTAGTTGTGGGCCCCTCTGTGGTAGTTGTTGTGGTTTCCTCAGTGGTTGTAGTTGTGGGCTCTTCTGTGGTTGTTGTTGTGGGTTCCTCAGTGGTTGTAGTTGTGGGCGCCTCTGTGGTAGTTGTTGTGGGTTCCTCTGTCGTTGTTGTTGTGGGTTCCTCAGTGGTAGTTGTTGTAGAGGGTTCCTCAGTGGTTGTGGTAGTGGGTTCCTCTGTGGTTGTTGTTGTGGGTTCCTCTGTCGTTGTTGTAGAGGGTTCCTCAGTGGTTGTAGTTCTGGGTGCCTCTGTGGTAGTTGTTGTGGGCTCCTCAGTGGTTGTTGTTGTGGGTTCCTCTGTGGTTGTTGTTGTGGGCTCCTCAGTAGTTGTAGTTGTGGGCTCCTCTGTGGTTGTAGTTGTGGGCTCCTCTGTGGTTGTGGTAGAGGGTTCCTCAGTGGTTGTAGTTGTGGGCTCCTCAGTGGTAGTTGTTGTAGGCTCCTCTGTGGTAGTTGTTGTGGGCTCCTCAGTGGTAGTTGTTGTGGGCTCTTCTGTGGTTGTAGTTATAGGATCTGTTACTGTGGTAGACCCCACAGTTGTGAATGGTTCTTCCGTTGTAGTTGTTGCTGGGGCTGGAGTCGTTGTTACGCTACATTGCACCATGAAGGGCCAACTGCAGAACTGGAAAGTGAAAAAAAACATTGATTTTTGTTTTTCTACATGATAATGTAGCGTCTTATGTTTCGCCAAAAGAAAGAATTATTTGCTTCACATCGAGTGAGTTGCAGTGAAAAGCAAGCCTATTTATACTAATATTAAAAAGAAGTAAGGATTAATTTATATTTTTGGATGTTTCTAACGAAAAAACTTCTCAACTATTTTCATTTTTTTTTTCATTTGTGCTTTAAATGTCAGGAACAATGAAGCACTAATGAAAAAAATATTTGTATTATTATTAAACTATCTGTT
This sequence comes from Diarsia dahlii, assembly GCA_949775195.1. Lineage (NCBI taxonomy): Eukaryota > Metazoa > Arthropoda > Insecta > Lepidoptera > Noctuidae > Diarsia > Diarsia dahlii. The sequence continues at coordinate 11,182,278 of OX459218.1, read as the reverse complement.
GAAAGTTTAAAAAAAAATGTCCACCCTTGCGAGAAACGGTTTTGTGGTAGACAGACGCTAGCACATCTGGCTACCCGCCCAACCCTGGTTAACTTTCCTGATCAACCTTGAACCTAATCATTAACATCATCATTTGCCTATAATGTTCCCACTGCAGGGACTTAGGCCTCCTCTTTAGGCTAGGGATGGACTATAATCCACTACGCGTGTCCGGTGCGGGTTGGTGAACCTAATGCTTGCGAAAAAGTAGAAAATCCACAAATAAATTTCATATTTTGTAGTAGTGTTTTTTCCTGGCATCTGTACTTTTAAGTTAGCCATAAACATTGCAGACAATGTCGTTAAGAAAACTAAACTTTTTATTAATATTTAATTAGTCTAAAACCAGCAAAAATACATTAAAACGCGTCCGGATTTGAACCCATAACAGTGTACAAAAGACGAAGTCTTAACCATATAGTCCGTACCATTATCTATAAAAATCGCATTAAAAGTTGTTTTATTTTGTCTTTAGTAGGTATGTTTTTTTTATGGCGTCAACAGAAATACATTTATTATTTTGTTAAAATTTTAAATGTCTATGGGGTTCTTGAGATACAGCCTGGTGACAGACAGGCGGACGGACGGACGGACGAATAAGAAAATTCGAATTTTGCGGGCTACCTTGGAGCATCAACCTTAAAGAAAGCTAAATAAACAATTTTAATTCTTACCTGTAATTGAAAATCGAACCAAGTTCCTGGAGGACAATTCATTTCCACTTTGTTTCCATTAGAACAACTGTAGAATTTCCCACAATCACTCTCATGGGGCAACAACAAGTGATTGTTGAAATCTTCTGGACAACCATTAGGCAGGAAACCTGGGGTTACCGTTGTTGTAATGGTTGCTTCAGTTGTTTTTGTGGTTGGGTCTTCAGTTGTTGAAGTTGTTGAGGGCTCCGGTGTTGTGGTTGTTGATGTTGTTGGGGGCTCCGGTGTTGTGGTTGTTGATGTTGTTGTAGGCTCTTCAGTTGTTGTTGTTGTTGTGGCCTCTGTGGTCGTGGTTGTTGTTGTAGGCTCCTCAGTTGTTGTAGTTGTTGTGGCCTCTGTGGTTGTTGTTGTAGGCTCTTCAGTTGTTGTTGTCGTTGGTGCCTGTGTTGATGATGTTGTTGGTGACGGTGATGTGGCTCCTGGGTAGCAAGTTACCATGAAAGGCCAGTTGCAAGTCTGTAAGTAAATAAATATGATTTAATAAATATTAGATTAGACACTGAACAATGATGGGATAAAAAAAATTGTTTGAACTGTTTTAAAACCGTATTTTAATCAAGTATTTTGAATATTTAAAGCTATAGGGATGATTGTACTGCTAATTATATGACCCATGACACTAATATTTGGGAGTCTATATTATCACAAAGTAGGTCATATCTCAAAGTTGTAATAATCATCATCATCATTTCAGTCAAAAGACGTCCACTGCTGGACATAGGCCTCCCCCAAACCCCTGCAACCTTCATCAGGTCATCGGTCCACCTAGTGGGAGGCCTTCCAACGCAACGTCGTCCGGTTCGCGGTCGCCCCTCCAGAAGTTTTCGGCCCCATCGGCCATTCGTCGAAGCTATGTGCCTGCCCTTTGCCACTAGTCTGGCGATTCTACTTTATTATAGGTATTTTTTTATAGTTACCTGCAAGTCATAGTCGAATAACGTCCCAGGCCCGCATGGCCTTTCAATCGCAACACCATTGCTACATTGATAATACTTAGAGCAATCGGTTGGATGCGGCATCAAGTAATGCACGCTGAAATCCGCCGGACAACCATTGGGCAGGGTTACTGGTGGTCCCGCCGTTGTTGTTGTTGTTGTAGTTGTTAGTGGCGTGGTTGTTGTTGGCAGCGGTATTGTTGGTTCTTGCGGTGATGGTGTAGTGCATTGTACTGCAAATGGCCAGTTGCATACCTGGGGAAGGAAATTAGATGTATCAGTATCAGACTATAATACTCACTGCTGGGACCCAGGCCTCCTCTCTAAGAAGGAGTGGGCTGTAATCCAAATGAGGTTTTTTGCTGCTGTAAGTCCTCCATATATTTCATAATATTATTTATGTTCTTTCTCCGAAATTAGTTTACTGTTATGTTATGTATTTATTATTTTATGTTTACATTGTTTATTGTCATATACTTTTGTTTATTACTGATTGTGTCTTTAGTAATTCTTAAATTTAACTGACACCTTGCTATTGTATCGAGTCTGGTTCTTCTAACCAACCTAACAGACAGATGTGTGCTGGGGAGTTTGTTCCGCCACTTCTTCTTTCCAGCTAAACACTAGGAAGTGTCGATGGGTGGGCGTTTTTGGGGGACTGTCTTATAAAAATGTAAATATAGTGAAACCTGGTTAAATGTGTCTCAGATATCCAAATCTGTGTCATGGGACCCCAGTATGAGTTCCAGTTATAGAGGTTTCTCACTTATCCAAGTCCCAGTTAACCAAGTTTCACTGTAGTACAGTAAAGTAAATTTTGACCTTCGAAAAGTGCTGATTTTCAGCCTAGTTTGAATAAATGAATTTTGTTTTTTTTTTTTGAATATTTATTTATCATTTTTTCATACGTTTTCGCGATAGGTAAATAAAATAGTTTAATAATGGAAAAAATCCGGCTTATAAGAACGTGCCGCGCAAACAATTCTTGTTTCCGTTATGATTAAGATCAATACCTATAGTACACCCATATTTCGCCAGTTAAGTTTAAGTCCCATGTAATAGAGGGAGAGCCTATTGCCAGCTATCGGGCACTATCTGAGATTTTCATGATAGAAAATCCCAATTTATAGCACTTTGCCGGACCTGATTATCAAACCCCGGAGGCCTCGTACGCAGCAGTCGTGCTTGTGACCACTAGACCTACGAGGCTACTATTATATCCTGCTCGCAAGAGACATTTTACAGTTTTTATCCGCTCTCAAAGAAAAAAGCTGTCTGCTAATGTACGGTCGACCAAGCTATAAAGTACACAGTCAGATAACTTGCATTTCCTTTTGAGGCCTAAGTGCCGGGGCACACGATGCGTTGCGGCGCCGCACCGCAAAAATTCCGACGAATCGCCTTCAATTTCACTGGTCGTGTGCCCGCCGATTGGTCGAAATCAATGCGGTGCGGCGCCGCAACGCATCGTGTGCCCCGGCACCAACGCAGACCTGCGGAGGCGCGGCGAAGATTTTGAGAATAAATCAATTTAAAATAAACCTTAAAAGGCGCGGCGAAGTGCGGTTCTTGTCTGCTCTCGTGGCAGCTTGACGGCTCACCGCGCGCGTCTTGCTTTGCATGCCGTTTTCAACCGCGTGTCATAGGAGTTAAGGTTTATTTTAAATTTATTTATTCTCAGTATATTCGCCGCACCTCCGCCGGTGTGCGTTGGGCCTGAGATAACTCAGACACATTTAGAGACTGATTTCAAACGTAACGTCTGACGAAAACGTTACAACGTTCGACATCAGTCTCATAATGCCAAACGCTTTGTAAAACAAAATTGCACAATAAATTTTGTCAGTGTACTAAAATTATAGAGATTTCTGCTTGTATTCAAAAAGCTTGTTCGACTTTATATAGGACTAGTGAATGGTTGCATAATTAGTGCTATCTAATAAAAAAACCGGCATCAAAATCCGTTGCGAAGTTATAAAGATCTGAGCATACATAGGGACAGACAGCGGGAAGTGACTTTGTTTTATACTATGTAGTATGATGCAAATAGTGTACTTACTTGTAAATTAGCATCAAACAGCGTGCCAGGCGCACAGCTCATCTCAATCTTATTGCCATTACTGCAGCTGTAGTACTTCGAGCAGTCCTCATGCGGCAGCAGGAGGTGGACCGCTCCATTGACAGGGCAGCCATTTGGCAGGAACTGGGCTGAGGATGCAGCTATCAACGTCAGGAAGATGATAGCTTTGTACATATCTGTGGGGGAAATGAATGTGAGTGTTAGTTGCATGTAGTTATTTATTTATCGTTTATTTCACAATAAATAAAGGTGTTTTCAAATACTTTATAGAGGGTGTAAAAGTACCCTTAACGTAGCCGAAAGGCACTTGTTCTCTCGTCACTGCGATATTTTTTTGTTCTAGACCATACGTGGGAACCCCCTAGTTACCGAAATATTATTAGGGGTCAAAATTCAAAAAAAATCACAGCTGTTTTTTAAACAAGTTTTTCAGGTTATAACTTTACTTTAATTACCTCAGTAACCCGTTTACTATTCAAAGCATCCACTAGCACAATTCTTTCTTTTCTTCTTTCTTTTCTTTTTTAATAAACGTTGCCCCACACTAGGAATTTCTCCTGTATCGTGGGTGCGTTCACAAACATTTAACTCACATACACAAATACCTAGACCCGGAACAACTATCTGTTGGTCATACAAATATTTGTTCCGTGCGGGGATCGAACCCGCGACACGCAGCGCAGCAATCCATTGCTTGAGCCACTGCTACATTGGCTACATTTTACCGTAAAATGTGATTTTTGACCCCAAAAAAAGTCGTTTTTCAGCAATAATTTTTGCACTACCCTTGGGAACTACCCTTTTCCTAGTTCGATGTAAATAATGTTTGGTTGACGACTTCATGAAGTTTAGTTTGTTTACGCCCTGTATGTATTGAGTTGGCTTTTCATTTAAGACTTTTCCCCACACTAAGTACTTTTTGTATTGTAGGAGCGCGTACAAACACTTAAAACAAAATCAAGAAGAACCAGGAAAGCTACCTGTACATACAAATATTTGATCCGTGTAGGAATCCAACCCGCGACACGCAACGCTCAGCTACTGTATCAACTGTGGCGAAGCGACAGGAGAGAGATCATCGCAACCCAACTTCCAAATTCCGGGTTACTAGTGGGTTTCTAATGGAAAAACTACATCGAACTGGACCGTCTAGACCAGGGATGGCGAATGAATGGCACGCGTGCGATTGATGGCATGTTGCAGAATATTTTAGGCACGCCACCGAATTTTTAACCATGTTTTTAACTATGCCTACGAGTCATTGTTTTCAGAGATAATAAACATAAGTTTCGATTAGAAACCGTTTTTTAAAGGAGTCCAGTCCAAGATGCAATCTTACTTTAATTTGAATTACACGTAGAATTGAAACATTTATCACGACATAGGTAGGTCAAGTTTTATCTTTTTGGTAGCAAAGAACGAGCTTTTAGTTGTAAATATTTAGTTTAATTATCTACCTATAAAGACTAAGCAATATTATTTGACGGCACGTGTAAGGTCTCAATAAACATTTCTTTAGAAAAATGGCATGTTGATCTATAAAATCTATTTAAATGAGTATTCATCGGGACTTATTACTTTAACACAGAAATTGCACTAACTTAGTCTTAAGATAATTTGTTACTAACAAAAATATGGATAATATGAGTCTGAAATAAACACATTTTATTTTTTATTTTTTTATAAAGGTTCGCCATCCCTGGTCTAGACTTTATGTTCAGCAGTAGTGCCACCACTAGATCAACAAATTGACGACAAGGTTGGCGCTGTGGCGGAGCGATCCGACTGCTACACTGTGTGTCGCGGGTTCGATCCCAACACGGAACGAATATTTGTATGGCCTACAGATAGTTGTTTCGTATCTGGGTATTTGTGCATGTCTTGTGCAGTTTAAATGTTTGTAAACGTACCCACGACTTGACGACACAGGAGAAATTCCTATTGTGGGGCAACGTTTTAAAAATAAAATCAGTGCTAATAAAACTGCCCTTATTTTTAGCGTTCCGTAGGTACCCAAAGGGTAAACACGGAACCCTATTACTAATTAAGTTTTTGTTTTGGCATTCAACGAATTACGCAATTAGAGTGCTAATTATTGAACTTGGGCACTCAATTAGTCATTCATTAAATAAAATATTAGATTCTTAGATAGCCGAAATTCTTTTTTTTATCAATATCAAAATCAAAAAGTCACGGTTAAATTGCATTGATTACATAAACGTGTTATCATTAGTTTAGATGTTATCAGTTTTATTATTTACTTTTACAACGCATTATGTATTTCTAATTTCATTCAATAAAAGTATAAATGAATGATATACAGAACACCATAATAGGGGATCGGACTGGGTCAAAATAATCTAATTCTGTTTAGTCCGTAAGTTAGATTATCGAAAAATATTGAATACGTGTTTTTTATTTTATCAAATCAATAAAAAATGACGAAGATAAAACGCGTCGAAGATCTTGGAGTGGGGCTTGAAACGTCACTTGTGTCGTCAAAATGTACTATCATATGACGTCACACGAGTTTTCGAAGCACTGTATCGTCTTCATTTTAAGTTTACGTGAAAAAAGAAAAAATACGTGTCCAATAATTTTTGGAAATCTACCTGACGGACTAATTAGTTTTTTTTTGTCCGATCCCCTATTCTTGAGGTAACCCAACTATATTGGGGTCGGCTTCCAGTCTAACTGGATGCAGCTGAATACCAGTATTTTACATGGAGCGACTGCCTATGTGACCTCCATGACCCAGTTAATACTGGGTAATACGATACCCTTTGGAAAGACTAGTTGTCAACGACTGCCAAAGATATATGACAGCCGGAACCAACAGCTTATCGTGCTTCCCGAGGCACGGAGGGAACTCGCCATGTAACGCGTGGTCACCAATCCACAGACCAACCTAGGCAAGCGCGGCTTAACCTAAAGGTCGACCCAAATGGCAGTTATTATTAAACCACGAGCTCTCGAATGGTGTACTTGAAGTATTTTATTAAAATTTGTACTTAGTATACTTCGCCAGCTATGTAAAAAGGACTTTAAGATTGTGATAGGAGAAAGCCTATTTGCATTAATTTACATTATGCCTTCCAGAAACCGGGCTAAATCACCATTTTTACAATAAAAATCTTTTTAAAAGGAATCTACTTAAATCTAAGTACCTAGTAGTAGTTTTCTACGCGGTTCGATATAACTGCCATCACTAATTCGGATCCTTAAGAATTTTAATGTGTCAATCTACCAGCGACAAACATCTATCTATATAAATAAAAAGAGAAGTCCTGTCCTGACTGACTGACTGACTCATCAACGCCCAGCCCAAACCCTTGGACCTAGAAAGCTGAAATTTTGCACAGAGGTTCCCTGTACAATGTAGACAAGGAATAAGGAAAGATTTTTCGAAATTCAACCCCTAAGGGAGTTAAATAGGAAATGAAAGTTTGTATGGAAAATCGTCATTTTCACGCGGGCGAAGCCGCTGGCAAAAGTTAGTATAAAATAATTTTATTAACATCATCATGAACATCTTCCTACCCCTGTCCCATTCTATTTGGGGTCGGCGTAACACGTTTCCAATAATATTGACATACGCTACCGAAATCTTATGTATAATATCAGTATACTTAATGAGACAAGCCCGCCATACTATTCCCAAACCACTGTAACTCCTGTTAGCCAGAATCAACAGTGGCGACCACAAGAAAAGCGCTGAGACAATGAAGCTCGACGAAGTTCCAGAGAAACAATTTAACTGTCTTGGATCCCGCAACGAAATTAATCAGAAAAGAATAGCGGAGGAGTAGGAAAAACATCATTTGTTTTCCTTCACCGTTTTGAGAGCAGTGGTGATGAAATAAATTACACAAAGTAATGCGCGTACCTGGGTTCGAACCCACTATTTACTATACGTAAGTACTTATGGGCCACCATAAGGTCTTACACCATAGGGTGTAATTATATGGGTTGAGTCTAATTTTTGCCCGGTTTATGAAAATTCAATTTTCATAAACCGGGCAAAAATTCAAACTCCGTGGCTGCTACTGAGAAATTCCCGAAAGTAAATCCCAATAACATTTTCCGCGACCAGGGAATCGAACCCACAACCTAATCTTTTTAATAGGTACATACACAATATTACACTGAAAATCCTTCAACCAATGCTCTTCATGAAGCCACATTTGGCATTTATAAAAAAAAAAAGTGAAAACTTAACACAGACTATACACTTTTTTGAATTTGCCCGAACCTATTGCCTTTCTTAACAAATAATACTAAAAAAAACTTTAAACGTCCAAATTAACTTGTAGGTAAGTTTAAAATAATTCAAAGTAATACCTAATTATAGTGAAGTGTAACTTATGTTGTGTTTGTTGACTGCAATATTATTATTAAATTAAATATTAAAAAGTTATTAAATTTTATTATTGTTATTTTTTTTTTAATATAGGTAGTAATCAAGGCAGTATTTTAAGAGCTGTATCTTATTTAAGTCCGTAAACAAAATTTCAAAACAAATTGTAGCTCGCTTCATCAAACAGCAAAACACCGTTAGTCTAAACTCCAAAATACCGTAAAAAAAAAACAAAAACACTATCACACACTCACCTTAAAAAAAAAAAAAAAATCACAGATCACAATTATTTATTAATAATAATCCCGAATAAATACATCACTTTTGCCCTTTAGGCTAAACACTTGATAAAAAAAAACTTTTTCCAAAGTCTCTCACTGTTTAATTTGATGTTTATTTACTCGTATATGTAAAGTAATTAAAATTTTCGAAGGCCGGTATCGCTAAATATATCTGGCTACCAATGTACTATCATTTGATCGGACTGCGTCACCGGAAAACATGTAGTATCTTTTATTTTACATGAACACAATTAAAATTACTTAAGGCTGATTAGGCATTTATTTTTTGGTTCCTGTATTGCGTGAAAGCATGGCTTACCATGTTTTTAGTGAAAGAAAAGCAGGCCTTGGTAAACTTGACACCGAATGTCAAGTTTACGCCTTTACGCTTTCCAAGGAACCAAAAAATATAGTCTACTAATACGACACTAGCTTGTGCCAGCGGCTTCGCCCGCGTGGAGTACGATAATTGTCCCACGTGATAATACTACCGGGATAAGAAGTATCCTATGTGTTTATCCAGGTTATAAACTGATCTGTGTTCTAAATTTCATCCACATCCGTTCAGTAGTTTTTGCGTGAAAGAGTAACAAACATCCATCCATCCATCCATACATTCTGACAAACGTTCGCATTTGAACTTAAAATTTTTCGGATTACTTTTACGAACTTTTATATGAAGAACAATTTAATTGTGTCATCATTACGAAAATCAAAAGGGCAGGAAAATAATGAATTCCCTAAAGAAATACTTAAATTTTCGTTTTGCGTTTTTTTTACTAATGCTCCGCTCTTATTGGTCGTAGTGATTTTATACAGGGTGGTGCGATGATACGACAATAAATGAAACCCCTGTTAGTTCTAGTTCATAGGAACATTTTAAACTATCAAATAAATCCTAACACGCTCAACTAAACGAACAAACTCTTCAGCTTTAAAATATTAGTAAGTAAGATAATGAGACACCAAAAAATAATAAATAAAACAGTTTTCCACCCGTTTCCTTTGATCGCACGGATCGATAAACATCCGTAACGACTTGTCTGTTCTGGAAATTCTGGAAAAGGGCATCTTTAACATTTTACTATTTAGCGGCTTTTTCCGCGTAAAGTCATCAATTTCTAAAATAATAAAAGTATCGATCGATCGAGAATCGAAGTAGTTTTTATGTTTTTCTATATCTACTTTTTTGTATAATTTTGGTTCATTGTTCATTAATTTGTCCTGTGGGAGACTAACAAATATTTTTTCTTTCTATCTTTAATAATTATTTTTTTCATCTTATCCTTTATTTTTGTCTAAAGCCGCCTTTTCACTATGGGATGTAATATTCCTTCAAATGACCTCTAAATATCGCTCAGTCGGTCGAAAACAACATTTTATAGTTAGGGATGTAATATACATTATAGCACAGTGTGAACGGTCACGTACAAAATGTATGCGAGCGATATTTAGAGGTCATTTGAAGGAATATTACATCCCATAGTGAAAAAGCGGCTTTGTACCAGATACCCCAAAATTCGTAGAAAATTACGCTAACACCGTCATTTGTCGATGACGAACTAAACGCTTACGTTAAAGCCATCATCAATCAATAATTTCCGCCAATCACAGACTTCCGGATGATGATTGGTCTGTTTCAAATTTAATGATGAACCTGATTGGTTGTCTACTTTTAAGCCTAATTAGCGGTAGTCGTCCTCCTTCCAATTGATTGTTTAATTTGAAATACCTTTTGTCAAAGCTTATTAATAAAATAGGTTGTTCTGACTTTCTTGCCCATTCTTGTCCACAAAGATCTACGCTTCAGAACGGGCAACTATAGAACTTTCACAAGTTATTTGTGACTGTGGCTGATAGCTTCGCTTTCTTTGTTTTTCTGAATTTCAAGAGTACCTAATTGAAATAAATGCTTTAAGTTAAAGTTTGACTATCAACGCACACGAATTGGGATAAAATTTTGCATACAGAAAGCTGATATGACGTAGACACTCCGCTTAGAAAGATTTTTTTTTAAATTAGCCTATTCTGTCTCGCTGCTGGGCAAAAGTCTCCCATTCGTTAATTTGGAGTTTAGACAGACTTGACTTACTTGACTTAGTTAGACAGAAACGACTCGAAATGATTACGCCAGCTTTTTTTGGGTTTGCCTAGGTGACTTAGCCAAAGAAATAGGGGTTGAAAGTAGCTATGAAAATTCGCTAAATAACACAAAACCTCTAAGTAAACTATCAATATCCTATTAAAATTCGTGTAAGTTGGGTATATCTTTAGATAATAACAAATGATTTCCCTGAAAAATTTACCTAACGGAACCAAAATTATCTATGACGTAGATCTCTAATATTTTATCAGATTTCGATTATTTCTAATAGATCTAATTATTGATTGAAACACGCATAAATTATAAAAATAACAAACAAATATAACTACACAAAAATCTGTCTGTCTGTTTTGTGCGATTTTTCTCCAAAACTACTCAACCGATTTTGATTAAATTCAGTAGCTTAAACAAATAGATTACTTAGTTACAAATATTTTTCCTCAAATCTATTTGAAATATAGCGTTCGACGTTATATTGATAGCCTAATCCTATAAGAAAAAGATTGTAAAATGCTGATAATTAATTGTAATTTTAATTGTAGACTGAAAGATGGATTTGTAAGGTATTAAGAAAATTTAATGTTTTATTGACAGATAAAGTTGAATTTAAATAATGGTCTGAAATAAGCCTAAGGGGATTCCCAGCCGCCCGTCGGGGCCGCGGATTTTTGTACTAGATGACGTGTCCTCGGCGCAAGGGCAAAGATGGAACATGGGTTTGGTTTTTAGTCAGTAGAAGTCTGACACTCCCCTTCGCTCTGCCCAAGAGCGGGGGGGTTATTCGATGATTTTCCACCCAGCAAAAAAAAAAAAAAAAAATGTGGATTCCCAGCCCAGAGCCCAGAGCGGGAGGAGTCATTTGATGATTTTCCACCCTCCAAAAAGAAAAGCATCTTTACTTATATGTATTAGTATGTACCATTTATGTAGGTATACTAATTTATGTTCATCATTTCAGCCGAAAGACGTCCACTGCTGGACATAGGCCTCCCCTAAGTGTAATTTTTGCTTAGGGGGGGTTTGCCATAATCGCCACGCTTGGCAGGCGGGTTGGCGATCGCAGTACGGTCGATACAAAAAGCACAGAGAACGCTGCTGCCCATTCTCTGGTACATCCCTTAGTCGCCTCTTACGACACCCACGGGAAGATATGGGATGGTGCTATTCTTTGCGTCCGACACCATACGGAACATTAATTATTAATTTATTAATTTATGTTAACAAAATAGAATTATCTTAATTTATTTGTTTCTTTACTCTACCACAATGCTGTCCTATTTGACCCTAAGGTTGACTGGTAGAGAATGCCTTGTGGCATTAAGTCCGCCTATGTACCACGTTTGTGCATGAAGTTTAAATAAATAAATAAAAGGGGAATCCCCTTCTCCCAATTCCAACTATTCTGCAGCCTTCTTCTGGTGAGTAACTCTCATCATCTGCCTAGCCTTTTCCCAACTATGTGGTCAACTTCTAATCTGACTGGATGCACCTGAATACCAGTATTTTACATGGAGCGACTGCCTATCTGACCTCCACAACCAAGTTAGTAATGGGTAATAGAATACCCTGTGGTAAGATTGACTGTCAGACTTTCCCGCCACTGTCTACCTTTAACTACTGTCGAAGATCTATGAATGACAGCATGGGAGCACATGGTTTCCAAGGTATGAAGGAATCTTTGTATGTAAATGGATGATCACCATAGATCGGAATAGGTAGAGACGCTGTTTTCTTGCCTAGGTTAGAAAAATATGGATACTTCCCGAGTTTGGTTTTTAAGTAGTAAAATCATAAAAAAAAATTACTTATACCATTTTTATACATAATATTGACAAAAATAATTAAACTCAATAAAATCCCGTAGTACAGTGCGATCAAATTATCTTGGCAGGTCTGAACATTTTTTTTTTTTTTTTTTTTTTTGAATTTTTATTGTTATTTTTAATGAATATTTTGTTAAATTATTATAATTCTTATTAAGTAATTAATACTAATAATGTTGGGACCAATGTGAGTGTGGTATTTGTGTCTTTCTCAGCCTCATGTTGACTAATAAATGTATGCTTTATTGTTAAAACCAATGTTCGACACAAATGTAATTTGCTGAAGAATAAATAAATATATATATAGGCTCTGCGAACTTTTACGCATGTAAACTTGTGAAGAAAACTGTTATTGCCAGATAAACCAATACTTAAACGATCAGAAAATATCTAATTTAAACAGTGAGAAATACAAATAAAATAAATATCTTAACACTTATACACATTAGTTGTAACAAAATGACCTGCACGAAGTTCGGACCTGCCAAGATAATTTGATCGCACTGTAGGTACCTATCAGTCAGATTTTTTTGCGGTCAATGAACCTAAATAGCTCTACCTATTCCGATCTGTGGTTATCACCCATCCACTGACCAACCTGGGGATGCGCGGCTTAAGATCACGTCATGAAGGCGGTAACATGAAGCCGGTCCCGTTATAGTTAGAAAATGGTTAGGGAGATGATGACGGTAATATTATATTTTCATACTAGCTTCTGCCAGCGTCTTCGACCGCGTGAAAAAAACCGACTTTCCAAACAAACTTTAATCCCCCTATTTAACTCCCATAAGGAGAATTCCCTTGAATTTCGAAAAATCCTTCCTTATTCCTTGTCTATATTATAAAGGGAACCTCTGTGCAAAATTTCAGCTTTCTAGGTCTAAGGGTTTGGGCTGGGCGTTGATGAGTCAGTTGGTCAGTCAGGACTTCTCTTTTTATATATATAGATTTTTTAGTTTGGGTTTTATCATCTCCACCTTCTAATAAGAAATTATTATGGAAAATCATGCGTCATTCAAAAGTATTGCTACACAATTTTAATTGATTGCATAAAAAAAAACATGTCGCAACGTGAATTTTCGTCTGAAAAGTGCTAATCATCGTGACAACTTTGATGAAAATTTAAACTCAGTTTTCTGCTGCACTTAAAGATATTATTCATAGGTGTGCTTACACAAGCAAAACGACATATATTTAACGGCATCGACATAAGCTAGGTATGCTAAATACCTGGCTTATAAAACTAGCGGTAGTGAATAAATTAGGCCCAATTAAATTAACTATAAAACATAGTTTTAGGTTTTAGGGCCTGTTTCACCGCCTACGATTAAGTTCCCGTTAACTTACTTGGCAGATAATCTCATACCGACGGCACGGTTAGCGCAGTGGCTCAAGCAATGGACTGCTGCGCTGCGTGTCGCGGGTTCGATCCCCGCACGGATCAAATATTTGTATACAGGTAGTTGTTCCGGGTCTGGGTATTTGTGTATGTGAGTTTAAATGTTTGTAAACGCACCCACGATACAGGAGAAATTCCTAGAGAGGGGCAACGTTTTAAAAAAAAAAAAAACATTCTGTTTAATTTTTAATTTATGCTATAAATAGTGGCTATGTGGGCAACATAGCCCTGATAATCAAATTGACAGCTGTCATTTTAAACAAGCTAAGTAGGTACCTACAATAAATTAACTTGCCGTTGTTGCCCAATCGCTATGGCAACCCACAGCACAAATGACTGATAGTTCAGATGTTCAGTACCTATTAGTCACTCTATGTAAACGCTGAGTTGTCGACTGTTGCAGTTTTCATAGTGTTACTAGAGTTTCCTACAATTAAAATGCAGGTAAGTAAGGATAACGGGTCATGTCAGCCGCATGCACGAGGAGGCAAAAGTCTCCACACGATGGTTGCCCGAAGACGGACGGCGCCGCCGAGGCCAGCCTCGAAAGAGGTGGCGAGACAATCTGATCTGGACTTGTACCGCGAGGGTTGCTTCGAGGAGGCACAGGAAAAGAGCTCTTGGATGATATTGGGAAAGCCCTTTGCTCAGCAGTGGGGCAGTACAGGCTAATCTATACTAAAATTATGTACTGTTTTAAGCTTTCACGGTTCATAACTATATTTAAAATGTCACTTACGGGTTATCTTCCGTGATTTTTATTTGTTTTGTTAACCCGCGATCATGGCGCTTGCAACAGTAAAACAAATAAAAATCACAGAAGATATCCCGTAAGTGACATTTTAAATAAAATTATGTAGCGATAAAGTTTGTGAGGTTGTAGGGCGTCTCTGGATCTACTAAACCAATTTTGAAAGTTCTCTCAGTAAGGGAAGCTTTATTATCCCCGAGTGTCAAAGGCTATTTTTAAAACGTTCCCGTGGGAAAATTTCCGACCAAAACACGTGTAAAACTACAAGGAAAAGCTAGTAATAAAAATAGAATGCTCACCTAGTTTGATTAACGCCAGCAGCGCCCTTCTGGGGACGCAGAGAACGGAGTGGTTGTCTCGATCCCTGCTCTATAAGTAGTCTTTCTTCCTGTAATTAGAAATAACAAATTATAACGCAACCATCTTCTAGAGCCGGGGGGTCCTAGTGCCCACAGCCTTTTTAATTAAGGAAATTTCTAAAAGCCTTGTTAGCGCTTCTTCTGACCCAAGGGCTGGCTTTTCCTTTGGCCAGAGGCTAAGTGTTGCCATACAACGCGGCAACGCTGCCAGTCTCTTGGGCACTTTACCTGCTGAAAGCGTTGAGGAGGAGTTTTTCGAAGGCCTTTTAATAGTTAGTTTGTTTTTAGGTTAGTTTAGTTTATATATTTAGTATAGTCTTACTTTAATGATTAATAGGTATACAATAAAAAAACCATAATTAATTAGATCTAGCAAAACAAGTTTGTGGTTTGCGAGATGTAGTAAATCCCGAATTTGCTGACTACGGCGAAACATATAAGGCGGGTTATACCGACTTATACCAACCGTCATGCACTATACTAATAAGTCTTCTTCTTCTTATCGTGTGGGCAGTAAGATCTAACGACCCCACACACCCTAGTGTCAGAGTTTCTAAACCACCTCAAAGGCCTCTGAATGGTTTGACGACCGCCGTTTGGCGGCCGGGACCACCAGCTTATACGTGCTTTCCGAAGCACATAATCATCTTTTTATCAGACAATCAGGTGATTCAAGCCTGCAATGTCCTAACCAAACTGGAAACAACTTTACAAAGTATGCTTCCCGTCTGAATCGAACCCGCGACCACAGGGTCACAAGGCAAACGCCTAAACCACTCGACCTCGGAGTTATTAGTATAGTGCATGACGGTTTACATACCCTTGTGAATAAAAACTACTTAATATAATAAAGACAACAAAAAACAACTCTACCAGCAACATTTCTCTAGTTAAAAAATATTGAGGAAAATGACGTCAGGAAAGTTTTGAATATAAGTTGATGGCTTGTGGGAGTCATGCAGAAAACATCAAGCGCTCGTGACCATCCGACGTGATTTTTTACTGTGGGAGTCATGCAGAAAACATCAAGCGCTCGTGACCATCCGACGCGCGCCGCGGTCGGATCGCTACTGAGCACCGCTAGCCGACGCGGTCGTATTTATGTGTTTGCAGCAACGGTGTCCTCGGCGGAGCTGGCAGAATTGGACGTGCGCCCGCGCCGAGTGTCATCTATTTACTAAAGCTGCTCGCGGACCAGCGGTATTTATATCAAGCCAAGTCGATTCCTGATTGGCTCTCTGTAGCTTTGTGTTCGCTTTTAACCAATAGTATTTAAGTATGTTTTAAGTTATTTTGTATAAATATCGTGTGACAATAAACCATTTACCATTCACGTAACCATTGTTTTACTGAGCAGTCCCTACTGGCCCATATTGGTGACCCCGACGTGATTTTTTTTTTTTTTTTTTTTTTTTTTTTTTTGAGTAGAAGAATACTAAAGACACGATTAATGGACTGTGTGAAGGGTGATATGGCTAGAAAAGAAGAATATGGGAGGCCAAGACATGCTGCGTCGACCCTAAATAAATACTACTTCGGAATACTTCGGAGAGTGTGCGCAAGAGCTCCACGAGCTCATTCCAGCATCTCCCTTCTTCCATCGAGAGACTAGACGTACTGCAGGTTTTCACCCATACCTTGTCGATATTCCACACATTCGTACGAAGCGTTTTGCTAAATCTTTCATTATTCGTACAGCCAAGGAGTGGAACACCCTGCCTGCGTCGGTCTTCCCGAGTTCGTATAACCCCAATCTATTTAAGTCGCGAGTAAATAGGCTTCTTCCGGGTAAGCTCGATACATCGTCGATCTCATCTCTGCCCTTAGGACAAGATTGAGGTCAAGAGTAAGCCCATTTAATATTTAAAAAAAATTGAGAAATGGCAAGAGAATTATTATGACAATGATAATAAAAGAACTAGATACAGACGCCAATACATTTTAAGCTACTACAGTACGTCTTTCTTTTACATATTATCAACTTTATCGAGATTGACTTGTATCCCGTCGTGGCTGCGGATCCCGTCGGGCTGCGGGTTGTTCGAAAGAGAAACCGCGGCCTCGACACAAAGGGCTAAGAAGGAACCTGGATAGTTCTTAGTCACTAGAAGTCTGACACTCCCTACCGCTCTTCCCAGAGCCCACCACAACAAAAGGTTGACTAGTAGTAAAATTTTGACAGCTTCGGGTAGTTTGATGCTTCTGTACATCGTATCAATAGAAGACCATTTTATTTCAATCTATTAATAATCACGGAGCACAACATTAAAGTCTTGATAAAACACCAAACGCTTTGTCGCCCGCCTGTAGCAAAAACATTTCTTAGAAACTTAATTATCAGATATGGAGAACAATTTAGTATTTCTTAAGTAACTATAGGTGATAAAACAAAATTTTGTTCCTACAAAACGTTTTTAAATAATTCAATTGATAGCAGTGATTTTTTTCGGAAAATTATTTGATAATGACATTGTAGAAGATAAGTGGATTTTGTATAAATATTGCAGTTTCGAGGTTAAGGTCTAATTTAGGTGTTAGGTAAGCATTTGATACGGAAGAGGAAGTATAATAATTGTAGTTTCTTTAAAGGAGGACTTGGGTTGCGGAACTGTTCGAAAGAGTAGCCGCGGCCTTTGAACACAAAGAGGTAAGAAGGAACCCGGGTGGGTTTTAGTCAATAGAAGTCTGACACTCCTATCCCTTTTGTTCCGGCCAGACCGGGAGGGGGTCATGATTTCCCACCCACTAAAAAAGAAAAGAAAGGAGGTATTCCGGGGATGTGTTACCAACACAAATAAGAGATGTAGAACAACTCGACCTTTCGTCACGAAAGCCGCGAGCCGAGCGAGCGAAACGAGCAGTGCCGCGGTTCATCAAGTTAATTCCATCAAATGGGCGGGCTACACTGTATTAGTCTGGCATTTGGTCAGAACTGAACTAAACCTGATGTGAACCAATGACACGGTCTAGGGTGAAGGGCACTTTGCCTAAGAAACGGATTCATTCGAACTTTGTAAAGATCTAGATTATAATGATCGGGGAACGGAGAAGCCGGCAGTGAATTCCACAGACCGGCGGTTCGCGCAAAAAATGTGGAAGCAAAGCGCTTTGTTCTGGTCTATTTTCAACCATATAACGGTGATGCTCTGCCATATCTCTGCTCGTCCGATGATAGAATGGGCATGTGGGAATTAGATAGAGTAGTTCCAAAGTACACTCTCCGAAATGTAACCGATTAAAAACTGCAGATAGGCTGGAACTTTGGGGCGACGTTCAAGGCTTTGGAGCTTCTGCCGAGGCAGCGGGTTGTTCGAAAAAGATACCGCAGCCCCGGATCACAAAGGGCTATGAAGGTACATGGGTGGTTTTTAGTCAGCAGAAGTCTGACACTCCCTTCCGCTCCGTTTGGAGCAGGAGGAGTCATTTGATGATTTCCCACACGAAAAGCAAAAAAATAGCTTTGGAGCTTGGCTTTGACAAAAGATTCGTTATCAATGAGTCTCTTGGCACGTCGCTCAATAGCTTTTATCGCTTTGCAGCTAGTACTCCATACATGATCGAACTTTTCCCAACTATTTATATTTACCGGATAGACTGGAAGCTGACCTTAGGTTCAGCTTCAAATGCATCTGAAGTAGCGATTGCCAATCTGGCCTCCATAAGCTAGATAGTATTGAGTAACATGATACCCTTTGGTAAGACTGGTTGTCAGACTTGCGGGCCGCTGACTGACCGAGGCGTTATTCAGTAAGGAAAAAGGGGAATACATTTGTATGTAGAACCGCACCATGCGTGTTTCTCTCTTAAGACTATCTCTGAACATCTATGTGTGCTTAAGTATTTAATTAATGAAACCTACTTTTAAAGATACGATAGCAGTGTAACTACAGTAAGTCGTGGGTTCGAAACCCCGGCAGGTGCATTACTTTGTGTAATTTATTTCATCACCACTGCTCTCAAAAACGGTGAAGGAAAACATCGTGAGGAAACTGGCATGTCCTAGAACCAAAAATTCGAAGACTTGTGACATCTACCCATCCGCACTGTACCCGCGTGGTGGATCATAGCCCATTCCCTCTCGAAAAGAGGAGGCCTGTGTGTGTCCCAGCAGTAGGAACATTAATAGGCTGATGATGATCACGAAAGAGACAGGTAATAATTAAAAATATTCATAGTTAATACCTAAACACACACAGCCAACTGATTTTCATCTATGACAAATAAAAAGTATCACTGTTCGATATCACGTACATCTATGACGAATTTAATGTAATATTATAATGGATTATTGTTATCAAAGTTATATATTATCTGTTAGTTAGTTAATATATTATTTATTGATAATATAAAGTTGACCGTGACCAAGAGGGTTTTTGACTTTGAAATGCTTCAAAGTGTAATAACACGAAATTGTTTAGAGGTTGTAGATATTTTTTTTTGTTTCTCTTATTACTACAATCTGTCTCCTTCATGGCACATTCAGCAGTATGTTGGTTGGTGCTATTGCTGGTGCGCTCAGTATGTGACCAGTGTCACAACCTCATTGTTTAGATTAGACAGTATGTTTTTACTGTGATTTGGCTCATTATCTTGAGGTATTTTACGCTTTAATCGTCGCGCTTTGTTGTGGTTTTCCATTAGTGGCCGAGCTAGAGCGTTTGGATGTTTCTTGATGCGTTCTAGGACTTGGTATGGCGTACAATTTCCTGCTTTACCCTGCTTTACTGTGGGTATTCGTAGATCACGATGTAACAGTACGTTGGGCACAAACCAGGGAGCGTTAGTTATCATACGCAGTGCTTTATTTTGAAATCTTTGTAAAATTTCAATATTTGAGTTGGATGCAGTGCCCCATAAGGATCCCATACGTCCAGACGGGCTTCAGTATTGCCTTGTAAAGGAGTATTTTGTTCTCAAGTGATAGTTGAGTTTCGCCCAATGAACCAGTAAAGTTTTCGTGTTTGAATACCAAGTTGCTTCCTCTTAGTAAAAATGTGTTTTTGCCAGGTTGTAGATATGACATGACGTTATTGCATGATGTGATTTCATCAAATAAAATAAGGACAAGCTCAATCGTCCATGTCGTGCCAGCTGCAAGTTTTAAATGAGGTAGCCGTGCCAAAAGGCTTATTGACAAAACAAAATTGAAGTTCTTAGGAGCATCTAGGCACTCCGGGTTTTTGCCCGGTTGATGGCAATAGGCTCGATCGTAACCTGTTAATTCATCTTCATCATCCTATAATGTTCCCACAGCTGGGACTCAGCCAGCGGGCCACGCGGGCCCAGTGCGGGTTGGGCCCCATGTTACATAGGCCTTTAACATTTTTTTTTCTTTGTGATTGCAATCTTTTTCTTTTTTTTTTCTTTTTTTAAAAACGTTGCCCCACACTAGGAATTTCTCCTGTATCGTGGGTGCGTTCACAAACATATAAAGTCACATACACAAATACCCAGACCCGAAACAACTATCTGTAGGCCATACAAATATTTGTTCCGTGCGGGGATCGAACCCGCGACACGCAGCGCAGCAGTCAATTGCTCGAGCCACTGCGCCAACCGTGCCGACATCATCGACAATCTGTCCAGGAGACATTCAACAATACTTATGTGGTGATGGATGGTATGTGAGGTACAGGTCCAGTGACATGCCCTCTTAAAAAACTATGTTAGAGTAAGTCTTGAGGGACTCTTTTCTTCAGTCTCCTCACGCTTGGAAATATTTCGTCCATAAGTTGGTGTGCCAATATGTTTGGGTGCAGCTGCAGTCTGTCTTTAGATGTTGTGACTCTCTCCTTTATTTCCTCTTTTACGGTTTTGATGCCAAGCTCTCGATGAAGTCTTTCAGGCCTTTAACATAATTACCAAAATATAGGTGTACAATAAGATACACTTCAGCTTAACCCTTTGGGGATTACAGGCGTTATATTTTAAGTCGGTAAGTCGTTTTAAAAAACTAGATCCTGTATTAGACAGGACGCGGTTTTAGCGCTACTGCATTCTGCAACCGCCGGAGCGATGTCTTAATATCTCTCATATTAGGGTAAATCCAGGAGAGTCGCCCCGAGGGTATAGTTGCCTTGATTGCAATTACTCTAGTTTCGAGAATGAAACACACGTTATTTCATTTATCTATCGAGAGACTCTGCAACTACAACTGAGTTGACCGTGTTACATGTCTTTGTGCAATTGCATGCGACGGCTAGGTGCGATCAAAGTTTTTGCGGGATAGATGTCCTCTTTCTCGACGGGGCATCTATCCTAAACGTAATTTACATGAATGGGACAACTATCACCTACATGGGATAGTTGTCCCAAAATGTATAGGTCCGCAAAAATTACCAATACTCTGGAAATGTCAAAGATATTGTCCATTCCTTTCATAAAGTTGAAGATAATAAACCAAAGTACCTACCCGTCTTATAAATAGAGAATCTTGCTTTTTGGACAAAGAGATATAATTAAAGTAATTTCAAAAAGTGGGGCAACTATCCTGGATTTACGCTAGGTACCTATCCACTGTCACACAGTTTTTATGCCGCCCGGCGCCCATGGGAAAAATCAGAAGTGCATGACTTGTGTTCGAACTTTAGACCTATGACTATTGTAGGTCGATGGTTTAGATATTAAACAATGAAACAACACACGTCTTTTTCCCCATGGGGGTAGGCAGAAACCACAGAACGCCACCCGCTACGATCCTTACATACTCATTTTGCCTGAACACAATGAACCACTCATTGTGTCAAAATATTATAAAATAGAATTGATGACTCGGTCTTTTACAACATAATTTACAATGAAAATGGGCACACCTATGAATACAAGGCGCAAGATAAGGAACTCAATGATTTAACAGGAAAGTATTAACGCAGACAATTCAACAACGATGACTTATTCATGTTATCCTTTTGTGGGGCGATAAGGTTTTCTTTCGTATACTTGATATGGGCCAAAATAACCACGTTGTGGAGCCCTGACACAGCTACAAGGCGACCCGGTAGGCCTGGCAGGAGATGGCAGGACGAGTTTTTTTTTTTTTTAAACGTTGCCCTACTCTAGGAATTTCTCCTGTATCCTGGGTGCGTTTACAAACTTTTAAATTCACATACACAAACACCCAGACCCGAAACAACTATCTGTAGGCCATATACAAATATTTGTTCCGTGCGGGGATCGTACCCGCGACACGCAGCGCAGCAGTCCAATCGCTCAGCCACTGCGCCAACCGTATCGAAAACCAACGACCTGGTCCACATTGTCCCTGGATCGCAAAACTTAGAAGTCATAGAAAGAGGCCTTTGCCCAGCAGTAGAAGGACAAAGGCTAACTGTCACAGTAACTCTTACAATTTCAGGTGCAAAGTCTGCTTTACAGATTTCCTAGCGACCCGCCCCGGCTTCGTATGGGTGAAATGAGATAGTAATGTAGGCCAGTGTGTACCTATACTACATCTATATATCTATCTACACTAATATTATAAAGAGGAAAGATCTATTTTTGTATGTTTGTAATGAATAGGCTCAAAAAGTACTGGGCCGATTTCAAAAATTCTTTCACCTTTGGAAAGCTACATTCACCCTGAGTAACATAGGCTACTTTTTATCCCTGTATTCCCACGGGAACGGGATCTACGCGGGTGAAACCGCGGGACGTCCGCTAGTCTTCTATATAAATAAAGAGAGAAGTCCTGACTGACTGACTCATCAACGCCCAGCCCAAACCCTTGGACCTAGAAAGCTGAAATTTTGCACAGACAGACAGTTTCCTTTATAACGTAGACAAGGAATAAGGAAAGATTTTTCGAAATTCAAACCCTAAGGGAGTTAAATAGGGGATGAAAATTAAGTTTGTATGGAAAATCGTCATTTTCACGCGGGTGAAGCCGCTGGCAAAAGCTTCTATATAAGTTAATCATATTTATACCGTTTCTATATAAGTTAAGAAATAGAACTTCTAGTTCTATTTTTTCAAGGGACTGTAGAACTGAGTATTTTATTTTTATTTCAACTCGATACCCTCCGCGCGTTCCCTAGGGTCTTGATTGACAAACCGACGCGACGCACATAATGACAGACGGACAACAAAGTGATCCTGTAAGGGCTCTGTTTTTTTCCTTTTGAGGCACGGAACCCTAAAAAAACCCCTTGTAGTCAAATTCAGATTGTTTAATAGTTGTATTTTTTTTTTATAAAACCTGTAATTCGTCAGAAAAACCATAAAAACCATTTGATCCACCTCTTTTTCCAAGATGGCGGTAGTGCTCATACCCCACAAACTTATATTTAACTTTAAACTGACCTATCTAAAAACACATAACCCTCCTTTTGGGTTTCGCCGCAGTCGGGTAAAAAATAAAATTGCGTCCTCTAACAAAATTTAACAATTCAATGGACTATTGTACAACATTATGAATGGTCACGTTTAACCAAAATCTACAAAAACGTGTCAGGCACTTGTCTTATCCATAAACTTTCCGGTTTACTGTTTATCATCACAATTCGTTGTTAGGATCTCCGCGAAAAGCAAAACCATGTCATACGACCCGTTACTTACGAACCAATCTGCCCATCACATTAAGACTTTCCAAAAGATAAAAGAATACTGAATACATTAGATAATAGAGGCGCATATATTATTCATAAATTTAATTAATAATGTATGTACTACTTAGGTGATTGGGATCTGATTGACAATCTGATTGATTTTATTGTCTAAAGTTTGAGTCATTGTTTTTTGATGCAATGTCGTAGGTAACATAACATAACATTACACCTGTCCCTGAAGGGTTAAGCAGAGGCAGACGTTAGCGAAGGACAAGATTTTTCAAATGTATGTGTGTATTGTACAATTTTATCACTTGTTTTCGGTGATGGAAAACATCGTGAAGAAACCAGCATGCCGAGATATTTCTAAAAGCCACCCATGTTCCTTCTTAGCCCTTTGTGTCGGTGCCGCGGTATCTCTTTCGAACAACTCGCAGACCCGACGGGGTAGGTACGCTATAGATCTTTTAAACTACGCAACGAATTTTTATGCAATTTTTGGGATTGGATAGAATGATTTAAGAGGAAAAAAATGTAGTATACATTGCACCCGTTCGAAGCCGGGGCGGTTCGCTAGTAGATAATATTCTAATCTAGCAAAACTAAATTGTTTGCACCCAACATCATCATCAGCCTATAATGTTCCCACTGCAGGGACTCAGGCCTCTCTATGAGAGGGATGGGCTTTAATCCACCACGCGGACCCAGTGCGGATTGGACTATCATGTTATAATAAATCAATCATTATGTTTGGGGGATTGGTAGATATCACAATGTCTTCGAATTTGTTGGTTCTAAGACATGCCGGTTTCCTCACGATGTTTTCCATCACTGTTGTGAGAGCAGTGGTGATGAAGTAAATTACACAAAGTAATGCGCCTGACTGGGTTCGAACCCACGACTCAATGTTCGTAAGTCAGGGCCGCTACCACTGCACCCAGCATCAAAGACCCGAATTCCAGACAGTTCCCTGTGTGATTATTGGCCTTGTTCTGTTCTGCCTCCTGCTGATGTGGAGGGAAGTGGAAATTATGTTTTTCCTACTCCTCCGCTATTCTTTTCTGATTAATTTCGTTGCGAGATCCAAGACAGTTGAATCGTTTCTCTGGGACTTCGTCTAGCTTCATTGTCTCGGCGCTTTTCTTGTGGTCGCCACTGTTGATTCTGGCGCACAGGAGTTACAATGGTTTGGGAATAGTGTGGCGGGCTTATCATGAGAATCAAAAATAAGTGAAAATCACTGTAGTGTACCTTCTGATACCATCTCGTAATCCAATTACTTTTAAATACTAGATGACTATATTGATAAGAATAAAAATCAAAATTTTATTCCCGTTATCTTTGCGATCTTAATCTGTAATTTATTTATTCTACGAAGAAGTTTTTTTGGTGAAAATACCTAATATTATAGTAGCTTTGAATAGAGGTGAAAATCGTGTGTAGATAACTGGTAATGGAGGGTCAGTGGGCTCTACAAGGTTAAAACAAGGTTAAGGGCAAAGTCGACGGGTGTCGTCGCCGAGGGAGGCCTAGAAAACGCTGGCGTGACGATTTGAATGCTTTTATACAAGACTGGCCGGAGAAAGCCGCACGGAGAGAAGAGTGGAAGACTATGGGGGAAGCCTTTGCCCAGCAGTGGGAAAATATAGGCTAACAAAAAAAAAAAAAAAAAAAGGGCAAAGGGGAAAAACATGTGATGTCATAAATATAGTGAACTTAGAAATTGGTAGTTTAGTATTATTATATCCTTGATTAGCTGATGCCCGCGACATGGTCCGCGTGTATTGTGAAAATATAATATAGCCTATGTTACTCGGTAAAGATCTTTGGCTGCCTGTCCACTGAAGCGGAGCGAGAGCGGAGAAACGGAGAAATATTAACCAATAGGATTGCACACTGGAACAGACGGCTGGTTTTATGCAATTAAGAAAACTACATCTTTACCGAGTAACATAGGATATATTATATTTTCAAAATATGTAAAATGCTAGTCAAGGATATAATTCTAAACTAGCAATTTCTAACTTCACTGTCTTTTTGACATCGCATGTTTTTCTCCTGTACATAAGAGGAAGTCTGAAAGTTGCGCCATTGACTGAAAAGTTGTGTAGTTATTGGCTATCGCGGTAAGGGCATGTAATGGGGAGGAATGTGGAAAATGTAGTGAGAGAAATGTTGAGTATGAATGTAGATCTATGGCGATAAGCGTAGAGGAATACCAAAGAGACGATGGATGGACTGTGTGAATGATGATATAGCAAGAAAATAGGAATCTAATGAGATGACGAGTGGTTTATTATGGAAAAAGAAGATTTTTTTTTTTTATTATAAATGGGCTTGCTCTTGACTTCAATCTTGCCCTAAGGGCAGAGATGATGTCGACGATGGAACGAGCTTACCCAGTAGAAGCCTGTTTACTCGCGACTTAAACAGATTAGGGTTATATGAACTCGGAAAAACCGACGCAGGCAGCAATGCATGCAGCGAAGCTCCCAAATAAGTTGCGATAAGGGCAGGACAATGATGATAATGATGTTTTAGTCTCATTTAATAGGGGGCGAGCCTATTGACATCAACCAGGCACAAATCCTAACTCTGTGGCTGCTACTGAGAATTTGTATTTCTTAGAAAAATGTCAACAAATATCTGTTTTGTTATTTCATTCAAAATCGAAAGAAAAAAACTTCAATGCGGTGTTTTTATCAACATACCGAACAAAGCGCCATCCCTAAATCAATTAAAATAAACACAAATATCAATTAGAATACATTAAAATAAACTGATAACAAACAGTCGGCACTTTTGCATAAAAAACTAATTTTCAAGTATCAGGATTAATCTACCACGATAACGTATCTAAAAACGGTGAAAACATTAATTTTCTTGAGTGCTAATAAATTGATTACAATCAATTTCTAGCGATGAATATCTTTTGTTATAAAATGTTGTGTAAAATTATAATTTGTACGTGTATCAGTAGATGAAGAAGACTTATTGCATTGTGTGTCCGGATTCCAACGTACGGTACAGTAAATAGAAGTCACGTGTAGATCAAATGTAGATTTGAAGTACACAGGTTCTTTCCCCGACGGTGACAATTTTCTTTTTGGTAGATAAGAATAAATTTTATCAAAACGTTGTACCTAATCTTTTCTAAGCCATACCTCATAATTATTGATATTTTGGCAGCGCGAGTGTGCGACTGGGTCAAATTGTGTTGAAAAAGTGATAAATCGTTTGCAAAATCTATATCGTTAATACAACTAAAAAGCTGGAAATAAAAAATTAGTTGAAAAACAAAAAAACTCGACATAAAAAGGAAGCCTCAAATTAGCTGTTTTTTTTTTAATTTTTGTTACCTCATCATAACATAACTCGGAATTTTATAAACCGATTTGAAAAATCTTTGTTTACGTGAAACAATAAAAAATAAAATACTTATACTTTCCGGTCTCCTCTTAAGTCGGTGGCAAGAACGTCAATGAAACAAACAAAGTCAGCGATTCCAAAAGCAAAGTAACTTTTAACTGTTTTAATGTTATTTTGTTTAAATAATTATTAATTATTTCATTTTCGGTTTCAGTCTGTTTTTCTTCTACATAACGTGTGGGCAGTAAGGTCTAACGCCCCACACACCCTAGTGTCAGAGTTTCTAAACCGCCTCAAGGGCCTCTGACATCTAGCTCGCCGTCCGGCCGTCGTCATGACGGCAACAGACCGTGTCGGCGGCGCGTACGTGTTCCACGCGCGCCTCAAAGAGATGTCAGCAAGGAGGGGCCCGCAAGGGCCGACGCCCGTCGGGGCTGTGGATATCGAAAGGTTACCGCGGCTCCGACACAAGGGCGAAGAAGAAGGAACATGGGTTTGGTTTTTAGTCAGTAGAAGTCTGACACTCCCCTTCGCTCTGCCCAAGAGCGGGGGGGGTTATTCGATGATTTTCCACCCACCAAAAAAAAAAAAAAAAAAAAAAAAAAAAGGGCCTCTGACATGGTTTGACGACCGCCATTTGGCGGCCGGGACCACCGGCTTATACGTGCCTTCCGAAGCACGGAATCAACTTTTTATCAGACAATCAGGACCTCATGCTTAGCTGTCGCGATTTCAACCAATAGACCAACGAGGCAGTTCATGCAAACATAAGAAGAAATTCTCATGAAAAGCCCACAAATACGGTCCAACAATCCCCTTTCAATTGCAAAACAACGTAGCAATAAAGTTTCGTCACTGCTACGCACCGTCACTAATTCGTAGCGTCATAGCTACGAAGGTGCTACGAGCTTTCAATGTTCAGCGGTTCAGCTACGCAGCCACTATACTATTCTTTCCGCGCTAAACGTCTCATTTGAAAGTGAACTTAATTATATGGGAAGTAATTAAATGCTTTAGCAATTATAATATTTGGTGAGCCAAAAAAAACAGAATTTAAATAATTTGGCATACAAAGATTTTGTTTGCGATTAAATAAATCAAGCAGCAATCCTTGTTCCGCAAATAATTTTGATAATGGTCAAAAATTAAATCATAAATAGGCAGCCTAAAATAACATGAGTTTGCATAATAAAAATTCAGTCTGCAAAATAACTACTTGGTCGGCAAAATGACTACTGTCTTGGTCAGCAAGATTTCATAATCGATCAGCAGAGAAAACATTCTATAAGGAGTTTTTTTGATCGGTATGCAATAATTAAAACATGGTGAGCAAAATAACTCATTGGATTGCGAAAATCGGCAATGTACGTTAAAAGTAGGCGGTTAGGTTAGGTTAGAACTGTGACCAGCTACGCGCGAGCCGAGCGAGCAGAGCGAGCAGTGCCGCGGCAGCGGCCGGCGAATGCTATTTATATCGAAATTGGTCGCAATATTAATTACTACATGCTGCTCAAAATATTTTTTTTCGCTTACCCTCTGAGTGCTTACCAAAATTATATTAATCAGGAGCAGCTTATTGCAGCTTATATAATTAATATGCTGTACAAAAATAATTACAGCCATCCAGAATGACATAAATTGCTGATTGATTTTGAAATGTTTGCTGGCCATGAGTTGCTGACCAATTAGCTACTTCTGCTGGCAGATTATATTTTTCTTCTGACCAAAATACGAATACAGTGCTAACCAGTTAAATTACACTCATTATTATATTCCTATGAAACATTTCTGCGTTCGCATGCGAATATGAACATGCAATGTTTGGTGTACTATTACGCACACCTCTGCATAACCCTTCGGGGATTACAGGCGTGATGTTATATTAAAAAGGCTATGTAATAAATACCTTATCACATTTCAATAAGAATTTATGAAATAAGCAATTAATACCTTTTAAGTTATTCCCCGAAATTTTATAGACGTAAATACGTAATAAATAAATTATAATAATCTTTTTTACTGATTTTGGATTTAAATGACATACATAATATCACGTTTATAATCCCGTTGGGTTAGGCAGAGGTGTACCGAATGCACGTACGCACGTATGTAGGTAAGTGGAGGTAAGTACACCCACATTTCGCCAGTTGTGTTTAACTTCAATGTAATAGGGAGCGAGCCTATTACCATCAACCGGGCACAAATCCAAACTCTGCGGCTACTACTAAGAAATTCCAGATGGAAAACTTGGATCGGTTTTCCGGAGTTCATATAACCCCAATCTATTTAAGTCGCGAGTAAATAGGCTTCTTCTGGGTAAGCTCGTTCCATCGTCGACCTCATCTCTCCTCAGTCCCAGCCAACAAAAATAGACCAATAGACGGCACGGTTGGCGCAGTGGCTCGAGCAATTGCAGACTGCTGCGCTAATATTTGTATGAGCATGTTTACGTACAGGCGGGGGCGTCGCGCGGCGCGTGCAGCGTTTGTATTTCAAACACATGGCAATGTATGAAAAAGTTAACGATTTCAATACTTGATTTTACGAGAAGCGATTTTTAACTCGTTTGTTTAAAATGCAGCGTTTGTTGCTGTGGACTCGTCTCTCAGTAAATTAATAAAAAAAACACGAAAAGAGCATTCTGCACGCACCGCGATACGCCCCGCGTCTCCGTAAACGAGCCCTATGACCTACAGATAGTTGTCCCGGGTCAAGGTATTCGTGAAAGTAGGTCATCATCGTCTGCCTAGCCTTTTCCCAACTATATTGGGGTCCGCTTCCAGTCTAACCGGATGCAGCTGAATACCAGTATTTTACATGGAACAACTGCCTATTTGACCTCCACAACCCAGTTAATACTAGGTAATACAATACCCTTTGGTAAGACTGGACTGGACTGGACTGTTATAGGTATTTGAGTTAAAATGTTTGTGACCGCACCGACGATACAGGAGGTTCCTAACCTAACCCGCGACCGGGTTAGGTTTTCAGGCCAGGTTCGAAATTATCCAGAAATTCCAAGTTTCGGGCAACGTTTAAAAGAAAGATCAGCAACACGTTGCCACCCCGTGAATCGAGCGAAAAACGTCATGTACAGTAGTTTTACCTGCGACTGCGACCACAGGACCACTAGACCAAAGAGGCAGCAGCAGCTTTACTTGTACAGTCAGCATCAGAAGTAGCTTAACATTCCGGATTTTTTATTATTTAATGTAGAGAACTCAAGCTATTATTTTTAATGTATTAGAAGTTTATTCTTTTAAATGTTCCTTACTCTTCAATAACTTATTAGTAACGAGTAATATCTAACAAGTTTTTATTAAAAACCTGCTTTGAAACTTTGAGTAGTGTTAATATACTTCAGGAACCCGCTGGATGAGAGACGCACGGGACCGGTCAATGTGGCGACGCCTGGGGGAGGCCTATGTCCAGCAGTGGACGTCTTTTGGCTGAAATGATGATGATGATGAATATACTTCTGATGCTGACTGTACCAACATCATGATTTTCTTGCCCTTATCCCAATTCATTTGAGGTCGGCGCAGCATTTCTTCTTCTATATTTATATATATCAATCTATATAAATAAAAAGAGAAGTCCTTACTGACTGACTGACTCATCAACGCCCAGCCATTGAGGTATAATGTACTACGCACTAGAGGAGACGCCTCAACTAGATTTTTTGTAACACACGTTTCGGTTCGTGCACTGAACCTCATTTAGTCTATGCCGAGCGGTTGCTGCGACATGACATATTTAAGTAAAGTTTTCTTGTCTAAATTATGCCTTCGTGTGCATTTAGATACTGTAGAAATAATTCAATAAGTAAAAGTCAAGGAGTGACTTTTCACCAGTAAATATAACTATTATCTTTAAAACACACATAATTTAATTATATTTTTTCCATTGCAATATGTCATCGCGGCGGCCATTTTTACGTGAATGTCAAAGAATAAAATGCTCAGACCAGACACTATCGACGTATTCAATGCTTGGTCACGAATCCTCTACATGCGAGTCAAAATTGATAGTAGGTTGTATAATATTTGCTTATGTATCAAGACAATTAATAAAAAAGTTAAAATGTGAAGATTGCATTGATAGTTTGACTATACTAAACTTCCACTTCACACATCTATCATAGGTACGTAATTTAATACGGCAAAGTGGTCTTGTCCTGAAATGTGATTTTAGTTATATGTCCGTAAACACCGTAAAGCATTTAATTAGGAAAGAAGTATTTGCAAATTTGAATCAACATTTACTGAATCAGCCATCAACATTCAATCACAGATAAAATAAAAATTATTGTAACAGTTTAAGTAAATTTTTATTTATTTTCTAAGTACATACGTACAATTTCAAGTAGGCAGAATAATAACATTATGTCGCATCTGCACGTATTGATAGTAATCTATGAGAACTTGACACCCCCCGCCTGCCCCGCTGTCATCAAGTGCGCGCACATTTTTTGTTTGAAATAGCTTCTCTATACGTTATACCTCAATGCGCCCAGCCCAAACCCTTGGACCTAGAAAGCTGAAATTTTGCACAGAGGTTCCCTTTATAATGTAGACAAGGAGTAAGGAATTTTTCGAAATTCAACCCCTAAGGGAGTTAAATAGGGGATGAAAGTTTGTATGGAAAATCGTCATTTTAACGCGGGCGAAGCCGCTGGCAAAAGCTAGTCTTCCAAACTTCTCTGTTTCAGACACCTCCTTTCTTACCACATCATTCTTAACACAGTCCAACTATCAATATTAACCACCAATTAACTATAATAATAAAATACGAAAATATAATAATATATGTATAATTTATTAACTATCAAATATTTGGTCTTCCTCAATTCTTTTTTTTTTTTTTAAAAAAAACGTTGGCCCACACTAGGAATTTCTCCTGTATCGTGGGTGCGTTCACAAACATTTAAACTCACATACACAAACACACCCAGACCCGAAACAACTATCTGTAGGCCATACAAATATTTGTTCCGTGCGGGGATCGAACCCGCGACACCAGTCCAATCTCTCAGCCACTGCGCCAACCGTGCCGTCATTTATAGTCTTAGTTTAACAATCTTACATTAAGGAGCAGATAAGAGGGACACCGTAAAAACGAACTGTTTTTCGTTGCAGAGTTAGCCGTATTGCTACTTATTACAATTCCAAAAAAAATACAGTGTATAGTCAAATGTATAGGTAAAAGACTATGCAAAAATATTTTCTAAAATTAATCAAGAACCTCGAAAAAAAAAATCACAAAATCACAAAAAAATCACACGAAAAAACTTTTTCGTCTCGAAATGCTCAATATTTTGAGCGATAACTGTTATTTTTTTTTACTATCAAAAAGGAAATTTAACCAACTAAAGAATGTAAAAATATTTTAACATTACAGCGTATTTTTTTTTTTATATAAATTAAATCTGCGAACTATCGTTCATATTGGCAGTCACGAGAATCAAACGCATCCCCATTTTCAACCTTATTTGTTTAGGCGATCAAGGGCGCGGGCAGTTAATGTCGCCTTAAGTTTCACTATTTACAATTAATTTGCCACCGGCAACTTAAGATTGTCTTGCTTTCCAGCAAAGGCCTCCTCTAGAGCTTTCCACTGGATTCTGTTATGTGCTTGTCTCATCCACAAGTAGTACCCGCCGTTCTTATAACGTCATCCTCCCATCTAAGACGCTGTCTTCCTTTCCTTCTTATTCAGTCGACTCTTATTGCTTGTACCTACTTGTAGTGCATTATACGTCAGCACCCTGTATAAGACAGTCGTCAGTAAGTCTACCATATCTCAGTTTACGTCTGTTATCTCTCAATAATACCTCAGTCTTATGCAGTGATTACATTTTTGAGTACAGTCAGGAGAATTTTGTTAAATGCATTTTGTGCTAAACAAGCTCTGAGCAAACTTCTTTAAATATTGAAGGCATTAAGGCAGACATCATCATTCTCATATTCCTGGTTCTATACTACTAGGAGTTGGCACAACACATCCATCTTTTCTTTGACCTACCTAGCCTCCACATAGCCTTTTTACCCGACTACGGCGAAGCCAAAAGGAAGGGTAATGATTTTGGCAGTCTATGTATGTATGTTCCACCGTAGCGCCTAAACTACTGAACGGATTTTAATAAATGAGGTGTCAATAGATTCGTAAGAATAGCCCGGGTGACATAGACTATATAAATTTTATAAATTCTTTTTATGACGGAATTTATATGTCAAAAACTTACCTCACAAAATATTAAATTAAAATAATCATACCATCTTTGGTATCAAATGAAAGGTCTTGGCGAGCACATTAAAAATATGTATATTATATTATAGTTTTAATCAAAATATACGTTTAGATTGCGGTCAAACAGTTCTCGCGGTCTAGTCTGTGTTATTTACTAGTATTATGTAAATAACAAACCAATATTTTATTCGTAGTCGGTCTTAAAGCCTGCAATACATGTTGGCCGAGCGTTGTCGAGTGAAGGCCAATACAAACATGTAGACGGTACATTTGCCTTGTCTTGCTATCGCTCGGTGTCACTCGCCTAGTTGGTCGAGTGAAGACGAGCGCCAACGTGTATAGACCTCATTTGGCGTAGCTTGTCATAACTTGCAGTCGCTCGCGATCACTTGCCTCACTTCGGAGCGTTGTCGGTTTTTCTGCACAAATCAAAGGCACTCGCGCGCGCGTTCGCCAATGGTGTTCACATGTTTGTCCGAGCGCTATGCATTGGCTTCCTTCAAACTTGCCGAACGTTTATGCAGTAGCGCTTGCCTTGTGTCAATTTGTCTAGGCTCGCGTTGGTCTAAGCTCGGCCAACATTTGTATTGCAGGCTTTAGATTTTTAAACTTGTTCCCAACTTTATTATGGTCGGTTTCGAACTTTATACCTAGGTATGACCCACACGCACTTCTGACTTTTCGGATTAATGTGCGTATTGCGTATTGTATCATAAATATCATTTGTTTCGGTGAAGGAAAATATCGTGGGAAAACTGAGAGTTCTTTCACGACGGCATGTAAAGTCAAGTCAGGGGCCCATGGCCGGCATTAAAGAGTCTAATATTAGTTTACTTATCAGTCCAATATTCATTAAAAACTATAAAATAAACTGAACTAACAATCTTCTATCTAGCTATATCTATCTATATAAATAAAGAGAGAAGTCCTGACAGACTGACTGATTCATCAACGCCCAGCCCAAACCCTTGGACCTAGAAAGCTGAAATTTTGCACCTTTTCCCGGTTCCTTTTATAATGTAGACAAGGAATAAGGAAGGGTTTTTCGAAATTCAACGGAGTTAAATAGGGGATGAAAGTTTGTATGGAAAATCGTCATTTTCATGCGGGCGAAGCCGCTGGCAAAAGCTAGTAAACTATAAAAAGGCATCGTCACTTTAAATACAACGAGTTGTTTACTATTCAATGCATACATCAGCAGAATGTTTATGCGAACCAAGGAAGTTCAAATCAAAAAGGGTTTCCCAGCAATAATGTTCGTACCACAGATACAGATATTCCTAGCTAACGCAAGGGGTGCATGTGCGAAGATTTTCTGTTTTTTTTTCATCAGGTTATTCGGGAGCCCCGTATCATTGATACGGCTGATACGGCGCTAGCTATGCCCCTGTAAATAGTGCATTATGGCGCCATAGTATAGGTAGTCAAAAAATGCCCCGTTTGGTTTCCAAACGAATCATAATACTTACGTTATCTAGGTCTATCAATATCTGTGGTTTACTTTGATGTACCATCGCCTGCAATAATGCATGGGGAGTTCAGAAAAAATACCGTGTGAAGCAAGAAATGACGCCACCTGGCGTAAATAAGTACTCGATTAGGAACATTGATTATATTTTTAATGCTACACTAACTAGAGGGCGCTCATGTTGTATAAAATGTTTATGTAGTTTCTTTTTTCTGTTTAAATATTCAAATAATTTATAATGAATTATTTCTATTATATAAATTTATTCCTAACTACCTACTATGTTTGTTTAAATTGAATATTATTATAATTCTAAAACTATCTGATTTTAATTATCTATGTTTTAGTTTTCAAACTTGAGGGTAGGTCGAATATGAATTCATGAATAAATTAGTAGGTAGTAGAAATAATTAGATTGAAGATTTATGAGTTATGACTAAGCTCAATTGATTGTTCGATAAGTTTGTTTCGATTATCTCATTTTTAGCTCAGTTTTATTTAAATTTAGGTGAATTAACTTATTTCATCAAAATGAGTACGCGTTGTAATATTGTTTTCGTTACAAGAGCTCAAATAACTGATTTGCAAAATCAAGGCAAAAACTTATCGACACTCGAAACTTGTCGACTTATATTATTAACGTAAGTAGTTTTGATTTCAAAATTTTTATAAGAAAAAAAAAATGTTTTAGTTACGACTATACCTACTACTTAATAATTAATCATTATTGCGTATTATATATTTCTGTTATATTGTTGCAGAGAAAAACAGTTGTTCTATTGGTACGACGATTTTAAGACGAGGGTTCTTTGCAACACCATCAAAGAACTAGTAGACCACGGCTCATAAACACATTACAGCGTCAAATCGTGTTATGAGAGTATGAAGAAAATGGATTCCTGCCGATGACCGATTATGCTGCTTTATATGACTCAAGTGTTGACAATGCCCGTCGTGCTCTTAAAAGTGAAGAGCTGCATTATAGAAGGCATGTTGTGAAACCCTGGCCCACAGAAAACCATAAAAGGGCAAGATTACAGTTCACTTTGGATCATGTTAACTTTGATTTGAGTAATGTTTTTTCATCTTTACAGATGAAAAAACTTTTAAGTCCAGTGAACACGGACGCTTATGTTTGTGGTGCCGAAATAATACGTGATAAACAAGTGGTTATGTAGTGTCCAATATGCTGGTCATATTACAGTGAACGTGTGGGGATAGATAAGTGTTGCCGATCCAGGATTTATATTTCATAATACTTAAAAACAATATTACTTAACTTTAGTACTTATTATTTATATTAACTGGAAGCCGGGTTATTATAACCTATTACATGACTTACGTATTGTCAAACACAACAATTTTTTTTTTTTTACATTACAAGAACCTTTTCGTATGTTTTTGTGCAATTGTATAGCTATTATCCTACCTATTTAATTCATTTAGCTTTTCACTTTTGTGATGAAATAATCCGGTCTCCTGTTTGTCTTTGTTGAGGTTATAAAAGCTTCAATCCTCTTTCCGATTTTGGAAACGAATACTTAAGCTATGGCCTCAATAAGAAGTTTTATATAATATTATTAGGAATCAGAAGTGAAATACGTGAACAAAATAAACAATGTTTATTATCTTTTAAATTACACTTTTACAAAAATATCACGACAAACATTTTAAACAATAATCAAATAGAAATAGCACTAGCAAAATGGAATATATCAGTACACGAGCAAAAACATAAACCAAAAATAGCGAAGCACACGATAATAGTCGGGTAGCAAGTCCTTTCCGAGCGCCGTCCAAGCAAAAAGTGAACGTTGCAACGCCGCTCGCCTCGTTTTATGAACTTCTGTCGGTTGCCGCACGACGACCGTACGTTGGCCGCACGGCTACTGGCTGATGGCGTGACTTTGAGCCAACACGGCCTCTCCTGACGCTCTGACGTCCTCGTCAGCTTCCAACAAGGCGGCTGAGTCTTCGCTGTCTCCTTGATAGCGTGTCTCACACAACGCCAGGGGGGCGTGCTGGCACCGTGGAGTGCCGCACACAACTGCGCCAGTACGGCGCGCTGGCACCGTGGAGTGCCGCACACAACTGCGCCTGTGGGGCGCGCTGGCAGCCTGGAGCGACGCGCTTAACACGTCAGTAGCGCGCTTGCAGCCTGGAGCGACGCGCTTAACACGTCAGTAGGGCGCGCAGTCGGCCTGCAGCGACGCGCTTAACACGTCAGTAGCGCGCTTGCAGCCTGGAGCGACGCGCTTAACACGTCAGTAGGGCGCGCAGTCGGCCTGGAGCGACGCGCTTAACACGTCAGTAGCGCGCTTGCAGCCTGGAGCGACGCGCTTAACACGTCAGTAGGGCGCGCAGTCGGCCTGCAGCGACGCGCTTAACACGTCAGTAGCGCGCTGGCAGCCTAGAGCGACGCGCTGTACATGCCAGTAGGGCGCGCAGTCGGCCTGCAGCGACGCGCTCGGCCTACAGCGACGCGCTCAGCAACGCCAGCAGGGCGCGCAGTCGCCTTGCAGCGACGCGCTCAGCAACGCCAGTAGGGCGCTCAGTCGCCTTGCAGCGACGCGCTCAGCAACGCCAGTAGGGCGCGCAGTCGCCTTGCAGCGACGCGCTCAGCAACGCCAGTAGGGCGCGCAGTCGCCTTGCAGCGACGCGCTCAGCAACGCCAGTAGGGCGCGCTCGCACCCTGCAGTGACGTGCACGTTCACGGCGTCACTGTGGCAAAGCCCTGGCAACCACTGCTAAGGCCAAGCAGCGTTGCGTTGCATCCACGTCCACGTTGCGTTACTCTGCAAACAAACAAATTTACAACAGAATTTTGTTCTGCTCGATCACTCCTGACCAAACTTTAGTTCCATTGGGTGGCACCAAATTCGACTCTCATTAATTAAATCAAATGTACTGGAAATTATCGAAAATACAACACTCAACTACCTTGAGTCATATACCATAGTCGTTCACACCAACCTTAAAAATTCTATTGCAACAAAAACTGCTGAAATCATCGAGTAAAACCATTAACACCAAGGCTCTCTAACCGAGTAGTACAACAAGAGAGTAATCTCATTCATTAGGAACATTCAAGTCGAGAATCAAATTCAAAGAAACATTCACCAAACAAAACTTGTCAGACAAGAATACCAATAGGCACATAGGGATGTATAAGCACATTGTTAGCATATCACACAGACTTCTTCCAAAACACTGTAGGCATAGGCTCCAAGTTTGCATACCCCTCAGATGTCGACTTCCACACACACACTGTAGGCATAGGCTCCAAGTTTGCGTACCCCTCAGATGTCGACTTCCACACACACTGTAGGCATAGGCTCCAAGTTTGCATACCCCTCAGATGTCGACTTCCACACACACTGTAGGCATAGGCTCCAAGTTTGCATACCCCTCAGATGTCGACTTCCACACACACTGTAGGCATAGGCTCCAAGTTTGCATACCCCTCAGTGGCTGTTGACATAGACACATTGTTAGCGTATCACACAGACTTTCACACACGCAGCTGAGGCCACGCGCTTGACCAAACCACACGTTCTTATGTAATGGTTACTCTGCAAAGAGAAATCTACGACAGAATTTTGTTCCACTCGGTCACTCCTGACCAAACATCAATTAGGTCCCACTCTCGTTGATAAAATCAAACGTGGCTAAACTGGAAATTATCTAAAATACAACAATCAACCACCCTGGGTTATGTACCATTGTCGTTTAAATCAATCTTAAAAACATTATTGCGTCAAAAAAATGCCAGGTTCACAAAAATCATCGAGTAAAACCACAGATCTCTAACTAACTAGTAAACAAGTCGATCTCCCGTGTGTATCACTATTTGACTTCACACTACGGTCTTTCCAGACCCTGACCTCAACCAGAGCTAAACGCACAACATACAACAAACACACCCACTGTCTACTCGAGTTTCCTCAAAAACCTTCAATTTTAATCGGACTACGACTACACAATAATTACTGGTACTGTCTAACACAATACAGCCGATAGAATCTCTTGGCTTGCAACCACAACTTTACTTCATCAAAATCCTTATAAACATCAACTGATACGTAACTCATTGGCATCTTTCTTAGCCTACAATGTGTATTAGGCACCTTCTTTAATAAAGCAAAACTTATCAGACTTTACAGTGAACCTGATACGGCCTACGTCTTCACACGAAAACAAGTCAACTGATCATATTGCGTAGGGGTTTGCATTTACGCAGACCATGATTATTTGAATTTGATGTGCGCCAACAACTGCACTTTTGGGCTTCAAATATACGGAAAACAAGACTTTTGACTGTATTTTGTTTAGCATCAGATATACCACAAATCGCAACGTTGCCCCACACTAGGAATTTCTCCTGTATCGTGGGTACCTTCACAAATATTTTAAACTCACATACACAAGTACCCGACTTTGAAAAAAAAACTAACTAGGTCATACAGATACTTGTACTCATAACGTCATTATAGCACAGTGACCATATCGACTTCACGCGGACACAATGACCGAAATTCGTGTTTAAAATGAGTCCACGTGCTGTTATTGGTCAACCAATCGTTAAGCGACGTATTAGCACCACCATGTAAATAACCACCAATGCGTCCGAGGCATTGCCAATCACCCCAGTGACCTTATAAACACACACATAACATCACGCCTGCAATCCCCGAAGGGTTAGGCAGAGGTACCCAGTATACCCACATTTCGCCAGTTATGTTAAGACATAAGCTTAACCATGTAAATAACCACCAATGCATCCGAGGCATTGCCAATCACCCCAGTGACCTTATAAACACACACATAACATCACGCCTGTAATCCCCGAAGGGTTAGGCAGAGGTACCCAGTATACCCACATTTCACCAATTATGTTAAGACATAAGCTTAACCATGTAATAGGGGTGAGCCCATTGTCACCAACAGGGCACAAATCCAGAAAATAATACTTTGCCCGACCCGGGAATCGAACCCAGAACCTTCATGCGCAGTAGTCGCGCTTGCGACTACTAAACCAACGAAATATAAAAATGGTTCGATCTTACTTGTATCAGGAACGAAAGTAAATCAACAATCATGTCCGGAGATGTCATCTTAACCGCGAGGTCTCTCACGCGGCTCCCACGACGATCTCGTTCGCGCTTGGAACGGCGATCGGATCCCGAAACTTGCTACGTACGTCACCTTCCACTCCGCTTATGGTGGCTACAAGATCGCTTAGAACGAGAGGCACTAGTTTTTGAACGCGAAAAACTCGATATATCCATTGCTAACTACTACCCGCTTTTATCTAAAATTAAAAGCTTGAAAACTAGTTTTTAACTTGTGGGCGAAGATATTCTTTATCCCACTTCTGATATTAGGAATCAGAAGTGAAATACGTGAACAAAATAAACAATGTTTATTATCTTTTAAATTACACTTTTACAAAAATATCACGACAAACATTTTAAACAATAATCAAATAGAAATAGCACTAGCAAAATGGAATATATCAGTACACGAGCAAAAACATAAACCAAAAATAGCGAAGCACACGATAATAGTCGGGTAGCAAGTCCTTTCCGAGCGCCGTCCAAGCAAAAAGTGAACGTTGCAACGCCGCTCGCCTCGTTTTATGAACTTCTGTCGGTTGCCGCACGACGACCGTACGTTGGCCGCACGGCTACTGGCTGATGGCGTGACTTTGAGCCAACAATATAATAATGTTGAACGATAATAAATGTCTGTTTTTGAATAATAAAGTGTAAGAAATAAACCTCTAAAAGTGTGATAGTGTCTTTTTGTTTGTCTCCGTTAATCCCTGTTGCTAACTGACTACTAACTCGAAAATTATATTTTTGAATGCTATGCGCACTTATTAGCTTAATGAAAACATTCCTTATGGTTTCTTTTGTTTTTTTTTATCATTTAACTTCTCACTTAATCCAACCTAATACGTGTTTCCTAACTTCTTACTTACCTAACCTATTCCCAAGTCAAAGTCCATTTTTTTCTATATCTCAACAGAATAGATTACATTTAGTTAGGACTAAGTTATAAAAATCTACCTCCTTTTTATTTCACCTACAGGTGACACCGGGTAATCCGGATATTGTCATTGCGGAAAGTAAAAACTTTAAAGGTTTAATTTCTTATTATTATTTAAGTAGGAATTACAAATAAAATTGCTGTCAGGTAGAAACAGAAATAAAACTTATGCCACTACAAGTGACACTGGGGATTGAAGAGTTTAATATCACAGTTGTGCAGAAACCAAACGCCATCTATTAGTTATTTTCGAAAATTTGATTTCTACCTTCACAGAAAAATAGGCCCTAAGGTATCCATGCACTTGTGTGGGCGACTGTACAGGTGCCCTACTATGACGTCTTAAAATAGTCCTAACTTAATCTTATTCCAGTGTGGAAACGTGACAGAACTATACAGGGTGTCTAGCGCCATCTCTCTTCTAAACTGGATTAAGAATAAGTTAGGACTGTTTTTAGACGTCATAGTAGGGGCCTAGAATGCTTAGTTGACGGTTATGTATTGTGTCTTTTTACACTCAGTACCTACTAGAATACAAAGAAGAAAAACGTGTTGCGCCGACCCCAAATAGAATGTGATTAAGGGCAGGAAGGTGATGATGATGAATCGGATCATAATATGAATTGCGTTAAAATTCGTAAAAATAATCATCATCATCATAAATAATCGTTCATATTATTCTAATATTTCTATTTTTTTTTTATTAATATTTCGTTCATAATATGAATTCCGTTCATAGTAGTGACTGCGTCTGTGATGATTTTAGCGCAATTCATAGTATTTTCATATTATGATCTGCTAAAGGGGACATTTTAGACCCCCAGGCCATCTTTAATATTTCAATAAAACATGGTTATCACGAATTTTACGACTTCACGTTGCTGACTGTACCCTATTATAAAATAATGCTTTATAAAACAAATCTAATCGTCTGTCTATCTTTATAATCTCATTTTCTCAGAAACTTTAATAAATACTCTTTGTTTATTACTGGTCGGTTTTTCAAACAACGGATTATTTCTGACAAACATAACTTGACCCATCATAATGGCGCTGTTCATTAACAAAAACGTCAGATTCAATACATTTTAGGTTAGTTCCATTTTTCGCCACGGGTCAAGTTAGGTTAGGGGTTCTGTATCTAATATAGGTATTTTAAAAGTATTGGACTGTGATTTTTGGGGATTTTGTGGGCAATAATCCTGTAAGAAGGTGATAATAGTCATTAATATTGATTTAAGCCCTACCCATATTGTTGCATCACATTTGTTAATAAATAGGTAGTTATGTATTGAATGATACATAAAACTGGAGAATCTGTTCCGCGGTAATTTCCAAAAGGAAAGATGCTCCTACCTACTAGGTGTAAACGTGACCTTTAACGAAGGCATCAACCAAGTATTTATTATCAATATCAAACTGCGCAAGAAATATTGCAGTAAACAATAGGACTCTTAATGTCACGCACTCAATTTAATATGGGGCGAGAACCCGGCTCCGGGTTGATATATATATATATTTTTTTTTTTTAAAAACGTTGCCCCACACTAGGAATTTCTCCTGTATCGTGGGTGCGTTCACAAACATTTAAACTCACATACACAAATATCCAGACCCGAAACAACTATGTATTTGTAGGCCACACAAATATTTGTTCCGTGCGGGGATCGAACCCGCGACACGCAGCGCAGCAGTCCAATAATTTAGCATAGCCACTGCGCCAACCGTGCCGTCCGTATAATCCAGTTTAGGTGTGCCAAATTTCATCCAAATAAGGTCAGCAGTTTTTGTGTGAAAGAATAACAAACCCTCTGACATTATATACATCTAATATTCTAATGTTACATTAACATGTGGGTGTGCATATATGTGTATGTGTGTCATAAGTTGTAATTTGTGTGTGTTATAATGTAGTTGTTCACTATGTTATTGTTAAATATATTATTATGATAAATTATATTTTTATAATTATTAACATAAGAACATCCTGTACAACAAAGAGATTTCGCTCCGTGATTAGTCGATTACTCCGTAATTAGATAACGATCAAAATTATAGTGTAGTAGCTAATCGAATTAGTCGGATGACAAACTCCATAATTATCAATTAGTTTTTAATTAATTAAGTAGTGATAGAAACAAGTGTATGTAGTTTATAATTGGGAATCAAACGAGCTTACCTGTTAAGCGAAGTCTTGATTCTAATTTTATGAGTGGTGATCTGAAAAATAATTATTATTGACATAGGTAGTAATTCCTTACTACACGTATTGACGTCGCGATTTTAGATAAAGAAAATGAATATTTTTTAAAGATTGCAACATTTGCATCTTACTTTCCCGTCTTTGACACATGAAATGTCACTTATTTTAGAGATCTTATCATTAGGAACAAACTCTGTTTCCTATACAGAGTAGTTCCAAATGCTTACATTCGCTTTGTTGTCCTGAAAAGGTTAACATTGAATTAGGTAGACTAATTATTGCAGCTTTGGGGTTGTTAGTAGTGGTGGGTGGGTAATAATTATTTTTCAGATCACCACTCATAAAATTAGAATCAAGACTTCGCTTAACAGGTAAGCTCGTTTGATTCCCAATTTTATTTCGTGGTGATCTTCAAATAATTATTATTGACATAGGTAGATGTTTAGAGTTTGCTGCAATAATTAATTAAGTAATTAAAATACAAATAATTCTGGATGACACTTTGTGATAATTACCCTAGTAACAAACGGTACTACTTATAAAAGTCATGAGAATGTATTAGCGTACTCATTAGTGTTCATGCTTTGCATTATAGTGGTGTTGTAAACGTTTACAAAACCCCAAATAGGCTCTCATGGTGACTTGTACTATAAAAGGAACCAAATATGTTTGTATTTTGCACTATAAACGATTCCAGTGATATGTTTTATCACACTTGTCGTGAGTGTTCCTTATGAAAACAATATTGGTAACTTATGTTTATGTCATTTCCCATTGTTGTTTAACATACCATTTGCGTTGAAAAGAATAAAACACAAAAAAAAAAAAATCATGGACCGTTACTCTGTCATAACTTGCACTTGCGGAAGAATTTGTATCAATTAAATCATTATGCTGATTTCAAATTTGACAGTGCGCCTTCATAATTTTTTATGTTTTAATTAAATTTAAATTAATGAAATGAAAATAAATTAAAACTTGTCCCGATTATGGCTGCTATAGTACACATTGGTTCCTACCGTGTTGTCAATGTGCTATCATGGCAGAAAATATTAGCCATATTTTCACCGAAAACGAATTTAGATCGCCGCTTGTCTCATAGCAGTAACACAAACTCGCGAGAGCTATTATGTTATGTAGCAGCTCCACCGAGAGTCCTATTTAGTATTCTAAAAGAGTTGTGCTATTTTAATAAATTTTAAATTATTATTATTTTTTTTTTTTTTTTTTTTATTTATTACTCTAGAAGAGTTGTTGTGTTTTACAGAACTAACCCCATAACAACGTTGAGAGAACTTTTAAGAAGTTAAAAGGTTACATAGTGGTTGTGTAAGGTACTTTTACAGTGCCGATTGGCCTTATAATAGTAATAGTATTTTCGATACTGTTACAGTACTTGTACTGTAAAACTTATTTTGACGCATTATTAGTGCTTATTAGATAAATAAGTGCCTGTTAGGTCGTCTTTAGTAGTTTTTTTTTTTTTTTTTTTTTTTCAATGCAACATTTGTCAATTTGTATGGTCGTGTAAGCGTTTTAAAGAGCTAAACTATAAGGCTTAAATGCTCTTTTTATCTTATAGAATAGAACCAAACTGCTGTTTAAACCCTTAATAGTACAAGCAAGTTACAATGGTTACCATTATAGGCCTACTATGTCGCTCTTTGGTGATATAACGCTTACATACTTATGACTTCCTTACTTTAGGTATATTATTGCTTTAGTATTATAACCATAAGGGTATATATAATGTATGTTGAATTTGGTAACTGTAATAAAATAATA
Organism: Diarsia dahlii; assembly: GCA_949775195.1. Taxonomy (NCBI): domain Eukaryota; kingdom Metazoa; phylum Arthropoda; class Insecta; order Lepidoptera; family Noctuidae; genus Diarsia; species Diarsia dahlii. The sequence goes on along the minus strand of OX459218.1, from coordinate 11,137,769 downwards.
ATTATAAATCAACTATGTGTTGACAGTTCTGATTTGATCTGCTGTTTGTGTTGTTGTACAGTGAGAAGTTAGTTATGGGGTTCAGAAAACCCACTCGAAATATAAGAAACTTTAAAATATTGGTGGTTGATATTCCTAACAACTGTATCATTACTCCAATGGGTTAATTTTTTAAACTATGCTCTTTAATATCACCCTGAAATGAGATTGAACACTTTTGATAGATTCTATCGGATTCAAATGTGGTGCAATATACAAAATTCAGAAACTATCTAAGTTCTTGCCATTTAGCACCCATAATGTTTCTTCAAGTATTAAATTGCTTCAAAAAATGAAATCAAATCATAACAATATAATCTGGTTCACTAAATATTAAAATTACATGGCATCAAATGTCAAAGTTTTGACAATGTAGGTAAAAATGTCAATGTATAGGTAAATAGAATTCATCTTAAGTCCCATGTAACAGGGGGCGAGCCTAGTGTCATTAGCTGAGCACAAATTCAGGCTCTGTGGCTGTGTGGTGTACTGAGGAATTCCTGATGGAAAAAACCCCAATAGTACTTTGCATAATCCAGGAATAGAACTCATTCTCAGCGGTGCTTGCAACGCATAGGTCAATTAGGCAGAAGACCAACAACTGGACAAATAAAATGTCAATATTATAACAGTTTTCAATAACAGAGTAATAAATTAGTAGCAAACTTTGTCTAATGATAATAGTGAGAGTCAGTTTTTAATTTATTGAGGCTTTCACTATCTTTGGTTTGTGTAGATATTTTAGTGTACAATCTGGGTGATCGCAAAATTTACACTTTTGTGTTTTCAGTTTATCTGAACAACGTAGGCTTTAAACAAGTTTATTTATATGCATATTATTTTTGGCAAAACTACATTTTTCATAAATGTACAGTGTCTACTGTTGATATTTTTTAAAATGCTGTTGACATGATTTTGTGAATTTTATTTTGCATGAGTTCCAATCCAGGCTCATGAAATACTTATCTTAGTAATACCTATGAAAGTATTGCCCCAAATGTAAGTCTATACTGCACAGTAAAGACAACCAAACCTTGTTAAGCCACCAGCAGTGCGGTTTTATTTATAATCTTACTCAGCATAATTATAAAGAACATAGGAAAACTTACTAAGTTTCCCCCACATATTGCCTATTTGAGTTCTCCATGACTTAATAATGTTATGAATAAAAGCTCCGAAAAATTAAATGTATGGCACCTGATGTCTTGGTGATCTAACCACAATCCCTTCGCACTCCCATGCACCCCCCCCCTTGTTTTATGTTATGTTGTTTCACTTTAGTACTTCTACTTACTCATACTACCGTAGAAAAGTAGTAAAGAAACCCAATGTCCAGATAGTAAGAATAAGAATTTAAAATTCTTCTTTAGTCTGTTGTGAATCCCATGATCTACCCATCTCCTCAGGTATTAAATATTATTTAATGCGGGTTACATGCTTATTACAACACATGAGTGTTTTGCGTGTCTATGATGACTAATTCAGACAGGACAAGTTATCTGTTATTATTAGGTTAGGTTTGAGTAATTTTCTCTGAAAATATTCTTAGGCATAAATAAATGATCAACATGCATTTATTATCTTGCATGAATGTATTTTATTTTATTCTATTATGTAATCACAAGTTTTAGCAAATAAAATTTCTTATTCTTATTCTTAACACTTTAAATCCCAATGTGATTAATTTAATATTGTACCCATAAAGGGTCCATTAAAATAGGTGGACAAAATTTCAGAAATCATTCTTACCACCAAAATAAGGATCATGGTAAAAGGAGAAAAAAATATATTGGTAGGTATAGCAATGAGTTACTTTTGGGGATGTTCTTTCAGATTGGACCTATACAATATAAAGGTAATATTATCTTTTCCTAAAAGGGGTGGGGTTTCAGAGAGGAAATAATTCGATTTGGAACTAAAAGGGGGTTGGTTGATAAAGTCATTTGTACATTAACAGGCCGTTAAGACATTGTCAGTCTATAGACCTTTTCCCTCTCAATACTAATAGTTTTTAAACGGTTTTTTTTTTTTTTTTTTTTTTTTTTTTTTTTTTTTTTTTTTAGTATTGGGACATTACAGTGCATAAGTATTGGGACATTACAGTGCATAAGTATTGACCACCATGTTTTATTGAATTTATTCAGAAAATAAACGGTTATCCGTTAAGTATTGTTTGCATTTGGTTAGTTATGTGCATATGTAACTTTGATCTAGAACCAATGATGCTTCCATAATATCATACTCGGTGAAGATTTGCTGTGAAGAAGATTTCACTTAATGTGACCATAACATGCTGAGAGTATCTCGTACTAAAGCATGTGTGATTATGACAAATGTGTGTCAGCCAGTCCAGGTGTCAGAGTATGGTCCCCCATTCACTGCAAGTATTTGCGTTAGCAAGACTATAATGCACATTTGATAAGCAAGGTTGTCTCGCAACCATCATGCTCATAGATTAAAGAACATATTTATAAATTTTGCAGACCGAAGTCAGGCAATAGGGTTCCACTGTGATGTCTACGCATGCGGTGGTATTTTTAGTGTTAGCATTGTCCGATGACTTAGCTAAAGGCATCTTGTATCACACACTGATAGTTTGATATGCAGCTAGTAACATGGAATATAATTATGTTTTCATGTAAAGCATAGTATACTTCTGGGTGGTAATTTTTTCGTTGGAATCATTTGAGTAATAGAGAAGTATGGAAGAAGATGACATGCCGCGCCAACCTCAAACGAACTGGGATAAGGGCAAGAGATTGATGATTGCTCTTTGCACACAAACAACACATGTAAATGGAACCCACCAGTTATGTTGATTTTAAGTATTTACAGTACAGTATTTGCTGTGTAGCAAATAACATAGCGTATATATATGCTTCAAATTTACGTGGAAATAGAACTCACCAGTTATGCCGATTATGGGTATCTTCAGTGTTAGCATTGTCTAATGACTTTGCCAAGAGCATCTCGTGCTACGCACTGACAGTCTGCTATGTAGCAAATAACATAGCGTATAATTATGCTGGAAATGGAACTCACCTGCTATGCCGAGTACCTATAGGTATTTTCAGTGTAAGCATAGTCCAATGACATTGCCAAGGACATCTGGTGTCACGCACTGATAGTTCAAGTTCCAGCTAGTACATAGGAAATATATGTAACTGGGGTGTCTCGCACCCACTGGAAAAACTTTATGAAGCTTGCGGCACTTATGTGATAGGCAGTGTTAATGACCATCGTATCGCTTGAATAAGCACTGTAGATATCACGTATCTGGAGGTCAGTTATAGCCAGGCATTATTACGCCTAATGGTAGGGCTACAAGGGTTACATCCAAGTTCAATCCTGTGCGAGCGTTGTCTGTAGGTATTTGCTCCGATTTCTGCGTCTCAGGTTTACAATTTTCACTAAAGATGCACTTAATACACTTCCTGACACTCAGTATTTTGTTATTTCGATATATATAACGTAAACTTATTTTATGCGAATATTTGGACGAGAAAGAACTTTTTTCTTGCGATGTCGTTACGCGCGAAAAAGAAAAGTGACATTTCATGTGTCAAAGACGGGAAAGTAAGATGCAAATGTTGCAATCTTTAAAAAATATTCATTTTCTTTATCTAAAATCGCGACGTCAATACGTGTAGTAAGGAATTACTACCTATGTCAATAATAATTATTTGAAGATCACCACGAAATAAAATGTATGCCGACAGTTCTTAGCGTACCACGGCTACACATCAAGCTATTAAACCAGTTAATCTTGGCCTCACTTTACTAGATTTTTTCGCACAATGAACGATCAGATTATACTGGTTTTGTACAGCTTGATGTGTAGCCGTGTGTACCATCATCTGCCTTTTATTTGGAAGGTTGGAAATCAACAAATGACTCCTCCCACTCTGGGCAGGCAGGGAGTGTCAGACTTCTACTGGCTAAAAACCACCCATGTTCCTTCTTAGCCCTTTGTGTCGAGGCCGCGATATCTCTTTCGAACAACCCGCAACCCCGATGGGTACTTAATCTATCCTCCTCATCATCATCATCATCATTTCAGCCGGCAGACGTCCACTGCTGGACATAGGCCTCCCCCAGGCGTCGCCACATTGACCGGTCCCGTGCGTCTCTCATCCAGCGGGTTCCTGCAACCTTGACCAGGTCATCGGTCCACCTAGTGGGAGGCCTTCCAACGCAACGTCTTCCGGTTCGCGGTCGCCATTCCAGAACTTTTCGGCCCCATCGGCCATCCGTTCTGCGAGCAATGTGCCCTGCCCATTGCCACTTAAGTCTGGCGATTCTTCGGGCTACGTCGGTAACCTTGGTTACCTATCCTCCTCGAGGCAAATAAATCACATTCCGGAGTCGATGCCAGCAGAGAAGTATTATGTTGGGCTTGACTTCTATTCTAACTTGATGCAGCTAAATACCAGAATTTTACGGTCATTCTCCGATTTGATGTCCCTACCTAATTTAATTACCGTAACCTTTTTTATTTTCACAAATTTGACTTAATACAATAAAATATGTATGAAAGAATTCTTTCATATTTTAATGCGTCTAAGTCAGATTAGTGAAAACACATTTAAATATGAAATTATTTTAATTAATTATTTTATTTATTTTTTAATTTAATTTTTATGATATTTGAATTTTATTTTTTTATATGAAATGAAATGAAATTGTTTATTCAGTAAATAGGATGTAGGAATCACTTTTACACGTCATCACATTTTAAACTTAAGCTAGATGGGGTCGACATTTCGTATCTGACTACCCTGAGAAGAAATGGTGAAACAAACTCACGGATCAAAGTCTGTTTTAAATCATGTACAATATGTTTCATGTTTTACAATGAATTAAATAATAATTTGAGCATACAAAATAGGATAATAATTATAATGTCAAAATTTACATGTCAAAAATTGTAAAAGAATTAATTAAAAAAAGGAAATATACAATACGATATAATTATCAGATTTTTATGTCAATATTGTAATTACACAAAGCTTAGCAGAGCGAGCAATTCAATCCCAAGCCTAGGTATATCATTGTTCCTCTCAAAAAGAGCACCTGCCATCTAATCTCTACACCACCCTTGGTTGACTGGTAGAGAATGCCTAAGGCATTAAGTCCGCCTTTGTACCTTTTTTTGTGTGCGAAAAGTTTAAATAAATAAATAATTTAAATATATGAAAATAAAAAGGGTTACGGTAATTAGGCAATCGGAGAATGGCCGTTTACATGGAGCGACTGTCTATCTGATACTCTGTACCAAGTTACTGAGTAATACTATAAAAATACGAAAGTTTGTAAGGATGTATGGATGGATGTTTGTTACTCTTTCACGCAAAAACTACCGAACGGATGTGGATAAAATTCAGAACACAGATAGTTTATAACCTGGATGAACACATGGGATACTTCTTATCCCGGTAGTATGATTCCGTGGGTCAATTATCGAACTCCACGTGGGCGAAGCCGCTGGCACAAGCTAGTACGATATGGATCCGCATTAATACTATAAGTTGGCAGATTCGTCTCAAAATTAAGTTGTTATAGTTTTCCTTGCTTATCTTTCAAAACTTTATATATTTTATTGTTATTGTTTTTTTTTTTTTTTTTATGTATATAATCTAGGTATATATCTTTTCTAATATGTTTTTTTTTCTGTTTTGCACCTACTATGTATTGTCTCTGCATCAGCCTAAGGTAGACTGGTAGAAAATGCCCAAGGCATTTAAGTCCGCCTTTGTACGATTTTGTTGTGCATAAAGTTTTATTATATAAATAAATACTAAAGATTTAAAAAATCCTATTTCATAATGTTTATACGTAGTGATACTTATTGATTCTGTGTAGCCCTTCGGCGTAAAGGTTCTAGCGCGATATCTATCTATCTATATAAATAAAGAGAGAAGTCCCGACTGACTGACTGACTCATCAACGCCCAGCCCAAACCCTTGGACCTAGAAAGCTGAAATTTTGCACAGAGTTTCCCATTATAATGTAGACAAAGAATAAGGAAGGATTTTTCGAAATTCAACCCCTAAAGGAGTAAAATAGGGGATGAAAGTTTGTATGGAAAATCGTCATTTTCACGCGGGCGAAGCCGCTGGCAAAAGCTAGTTATATTCTTTTTGTTCTCCAACCAGGACTCATCATCTTCATTTCCTTGTCCCATATGTTACTTGGGGTCGACGCAACACGTTTTTATCTTCAATTCTCCTCTGTCAACCATCACACTATCATTAACCCCTTTTTACCCGACTACGGCGAAGCCAAAAGGAGACCGTGTCGGCGGCGCGTACGTGTTCCACGCGCGCCTCAAAGAGATGTCAGCAAGGAGGGGCCCGCAAGGGCCGACGCCCGTCGGGGCTGTGGTATGTCGAAAGGTTAACGCGGCTCCGACACAAGGGCGACGAAGGAACATGGGTTTGGTTTTTAGTCAGTAGAAGTCTGACACTCCCCTTCGCTCTGCCCAAGAGCGGGGGGGGGTTATTCGATGATTTTCCACCCACCAAAAAAAAAAAAAAAAAGTGTAGGTAATTATTTTTTTCTTTCATATCTTTCCTCATACAATCTATGAAATAACCTAGGACTGACAATGTAATGGATACTATTCATTTGTTTTGGATTAGACAAAGTAGTAAAATATCGAATATAATACTAGCACTTCATCTGCAAATTCGCCTGCAAAAATTGTGATACTTAGCTCAGCTAATACTCATGATATAAATATAATTTATCTACCCAAATATCATAAACCCTCTCTAATGAGTTCAAAAACCATAGGCAATGACCAGCATTACCAACCAGCAGAAATAAACAGAACTGTAATGAACTCATAACCTACTGAAAACAGTAGGTTATGAGTTTAAATTTGGAACAGGTGTCAAATTCAAGTGAGTGTGCTATTCTAGTATCTACATTAAAACACATACCTATCGATACGAAACCCCAATTCAGTATGATTTTAATTATAAATCGCACGACATTTTGATCTCGAGTGACACAAGAATAGTGACTTTGTTCGTTTGCCTATGATTTAAAAAAAAATTACAGATATCCGAAACGCCGCCATTTCGAGCTGTCATTTTGTTCGTTATTTTTTATTGCATTACACTGTTAACAATGCAGGTCATTTTCCTATGGTTCCTGAACCCATCATAGAGCCCTTATGACATTTGGGTAGATAAAGTAGTGTATGCAACTATACATAATTAGGCATTACAACACTCGTGTGATGCTATTAAGAAACTCGCCTTAGGCTCGTTTCTTAAACCCACACTTGTGTTGTTGTAATGCCCTTCATTATGCACAGTCGCATAAACTACTATTATAGCCTATAGCACCCACGTTTAATGTATCTTTCCATTAGTGAAATTGTTTCTAGAATTGGATCATTAGTTTCGGAAATTTCCCCCCTACATACAAACAATTTTATTTCTTTAAAATATTAGTAAGACTAGCTGTGCATCGCAACCTTCGTTCGCATTTTTTTGCACGGAACCCTAATTCTAAAATAAAAGTAGGCTTAATAATAATAAAAATAATAATAAAACCTTTTATTCCGAAACACACAATTATAATAATGGTTAAAACAAAAAAAGTTACAAAATGTCACGCATTTCGGTGTGCCTCGTGGCATAGGCCTCGTCTAACAGTTTCCATTGACGTCTGTCGCGAGGTATCCTTCTCCAATTTGGGCCTGCTGTAAGTTTTATTTCATCCATCCATCAAAAGTAGGCTTAGTTACTCCCTAATATCAACTATCGGCATATAAAAGTCCTGTCTAGATCAGTCGTGCCGTTTCGGAGATTAGCCGGAACAAATACAAACGCAGATAAGACTTGAATAAAATGTGTAAATATATATAAATCCCGAAAGGTTAGACAGAGGTGTACCCAATAGGGGATCGGACAAAAATAAACTAATTAGTCCGTCAAAAAGATTTCCAAAAAATATTGACCACATATTTTTTCTTTTTTTACGTAAACAAAAAATGAAGTACAGTGCTTCGAAAACTCGTGTGACGTCATATGATAGTACATTTTGTACGTTGCAAGCCCCCCTCCATGATCTTTGACGCGCTATAGCTTCGACAATTTTTATTATATACTTATCTAATATTTTTCGATAATCTAACTGACGGACTATTACAGAACCATATTTTTTTGAGTCAGTCCGATCCCCTAAAAAAGTACACATACACATTTCGTCAATTATGTTCAAATCTCATGTAGTAAAGGGCGAGTCTATTTCCATCAACCGGACAATCCTTGAAGGAAAAACCCTCTAACAATAATTGAGTTTCTAAAGAAAAGACTCACATAAAAGATAAGAAAGATAAAATATAAGATAAAAGCAAGATCCGGATCTTTACAATTTATGAAACATTATTTTTAATAAGTGATTGTAAAAATTGATAACGTGTTCTTATCATTCTTATCACTCTGTAATCAGTAATTAGTCATAGAGTGCGTACTACGAAGGGAAAACTACTTAGAATACGATTATGACGAAATTGATAATTAGCTGACCAGAAGAAGTGTAAAGGACTAGCTATTGACCCTGGTTTCTCTCGCGTTGACTGCCTCATAAGCATAGATTGGAATAGGTAGAGCTGTTTTATGTACTTGCCATAGGTAAGAATAATTATAAATATTCCTCGAGTCCCGAGATTTGGTTTTTAACCGACTTCCCAAAAAGGAGGAGGTTCTCAATTCGATTGGTATGTTTTTTTTTATGTAGTAAAATCATAAAAAAGTTACATAAACCATTTTACTTTATATATTGACAAAAATAATGAAATTCAATAAAATCCCGTAGTATCAGTCAGAATCCAGTGGAATACTTATCCTTAATATTATATTAACATCAATGTTTGCGGTCAATGAACCTAAATAGCTCTACATATTCCGATCTATGCTCATTAGTTCAGTAGTCGCAAGCGCGACTGCTGAGCTTGAAGTCTTGTATTCGATTCCCAGGTCGGGCAAATTATTAGGTAAGTAAGCCATGGGCGCTAGTATTATATTATCTGTGCCATGGGTAAGGAGCGTGAGTTTATGTATTTTTAGTAGACATTTATTTATGTTTAGGACGCACTTAGTCTAGTTCGTAATTTGATTAGCACAGGAGATCTACAATGGTCATGTTAGCAGATCATAAACTAAAGATCATGAACTCCTCGAAAACGTCAATGGTCAGTAAATTTTTTACCTACAAGGGACGTCACGACGCATTTTATATTCGTCAATTATTATTAATTTGATAAAACAAAAAACACGTATTCAATATATTTCGATAATCTAACTGACGGACTAAACAGAATCAAATTTTTTCGAGACAGTCACCCTATTATGATCCATTTTCGTAATTCGTCACAAACGCAGTTACTATTGAGAAAGGTCCATTTTACGCTTTTTTACGGGTTTTCCTATTATGGTACAAAAAATCCTGTACGGTCCGAAACAACCTTTGGGGATCATCAAATAACTCCTCCCGCTCTTGGGCAGAGTGGAAGGGAGTGTCAGACTTCTACTGACTAAAAACCATCCATGTTCCTTCCTCGCCCTTGCGCCGAGGCCGCGTTATCTCTTTCGATAATCCGCAGCCCCGACGGGACACGGTAGGTACAGAACCCTTCATGTGCAATTCCAACTTGCACTTGGCCAGTTTTTTATCAGGGAACTTGTTTCATTTTAAAGCGTCAGAAAAAGAGATTCCCTGAAGAATTTATTATGATTATTTATGATATAATAAATTAATCATCATTCATCATCATCATTTCAGCCGAAAGACGTCCACTGCTGGACATAGGCCTCCCCTAAGTGTAATTTTTGCTTAGAGGGGGTTTGCCATAATCGCCACGCTTGGCAGGCGGGTTGGCGATCGCAGTACGGTCGATACAAAAAGCACAGAGAACGCTGCTGCCCATTCTCTGGTACATCCCTTAGTCGCCTCTTACGACACCCACGGGAAGATATGGGATGGTGCTATTCTTTGCGTCCGACACCATACGGAAAATAAATTAATAATGCAATGTAATAAATATTTTCGTGGGTTCGATTCCCACCCAGGACAAATGTTTGTGTGATGAGCACGATCATTTGTTCTGTGTCTGGGTGTAATTTATCTATAATATGTATGTATTTAGAAATATATAAGTATGTTTATCAGTTGTCTAGTACCCATAACACAAGCTCTGCTTAGCTTGGGACTAGATGGCGTTGTGTGATAGTTGTGGAATATTATTATTATTTAGGGAAAACATGTTCTGTTTCATAGCTCGTTGGCTAGTTTAAGCTACGTTAACGGGCCTTAGCCAAAGTCAGCGTAGCGTGTGTGTGTGTGTGTTGTGAAATATTTCATTTTCGTCAATCTGCATGAACTTCCTCACTATTCTGCAGGTGTTCAAAATCGCGGCTTTTTGGAGTGTAATGTAAATTGAGTCTTTGAGGTCTATTAGTTTAAGGCTATGGTGGAGGTGGTTGGGTATCACACCCGTGGTGGAGACTACTATTGGTACCACGTACACTTTTTCTTGATTCCACATTCTAGTGACCTCTTCTTTCAAATCTGCGTATTTACTAATTTTCTCACCTATTGTTTTTTGCAAGTTATGCGTGTTCGGGACTGCTATATCTATGAGGTATGTGATTTTATTTACTTTGTCTTGAAGGATTATGTCCGGTCTGTTATAGTGAACAGTCCTGTCGGATAATATGCCGCGATCGTAAAAGATTTTGTGAGTGGTATTTTCTATAAATGGCTTCGGTACATACTTGTAATAAGGAGTGTTTGAGTCTTCAATGAGCTTATGCTTGAGTGCCAGATTTTGATGGATGATATTTGCTACCTGATTGTGCCTGTGGGTATAATCTGTTTGTGTGAGTGTTGTGCAAGCTCCTGTGATATGTTGGATGGTCTCTGGTTGGCTGTGACATTTTCGGCATTTATCATTAATTATCGTGGGGTCTTTTATGATGAATTTCCTATAATTTTTAGTATTTATGATCTGATCTTGTATCGCGATAATAAAACCCTCGGTTTCCGGGAATAAAGAACCAATTTTAAGCCATTTATTTGATGCTAGTGTGTCTACATGAGGTTGTTCAAGATCATGGGGATGTCGCCCATGCAAGACTTTCTTCTTCCAATCTTCTAACTTTTGTTTTTGTGGGTCTTCATTGTTAGTGTTTTGTGTATCTGTCTCTTCGTTTAGGTTAAGTGGGGTGTAGTTGTTGTCGTTCATTACTATAGTTTTATGTATATTACTTGTGTGAGATTTTTTGTAGAAGAATGTTTTCAACCTAGTTATTTGTTTCTGCCAAAGATTATGGATATCAATTAGGCCTCTCCCTCCATTTTGACGACTGATAGTTAGTCTTTCTATTGCAGACTTAGGGTGTAGGTTATTGTGTTTAGTAAGTGTGGTGCGTGTCATTCTCTCGATTTGCTGGATGTCAGTTTTTGACCATTTGATCACTCCAAACGAGTATGTTAGTATTGGGATCGCGTATGTGTTTAATGCCTTAATTAGATGTTTTCCGGAGAGTTGAGTTTTACAAACTGCGACCACTCTTCTCTTGTATTCTGTGTTCAATGTTTGTTTAATTGTTGTGTGATCTAATCCTTTGAGCTGCCTGTATCCTAAATATTTATATAAATCGGTGGGTTCCATAGCTGTAATTGTGTCAGTATTGTTAATCGTATAGTCGCCAGGTTTAATTTTGCCTCTTATTATGTGTACTGTTTTACATTTATCTAGTCCAAACTGCATGTTTATGTCTTTGCTAAACTCTGTCGTGATATCTATTAGTTTTTTCATCTCTTTTTCTGTTTTTGTATATAATTTAATGTCGTCCATATAAATAAGATGAGAGATAGTAGTTTCTTCTGTTGTTTGCTTAAGGCGATATCCGGCCTTACAACGCTGTAGTAGGTGAGATAGGGGGTTTAGAGCGAGGCAAAACCATAAGGGACTCAGGGAGTCCCCCTGATAGATCCCTTTTTTAATAGCAATCTGGCGAGTTGTGACTGTGTTATCGCGGTAATTTAATTGTAGCGTAGTTTTCCATCGGGACATAATATTTTGTAAGAATTCTATTATTGTAGGATTTATTTTGTAAATATGTAATATTCGGATAAGCCAGGAGTGTGGAATGCTATCAAAAGCTTTTTTATAATCTATGTAGGTACAGTGTAAATTTCTATTTTTTGTGGCAGCATGTTTGTGTATGATTGAATCGATGACTAGTTGTTCCTTACATCCCATGTGTCCTCGCCTGCAACCCTTTTGTTCCTCTGCTATTATGTTGTGGTGTTCTACGTGTTTATTGATTTTTGTAGTGATTGCTGACGTTAAGATCTTGTATATTGTGGGTAGGCATGTAATCGGCCTGTATTGGGAAGGTTGTGGTGAGTATTGAGTTTTTGGCAACATGTAAGTTATTCCTGTAGCAATAAATTCCGGGATGTTTTGTTTTCCTAAAATTATTTCTGTTAGATTTTTAGCTAAAATTTTGTGCAATGATTCTAATTTTTTGTACCAATAATTGTGTATTTTATCAATGCCAGGAGATTTCCAATTGTGTAATCTCGCTGTAACACTAGTTATGTCAGACTCAGATAACTCGATGAATTCCATTTCTTCAAGTGAGTTCCATTTAGTTTCTTCGTCTTGAATCCATTCAGATGTTTCTTTGTGATGTACTTGTTCTTCCCATATGCCAGCCCAAAAGGTTTCTAATTGTTGCGATGTTGGTAGTTCTATGTTGTTTTCGGTTGTCGGTGTGTCGGTGTCAATTTGTGGTTGCTGTATTTTTCTGTAAAAGTTCTTTTCGTTGGCAGCAAACAAAGCGTTGTCATTTATACGTTCTTGTGCTTTCTTATATCTTCTCAACCTATGGACTTTTACTGCTAATTTCTGTTTTATTGTATCAAGGAATTCTTCCGGTTCTTTATTGAGCCTTTCGTGTCTAGTATGCACAGCCATGTTTTTGAATATTACTTCTACTCTTTTAACTACTTTATTTGATCTATTGTTGTTTATATATTGAGTAAGTCTACCGCAGTCTGCCCTAAGCTTTTCAATGTCCTTTTCTAATCTCTGTTGCCACGCTGGCTTGTTAGTATTTGATTGTCTCCTATTGTCTCTGAATTCTGTGATTTTGAAATTGAGTTCTTCGGAAATAACTAATGCTGTACAATATATCAGAGTATGTACGTCTATGAGTTGAGTTTCTTCGCTAATATACTGAGTGAGAATATTTTGATTAAATAAATGAACGAGTTGAGCAAGTTTTGGTGAGTACCTAAGCTTGGGAAGTTTCGGTCGAGATGCCGGGTCCATCCCGGAATATTGAGTGAGAGCTGTTTTAAACTTATCGTGTATATCTTGAATACGTGAATCTGTGGGCGGGTTTTGCTCTATATTTGCAAGAACCTCAATATCATTTTCTACCATTATGGTTTCATTTTCGGTTTGTGTGGATGTATGCGTGATTTGTGAATATGTCTGTGACTGATAGTGTATATACGATTGTGTGTGAGGTTCTGATTGAGTGTACGACTGTGGTTGTACTTGTTGAGTGTTATCGATTATGTTTTGAGTTACTGTGATATTGTTAGTGTCTTCATCATTTACTGATTCTTGATCTAATTGTGTACGTACTTCTACTTTTAACCTATCTATTTCTTCTAGTGACAAAAGTTTATTCCTGACGATAGCTCTTCTTTGATCCGAAATTCTTTGTTCAGAAACAGTTATCTCTGGATATTGGCGTGTGAAGAGTTCATGCAGTTGTTGTCTGTAGGTTGTCATATCTGTTTCTAATTTAGTAATGTGTAGGTAAGTTCGCATGATAAATGTGTTAACATCTTTGCTCCATTTCATGCGAACTCTTGCTTTTCCAGCCATGGTGGACGCGGGTAAAAAGGTAGAAACCCCCCGCGCAGCATTCAAGGTCGGAGTGGGTGAAAATGTATTTAAACTAATGATGGGGGGTGATGAAAGTGTTGGTGACGATGGTATGGATGGTGATGATCGCCCAGAAGGTGCGTACGAGACTGTGCTTGGACTATACGGTTCTACAGGGGTGTCTGTCCTGTCCGTCAGTCTGTCCCCATCGTCAATGATTTCGGCTGTAGTATCTTTGTCGGTGTGAGCCCGCCTGTTCAACTCCTCACCGCTGACGGTTCGCATGCTGTGGCACCCAGCGTCAGCTCCAGATGCGCCCCGGCGATCGCCCCCGGGTAGCGGTCCTATACGTAATCTCTTTGAACGAGTCTCCATTTTTAGTGGGTTTCCAGAGCCACGTTAGCCACGCCAGTAATTTCTCATTCGTGTGTCCGCCCCCCACGTGATTAGATGGTCAATCAGGACGTGTGGTTGTTTAGGGGGCGGACGTGTGGTTGTTTAGGGGGCTTATTATTATTATTATTATTATTATTATTTAGCATTGGACACAAATCTATGCGTAATGTTGATAATGACACCGTCGAAAGTTCAAAAAACATTCAGTGGCGCTCACACTATCAATCAAATGAAAAAAAAAACTGATAAAATTAAGGAAAACCTGTTTTATATATTTGTAATTTTATTTAGACACGATGTAGTCGCATAATTTGATTAATTAATTATTTTTACAACCAGATTTTAATCAGAAAACAATCAATTGAAATCTTTACGATTTTTAATGTAATTTGATAGTATCTGTTTTCCTCCCTGCAATTTTTTTATCTGTACACGCGGTTACACATCAAGCTATACATTTCCAGTATAAGCTGGTCTCGCATTTTAAAGGACTTACGTACAATGCGAGATCAGCGTAAACTGGAAATGTATAGCTTGATGTGTAGCCGTGTGTACCTACCTATAAAATGCAGTGGTTTGGAGGTTTGTCAGTTATTGTGATTTTAATCCTTATTGTAAGATTTCGTGCTTTTGTGAAACAAGAAAGACATTTCCATTTTTTTTTGGATTAAAGATAATGGGTAATTATTATGCTTATTTAAATAAGAAGAAACAAGTAGTGAGCAAATCTATACATCAATATCTATAAAAATAATAAAAAAATGTAAGTTGTGGTTTGTTGTATGAAAATAACAGCTTTTTACTGAATGCATTCGCGATAATGATACTAGCTGTTGCCGGAAACAAGGAAACTTTGATTAAATGTGTAAGTATTGTAACATCACGCATGCAATCCCCAAAGGATTAGCCAGATATATACCTAAAACTACGCCCACATTTCACCAGCCACCATACGAGTACAAATTCGATTCTGCGGTTGCTACTGTGAAATTAGTTGCGTTGGAAGGCCTCCCACTAGGTGGACAGATGACCTGGTCAAGGTTGCAGGAACCCGCTGGATGAGAGACGCACGGGACCGGTCAATGTGGCGACGCCTGGGGGAGGCCTATGTCCAGCAGTGGACGTCTTTTGGCTGAAATGATGACTGTGAAATTCCTGATGGAAAAACTCAATAACACTTTCCCCGACCCGGGAATTGAACGTAGGACCTCATGATGAGCACTCGCGCTTGCGACCTCTCGTCCAACGAGGCACTCATCCGAGTCAGTTGATTTGTAAGAACGAATAAAAAAATGTAACCTATTTAGGGGTCTATCTGATGTTATAGGTACAGCCATTTCTTATTTTATCCATTCGCGTAATACCACACATGTATACGCCCTTACAAGACATATAAGAAAAAAAAAGTAGTTAATAACCCTCCTTTTGGGCTTCGCCGCAGTCGGGTAAAAAACTAAAAAACCCGACTGAAAAAACTGAAAAGCAAAAAACAAGCGCATTTTAAATCAAACAAAACTTGGAAGCAGGCGGGGTTCATTTGAATATTAAATTATGAAATGAAAAAAAAATAGAATTCATTTTTAACTACTTTTTTTTTATTTCCAACTTTTTTTTTATTTGATTTACCTAGTACCTGTTACAGTAAATACGAATCTAACAACACCTCTCAAGCTAAATCCATCGAGCCATTCAGGCTGCAGGGCGTGCCGAACTTTTGAATTTGGCTCCAAAAATCCGCCATTTTGTTTTTTTTTTATTTTGATATACCCAGTGTCACTCTCACAGTAAATATGAATCTAACGACACCTCTCAAGCTAAAATCCATCGACCCGTTCAGGCCACAGAGCGTGCCAAACAATTATACATACATACTCTTGAAAAACATAACCCTCCTTCTGCCGCAGTCGGGTAAAAAGCCCGAAAGTCTGACAACCAGTCTTGCCCAAGGTGTATCATATTATTATTACCCAGTACATACCTGGATTGTGGAGGTCAGATAGGCAGTCGCTCCATGTAAAATACTGGTATTCAAGCTTCATCCGGTTAGACTGGAAGCCGACCCCAATATAGTTGGGAAAAGGCTAAGCAGATGATGATAGTCTTATCTCAGCCGGATGCAAAAATGCCTTTCTATCATTCCAGAGGCTGACAAAGCTACATTTCTCTTTCCAGCATAAAAAGTGTGACTTTTACATAACATTATGTTATTCTAATCTAAAAAGTGCTTTTCATACAAAAAGATAAGCTTCACGTTTGTCGCACCTGCTATTAAGTTCAAGGTGTACTTACTTAATATATTATAATAATACCGTCACTCCAATCATACAAGGTTCCCTTATCATTTGCGCGGATTTCATAATTTTATTAGCAAATTACTATTGTCTATCTATACTATAAATCTGTCTAAAATTATCTAATTTGTGTAGTTATAATCTCACCTAATATAAGCATTAAGTAATAAAGGCAAAGGCATTAGGCAAATAGGTATTAGGCATTAGGCATTAGGCATTAGGTAAATGTGGAAATTGGTCTAAGTAAGTACCTAATTATAAAAAGCAACGTAGGCATCGGCTGGGTGATTGAGACAAGCCCGCCACACTATTCCCACACCACTGTAACTCCTGTTAGACAGAATCAAGAAAAGCGCCGAGACAATGAAACTCGACAAAGTCCGGGAGAAACGATTTTATCTTTCTTGGATCCCGCAACGAAATTAATCAGAAAAGAATAGCGGAGGAGTAGGAAAAACATTATTTCCACTTCCCTCCATATCAGCAGGAGACAGAATAGTACAAGGATAATATAGGCGCACAGGGACGTATACAACTGGGATAAGCCCAGTTGCCTAGCACCACGGATATTATAGTCATTAATATTACTGGGTCTTATGTTGTGAGCTGTTATCGGCTGGGTGAGGAGCTCGTGGCTTAATTATAATAGACACACGGGTCAATCTTCAAGTTAAGGGCTGTTTGTCAAAGAGATCGCCGCCCCTAAGACCCAACCTCCGCCGACTAAAGGCCGACGCCTCCCAACTGTTCGATTTTCGAAAGAGATACCGCGGCCCCGAAATACAAAGGGCTAAGAAGGAACATGGGTGGTTTTTAGTCAGTAGAAGTCTGACAATCCCTTTCGCTCAACCCATAGAGAGATATCCTTTAATAATTTACCACCAAACAAAAAAACAATAATACAAGGTGATGTTATTATCAATTGTGCGGATTTTAAAAGCAAATTACTAATGTCTATCTACACTATAAATCTGTCTAAAATTATCTAATTTGTGTAGTTATAATCACACCTAATATAAGCATTAGGTAATCCTATAAAAATAGGATAAGAGTCGAGGAAGACCTAAGAAACGATAGATGGACTGTGAAAAGCATGATATGGTAAGAAAGGTGTCTGGGGATATGACGACTAATAGAGAAAGTGTGGAAGAAATAATAATAATATGCTGCGCCGACACCGAATAAATGTCGAAAAATAAGAGGCCTATGAAGGTATCACTATCACTATCACTATCACTATTACATAGTATAAAACAAAGTCGCTTTCTCTGTCCCTACGTCCCTTTGTATGCTTAAATCTTTAAAACTACGCAACGGATTTTGATGCGGTTTTTAATAGACAGAGTGATTCAAGAGAAAGGTTTTGATACCTTTTTTGCACCCGTGCAAAGCCAGGGCGGGTCTTTAGTCTAGTTATAATTTTGAACAACGTAGTCATCGGCTAAGTTTCCTTACAGGCGGGGCGTCGAGCGGCGCGTGCAGCGTTTTTATTTCAAACACATGGCGATGTATGAAAAAGTTAATGATTTCAAAACTTGATTTTACGAGAAGCGATTTTTCGCTCATTTGTTCAAAATGCAGCGTTTGTTGCGGTGGAGTCGTCTCTCAGTAAATTAATAAAGAAGCACGAGACGAGCATTCTGCACGCGCCGCGCAACGCCCCCGCGTCTCCGTAAACGAGCCCTAAGTGCAACAACCGCACTCGTCGATCTTTAGTTTATCTTAGAAATTACCTACCAACTATGTTTTAATTAAAATTTACAAAGTGCATCCTCTCTCCTAACTCACTTATTTTGCTGTACCCGACAGGGTCCATGTGATCTAATTTTAAGTTTTACCATCTAAGTACTACATGTGCAATGCAATAAAGTATTGAGTATTGAGTATAGGTAGAGCTGTGCTTATCTTAGTTGGTTCGTGGGTGTGTGACCATAGTTTTAGTTATATACCGAATTTTCTCCTTGCCTCAAAAAGCACTTTAAACTGTTGGTAGGTAGTCAGTGGGCCGTAAGTCTGACAACCAGTCATACCAAGTACGGGTATGAAAGGGGTATCGTACATTACCCAATAAGCACTAATTGGGTTGTCAGATAGACAGTTGTTTTCTAAATAATGTACACAACAACCTGTATAATGTACACAAGAAATGAGACTATTTCTGAAGTTCTATGGGATGGGAATGAAGAGTTTTTCAGTCATACGGAGTTGCCCGCATATAATTTAAACTAGTCTTCAATATTTTGACGCTGTGTGGAAACAAAAGACGCCTGCCAAGAAGTCCTAGCAGATATGACGTGCACTTTTCACGTTCACATCATTATACGGTTCGGTAGGCAATGCTTGGCAGCATTCAAAACACAGCTTGCACTTAAAATGATACAACGATATTTTCATATAAATAATGAACATAGCTTGCACTTAAAATGATACAACGATATTTTCATATAAATAATGAAATATTTATCCTGTAGTACGTCCATCCTCTAAACAAAAGCAAGGCCAAAGCGAGGTAAAGGAGCATCTAGCTAAATAATTACAGCCGCTCAAATCAATCTTTAGGTAAAGCCTAGCTTGCCTATGCCTAGGTTACTCCTCAAATTGATGACCGCCCATTCTATACCGAGTTTTTCGCCGTGCCTCAGGTACGTTAAGCACTCGGTCCTGGCTGTCTTTTGTAAATCTTTGACAGTCGTTACAAGTAGTCAGTGACCTGAAAATATAACAACCAGTCTTACCATTTGGTAGCGTATTACGTCTATAGCCCGATAGGCTTAATGAAATATACTGGTATGCATCTGTATCCGGTTAGACTGAAAGCCTACCCCAACATACTTGGGAAAAGATAAGGTAGATGATTCATTTGAGGAAAAACATGTAGGTACAATATGACAGAAAAATATTAAACTAGTGGTACAGATAAAATTACTCAGATTAAACGATTCATATTTACAACAAGGATCGATAGAAATAAAAATAACAAGAAACAGCCATCTTTCGTGTATCCTCTCTCAGGACAAACGTAGGAAAAAATATATTTCGTTCATCCTTTCACAGAAACTCGAACACGTATCGCGTACCTACCTGGCCTCGAGATGGGTAGATGTAATACCCAAATGACATTCCGGTATCGATGGCAATAGAAAATTTAATTATGATGACCTAATATCATTTGATAAAGATCTACTGCTATTAAATAACCATCAAAATTAACAAATACAGCATTTTTCAGCCAGCATCTCCTATCTGAGGCTAGTTATAAAGTTCAATTGGGACATCACTCAACTGACCGCATGAAATTCGAAACTCATTTGTTTTTAAAAACAAAATAAACACATTCCTAAAATATGATAAGAGAATATCACCACTGACATTTCCTGAAAAATACAGTTTCCTAACATCACTATATCACTAAGAAACAACTGCACTCACCGTTTCCAAAGGTCACTGAATTTTATAATCACTAAGTGTTCACTAAGAATTATTTACACCTTGGAAATAAACACATATTTTTTTATAAAGGTAGGTATTTCACTACCTCACGGTAAAGACTAATCATGGGCATCTGATAATGAATTAATACATATGTTTGTAATTAATCTACAATTCGTCGCCGAAGATACGCGCGGTTTTTAATTATCGTAGATACAGTGGGTTTGTTTTTTTTTGTCACCGTTCATTTTTCTTTTTGAAGTTCACATTTCTCTTTCGTATTATTTATCTTTATGTATGCAAAATTATATTTTACAAAAGTATAGTTTAGGAAATCTATCTATCTATATATATAAAAATGAATTTCCGTTCGTTAGTCTCGCTAAAACTCGAGAACGGCTGAACCGATTTGGATAATTTTAGTCTTGAAATATTCGTGGAAGTCCAGGGAAGGTTTAAACGGTGAGAAAGTGGTAGGTAGGTAGGTAGGCAGGGTAGTAGGTAGGGTAGTAGGTAGAGTAGTAGGTAGGTAGTGTAGTACGTAGGTAGGGTAGTAAGTAGGTAGGGTAGTAGGTAGGTAGGGTAGTAGGTAGGTAGGGTAGTAGGTAGATAGGGTAGTAGGTAGGTAGGGTAGTAAGTAGGTAGGGTAGTAGGTAGGTAGGGTAGTAGGTAGATAGGGTAGTAGGTAGGTAGGGTAGTAAGTAGGTAGGGTAGTAGGTAGGTAGGGTAGGAAAAAGAGCATTGCAACGCATGCCGGGAACAGCTAGTATTTTATAATAATTACAGTAGCTATACAATAACTTGGATTTTTTTGTCAAATTATAGGCAGGTACGTGTTTTTCCTCAAATAAATTATTTAAATAAATTAAGTACAATTTGCCTAAGTTTAACACGGTCACTAAATATTATCAGTTACACTGAAAACGGGATTTCTAATTATCATGTTTACTTTTTATTTGGAGTTCCCGATATTCTGGCGCTGTTGCAAGCACCATGATCACGGATAAACTGAAGTTATTGTGGGTATGGTAAACATCCCGTTATCAGCGTTAATGATAAGTACTTACAGTTCAAAATTAAGTAATATTTTGTATTCTCATTTTTTTTTCGACAAAACAACTGTGCAAATACTTTTTTCCAGCTATATTTACTTAATATTATGCAAATGCTTACTGTTCTTTCAGTTCGACAACACCTACCGTAAATACATAAAACGTAAATATATTATTTAAATGAAAGGCCTTGACCAAACATTGTGACTAACTGTAATTGACTGGCCTGTTGGTCTAGTGGTTAGTGACCCTAACTGCTATGCCGGAGGTCGTGGGTTCGATTCCCACCCAGGACAAATGTTTGTGTGATGAGCACGATCATTTGTTCTGTGTCTGGGTGTAATTTATCTATAATATGTATGTATTTAGAAATATATAAGTATGTTTATCAGTTGTCTAGTACCCATAACACAAGCTCTGCTTAGCTTGGGACTAGATGGCGTTGTGTGATAGTTGTGGAATATTATTATTATTATTAATTATATTTGGACAACTGGTACCATATTGTTTCTACCAGCATTGGTATTCACTGCCCTTCAATATACAAAAAAGAAGCAACGTTTTTATGGTACCTATGACTGTGTTCTACCATAAAAACGTCGCTTCATTAATATTCACCTCAAAGAGCGTACTTTTTAGTGGCCCTTGACCGTAACTCAATTTTTTAGATTTTCTTAGAGTTAAATCCATACTATTCTGAAGCTGCTATGCATACGAATTCAATTTCATCACTGCTTTGCTTTGCTGAATGTCCCGAAACCGTATTTTTCCAGAAAAATCTGAGCTTTCTGAGGCACGGAGGGAACTCGTTATCTAATGGATGATCACTGGCCGAACTAGACAAGCGCGGCTTTATCTTATAGACCGTTTCGTGAAGCTGTTATTATAAAGCCACGACCACCTCTACCAATAGTAACCCAGTTATTGGGAAACACGATCGAACGAAAAAACAACAACCTATAGATGGAAACACAATAAAAGTAAATAGATTAATGACTAAGACGGGGTGTTAAGAGCTATAGATGGCTTTGGAAAACACTCGCATGTACGTGCAAATAATATGTGAAATATCCGCTATTATCAGATGGGTCATTATTAAAACAGGATTATTGTGAAAGAAGGAACAATACTTTGTGATTGATGATTCAAATGTAGTGCCTAAGAATAAGCTTAGATGTTTTGGTCATGTGGAGAGGAGAATTGAAAGGAGTAAGAAAAGGTAACATGGTAGAGTAACAAGACAGATTTGAGTGGAAACGACGGGAGGGGACGTCCTCTACAGACTGATCTTATTGGTAAGGTTCAATAAATCATTATTAACAAATAAGTAGAGCCTACAGTTACTCAAAGTCAAAGTCAAAGCATTTATTTCAAGTAGGCCGTTACAGGCACTTTTGAATAGTTGAATTAAACTAGCTGCGGCACTCAGAGATATCCAACGATTACTCAAGCCGCCACCCAGCAAAGGCTTGACATACTTTTGTATGACAAAACTGCCAAAAACCTTTACCATGCGACGTCCCAAGCAACCACTGAAGCTCTCCGAGTGCGGCAGTAAACTACTGAAGCTAAATAAACTAAGCTACAGTCCCAGTCACAAGGCATAGGTTATGACACATACGCCCAAATACTCAAACGTCACTCCATTATAAGTAACCCTCAAAACTCCTGCTATCTCTGTCACTCTGCGCTAAAGTAACAACGACAGCACTCAAACGTCACTCAATTTTAAGTTGCACTTAAGCAACTTAAAATTGAGTGACGTTTGAGTATTTGGGCGTTAGCGA
Source organism: Diarsia dahlii (assembly GCA_949775195.1). Lineage (NCBI taxonomy): Eukaryota > Metazoa > Arthropoda > Insecta > Lepidoptera > Noctuidae > Diarsia > Diarsia dahlii. Next base: position 11,114,848 of record OX459218.1, on the reverse strand, counting down.
TGTTTAGAAGCAATTTTTTTAACTTTAATGATTTAATTTTTATGTTACGTAACGAAATTAATATTTTGGAACCCATATTATCAAGTAATTTAAATCTCAAACTAGCAATCGTTTTTTTTATACGAGAAATTCGTTTAAACTTTGCCAAGTGCCAATATTAGATAGCGCTCGTGGATATACAGGAACCTTTTTCTTTGGAGGGTGCTTTTCATCAAAAATAAAAGAGATTATCTGAAAGAACTTACCTTTTCTACAAGTTCTCGTCACTTTATTACCTCGTTCTCCTTACAAATTGTCACTATTTTCCAAATAAAACACTTCTTCAAATAGCTGATGAACTTCACTGGTGGAATCACCAATATTATATTATTTCAAAAAAATAAATAAAATATTGATAAAAAGTAAAAAAAAATATAAATCAGATCTCTGTTTTTAGAAATCTATAGTAATATTATTTTTCCCTAAGCAGTTTTTATTTTTAAGAAAGAGAGATAACTTTCCTTACGAAAGTTTATTTTTCTCTCGCAAAAAAACCATGACTGATACAAAAAAAAGATATGCTTTCACAAAGAAAAGGAAAAGACAAATGCGTCAACAAAGTCCTAGAGTAGGTATACACGCAATTTATTAAAGAGAATTAGAGGTTTAAAGATAAAAACTAATCCATATTTATTGCAGTATTATTGCGGGTATTAAAAATATTGATAAAACTGATGATAATTTCTTTTCATACTGATTTAGTTATGACTTAACATGTCGGAAACTTGTTATTAATTAATTATAAATTATTTCATGGTACAAGGACTTAACTAATTTTGATAAAATATTTCTTTTCTTTTCAACAAATCGTAAATGGCATGTTGTTCGACACGCCCCTTTTCTGTGTGGTAGGTTCCCTTTGACGTGACAACGTCTAATAAATCGATGAACGCCGGTTGCATGCACGAAAAAGGATGACTCATTGTCCCGTTACGCTCATTGTCTCGTTACGCTCATTGTCCCGTTACGCTCATTGTACTCTTGCGCCGCATCTATTTTCATCAATGTTTTGTTATGACGTTGTCACGTTGAACTATCGTTCGTAAACCGACTTTACAGACAACCAATTATTTTCTTTTTTTAACCGACTTCGAAAAACGAGGAGGTTATGGAATAACCACCTCTTTTTTATATAGGCATCTTTTTTCCATGTCCATCATCTGCCTAGCCTTTTCCCAAATATCGGGGTCGACTTCTAGTGTAAACGAATGCAGCTGAATACCTGCATTATTTTATATAAAGCGACTGCCTATCTAACCTCCATAGTCCAGTTAGTAATGGGTATATTCTATGGCTTTCTGAGAAATATCGCAAATTATGGATTACTAGGTGTTGCCAGCGGCTTCGCCCGCTGCAACTCAAAAATTATCCCACGGGAAGATAAAAACGGGATAAAAACTATCCTATGTGTTCATCCAGGTTACAAACTATCTGTGATCCAAATTTTATCCAAATCCGTTTAGTAGTTTTTGCGTGAAAGAGTAACAAACATCCATCCATCCATTCATACATACTTACAAACTTTGGCGTTTATAATATTAGTAGGATTTCAAAAAGTGAACACCCTGTATTTGGATGCGGATACGTGATATACCGTGTGTTGTGTCCACGGATGTTGCGCAGCCACGATTTGTTCCTACGAGCCACAGCTCTTTTGCCTGCCACTTTGCCCATCATTATCAGTTGTGCAAACAATCAGTTGTGTGTTCACATGTGTTTATGATGGAGTCATTAATAACAACTTGAAGACATTCCTTTATCTAACTACGTAAGTTTATCTTGGAAACCTTATTATTTTTTATTTTTTTTAAACGTTGCCCCACCCTAGAAATTTTTCCTGTATCGTGGGTGCGTTCACAAACATTTAAACTCACATACACAAATACCCAGACCCGAAACAACTATCTGTAGGCCATACAAATATTTGTTGTTCCGTGCGGGGATCGAAACCGCGACACGTAGCGCAGTAGTCTAATCGCTCAGCCACTGCACCAACCGTGCCGTCGCTAAGCTAAGGACTCAATACAGGGCGTGAACGAACCCTTCGCGAAGCCGTCAACCAAGCATTATGGACATAAAACTTACGTACCCCTACGCAAAAATGATTGCTGGGAAACGACCCTTTTTTAGGGTGAAAAATCTTTAACCCCCAATATCTCCGTAATGGGCCTACTACACGCACGCACTTCCCCACAGTTTTGCCTGCGGGATTACATGGTGCACACAGTACATCGCGCGTGTGGTTTGTAATGGTAATACAGTTTTACCAACCATACGCGCGATGTACTGTGAAGTGTAAACGAAAACTGTGGGGAAGTGCGTGCGTGTAGTAGGCCCTTAAGTGTGTGTCAGTGAATGTTGGGTGTGGCAAACGAAGCATGAAAGTAGGATTAATGCTGTTGAAATGCGTTCATTGCGAAGCATGTGTGGTGTAGGTAACGCCGAAAAGTTCTGGAGTGGCGACTGCAAACCGGAAGTCTTTGCGATGGAAGGCCTCCCACTATGTGGACCGATGAGCTGGTGAAGGTTGCGGGGATCCGTTGGATGCGAGGCGCACGGGACACTTGGGGAAGCTCTATGTCCAGCAGTGGAGGTCTTTCAGGTGAAATGATGATGTTGATTCCACTATGTGAACTTAGGTGCTAGGTTTACAAACACAATATAGTAATTGTGGAGCCTGAGTACAGCCAAATATAGTTCTGTTCAAACTTTTTGGCGGTTCGGAAGTTAGCTGCGAATGACGGCCTAATTAGACGGATAACGATCGAATTATTGTCTTACATAAAGCTAATTTTGGTAAAAGCGAGGCGTAAAGGACGCATCGTCTTGACTGTATAATGCGTAGACCGCGTCACTAGCAGCTAACTTAAATTTCGAGCAGTCATAAAGTTTGAACTGAACTAGGACATAGGGAGTGAGATTAGATTTTTGTTTTTTTTAAGTAATCTAAACTGTTTTTATTTACAACATTTAAAAACTACTATTTACAGAACTAAGATAATAATAAAATATATACAAGTATCAAAAAGGGGAGTAATTATAGGGCGTCAAAAAATTCGTCCACACCGCTGTCAACAGGAAAAGTGCCCAGAAGGCTGGCAGCATTGCCACGTTGGATGGCAATGCTGATTCTTTGCCCAAAAAATATTCCAGCCCTCTGGTCACGTGAAGAGTCGACCAAACGCTTGGCAATTTCCTGATAAATTAAGTGGGCACTCGGACCCCATGGCCCCATTTTTGTTTGTTTTATTGTTATTACAATGTGTTGTAGGTAGTTCTTCTTGTACCTACTTATTATTAACAGTTTAAACTTATAATTAATGTTTCGTCTTCTTCTTCAATCGGTCCCTCATTACTGAAGATCGGGGTCACTGGACCCTTCATAACAGACAATATGCCTCCATCGATTCTAGTCCCGTTTCCGTCATCACCTGCTGAAAGCCTGAGGATGTAGCTTCTTTTACTTGGTCGGACGGTTGTTGGCGACCAGCCTCGTACCCTTACCTTCGCTATTGCCAATATAATTAATTACTCTGTACCGGAATCAAAATTACCCACTTTGTAATTTTAAGTGCAATCTTTGATAAGATTAAGATAAATTCTTCGAATCATTAGAGTATTTTCGTCAAATTATCCTCTAGCTTTGGCGCCACCTTTCCTCAAAGTCTACTCTGATAAAATGTTATCAGCTTAGTGCAACCGTATGATAAGGTTTACGTCAACGGAGTCATAATGAAAGAATGCACACGTTTTTATTGACGAGAGAAAAAGCGAGTCTTACGCCCAAATACTCAAACGCTACTCAATTTTAAGTTGCACTTAAATCTCGTGCTGTCTTTGTTACTTTAACGCAGAGTGACAGAGATAGCACGAGTCTTGAGGGTATAATTGAGTGACGTTTGAGTATTTTGGCGTTAGGCCCGGTATTCACCAAAGCAGAGACGAGCAGAGCGGAGAGTTAGGCCTGGTATTCACCAAAGCAGAGACGAGCAGAGCGGAGAGATGTGCCAAATTCGACCAATCACAGGAAAGGCGAACGACCAGATGTAAATTATACCTAACTAATGTGATTGGGCAATTTCCGCACAATCTCCTCTCGTCTCCGCTTCTCTCCGTTTTTATGGATACCGGGCCCTAGTACCTATGAGTAAATGTCACGTGTGTGTCATAATCTGCCTACAGCAGTCCAATGCTGGATATCTTGGCCTCTCCTATTCTTCTTCTTCGCGTGTCGATGGTAATTATAATTTTGTCTGCTTAGAACTGAGCTACTAGCTTGGCGCTTTTGGTATTCAATCAGCTCCTGTAGTGAACAAACAGCAGGAAACCATGTTAAGTGTGCCGTCGTTTCAGAACGGCACCACCACATTTAATTTACACTCCAGGATAGAGTCAGCTGAGCAGATTTTCCATGTGCGACCAACCTGGGTCCAAACGCTATTTAAATATTTCATGGACTCTCCTATTGCGTGCCACTGATTTTGATCCTCGGCAAGTCTCATTCAGTTGCTACAAAGTCACCCTACGGAGATGATTACTCCACATGGCTTGAGGGCGTGCTACCATACACTTACTGACTCACGATCTCCACTCAAGGTTATGACGACGACGCCCGTCGGGGCCGCGGATTTTTGTACTAGATGACGTGGCCTCGGCGCAAGGGCAAAGAAGGAACTTGGGTTCGGTTTTTAGTCAGTAGAAGTCTGACACTCCCCTTCGCTCTGCCCAAGAGCGGGGGGGGTCGTAAGCGTCAGGACCCCTGGACCAAAAGAGATATTTGATGTTTTAAAAATACCAAAATGTACTACCTTTTTTCTACTATTTGATACCTAACTTCAAATATTAAGTACCTCGACTCACGGCGAAAAAACACGTAAAGAAAGTGGTCAGACATTCTGACGTCAGGTTGTCTGGACCATTTTTTTTCATAGTTCGAGACAACATAACGAATTTATCTCTGTGTAAATATGTACTACCTTTTTAGTACCTACCTCAACATATATTTTTTTCAAAATTTTTTGGCATTCCAGAAAAATGTTACGCAACAAACAAACTTTGAGCCGAGCACGAGCGGAGCCGGTCTCGGCTTCGTCGTTCGCGGCGTAAGTGTGGACGTACAACGAACCTACAATGATCACGGTCTTCGAACGTAGTCAAATCTCTTTGTGTTCGCCAAAAAATCGACAATTTTCGGAGCACAGCCGAGTACGAACGAAATGCTCGCAGTGCGCTCGTTCGAGGCTTGTAAGTCGGTCCACACTAGACGACGAATTGTGTTTGGCTCGTGCTAGGCTCGAATAGCGTAGACGCAGCTTTAAATTACAGAATAAGCAATAAAGTTAATAATTAACATATGTATATTTTTTTCAAAGAACAATGGGCAGGTTTGTATAGACCCCGTCCCTCCCCTTGTAACACTTTTTCCTATCCTATATGTCAAAAGAGCGTAAACAATAAAACATTTGATTGTATGGCAATAAATGTGTGAATAATGAGGGAAAAAAGTTATTCACCGATATAGTTTTTTTTTAGGCGGATCTGCTTGAGTGTAGGTCCTTTAAAATGAAATTGACGTTTGTAACACCATTTTTGACCGCCCTCTCCGAGGCTCGTCGGCGGGCCAAGGCCGAGGCCCGCGAGGAGATGCTGGAGACTCAACAGAGATCCGTGGGTCCGCCCTTAGACTCCGCACCCGCCTCCCCCCCCCCGCTGACGCAGAGTCTCCGGCCTGAGCTCGTGGAGGACGTGGTGAGCGCTCTGTTCTCTTCGTGAGAGGAGCATCGTCCCCCGCCAATGGCTCCGGAAGCGGACGGTTCAGGAAACCGATGACGGCATTCTGGAGATGACTAGGGTAGACCTGAGAGTGGCAGTACGGAGGCTTAAGGCCAAAACTACCGCCCCGGGGCCCGATGGCTTGCCTGGCAGAGCCTGGACCCTGGCCTCAGACTCAGAGGCTCTTGGACCCCGACTGGAGTGGCTCTTTAGCTCGTGCATGGAAAGAGGCCAGTTCCCGCTTCGTTGGAAGACGGGGAAGCTGGTCCTCATCCAGAAGCCGGGGCGCCCTGCGGACTCGCCGTCCGCATACCGGCCCATTGTGTAGCTCGACGAGGTGGGCAAGCTCTTTGAAAGAGTAATTGCAAACCGCCTCGCCGAGCATCTTGAGGGAATGGGTCCGGATCTTGCGGATCAGCAGTTCGGCTTCCGCAAGAGGCGCTCGACGGTGGACGCCATCATGCGCGTGAGAGCCCTCACGACGGGAGATGCGGTCTCTCAGGGCGGTGTGGCCTTGGCGGTGTCTCTCGACATCGCCAACGCCTTCAACACCATGCCCTGGAGCTGCATCAGGGAGGCACTCCGGTATCACCGGGTGCCGGCCTACCTTCGTCGTGTAGTCGGGGACTACTTGACAGACAGGGCTGTCATCTACCCTTTTCAAAATGGAGAATGGAACCGGCGAGAGATGTCGTGCGGTGTTCCACAGGGTTTGGTTCTGGGGCCGCCCCTGTGGAACATCGGTTACGACTGGGTGCTGCGTGCCGATCTCCCCCCTGACGGGGGGAGTCGCACGAGGCGTCGGCCGACGATATGATATACGCGGATAGTCATGGAGAGGATCCGGCAGCTGGGTCTCGAGGTGGCGCTTCACAAGTCCGAGGCCATGTGCTTCTATGGGCGTGGGAATGTGCCACCGTCGGGATCCCAGCTAACGGTGGGAGGGGTTCCCATCGGCGTCGAGTGTACCATAAAGTACCTGGGACTCGTCCTCGACAGCCGGTGGAACTTCGTGGAGCACTTCCGACGTTTGGCTCCCAGACTGGAGCGGGCCGCGGCTGCCTTTAGGTGGCTCTTGCCCAATCTGGGGGGGCCAAACGCCTCCTGCCGTAGGCTGTATGCGGGGATCGTGCGGTCCATGGCCCTTTACGGGGCCCCGGTGTGGGCGCGTGCCGTGAAGAAGCGGGCCGTCCACTACCTGAACGCGCCCCAAAAAGTCATGGCCGTAAGGCTAGTCCGCGGGTACCGTACGATCTTCCGCGAGGCGGCGAATCTCCTTGCCGGATTGCTGCCATGGGATCTGGAGGCAATAGTCCTCGCGCGCCTGCAAGAGTGGCGCGCGGAGGCGCTACACCGGGGGGTCACTCTGTTGCCGCGGCATATTTCTGCGCAGTGGACAGACCTCCGGTGCGATCTCATGGCGGCATGGAGACAGCGACTGTCGCAACCCCGGGCAGGGCACGCCACGATAGTGGCGGTAAGTCCCCTCTTTGAGGAGTGGCTAGAGAGAAGCCACGGCGCCCTCACCTTCCGAGTACTTTCGACTGACGCAGGTCCTCACCGGACACGGATGTTTCGAGAGGTACCTGTACCGAATCAGGCGGGAGGAAACGCCCGGATCCTTCCACTGCGAGGATCGACCGGAGGACACGGTGAAGCACACTGTGGAGGTGTGCCCTGCTTGGGCGGAGCCCTACCGTGTCTCGTAGCGGCGATCGGCGGCGGCGACCTCTCGCGTCCGGCCCTGGTGCAAGCCATGGTCCGGGGCGAGGAGGAATGGGATGCCGTCGCCTCCTTCTGCGAAGCAGTAATGCTAGAAAAGGAGGTGGCGGAACGAGAGAGGGAAAGAACCTCTCGTCCCAGCCGCCGCGGAAGGCGCTCCGGGCGTCGGGGGCCACGTGATGGCTTCCGGCCACCGTAGACGCGGGCCTGTGGACGGTGAGTAATGGGCTAGCTCGTCGTACGGTCATGAAGGCAACAGACCGTGTCGACGGCGCGTTCGTGTTTAACGCGCGCCTCAAAGAGATGTTAGCAAGGAGAGGCCTGCAAGACCGCAAGGGCCGACGCCCGTCGGGGCTGCGGATTATCGAAAGAGATGACGTGGCCTCGGCACAAGGGCGAAGAAGGAAACTGGGTTGGTTTTTAGTCAGTAGAAGTCTGAGACTCCTCTTCGCCCTGCCGAAGAGGGGGGGGGGGGGGGGGTTAATTGATGATTTTCCACGCACCAAAAAAAAAAAGAATAGGAAAAATTGTTACAAGGGGAGGGACGGGGTCTGTATCAAACCTGCCCATTGTTCTTTGAAAAAAATATACATATGTTAATTATTAACTTTATTGCTTATTCTGTAATTTAAAGCTGCGTCCACGCTATTCAAGCCTAGCACGAGCCAAACACAATTCGTCGTCTAGTATGGAGTTGGACAGACTTACAAGCCTCGAACGAGCGCACTGCGAGCTACGAGCATTTCGTTCGTACTCGGCTGTGCTCCGAAAATTGACGGTTTTTTGGCGAACACAAAGAGATTTGACTACGTTCGAAGACCGTGATCATTGTAGGTTCATTGTACGTCCACACTTACGCCGCGAACGACGAAGCCGAGACCGGCTCCGCTCGTGCTCGGCTCAAAGTTTGTTTGTTGCGTAACATTTTTCTGGAATGCCAAAAAATTTTGAAAAAAATATATGTTGAGGTACTAAAAAGGTAGTACATATTTACAAAGAGACAAATTCGTTATGTTGTCTCGAACTATGAAAAAAAAAATGGTCCAGACAACCTGACGTCAGAATGTCTGACCACTTTCTTTACGTGTTTTTTCGCCGTGAGTCGAGGTACTTAATATTTGAAGTTAGGTATCAAATAGTAGAAAAAAGGTAGTACATTTTGGTATTTTCAAAACATCAAATATCTCTTTTGGTCCAGGGGTCCTGACGCTTACGGGGGGTCATTTGATGATTTTCCACCCACCAAAAAAAAAAAAGGTTATGACGTCAACGGTCGACCTTACCCAACTATGTTGGGAATGTTGGGATCAGCTTTCAGTCTTACCTGATGCAGCTGACTGCCAGTGTTTTACATGGAGCGACAACCTATCTGACTTCCACCACCCCGGGTTCATAGGTTCTTAGGACTTCAAAAATAAAACACTTGATACATTTTTCTAAACGTATATTTATTAGAAACATAGCAACAATACCATTATTTACTCTACAGTAATTATTACAAATGGCGGTGCACCACTTACAGGGCCGTCTGAAGCGAGCACGTGGGACCAATCAAGATGGATGAGAGCAATAAAGGTGTTTGGGAGCAACCAGGGCGCATGGGAGCAACCAGGGTGCATGTGAGCAACCAGGGTGCATGGGAGTAATCAGGGTGGATGGGAGCAACCTTGCTTTAGATTATGAAGAACCGAGGTTCTTAGTAAAGAGTGCAAGTCCTTGCAGTACGACCATTATATAAGTACCTATTGCATTGGAACAACCCTAGTCCATGCAAGCATTTCAGTTTATGGGGGGAACCCAGGTTATTAAATAGCATTTCTGGTTTTGCTAAAATAATAATTATCAAAGCAATTTAAAACAATTTGCTGGATTTGCACTGCAAGACTAGTTTGAAATGTGAATTTTGTTGCTAAAATTGCGGAAGCTGAAGTAAGAGGCACGGAGGTAATTCCCTAAGCAATGACTAGTTACCCATCACAGATCAACCTAGGCCAGCGCGGTTTAACCTTAAGATCGACCCCAATGGCTATTATTATTTTACCACGAGCTCTCTTACTCACAAATAAGCATGGAAATCTTGAATTGGGAAACATATCTGTTTGATAGGTCTTTCGGGGTCTCCTCTACCACTTTGCCGCCAAAATTAACAATTTTTAACTAGCGATATACCGTAAGACGGCCCTGTCCTTTTTACCCGACTTGCAAGGAAGGGTTATGTTGTAAACATTATATTGTATTTCTTTTTCTAATAACGCACTAGGCAAGCTGTGGGTTGAATGATTGTGATTTTTCGAATGCCTTGTGCGTTTGCTGCATTTGATTTTAAAGTTTTAAACGAGAATTTCTTTTACTCTATCATCATTTTCCCGGATCAGCTTCCAGTCTAACCTGATGCAACTGAAGACGTGTATTTAACAAAGAGCGGCTGCCTATCTTACCTCCACAACCAAGTTAGTTCTGGGTAATACGAGACTCCTTGTTAAGAATGGTTCTCAGACTTTCAGATCACTGACTACCTGTAACGACTGCCAAAGATCTATATTATAGCAGCCGGGACCAACAGCTTAACGTGCTATCCGAGGCACGGAAAAAACTCGGTATGTAATCAGCGGTCACCCATCCACAGACCAACCTAGGCAAGCGCGGCTTAATCTAAAGATCGACCCGGGTGGCAGTTATTATTAAGACAGGAGCTCCTCTTTGATAATAATGTCAAGTCAATCTTCTATCTATCTATCTATATAAATAAAGAGAAAAGTCCTGACTGGCTGACTGACTCATCAACGCCCAGCCCAAACCCTTGGACCTAGAAAACTGAAATTTTGCACTGAGGTTCCCTGTACAATGTAGACAAGGAATAAGGAAGGATTTTTCGAAATTTAACCCCTAATGGAGTTAAATAGGGGATACAAGTTTGTATGGAAAATCGTGGGTGAAGCCGCGGGCAAAAGCTAGTCCTTTATTACTGAAAGTAAAAGAAATTCTCGCTTTAACACAAACAATGAGATCAATATAATTGCGCTACTTATCAACAGGGGTATATGCAGTAACCAGTCACAAGATTTTGTATTCCATTGTATTGGTACCTACACTGTATTTTATTAAAATTTGTACTAAGTTAAATAATAATAACAATATTGGATTAAAATTAACAAAAATAAAAAAATAAAATTTGCAACGAATGTAATATAATAACTTAAAATAAAAAGAACATTACATATTTATTAGTTTTTTATATTTATGTATTAGTATAATTATAAAAGTATATAGTTTAGTTTTTTTTAGAGTTGATGTTGTTTTTTAGATATTTTGTACCCTACCACAATGTTGTCTTATTTAACCCTAAGGTTGACTGGTAGAGAATGCCTTGTGGCATTAAGTCCGCCTATGTACCACGTTTGTGCATGAAGTTTAAATAAATAAATAAATAAACATTATAAATAACTCCCATATTCATAAACTATACTTTTCTAAGCAACAAATGAGGGTAGTTCATAGTTACAACCTCATTTCGACAGTTGTAATTACGTCCCATGTAATACCAGCGCTGCGGTATTTGTTTTCATTTATCGCAGCATCATGCTGAGATAGGAGCCTTTTTGGCCTCGCACAGGTTTTCTATTTTATTATTTAGCTTTATATTCTTTTTTGTAGTTCCTGTGCTTGTCCCAAATAAAAATTTTTGTTTCTTTCTTTCTTTAAGGGGCGACCCTAATGCCATCCAGAAAAAAAATACTAAAAATTTCCATTTTTTTGGAGGGTTCCGCTCTGAGCGGAGCAGAAGGGAGAGTCAGACTTCAACTGACTTAAAAACACCCCTGTTCCATCTTAGCCCTTTGTGTCCGGGCCGCGGTATCTCTTTCGAACAACAACCTGCAGCACTAAGGATTCCCTAAAATTGAATTTCAATTGTTTGGATCTATGCCCAAGCAAACAAAGAGCAGCGGTGGCCCAGTAGAGCAGCGGTGGCCCAGTGGTGGCGGCCCCGACTTACGAACAGTAGGTCGTGGGTCCGAACCCAGGCAGGCACATTACTTTGTGTAATTTATTTCATCACCGCTGCTCTTAAAACGGTGAAGGAAAACATCGTGAGGAAACCGGCATGTCTTAGAACCAAAAAATTCGAAGACAGGCCCGCGTGGTAGATTATAGCCCATTCCCTCTCAAAGAGAGGAGGCCTGTGTCCCAGCAGTGGGAACATTAATAGGCTGTTGATGATTGATGATGCCCAAGCTGGCAATAGGCTCGCCCCCTATTACATGGGACTTAAACATAACTGGTGTAATGTGGGTGTACTATTAGATACACCTCTGCCTAACCCTTCGGGGATTACAGGCGTGATGTTATGTTTATGAATAAGAGGGTTAGCACAAATGCTACATAAAACAAGAAAAAAATAAAATAAAATCAATATGGTAACTATTTAAATTCATAATAATCAATATTACAATCTGTTTTTGGTACACAATTATTGTTTTTTTACATAGCCAATTTGTTTCTAACAAACTTAGGTGTTTGTAGATGAACACAATACAATTTTGTTTACCTAAATTATAGTTTATATGATAGTAATATAATTTTCATCAAAATATACAAATAAATATATTATATTTCAATAGATTTTTAGAAACTGAATAGGTTTTCCCATAGTTTTTTTTTTTAAATTTAATGATTGATTTATTGTAACAGTGATAGTCTAGTGGGTCAACCGTCCGACTGCCAAGTCTTAATAGTCCGAGATCCCAGGGCCGCCAGACGTCACGTATTTTCTGACGAAGGAAATGTGGACGATTGGGTAGCGTTAGTATGTACTAAGAACGCACGAAAAACGGCCGACGGAAAGTGTCTGGGAGTATTTGCGACTTATTTTTAAGAATATTGCCTAAAATATACGTAAAAATCAGCTTGTAGAAAATACGTGAAGTAAGTATTTTTTTTGTGTACCTTGATGACCTGAAAATTGGCCGTCCAAGCAAGCTAGCTGGTAGTAGTGTGTTCTTAGTTCATACTAACATTACTCAATCGCCCACATTTCCTTCGTCAGAAAATACGTGACGTCTGGCGGCCCTGGGATCTTGGACTATAAGTCTCGAGTTCGAAGCCAAGACACGCAACTCTGATTTTTCAGATGTATGAAGGAAAAACATCGTGAGAACATAACTTTTTTTTGGAGGCTGGGAATTCATCAAACGACTCCTCCCACTCTGGGCGGACTGGAAGAGAGTGTCAGACTTGTACTGACTAAAAACCTCCTTCTTAGCCCTTTGTGTCGAGGCCGCGGTATCTTGTGAACAACCCTCAGCCCCGACGGGGAAACCAACATGCCTGACATTTTTTTTTTTTTTTTTTATATGGGCTTACTCTTGACCTCAATCTTGCCCTAAGGGCAGAGATGAGGTCGACGATGGAACGAGCTTACCCAGAAGATGCCTATTTACGCGCGACTTAAATAGATTGGGGTTATATGAACTCGGGAAAACCGACGCACACTGGGACCCGTTCATACAACGTAATGCCCAAAACTCGATTTTCAAAATGAGGGTATTTCAAAAAATAAACTATGTCAGGGTAGACTTAAGAATGTATCACATCATTTCTGCAAAATACGGAATCAGTAACTGCTATGTGCTGTCCAGTACATTAGCTCAAAGTTTACGTTATACCCACTTCATCAATTATCCGTGAGTTTGTAGTGAATCTTTAAACATTTATTTCTGCAAGTAATCGTTATATTTTATTGAAGTGCATTATGGCTGCAACTAGGCAAGGTATGGTTATTCTAATATTGTTTTTATGAACCATAACAATTAGTACTTTTGGATTTATGACTAATTATATGTGATAGTATGGCTTCTTATATAAATTTTATATTTTTTCGTTTTCGCGCAAAGTGCTATTTTTGAAATATTTTTTTTAATATCTACTAGGTGTTGATTAGTAAGGAACTGAAGAGATTAGCAATAGCACTTTGCGCATTTTCGAGATAATTAATGTTTTTTTGCGCACAAATTTTCGTTATGCGTTATGATGTTACTATAAAACCAAAGTATTTAGTCCCTAGCAATTAATTTTAATAAATAAGTTATATTTTGAAGAAAGCAGTTATAAATCTTGTCTGTCGCACCTAATTCTGATATTTTTTTGTTGTAGACAACTTTATTTCATTACTAGTTGTTACCAGCGGCTTCACCAGCTACAACTCGAAAATTATCCCTAGAAGGAAGATAAAATCGGGGTAAAAACTATACTATGTGTTAATCTAAGTTATAGACTATCTGTGTACCAAATTTGATCTAAATCCGTTCTGTAGTTTTTGCGTGAAAGAGTAACAAACATCCTCACAAACTTTCACATTTATAATATTAGTAGGACATTTCAGAAGAAAGTTCACCATCATACTTCGCCGTGAAAAATGCAAACCTATGTGAGATTATATTCCAAAGTAGCTTTAAATTTGTGAAAAACACAAAAAAGTGAAAAAAATCAACAACACAAAAAAAAAAAAAAAACTTCAGAAGAAAAATCTGCTTCTGAAGTCGGTGGCAAAAACAGCCAAATCAAACAAAAAAACCACCAACTAATCTGATTTTTCTTTTTCTTCTGATTTTTCTTTTTCTTGTGATGTTTATTTTTATTTTTTTTTACTTTTCTTGTAAAGTCGGTTTTTTTTGCAAAAAACTATTTTTTTATTTTTTCATTTTCAATTGTTATGTTTTATAAAAATATTGACTATGCTTGTAACATTCAACCAAGAAACCTAACCCTAACCTTCAAGATTTCCACTCAAGTGTCAAGCAAAATTTTCGCAAAATGGCGTAAATGTCACGGCCATCTGGGTGACGTCAGCTGATAACGGCGGCGCGTGATTAAAACGCCGATATCTCTTGTTGTGTAAGAGAACTCTGTTTAAAACTTATGTTGTTGGAATCGTTATGAAATAAGCTATCAGATTTTAAATGGATTTGTCTAGTTTAGCCTTGTAATATATTGTTAATTCTACTTTAAAATCAGCGTGAGCAAAATTTTCACAGTTTGTTGTACAAAAGTAGATAGAAATAAAAAAATAAACCATTATTTCAAAGAGTTTTTATTTTATTTACATGAATACACCCTATTTCACACAAATCAATTAAAATAACACAGCTCTCCATACATATTTTACATACTGCAAGCTAAACAAAAGCTCGGTTCAGGTAGTCGACCCGTACGTCGAACAAAAAAAAAAGGTTTGTTTACGAATTAATTCTGAGAACTCCGTATGCCAAGTGGCTGTTGAAAGAATCTTATTGCATAGTTTGGTACACAATCTGATCGTAGACAAAGTTTTAGCTGTGTGAACGTTTTGTTTTACGAAACATGAGTCATAATGTAAACACTTGAAAAAGAGCGATAAGAAAGACGCTTTCATTATTTGTATCACAGAGCAAGTACTATTGCGCTTATTTGAAATCTTATTTCACAATACACATGATGATGATATTTACTAATGGAAAAACACAACACAAAGGCATGTTGCCTAACAAAAACATTACATAAATCAACAAAATAATTGACCAATTTTAGGTAAAAACACACAAGTACGATTACTAAGAGTAAGAAAAGTATGGATACGCCACTGTTGTCACATCTGAACTTGAATTATGAATATAAAAATGACTCTACTCTACTGACTCTAAATTAAAATTGAAAAAATAGAACATTGCAGTAGACGAGAAATCAATAAATGAATAAAAAAAAACGTAAAAAAATGTAAAAAAAAAAATGTAAAAAAAAATGTAAAAAAAAAATGAAAAATAAAGCTGCTAACATGAATGAAAAAAAAAATGTAAAAAAAAATGAAAAAAAAAATGAAAAAAAAAAGGAAAAAAAAAATGCAGAGGCATCATCAGACCAACAACCACTGCGACAGAAAATCACTAGATCAAGCTGTACCGTCAATTTACTTTGAACTTGTTAAAAAATATGGAAAAAATAAATACACAAAAAAAAAATCGGTTGTCTGTAAAATCGGTTTACTGACGATAGTTGAACGTGACGACGTCATAAAAAAATAAAACAAAATAACCCTCCTTTTGGGCTTCGCCGCAGTCGGGTAACAATTGAACTTGTTAAAAAATATGGAAAAAAATAAATACACAAAAAAAATCGGTTGTCTGTAAAATCGGTTTACTGACGATAGTTGAACGTGACGACGTCATAAAAAAATAAAACAAAATAACCCTCCTTTTGGGCTTCGCCGCAGTCGGGTAACAATTGACACGCCGTTGCTTTCGTGCGTGCAGCCGGCCATCGAATTATAAGACGTTATCACGTCAAAAAAAAATGAGCGCTGCAAGGTCTAGAGAACAAAACATAACAAAGTGGATGAACAAAATTTACAATTCGCAGTCCATGAAACGAACAAAGGTGTGGTACAAAAAATATATACAAATATATAGATACATACAAAGAAATATATATTTATAAAATATACTTTACATAAATTATTTAGTATGAAGGGCGAGGAAACAGGGTTCTAAGCAGATAGTTTTGTCGCAACCCACACAGAACATGATTGACATTTCTTTGCACACGACACACCGCCGCCTTGTCCGCTGCGTCCCACTCCCACGCATCGGTAAAAAGGCCGGCCGGTGTGTCACGTCGTGAGTCATGTTCTGTGGGATTGGACGCGGAAGAACAGTAGGGCGAGAGTGCTTGGAAATAATAGAATTTATTAGAGAAATACGGAATTGGCGATGAGAAAGCGGAGAATTTGAATTTTGGCGATGAATGATGAGGGAATTTAAAACAGAGACATTCAGCAGTCGTCTGAAGAGTTTTTTGTACCAGACCTTTGTTCGTTTCCGCTCAATTGGGTACATGGCAAGTATCTGGTCTTTTTTATCCACCCCACCCATCATGATATTGTAATCGAATATCAGGATGGGTTTGATGGATCCCTCGAGTTCTTGGACCTCGTTGCCATGGTACGTAGAGATGGTAGCCACTCGGTTAGCATCTCTCCATACCATGACATCGACGTCCCCCGAGGTAAGACCAGATACGTCACCCTGGCGCATGCGTCGCTTGGTTAGACGGTGTAGGGCCTCCGGAAGATACTGGCGATCCGTCCGGAGGGTTCCTACACAGTCAAACCCCACGGACTTGAGGTGCCGAGCGAGTACTGGCGAATTATAAAAGTTGTCCATCCATAGTGTGTACCCTTTGTACTCCAGACCTTGTACTAACTTTAAAACAATGGACGGTACAACCCTCTCGAGTGGATTATCCGTCTCCAGCGGTCTGGGATCTGACTTCCCATGAGAGTGAACCTCGAACCGCCATAAATAGCCGGTCCGAGATTCACAAATCTCATAGGTTTTGATGCCTCTGGTAGCAGCTTTATTTGGGATCAGCTGGCCGATAGTCAGCCAGCCTTTCCACATTAAAAGACTCTCGTCTAGTGCAATGTTTTGGTCAAGAACATATACAGATTGGAATTTCTCGTTCAGGTGTGACAACAATGGCCGTATCTTGAAAAGTCGTGCCTCGGAGACTTCCAGGTTTAGCTCACACATGGCATCATTGTTTACGAAGTGTAAACACTTGTTGAGTAAAATGAATCTGTTGATGCTCATGTGTGCGCTAAAACCTGGAGTATAGAATATGTCAGGGTTGGAACCCCAGTACTCCGCGACCTGAGACTTCACCACAACCCCCATCGCCAGAATGATGGCAAAATATAAATAGAGTTCATCGGCGGTGGTGTCTACCCACCGCGCGATGCGGCTATCGGGATGGAGGCCGTGATGTTCCCACTGCTGGGATGCCAACTGCTGAGCATACCTATTAGTCTCCGAGGCAATGTACTCCATAATTTGCCGATCCCATATGGCAACGAAAATGTCATAGGGGTCAACATCAGGAATTGCCGGACCTACATTATTCTGGGAAAACGTTTCCCTCCTCGATTCAGGTGGAATCGGGGGGCTCGGAAACTCTCTCCACTCGAAGTCAAATAGACTACTTGGTCCGTTCATTGCGCCTCCGGCAGGCACGGCGTCTCCGGCAGGCGCGGCGTCTCTGGCAGGCGCGGCGTCAGCGTCGCCAGCAGGCGCGGCGTCAGCGCCACCAGCAGGCTCGGTGCCACCCTCTTCGTCGTCCTCCGGAACCCAGGGTGTCATCATGGGCCTTAACACCCTGGGCACCATAGGCATTAGCCCGACCTCCTCCTCGTCACTGCCATCAGAATCTGCGTCGCTACCTATAGCAAATGATACATTGGTTTCAATTCCAGAAAAAAGAAACCAGAAGTTTGGCCATAGTCCCAAACCAGACTATAATCATCAGGTACTTACCAATGTTGAGTAGACTCTCCACCTCCACATCTCGCAGATTCTGACGGCGACGACGTGGTGGTCGCATGGTGGACGAGGTGGACGACGAAGCGAGTGGCGAGTGGCTGCCCACATCCAAGAATCTGGAACAAAAGAAATGTTGAAGTACCTGTGAATGTCATGAATAGAAAAGATTAATTAAATTTGAGGAATAGAAAAGTCCGTAAGCAACTTACGCGGCAGGTGAAGGCACCGCGTATGCTGCAGACTCCGCATAGGGTGCAGGCGACGGCGCGGGCGCTGTCTCCACGTCCCTGAAACAAAAACAATGTTGTAGTACCTATATCTTTAGCAATTAAATTATTAGAAAAGACCGTTGGTGACTTACATAGCTGCTGCGGGCGACGGCGCAGTCTCCACGTCCCTGAAACAAAAATAATGTTGTAGTACCTATATCTTCAGCAATTAAATGATTAGAAAAGACCGTTGGCGACTTACGCGGCAGGTGTAGGCATCGCGTATGCTGCAGACTCCGCATAGGGTGCAGGCGACGGCGCGGGCGCAGTCTCCACGTCCCTGAAACAAAAACAATGTTGTAGTACCTATATCTTTGGCAATTAAATGATTAGAAAAGACCGTTGGCGACTTACGTTGCCGCGGAGGTGGACGCCAGAGGTGGTGCTGGCCGATCTGATCTAGATGGATATTTTAAAACAAAAGTTAAAACCTGTAGTATTAACACCAGAATAATATCTACAACTAACTTAAACAAGTGGAACTACTTACGGTTGCCAAATGCGCCTCCGCTTCACATGGAGGGGGGTCTCTAATTGCCGGCCACGCGGCATTTCGGAGCTGGTAATTACCACCATTCTAAAATAAAAATGATTCAATTGTAACTAAACAAAATTATTTTCGAAAAAAATAAACAAAAGCGTTAAAAAAGCATAAAACTAACTCTCCGCCGCGGGGTACTGGCCGCATGCCGCCGTATCCAGCGCGGCCGCGTCCGCGCCTGCTCCCCTGACCCCTGCTCCTGTCACTCCCCGCCGGTACTATAACCCGATCCTCCAGTATTACCACCCGCGGTGAC
Organism: Diarsia dahlii; assembly: GCA_949775195.1. NCBI lineage: Eukaryota > Metazoa > Arthropoda > Insecta > Lepidoptera > Noctuidae > Diarsia > Diarsia dahlii. The sequence goes on along the minus strand of OX459218.1, from coordinate 11,095,903 downwards.
GGAGGTCGTGGTACTGGAGGATCAGGTGTCGGCGAAGGTGATGCCGGTGGTGACGGCGCTGGTCCCAGCACCCGGACACTCCCACGGCGTAAGCCTCCGCGGGTGCGAGGTCCTCTTGTCGCTCTTAAAACATACATGCAAATGCAAGTCATGCACCACCACAAAAAAAAAACATTTTGATGCAAGTCATGCACACAGAAAACCACCACGGATAGAATTTCCATTAAGAACCGCTGATTAGCCTTTACATGGGAGTGGTGCCAGAGCACAGTGGGCACCCCCCTCACCCTTCCCCTGTCAAAAGATACAAAATTTTGACCTATTTCGCGTTTTAGCGCTGTTCTAACCTCAAAACTTTAACCATGGATATCTCCATAACCATGGGGTTCCGGGATTTAGGGGTGGTACTAGGGGGTAGCCCACTTCCCCCCCCTCCCACCCCCCACTCCCCGCCTTAAAAAGCGACGGTTCTTAATGGAAATTTTCTAACCTCAAAACTTTAACCATGGATATCTCCATAACCATGGGGTTCCGGGATTTGGGGGTGGTACTAGGGGGTAGCCCACTTCCCCCCCCTCCCACCCCCCACTCCCCGCCTTAAAAAGCGACGGTTCTTAATGGAAATTTTAACCATCGGCAAAGAAAAAATACATCCTCCTTTTTTTAAAGTCGGTTAAGTCAAAAACAGTCACCAAAAAAGAACATTTTGAGAATCGGTTCACAAATGGGGAGAAATCGGCAAAGAAAAAATACATCCTCCTTTTTTTTAAGTCGGTTAAGTCAAAAACAGTCACCTAAAAAGAACATTTTGAGAATCGGTTCACAAATGGGGAGAAATCGGCAAAGAAAAAATACATCCTCCTTTTTTTTAAGTCGGTTAAGTCAAAAACAGTCACCAAAAAAGAACATTTTGAGAATCGGTTCACAAATGGGTGAAAAAAGAAAACATACATACTTCTTTTTTTTAAAGTCGGTTAAATCTTATCCATATTTTTCGAACGTCCGAGAAATCCACACAAAAACCGTTATGACGTCACGAATCCTTGACTGTCAAGCACGCTTAATAAGCGCGTTTTGGCGTGCGTGTTTTGTTTTCAATTAAATTCAAATTTCTGACGATATTACTTAATTAGAATGCATTACAGACGTTGTTAATTAACTTAGAATTGATAATAACGACAGTTTTATAAACATTAGGCATATTTTCTAGTCATACGACGTGAAAAAAAACGGTCATTACGGTAGGCATGGAGGACGATGTTCGTTGAACTAGGTATTTCTGCCGGAATTCATGCCAAATACACAATCAAGCTATTAGAAACAGTTCAGTACTTACCGGTTCATTGTTTTCTTTCACTTTAACTCACTTTCACTAACACCAAATTGCACAAAAGTTAATATTTTGGTAGCCTTGTCCGCGTGCTCGCCACTCGTGAATGCGCTCGGAACAAGACTGGTTTAGACGCGTTCCCCGTTGGCGGGGGAATAATTTATAGACGTCCTGAGTAACCAATTGTCATCCTTGTCTATTCCACTACACGTTGGGCAAATATGAGCAAGATAGGCATAGTTTTGACACATTTTAACGGTTTTTAGATAACGCGGGAACGAGCGCGCTTTAGAAGCGCGCTTGACAGTCAGCGACTTTTGACAGCGTGTTTTTAAAACACGCTTGACATTCAAGTGGATATTGCTTTCAACTCCTAACTGTTGAGGAGTACTACCTTCCATAATTAATCAGCTCACCTAGATAACCTGAAAGAATACTGCGATATACACGGCCCCATAATATTTTATTAAAGAATTATCCTCCAACTCCTAACCGTTAAGGAGTTGTACCTTCCATCATCAGCTCCTCAACATGAAGTGTTGGCTGCTAGATGCAAATACTTGAATAGTTTAAGAAAAAGTACGAAACACGTAACAAGTGCCTATATAATTTGAGGGTTGCCCTCGATTTCCCTGGGATCCCATCATCAGGTCCTGACTTGGTGACAATGGGACCACCTCGGAAGCATACTCTTTCGAATACATACAAAAATAATTTTGAAAATAAACATTTTATAGCATTTTATTTATTATTGGAGTTTTGGGCATTACTTTGTATGAGAGGGCCCCAGTGTGCGACGCAGGCAGGGTGTTCCACTCCTTGGCTGTACGAACACATGACATATATTATTATTCGACGGTTAAAATCTTAGCTAGTTCAATTCAGCTTCAAAAAATCTGTTGAAAAAAAATACTGTTACAATATCACCTAATTGCAATCACAAATCACACATTATATACTAATATTTTGTACATAACATTATCAACGTAAATACTGCGATAATATAGACATAAAATAATACTAAGATTAAGCCAAGTATATATTATAATTTAATATAGGTACTTAGGGGTCAACGAGATACCGAATTGGCGAAAAGCATAGTTTGGGGGAGGTGACCATAACATATGAGGTCTATCTGTTCATAGGTACACTAAAACTCTTTAGAGGTCACTGTACCTACTCATCATAATGAACAATTTTCACTATGCGATCAACCCTGAATCTACAGAAAAATCAGTTGTTCCTACAATAGGAATGTTTCCGACTAAAAAAAATATGATTCTGTTTAGTCCGTCTGTTAGATTATCGAAACATATTGGATACGTGTTTTTTGTTTTATCAAATTAATAAAAATTAACGAAGATAAAACGCGTCGAAGATCAGGAGTGGGGGCTTTTGACGTCACTGGCCGGTAAAACTGTACTGCAATGTAACGTCACACGAGTTTTCAAAGACTAAATGTTCTTTTTTTGTCGTGAAAAAAGATAAAAATAATGTGTCCAATATTTTTTGGAAATCGATCTGACGGACTAATTAGACTTTTTTGTCAACTACTACTATCATGTTCGTATAACTCGGCAAAATGTATGGAACAGCTGTTTTATTTTTCGCCTTTTTAGGACAGGTCCGATAATAAAAGTTGTTCATAATGATGAGTACCTACAATGACCCTTATGAGATTTAGTGTATGAACAGGTAGACCTTATATTCGCGCCCGAATACTGTATTTTGTTACAGAAATAGTTTTCAAGACCTAAGGAACCATATCTTGCTGTATTTAAGTCAAGAATTTGCTAAAGATCTTCAGAATAGCTGTAGGTTTATAGACAACAAAAATCAAAATGCAAATCTGTTTCTAGGCACCTCGTTTAAAGTATTGAATTGCTTTCAATTTGAGCGACAGTTTGTGAGGCGATAGTTGCGCAGCAGTTGCCCGACACAGTTGCGCAACTGTTGGTTGAATTATCGACACAAAATGGCAGCAGCAGCGTCATTGTTGATCGACGTTAGTGATCGAACGACGTTAGTAACCGATTGATAACTTTAAACTAGTTCAATTTGACGGCACGATGATTGAGCGATTGGACTGCTGCGCTGCGTGTCGCGGGTTCGGTCCCCGCACGGAACAAATATTTGTATGGTCTACAGGTAGTTGTTTCGGGTCTGGGTGTTTGTGTATGTGAGTTTAAATGTTTATGAACGCACCCACGATACAGGAGAAATTTCTAGTGTGGGGCAAAGTTTTTTTTTTAAAAGAAAGTTTTTTTTTTATTGGTGGGAAATCATCAATTATTGACCCCTCCCACTCTGGGCAGAGCAGAAGTCTGACACTCCCTGTCAGACTTCTACCGACTAAAAACCACCCATGTTCCTTCTTAGCCCTTTGTGTTATCACGGTATCTCTTTCGAACTTCCCTTTCCTCCTATCGCTCAAATTAAAGGCATATTCGCTCAATTATTATGATTTCTTATCTCTACAAACACATTTTGTACAGATATCACACCGCCACTGTTTTACTAATAACAAAACACTTTCAAACCTTTTTCACACAATTTTAGGCCAATCCTGACGTATCTATGAATTATTACAAAAAGAAGAATTGAATTGACATTTTCTTTCATTACATAATCTATTGGTCGGGTAAAAAAATAAGCACTCTACGTTACTATATTAGGGTACAATTTTAAATGTCAGCAGCAATGGTAGCAAGTCTCTATGACAGACTGCAGCAATTCGACTGTATTCTATTTAGTTTTGTGAAAAAATCATCAGGCATCACCAAGTGCTGACAAAATCTTTTTACTGTTTTGATGAATTAATTTATTATGCTGTTTTTTAAGTTCTTTTATAGACTAGCCCAGCATTGTACTTTTAAGTTCGAATATAAAGTATCAAACCATGTCTTTATGTCTATTTGACATTTTAAAAGTGCTTTTTCTACATTTTTGAACCGTATTTTTTAAATTAATGGTTTTTTGTACAATTAATTTGGTTTGCAGTAACATTGCAATTCCTTTCTATCAAGGCGTTTATTATGAACAGTGCCAGATATTAAACCATTCAATTCGCTCTAATGCGTCAAAAATGTTTCTTTGACAATGACATTTGAATAGTGTTGTCTTGCTCACTCATACAGAAAATTATATCTATCGTCTCATACGGGATGAACGTCACTTTTCTCCGTATATCAATCTTTTATTTACACAAGTTCTTATACAGTTAATATTTTTTTTTACGTCTGACAACAAACTATAGACGTGTCAAAGACAGCAACGTTATTCCACTATGTTTTTAACAATGATGCAAGTAATCATTTCTTGTAACCTAGCATTTTTACAAACGTATTGTTGAGCGATTGTCAGGCAACTTTTGTGGGCAACTATTAGTTGCTTGCTTTTTTAAGCCACTGAGTATAAATAAATGGAGATACTTAAAGAGGCATTGACATCATGTCACCAACTTTGTTTAGGTAAAAGGGGGCAAGCCTATTGCGGGCATGCGTCTGAGGTGGTTTGGGACTCAGAAACCAATTTGCTCGACCCAGTAAAAAAACCCAGGATTTCATTTGCGAGGCAATCACTTTTAGTAACAGATCCCCATTTATTCAAAACTCTAGTGTCTTTTTAAACAATTTACTCCATGACTGCTACTTTCTTAATAGTAATTTTGTACCAAACTATGTATAATTATTATTTTTTCGGTGATTTTTAACAGAACTGCTATTTCTATAATAATATCATTCTCTCATCTTATAACTGTTTTTCAGAACATTGTGAAAGCGATACACGTAACACATCAACCTATACATGTCCAGTATAACATGACCTCTCTTTGTATAGATATCTCGTACAATTAGAGATCCGTTTAAACTGGTTTTTTATAGTTTGATTAGTAGTCGGGCGTACAAGCCGTTTATTATATAATATTTTTGGGTAAAATCACATTTGTTGCTTTTAAAATTGATTTTTTGGTAGTGAGAATGCAGCGTTTTTGTTAAGATTTTTACTCGATTTAAGACCTTAAAGCAGACTGAATTACATGATCCGTTTTAATAGTCTTATTATAAATTATTTGACTTTAACTTCAATTTTACCTTCAAAATGGCTTCGCATTTATTTATGTATTTAATATTTCCTACACTTTCAAAAATAAACTTTATTATCTAAAATGACAACCTGGGTGACAAAAGTTTTCCATCTAAAAAGTTAAACACATGACTTCTATTTACAAAGTCCGTTAAAACGCTGCATCCCCACTCCACCAGCACAGCATTTAATAATATCATACAAATTACAAAATAACTCATCCAAAAAACACAAAGCAAACACACTAACAACTAATTAACGCCGCGGTTTACCTGCGTCGCAACTGCGGGGCGACTGCGTGGCGACTGCGTGACAACTGCGTGGCAACTTTTCACCGTCGACGGTCGTTATTGTTGCGATATGCAATTCTATGCTAGTACCTATAGTAGTTAGGTTTAAAAGGGCCTACTTTGTTTAAGCCTAAGTATTTGGCTTGTTCGTCGGTTAGTTCCGTGAGATGGGCGTCGAATGTTGGTAGATGTAGACTTGCGACGTATTCGTCCATTTTCTTAGGTAGGAGGTATACGTCGGCCTGCAACGGAAATTAATATAATTGTGAAAACTTCCTTTGTCGGGGCGATATTTTTTGGCTTTAAATTACACGACTATAAAAAAACAAGAACTTCGTAAAAACTTTAAAAAAACAACCTGTATATTACATCATTTAGATAATTTCAAAATTCTAATGGTGTAGTTAGTTGTACACCTTTGTTGTGTTTCCAACATGTACAGTCTCATCTTTGCGAAGGCATCAACCTACTTGGATGTCGTGCGTGACAAACTTTACGCTATAATTGACAACATTTCATATTTTTAACTTGTGTGTATTACGTTATAGTAAAGTAAATCCAAAACTATCACCCGTATTTTTCTGTTTTTCGAAATTATGTACTTTTAATTCATAATTTTAAGTTTCAAATTCGGCGTTTTCTAAAAAGACGTAAGCGCCAAATGACGTCATTCACATGGCGGAATGGCGATATAACCTTTGCTTTACTGTGACCCGACAAAAAAAAATTGATAAGTGTCACACTTGTCTTGTCGTTGTCACTTTGGCAGCTTCCTTTAATGGCGTTTAAGTTTCATTGGGATCCATTTTATTGGCGAAATATCGATCAAATGTTGATAATACTAACAGTAAGCGTGTCGAGTTGATAGGAAAAATAAATTGTACAATTTTAAGAAAAAATTATAATCTTCGGTGACATAAAACATTGACAATTTGACGTGTTGTTTGACATTAATGTTTTCATCAAAAACATTGGAATGCTTAGGCAAAGGTAACTACATCATTCAACCATGTATATGACGTCAGCATATGTTTTTTGGTTTTCATTTTTTTTCTCAGAAATGAAGAAATCAAAAAATATAAAAATGCATTTATTGAACTCAGGATACGAAAATAGAGAAATGGTATTTTTATTTTAAGGTGGTGTCAGTTTTGAAATGTTGTGAATTGTAACTTTTCACGCAATATCCCGGATTCTAACCAGATGTAGCTGAATACCAGTATATATTACATTTAGCGACTGCCTATCTGACCTCCACAACCTAGTTAGGGCTGTGTATATACAATACCCCTTGGTAAGTCTGGTTGTCATAATTTCGGGCCACTGACTACCTGTTTAGACTGTCAAAAATCTAAATCAATTCACAAATACACTATCACGTGAAACTAATTATTAAAGCTTGTATTTAAGACAAACAAGGTGTTCTCGTGACCTGCTAAACACATATACAACACATCACGCTTTAAATCCTCGAAGGTTTTTAGGCAGAGGTTTACTCAAAAGTACACCCACATTTAGCCATATACGTTAAGTACCATGTCACAGACACATATTGCAATCACCCAGACACAAATCCAGACTCATTGCTGCTACTGAAAAAACCCATTTGTCTGACCTGGAGTTCGAGCCCAGGAGTGTTCACTTAGAACTCACACTCGCGTCCACTAGACGAACAAAGTACTCAACAACACGTATTTACATTCTAACAAGTGAAAAGCTTGTAATACTTTGACAATTACAAAAGTGCCTGCCACTTTTTTATTTGAACTAGATGCTTCGATATTGAGTATGACAAATAAGGGTCGTGCTGTAAAGTGACCTCTAAAACACTTAAACAAAGGTCGTTTTTAGTTTCTTGTGGACTTGCTAAAGCAGACGGGGCTTGGCCGCACGCATGAAACCTACAGTGCATGATGTATTGCAGGTTAATATTTTTTTCCCGTTTTTGCAACATTTTTCATTTATACTCCACTCCTTTTGTTCGTAGCGCGATGTTATATAGCCTATAACCTTCCTAGATAAATGGACTATCCAACACAAAAAGATTTTTTCAATTCCTACCAGAAGTTCCTGAGATTAGCGCGTTCAAACAAACAAGCAAACTCTTCAGCTTTATAAATATTAGTATACTAGCTGACCCACGCAACTTCGTCTGCGTCACATAAATATAGCTTACTAGCTGATGCCCGCGGCTTCACCCGCGTGGATGTCGTTCAAATTATATACTAAAACCTTCCTCTTGAATCACTCTATCTATTAAAAAAAACCGCATCAAAATCCGTTGCGGAGTTTTAAAGATTTAAGCATACAGACAAACAAACAGACAAAAATAGCGACTTTGTTTTATACTATGTAAGGAAGGATAACCTTTCTCGATATATCGACTATCCGACATAAAGGGGTTTGAACTTTTTTGTATGGGAGCTGGCATATCGACCCGCCGCCATTTTAATTTTTTTTCGAAATCGCGGCCCACGATGAAAGTGGTATGTATGGATAGAGGACATATAGACGAACAAAAAATGCCCAGTAACACGGTACCCAAAGTGTCACGTTACCGAGATATTTGAAGGTAAAGATGGACATATGAGTACAATGAGCACATAAAAAATAGACCTTTTACGTGTATGTTGGCGTTGATTATTATTATTACTGGTTATTGAAAGAGAGTAGGTACATTACATACTACTAAGAGCACGAGAAAACTATTCTTTGACATAACATAGCGTTTTATATCGATGCGAAGCGATTTTCTCGTGCGTATAGTAATAATCAACCTGGGAACTATTATTTGGATACAATTTAATGCATATACACGTAATAAGGCTATTTTTTTAATTATTTAATGATTGTTGTTGTACTCATTTGTCGATCTTTACCTTCAAATATCTCGGTAACATGACACTTTGGGTACCGTGTTACTGAACATTTTTTGTTCGTCTGTATGTCCTCTATCCATACATACCACTTTCAACGTGGGCCGCGATTTCCAAAAAAAATCAAAATGGCGGACAGGTTGATATGCCACATCGGTTCTATCCCCTTAAGCTAAATCGTAACAAACAAAAAATCTTATCTTTCTTCTTTATTATAATAGTTTAGATGGTTTAGATTAGCTTAGATTATATTAAAGTGTGAATTACTATAGGTATCTCTTACTGTTAAATACTTATACGATAACACTCTGTACTTGTAAACATTATAATGCAGTAAATATTTTGAATTTGAATTTCCCGGAAAGAATCTCCCTAGTTCCCTACATTGCGAGGCGCGAATTATTTTGCCGCGCGGATATTTTTACATTGCGATATCTTCTAAGATATTTGTTTAAACTGTTTAGAGTGAAGGGCACAAATATTCTATATTAAATTTTCCTTCTAACAAACACATTTATTTAGATATAGATTAATACCATATGGGTTAAATAAGCTTCGCAAAAAATAATTATTTTTAACCTAACAGTTTAATAGTAAAAAAAGGTTACAGTGAGTCAATCTTAAAAGATAGATATATGCTGTCGCGGACTTTTTTTTAGTAATTTTAAAGAGGAACAATTCCTTCATACATGATATTTGCGTAACTTAAACCGTTTTCGCAGCGCACGCAACGGAAGCTCTCAAAAAGGAAATACCTTTTTCCGTTTTTGTAACATTTTTCATTTATGCTCCGCTCCTATTAGCCGTAGCGTGATGTTATATAGCCTATAGCCTTCCTCGATAAATGGACTATCCAACACAAAAAGAATTTTAAATTTCCAACCAGCAGTTCCTGAGTTTACCGCGTTCAAACAAACAAACAAACTCTTCAGCTTTATAATATTAGTGTAGATTAGTATATAATATATTAAAGGGTCCTAAGTTGCGTGTCTATATTTAATTGCAATAATCTACAGCCCATTGCGGGAAAATACTGGATGACGCTGGCACATGAGAGTGGAGCGTGGCACAAGCAAAGAGAAGCCTATACTCCTCAGCAGTGGGTGAAGTCGGGCTGTGGATGATCATGATTCTGCGCTTCCCAGTTATCATGGAGTTTTGTCCTTTACATACAGTATTTAACAAGTCGATACTTCAGTGTTTGACCTAAAGCAGTTAGCTCTTCTTATCGTGTGGGCAGTAAGGTCTAACGACCCCACACACGCTAGTGTCAGAGTTTCTTAACCACTGCAAGGGCCTCTGACATGGTTTGACGACCGCCATTTAGCGGCCGGGACCACCGGCTTATACGTGCCTTCCGAAGCACGGAATCATCTTTTTATCAGACTATCAGGTGATTCAAGCCTGCAATGTCCTAACCAAACTGGAAACAACTTCACAAAGTATGCTTCCTGTGGGAACCACGACCACCGGGTCACAAGGCAAACACCTAAACCACTCGACCACGGAGGCAGTTAGCAGTTAGCTGGTATTTTGGCATACGAGTAAATCCCGCTTACATGAGCAAATCCACATGAAACTAAAAACGCCCAAAACATCAAATCAGCACAGAAAAATTATGGACGCGACCTCCAAAAACAGATAATGCAGAGTATGTCCGTGTCCACAGTCCGTACCTGTTCCAGAACGTCAATTCGTGAAGTCGTGACCTAAGTAACACAATAAATAAACTATTATACAACAACACAGTACACCCATCTATGTGTCAATCACTCCGCTTACCTGCTGTTCCTTCACTCTTCCTGGCTCTTCCTGCAAGACAAAATCTTCTAAAGCAGATATATCTACTTACTACTAAAATACTATTCATTCCGGTCTCAAACTACTATCCGTCTGTCTTATTTAACGTAAGAAATGTGTCTAAATGCCCTATTCAGATTTTTTAATGCGGCACTCAGAGACGTTTTATTACTTAAGCCATCACTAAGTAAAGATTTTGACACTTTAGTGAAGGTTTTGTATGTCAAATCTTTACTAAGTAACGGATTAAGTAATCATTAAACCTGTCTGAGTGCGGCAGTTAGTGCTCTAAGCCCTTCATTTCCTCCTCATTCCTCCACTCTTCCTAATGTTTCTTTAAACTCCCTCTGATACCCTGTTTTTGTCGTTATTTAATCTTCCTACTAATCCACTATTAACTATTGTTCCACACTTCTTAATTCAGAACTATGATTGTTCCAAACTTGTCAAGTTGATAATATTTTACAACCCTCATTTTTCTCTCAATTCATCTTCATTCTTCTACAGCCCCTTAATAATAATAACTTCAAACGTTTGCCCGTTAATCGTTCACTATCCCAAAACCATTATTTTTTGACTCATTCTTCCCTTACTTCCGACTTTCCTCTTTATTTTCTCTCATTTATTGATTATTTATCTCATTCCTCTTCACCCTCATTACTTTTTCCTTTATTGTAAGTTCATTCTTCTCTACAATCCTCGTAATTCCACTGAACTCACTATCCCCATAATTTTTCATCCAATTTCCTCCTCATCTCCTCATAGTTTTTCAACACACATTTTTTTAAATTTCTTAAATAATTTATCTTCCAGTACAACAAAATCTTCTAAAATATCCGCTATTTACAGCCAACTATAGGTTCAACATAAACTCTGATTCATATCTTAAATATCAATAAGAAATAATTTTAAAACTACGTAAAGCTAAAAGCAGATAATAAAATATAAAAAAAAACCATTTCCTCATCATTCCTCGTCCACTACGGAACTACCTCAATGCTTCTGAACTGTATTTTGCTTCAAATTTCTCTTAAGCCGATGAGGAAATCAATCACTCCTCGCCGGCTTATTCTCCTCACCCACAAACTCTCCTCGTTCACAATCTCTCCCCAGCCACTAACTCCCCCTCACCTTGTACCGGTGATGCGGCGCGTTGTACAGCTCGATGAGCGCCAGAGCTTGCGTGGCGGCAGTGACGGAGACCACGAACGACGGTAGTGAGGAACAGCACAAGTTGGCGAGGCGACCTTCTGCTAGGAGGACTATGCGCTTGCCGTGCGGCCAGATTATGTGGTCTACCTGTGAGGAGTAAAAATATTGTGGTTAGTTTCGGGTGATAGTAGCCTTAAAAGTATCGACTGTGATTTTTGGAACCGAAATGTGGACGCTCACGGTAGGATAGGGTCATAAGATGGTCCCGTCAAAGTAGAAGTTTGAAATAACAATAATTCGCATAGATCTGAAAATTGGTATAGTTCTTGAACACACCATTATAAAAAGTCCCCACCAATTCCGAGGGTGCTCAAAACTTATTGAAGGGCAAAAATAACAGTTTTTTGCATTTTTCTCATTAACGGTTAGTGTTAATACAAAATTGTAGATACTCGTAAGAAAGAAGACATTTTGAAAGTCTTGCAAGAAAGAAGACATTTTAAAATACACGTCTTCTTACGAGTCACCATTTCAGAGATATCGTTTCCACTATAAGAACCCCCCCTTTATCACATAATGGTAGTTCTTTCATACAAGCCCACAAGCTTGCCCTAACTTACTACTCTACCTGACTCCTAACTCTCTCCCACAGCAGGTCAGGAGTGCGCAACGCGTGCACGTCTATCTCCGTGTTGCTGTGTCTGTACCATGTTGCATGTTGCACGCAGCCGTTCATTACCTGACTCCTAACTCTCTCCCACAGCAGGTCAGGAGTGCGCAACGCGTGCACGTCTATCTCCGTGTTGCTGTGTCTGTACCATGTTGCATGTTGCACGCAGCCGTTCATTACCTGACTCCTAACTCTCTCCCACAGCAGGTCAGGAGTGCGCAACGCATGCACGTCTATCTCCGTGTTGCTGTGTCTGTACCATGTTGCATGTTGCACGCAGCCGTTCATTACCTGACTCCTAACTCTCTCCCACAGCAGGTCAGGAGTGCGCAACGCATGCACGTCTATCTCCGTGTTGCTGTGTCTGTACCATGTTGCATGTTGCACGCAGCCGTTCATTACCTGACTCCTAACTCTCTCCCACAGCAGGTCAGGAGTGCGCAACGCATGCACGTCTATCTCCGTGTTGCTGTGTCTGTACCATGTTGCATGTTGCACGCAGCCGTTCATTACCTGACTCCTAACTCTCTCCCACAGCAGGTCAGGAGTGCGCAACGCATGCACGTCTATCTCCGTGTTGCTGTGTCTGTACCATGTTGCATGTTGCACGCAGCCGTTCATTACCTGACTCCTAACTCTCTCCCACAGCAGGTCAGGAGTGCGCAACGCGTGCACGTCTATCTCCGTGTTGCTGTGTCTGTACCATGTTGCATGTTGCACGCAGCCGTTCATTACCTGACTCCTAACTCTCTCCCACAGCAGGTCAGGAGTGCGCAACGCGTGCACGTCTATCTCCGTGTTGCTGTGTCTGTACCATGTTGCATGTTGCACGCAGCCGTTCATTACCTGACTCCTAACTCTCTCCCACAGCAGGTCAGGAGTGCGCAACGCATGCACGTCTATCTCCGTGTTGCTGTGTCTGTACCATGTTGCATGTTGCACGCAGCCGTTCATTACCTGACTCCTAACTCTCTCCCACAGCAGGTCAGGAGTGCGCAACGCATGCACGTCTATCTCCGTGTTGCTGTGTCTGTACCATGTTGCATGTTGCACGCAGCCGTTCATTACCTGACTCCTAACTCTCTCCCACAGCAGGTCAGGAGTGCGCAACGCGTGCACGTCTATCTCCGTGTTGCTGTGTCTGTACCATGTTGCATGTTGCACGCAGCCGTTCATTACCTGACTCCTAACTCTCTCCCACAGCAGGTCAGGAGTGCGCAACGCGTGCACGTCTATCTCCGTGTTGCTGTGTCTGTACCATGTTGCATGTTGCACGCAGCCGTTCATTACCTGACTCCTAACTCTCTCCCACAGCAGGTCAGGAGTGCGCAACGCATGCACGTCTATCTCCGTGTTGCTGTGTCTGTACCATGTTGCATGTTGCACGCAGCCGTTCATTACCTGACTCCTAACTCTCTCCCACAGCAGGTCAGGAGTGCGCAACGCATGCACGTCTATCTCCGTGTTGCTGTGTCTGTACCATGTTGCATGTTGCACGCAGCCGTTCATTACCTGACTCCTAACTCTCTCCCACAGCAGGTCAGGAGTGCGCAACGCATGCACGTCTATCTCCGTGTTGCTGTGTCTGTACCATGTTGCATGTTGCACGCAGCCGTTCATTACCTGACTCCTAACTCTCTCCCACAGCAGGTCAGGAGTGCGCAACGCATGCACGTCTATCTCCGTGTTGCTGTGTCCCATGTTGCAGACTACGCAGCCGTTTTTCATTCGCTCCATGTGTTCGCGGGTGACTACGCCTTTGTTGCCGGTCGCTGTTATGACGATGTCTACTTGGCGTATCACCTGAAAAGGGCAGCATAATAAGGGTTGAATAACATAATAATGTAACATAGCATGAAGCTTGTAATTCCCGAAAGGTTAGACAATGGTGTACCTAATCGCCCGTCCGTGTTAGGGCTGCGGGTTGTTCCAAAGAGATACCGCAACCGCGGCACTAAGGGCTAAGAAGGAACATGGGTGTTTTTTTCACCAATTTTGTTTAAATATCATGTAATAGGGGGCGAGCCTATTGCTATCAACCAGGCACTAATTTAGACTCTGTGGCTGCTACTGAGAATAGGGGATCGGACTGGGTCAAAATAATATGATTCTGTTTAGTCCGTAAGTTAGATTATCGAAAAATATTAAATACGTGTTTTTTGTTTTATCAAATCAATAAAAAATAACGAAGATAAAACGCGTCAAAGATCTTGGAGTGGGGCTTGAAACGTCACTTGTGTCGTCAAAATGTACTATCATATGACGTCACACGAGTTTTCGAAGAACTGTATCGTCTTCATTTTATGTTTACGTGAAAAAAGAAAAAATACGTGTCCAATAATTTTTGGAAATCTATCTGACGAACTAATTAGTTTTTTTTTGTCCGATCCCCTATTGCCTGACAGAAAAACCCATTTACACTTTTCCCGACCCGGGAATCGCTTGCAATGCATTTCAGTGGGCATATTAACGAAAAGTTGCTAAACTCTGGGGCGACCTAAATTACACCATATCTTGCACGACATAGAGTAGACATTTCTTTGAACATCTCGTATCTTTGCGAAGTAACATTGCTGTACTTTTCTGTGACTTTGATATGGATGCACCTAACTCACTATGTTTGAGTTACTCACCTCACTGATCTTGACGACTCTGAAGCCATCCATGGCGGCTTGCAATGCGCATATTGGGTCAATTTCTGTTACGTACACCTGAAATTGAAACATTATAATGAAAATAATGAAATTATAATTAAAATTCTAAGCCTGCCAGCCGCTCCTACGCATCTTACTTTTCTGAAGAACCTCGGCAAATAAGGTGAGTGATAACACTTTCATCTATGTTAATTTTATTTTATTATACTCACTACACAGCCCAATGCCTTCAGTGCTTGGCAGCATCCCTTCCCGACTTCCCCGTACCCGCACACCACAGACTGTTTGCCGCCGAACATCAGGTCTGTACTGCGCTTTAGAGCGTCGATTATGCTTTCTCTGTAAACAAAAAAGGTGTGGTTATATAAAACCATATCAATTCTTTAAAAAAATCTTCTGACTTCATGTTTTTTTTCCTAAGTATTCCTTGCACGAAACCAAATTGAAAAAATGACATTTTTCAACACAAATAGTATATAAAAAAAAAATATATCTCCATCTCAACCACTTAATGATAGATACGAAGCCAAGCCGGATTCCGAAAAGGCTTCAGTACCGTAGACCACATACATACGCTGCGGCAGGTCATACAGAAGACCGAAGAGTATAACCTGCCTCTCTGTTTAGCGTTTGTGGACTACGAGAAAGCCTTCGATTCGATCGAGACTTGGGCTGTGCTGCAGTCTCTCCAACGGTGCCAAATCGACTACCGGTACATCGAGGTGTTGAAGTGTTTGTACAAAAACGCCACCATGTCAGTCCGACTTCAGGACCAGACCTCGGAACCTATCCTTCTGCAGCGCGGTGTGAGACAGGGAGACGTCATATCTCCGAAACTGTTTACCGCTGCATTGGAGGATATCTTCAAGGTTCTGCATTGGAGAGGACTTGGCATCAACGTCAACGGCGAGTACATCACTCACCTTCGGTTTGCCGACGATATAGTGGTCATGGCTGAGACCATGGAAGACCTCAGTGCAATGCTCGATGACCTCAGTAGAGCTTCCGAAAGAGTGGGTCTTAAAATGAACATGGACAAAACCAAGGTTATGTTGAATGTTCATGTAACACCCACTCCTATCAAGATCGGAGACTCTACGCTCGAAGTTGTGGATGATTATGTCTACCTGGGACAAACGGTCCAGTTGGGTAGATCTAACTTCGAGAAAGAGGTCAATCGTCGAATACGACTCGGCTGGGCAGCGTTCGGGAAGTTGCGCGGTATCTTCTCTTCCAACTTACCCCAGTGTCTCAAGACGAAAGTCTATGACCAGTGTGTGTTGCCAGTGATTACATACGGGACCGAAACGTGGTCGCTCACAATGGGCCTCATCAGAAAGCTCAAAGTCACCCAAAGGGCAATGGAGAGGGCTATGCTCGGAGTTTCCTTGCGTGATCGAATCAGAAATGAGGACATCCGCTTGAGAACCAAGGTTAACGACGTAGCCCGAAGAATCGCCAGACTTAAGTGGCAATGGGCAGGGCACATTACTCGCAGAACGGATGGCCGATGGGGCCGAAAAGTTCTGGAATGGCGACCGCGAACCGGAAGACGTTGCGTTGGAAGGCCTCCCACTAGGTGGACCGATGACCTGGTCAAGGTTGCAGGAACCCGCTGGACGAGAGACGCACGGGACCGGTCAATGTGGCGACGCCTGGGGGAGGCCTATGTCCAGCAGTGATAGTGCCATTGATAGTGACTTCAATAACGCATTCGACAAAGGTTGCCATCGCCTCAGAAAGCAAAACTCGATATCAGTAGTGACCATAGATGACTGCTGAGCTGGATTTTCCCAATCTAATATACCGCTCAAAATTCGTTGCTGTCAATGGATATGTCTCGAACCACTTCCACGTTCGATCTGGAGTGCCACAAGGTTAACACTTTGGCCTTACTCTATTCCATCATTATTATTATTAGCAGCCTAATAGGGATGTTTCCAGACAAAAAAATAAAAAATCTGTTTAGTCCGTCAGATAGATTGTCGATTTTTTGTTTGCCCTTTTCACGTAATGAAAAGATGAAAACGATACAGTGCTTCGAAAACTCGTGTGAAGTCACATTCCAGTACAATTTTACCCGTAAGTGACGTCACACTCACAAGCCCCCACTCATGATCTTTGACGCTTTTTATCTTCGTCAATTTTTATTAATTTGGTAAAGCAAAAAACACGTATCCAATATTTTTCGATAATTTTGCCGACGGATTAAACAGTTTTTTTTTGCCAGGAAACATCCTTTTTCAATATTTTTTTTAGTGTAGGCCTTTTGTCTTTTTTGCTATTTTAACTCTTTTTATTCCATCTGCCGTCACCACATCTGCTGTATAACTATACTACAACTCACCGACACGAGTAGAGGTTGTCAAACTTGGTCTTCGTAACGCTGTCGTTCACGTTCATAGCTGGTACGCACAGCTTGCCGGCTTTGGACAGCTGGTACAGGCGGTGGACGCCTGTCACGCTTTCTTCAACTATTCCTGGAAGGGGAGAAGGATATGGTTCAAACAAATAAATAAATAAAATAAAATGTTTATTGCAGAAACGTCGTACACACTTTTGTGGTAAATCTTACATAGGGACGCTCCTTTTAAGTAAAAAAATATACCTGTGCTAAGAGAACCCGTCCTCCAATGACAAATTATGAAATAATAAAAAAAATAAGTGTAGAATTAAAAAAAAAAAAAGAACATTTTAAATTAAAATTACATCTTCAAAATAGTGTCCAACCTCAGCAGCCACCCTGTCGACTGCGAGACCAACAGGGTTGTTACGAGTATACCATAACAAATATGTAGACTACAAAACATTATCGCATTAATTTTGTATGTCAAGTAAGTCAAAATTACACAATGGGTCGATTACTGAAACTTTTGTATCTTAATGAAACAGATACACATGTACTCATTGCAGACATCACAAGCTCATCAGTAGACCACAACTAAACCAGTAGAAAACCTTCAATAGCTCAATAACAATGGTATATTGAAGGTCTACTGCTAGTCTAGTGCGTAGTGTTGAAGTACAAGAAAAAACCATCAGCCTCTCACCTTTAATATGTTTGAAGGCAGCAGCATGCTTCTTCAGCATAAGATGTGTGGCGTCCCCTCCATCATCGAGGATCATGTTCGGGGTCCACGTGGCTGTCGGAGTGCAGCACTGGTCGATGCACCACCAGAAGGCTTCCTCGCTTTCTCCACGCCAGGCGAAGATTGCGTAGCCTTAAAAAAGAGAGGGACATGGTTCGATAAAAACAAATAATAGGGAGGTATGCAAACTATAAAAGGTGTAAAAATATCCTTAACGCCTAGGCAAAAAATTGCCAAAAGGCAATAATTGCGTTTTTATTTGTTCTCGCGTCATTGCGATCGTTTTTAGAAAGAGAAAGAAAAGAAGAAAGAAAAAGTATTTATTGATTTCACAACAGGACTTGAACGCATTGGCAAAAAATTAAAAGTTAACAAAGTAAACATGAGATACACTTAAAATTAGGACATAATTAAATATAAATTAAATTTAAATTAGTCCCGTGCGAAACCAAAAGGCCACTATCTCAGCATGGTGCTGTAACATTTGAGACAAATGTCACAGCGCTGGTATTCTGATAGGGCCCATTGGTGACGCCACGTTTACAGAAAAAACAGACACAAAATAACTAAAATTAAAATAAAGTAAAAATAAAACAAAAAATAAACTAATAAAAACAAAAAGGAAGTTTAGTCTTTTGTCTATGCCAAGAGAGAAAAATGGCAATACTGACAAACGAACGAAAATGACGCTGCAGGCGCACGGTGTCTATGGATCAATTGATCAAACAAAAGTAAATATAATTATATTCTCAAATAGTCTGTGTGATCAACAAAATAAGCAGCGCGCAGCGTAGAAAAATGAAAGTTAAGCAAAACAATCCATGAATGTTATTATTTACTAATGGTGTGAAGTGTTCGTGTAATATATACGTAGATACTGAGATAATAAACAAAATTAATTATGAAGTGGTGACAAAATAGCATTTACAAGTTCGTGAGACATAAAAGGGACAAAAAGTGACAATAACAACAGTTTTAGCAATCTTTGCTCCACGGCAAAACAAACACAACCGACCCGCTTGCCATCCTGGAATCGCGTATTCACCTTTAGTGTTCCGTACCTCAAAAGGAAAAAACGGAACCCTTATAGGATCACTCGTGTGTCTGTCTGTCTGTTTGTCTGTCCGACCATTCCTCCCTCCTTATCTCTGAAACTACCACACATAAAACCTATGTTTTCCTGTAATCCATACGTGTTGAACTAATTTCTGTATTTTTTTCAGAATTTTAGGCTCAGTAGTTTCAGAGATAAGGGGGGGAGGAATGGTCGGAAAGACAAAAAGACAGACAGACACACCACTCGTGTGTCTGTCTGTATCCTATAAGGGTTCCGTTTTTTAAAAAGTCTGGGTACGGAACCCTTCATGTGCAAGTCCGTCTTGCACTTACACAATGTTTTGAGTACTAAATTGAGTAAGAAAACGTGATTTTTCACCGCAAAAAATCGATCGATCAAAATGGTACGTAAGTACTTACTCGTACAACCCCAAATTTTAAACAGTAGGTAAAATTGCTTCGGTATAAAAAAGAAGTTGAAGCAACATAAACTTCCCAAAACCCGCTCTTTTACAAATGATAATATTTTTTTATTAGTGTATTGCTTCGTCCTTATCGTGTGGTTAGTGATACCCAGTGTCAGAGTTGGCAAACAAATAAACCAGGCATGCGGGTACATTTGTTCGTTTTCTCCGCTTTCACTGGAGCGTGTACGTAACTCAAGGCCAAGGCAGAATGGAGCGGTGCGGAGCGGGGCTGAGCCG
This sequence comes from Diarsia dahlii, assembly GCA_949775195.1. Taxonomy (NCBI): domain Eukaryota; kingdom Metazoa; phylum Arthropoda; class Insecta; order Lepidoptera; family Noctuidae; genus Diarsia; species Diarsia dahlii. The sequence continues at coordinate 11,076,196 of OX459218.1, read as the reverse complement.
CGATTCACCAATCACAAGCGGAGTGTAGAAGAGATGTGGATTTCAAGCCCATGTGATTGGTGAATCGCGGCACAGCTCGTCTCCGCTATGCTCCGCTCCGCCTCAGTGGAACCGCAGCCTAAAACCACTTACCAGCATGTGCTAGCGCAGCAGCGACTTCATTCTGCGTGCTATAGATATTGCAGGCGGCCCAGCGTACCGTGGCCCCGAGAGCGGCGAGCGTTTCGATCAGAACCGCTGTTTGAGCGTTAATGTGTGTGCAGCCTACGATCTGGAATAGAGAAAACAGAATAATGTAGGAATGGTATTAGAAGGAAAGATTAAGGAGAAAAGTTCAAGTTAAAGGGGAATATACAAGTCCGTGACTAGACCTGTCGTACTTTATGCATCGGAACCATTGATCGGAACGCTGGGCTGTAAAGAAGATGGTTGAAAAAAGATTCAAAGTCAAAGTCAAAAATATTTATTTCAAGTAGGCCAGTAACAGGCACTTTTGAATAGTCGAATTAAACTAACTGCGGCACTCAGAGATATCCAACGATTACTCAAGCCGCCACCCAGCAAAGGCCTGACATAGTTTTGTATGACAAAACTGCCAAAAACCCTTACCAAGCGACGGCCCAAACAACCACTGAAGCTCTCCGAGTGCGGCAGTAAACTACTGAACTACTGAAGCTAAATAAACTAAGCTACAGTCCCAGTCACAAGGCATAATAACTCGTGAGTGTACTGTAGTTGCCAATTCCAAAGCGTTGGTCTCATGAGAAGAATGGCAAGAAACTTCATGGACACTCTTTTAAAATCGTTTGGGTTTACAATATGTTCAAGGTACAAACATAATCTTGGTATAATACACACATGAAGACTATGCAGATTAGTGTTTGAGATGGTCTTTTGAAGAAAGCACCACACAGATTTGAGTGGACCCGTCCAGTCAGTGCAAGCATTTGTCAGTTATCATGGAGCTCGACTTATAACTCAAGGAGATCAACGTCACGACGAACAATACCAAAGAAAGGACATTTGGGTGGGTCGCTTAAATAACTCAAACTGCCAAACAATCGTTAAAATTAAATAAAAACTCACACGGTCCTCACGTTCACAATATGAAAATAATAAAATACATGAAGATCATGCAGATTAGTGTCTGAGATGGTCTTTTGAATAAAGCACCACACAGATTTGAGTGGACCCGTCCAGTCAGTGCAAGCATTTGTCAGTTATCGTGGAGCTCGACTTATAACTCAAGGAGCTCAACGTCACGACGAACAATACCAAAGAAAGGACATTTGGGTGGGTCGCTTATAGTACTCAAACTGCCAGACAATAGTTAAAATTAGAGAAAGACCCACATGGTCCTCACATTCACAATATAAAAATAATAAAATATTTGTCACATTAAATAATCATGTCAAGTTATTAAATGTCAATACACACAAAACTAAATAAAAAATTAAATAAAATATTTAACATGTAAATATTGGTCAAAAAAATAATATAATACTTGAAAAAGTAAACAATGTCATGTGTATAAAGAAAATTCATAAAATGTCAAATTGTAAAAAAATATAAAAATAGGTATAAAGTCAATTCAATTTCGATTCAAATTGGAGCAGTTCAATCCCAAGCTTTTTTGTCCTCTAAATAATCTTTAACAGTATAAAATCCTTTCTGGCAAAGTTTACTGTCATTGCATGTAGCTTATATGAGAATGTTGAGGTGGATGTGTGGTGTGACAAGAATGGATAAGTATAGGAACGAGTACATTAGAGGAAGTTTAAAAGTTGCGCCAATTACAGAAAAGTTGTAAGGTAATCGACTGTCGTGGTATGGGCGTGTTATGAGGAGGGACGAATCGCATGTGACTAAAAGAGTGATGAATATAGGATTGATGGATGAAGAGGGAGAGAAAAAGAAGGAAACAATGGATAGATTGTTCAACAATAGTTGAGGAATAATATGAAATAAAAAGGAGTAAAGATAACATGACGGTTGAAGGAGCAGTATTTTTTTTTTTTTTTATATGGGCTTGCTCTTGACTTCAATCTTGCCCTAAGGGCAGAGAGAGAGAGTATGGACGAAAAAAACGTTTTTAAGAAGACGATGATGATGATGGTAGAATTAATTACTTCAGACGGGTGTTGTGTCTAGTGGGCTACTGTTCGGCAATGAATTGACAAGTATTTTTATTTGACTACCTATAAAAAAGAAAGTTATCAATTCGACCCGTATGTTTGATTGCACATTTTTTGTACATGTTAGTCAATACCAGATTCTAAACATGTGTGCCATATTTCAATTCCCACGAACTGGTAAGATTGGTTGTCAGACTTTTAACTTCTTATTTTGTAATTATTGACAAAGATCAACGAAAGACACTGCTGCAATCATGGTCACGTTTTTTAATAAAAGCTCAACAAACAATAATACTAGTTATTAACAACAGTATGGGGAAACCCTGTAGAATACCTACAGGAAAATTGTGTAACTAGATCTTTATCTAACCAATCACATCACGATCTCTATAAATAAATTATGCCTACTTGCATACATCATCATCTGCCTAGCCTTTTCAAAACTATGTTGTGGACGGCTTCCAATCTAATCGGATGCGAATACCTGCAGTATTTTACATGGAGCGACTGCCTATCTGACCTTCAAAACCCTTTGTACTGGGCAATACGATACCCTCTGCCAACAATGATTGTTAGACTTTTGAGCGACTGACTACCTGTTACGACTGTCAAATATCTTCAAATGATATATAGCCAAGACCACCGGTTTAAGGCGAGGTTGCAGTTTGTTTTTATGTACGCACGACCTCACCCCCCGCCCTGCCGCGCGAGCGATATAATGCCTAAATTTTGACTGTTTTTTGCTTCTTGGAGAAAAACTATAAATAAATTATACAATATGTTTTCAACATTTACTTCAGAATAAAAAGTTCTATCTATTGATATAACTTTTATATAAATTCATGATGAAATGTCTTAGCAGTACACGTTTGAAATTGTGATTTAGAGCCATGTTTGATGAAAAAAAGTATCGAGCCGATCATTCTAAATCGCGTTTCTATCTTTACGATTTACTAGAGAGTATGTTCAATATTTAGTTCGATTTTTATAGGTTCAAAAATCTTAAAAAGTACTGCAACCCCGCCTTAACGACCACGGTTTTCCGAGCCACGGAGGTAACTCGGTATATAATGATGGGTACCCATCCACAGACCAACCTAGGCAAGTGTGTTTTAACCTGAAGATTGACTGAGTGTGATTGACCTAGTCACGAGCTCCTATAGTTTAGCTAACTCTAGTTTCATCGATTGACTACCGACAAACATACGTTTAACTAGTTTACAAAAACGTCCACATTATTTGACGGCACGATTGGCGCAGTGGCTCAAACAATGGACTGCCGCGCTGCGTGTCGCGGGTTCGATCCCCGCACGGAACAAATATTTGTAAGACCTACAGATAGTTGTTCCGGGTCTGGGTATTTGTGTATGTGAGTTTAAATGTTTGTGAACGCACCCACGATACAGGAGAAATCCCTAGTGTGGGGCAACGTTTAAAAAAAAAAAAAAAGATTAACTGCGTCTGGTCTAGTTAGTTAGAGCCGACCTCATTAACCTGCTTATACAAGGTTTCAAACTAAATAGCGGGAAGTTTCTATGAATGCAATGCTTTTAGTTAGAGTGAAACACGGTTTTCTGAGAGAAATAAATGGCGGTTTAAATTTAATAATATGGTATAAGTGCTGTCACACACACAGTGCTGTGCCACAGTGCTGTCTTATTTGACCCTAAGGTTGACTGGTAGAGAATGCCTTGTGGCATTAAGTCCGCCTATGTACCACTATTGTACATGAAGTTTAAATAAATAAGTGTGTCACTGGAACAACTTGTGACCCACGGATGCCAAGTTAAAGGGGAAAATATACAAGTCCGTGATTAGACCTGTCGTACTGTATGGATCAGAGTTCTGGGCTTTGAAAAAACTGGACGAAAAACGATTGCATGTAGCGGAGATGAGAATGTTGAGATGGATGTGCGGAGTGACAAGAATGGATAAAATAAGGAATGAGTACCTATATTAGAGGAAGTTTGAAAGTGGCGCCTGTTGACAGAAAAATTGAAAGGAAGTCGTTTACCTTGGTATGGTTATGTAATGAGGAGGGATGAAATGCATGTGACTAAAAAGTAATGGACACAAATATTGATGGATAAAGAGGGAGAGAACCGGAAGACGTTGCGTTGGAATGCCTCCCACGTTGGTTGACCGATGACCTGCCCAACCAGCAATTTTGCGCTATAACCAAACCTTATATCTCAAAACAGCTGGGTGAACGATGTATAAAGGTTTTGGCGGTGACTGATTGTTGTGTAAAAGCGTTTGACAATACAATTTGGCTCTATAAGTTTATACAGCAAAAAGGACCTATTAGGAATTGATGTAAAGGTTTACTTCGTGACTTTGTATAGCTGTTATAGTCAGGCGTTATAGCAACCTCCAATGTGACTAGTACACAACGATAGAACTTTATAACAGTGTTTACTGTCGCCCCAATGCGCCTGATTTACGCAATAAAAGTTCTGAACGAACTATAATGACTCTTTCGTTAAAGTGAAGATGAAAACTCAAGAATAGGGCGATATTGTGATATTGTGGATTTTTAGATCGTCGTTACAGTGCATAGTACTATAGTGGGTACAAAAAGTCTACAACAGAGTGATTTGGTGATATAGCTGAGTTTCGAATTACATTTATAGAACTTAAATTGTCATATAAAGGTTTTTTAACGCTCGTTATAGTCGTAGTGATAAACTTATCACAAAGACACTTTTTTAAAACAGGATTGTTTTTTTATAACTGTTATAGTCCCTCTATTACAATAGTACTATATTGGAGATTATTTCTCTTTTAAAACATGATAACTGTGTATAACGGTAGGTTAGTAATGCTTTTAAATGTTAATTCAGTTTTGTAAAGGCATTTCTATCGCTCTTTTACAACAATATTGACATTTTGATTCAAAAGGAACCCTAATTGCATGTAATGGTGGTTGTAATCTGTCATAACGAATGCTATAGTAGTGTTCAGGAAGCTGGAAGTATGTTTATGACTTAAAATTCGTAATTGTTTTAGTAAAAGCTCAATAATTCGAGGGGGGCATTCAAATATAGTCGGTAACCAGTACATATTTTATCAGTAAAATTACAGTCGCACGTCATTTTCCCCGTAAGGGACGAATAATTTAATTACAAAATAATATATAACTCACCACAATATGGCTCCTCGTATTCTTTTATTATCCAATTCTCTTCAAAAACACTGCACGTGAACGAATGTAAAATGAATGAACGATGAATATTATAGTGAAGTAATGGAATCATGAACTGTTTTACAGTACCTAAAAGAACTTTAGTAGCGTTGCGGTGGCTTGTATGTCATCAAATAGAGATTGCGTTACTGTTACATCAACTGTAATAGGCCAAAATTGTCATGCCTGACACCGCTACAGTTGTACTATAACACTGAATGGAGATATAATTGCGCCACTTTCTTTGTAGGTGCACCTTCTTTGGCCTTTTATGTGACCATCGATTAGTTTTTACAAAACGTTCTATGGACTTCTATACAACTAACTTTTGCTAGTTGGGTGGTGAAGGTTGCGGGGATCCGCTGGATGCGATACGCACGGGACCGGTCAATGTGGCGACACTTAGGGGAGGCCTATGTCCAGCAGTGGACGTCTTTCGGCTGAAATGATGATGATGAAAGAGGGAGAGGAAGGTCAAAGAAAAGATGGATTGATTGTGTGAGAAATGATATGAATGAGAAAGGAGTAAATGCCACCGTGACGTCTAACAGGGAAGAATGGAAGAAGGAAACGTGTTGCGCCGACCCCTAATATAATGGGATAAGGGCAGGAAGATGATGATGATTAAGTGCTTAGCCACACTGGCAGCGCGGTGCGGGGAGCGGCGCGGGTGCTGAAACGCGCGCGATTGTGCCTGTCCGCAGTTGTCTGCGGCTTGCACAGGTGGCTTCGTTCCGAATGTTGTCGTGTCCAGTGTTCGTCAAAATATAATTTGGACGGGTCGCTTGTCGCCCGCGCACTCACTGCGGCCACTTGTATGAACAAGCTATGGCGCGAGTTGCCCGCGCGCTCCCCGCGGAAAGTAGCCCGCGCCGCTTCCCGCGCCCGCCTGCCCACTATGGACGCTCAAATGAAGTCATACGTTTGAGTACGTCGCGCCGCGCCCGCCCCGCGCCCTCGTTTGCAGTCTGGCCTCACACTAAGTGTATAGGTTGCTGAATAGAGGAGGAGAGTTAGTAGTTGCAGGGTCGGAAAATATTATCAGTGTCATGATTGTAATATGACTCTTGAAGAGGATATCAGGCTACCAGCAAGGAAGTCGAGCCCAACAAAGTTGGGAACAGGCTAGGCAGATGATGATGAATTAATGAAACTAGAAGGTATGCATAGCACTGGCTCGTTAGTTGAGAGGTCGCAAGCGCGACTGCTGAGCAAGAACATCCCGGGGTACAATTCCCGGTTCGGGCAAAACGTCATTAGTGTTTTTCAGCCAAGAATTTCTAAGTAACAACCACGCAGTCTGAATTTGTGCCCGATTGAAGGCAATAGGCTCGCTTCCTAATACATGAGACTTAAAACATGACTGGCGAAATGTGGGTGTACTATTATATAAATCTCTCAAAATAATAAAATTCCCTGCCTGCGTCGGTTTTTCCGAGTTCATATAACCCTAATCTAAACAGGCTTCTTCTGGGTAAGCTCGTTCCATCGTCGACATCATCTCTGCCCTTAGGGCAAGATTGAAATCAAGAGCAAGCTCATTTATATTAAAAAAAAAACAAAATATTTTATTTCACATAGGCCTACATTGGCACTTAGAAGACGTCGACAAAAAAGGTGCAAAAAAGGTGTTCTGCCTAACCCTTCAGGGATTACATGCGTAATGTTATGTTATGTCGTAAATCAAAAGTCTGACATAGTTTTCAGACAAGATTGAAAGATTGACAGTGAATGATTGAATGAACGAGTTGAAGTAGTTTGATTGATTGGCCGTTTCGATGATGTTTGTGTGGGTCTTAACGTTTACTGTGTTATTGTATTGTATGTTAGTTTACTTATTTAACCTTCGTACCTTCTTACTAGTTCTTACTGTTAGACTAGCACTTTGCCCGCGTGGATTTCGTACCTAATAGATCCCCCAATTTTATTATTACTCGTTTATTTAAAATGTCACTTACGGGATATCTTCAGTGATTTTTTTTTTTTTTTCATAGCGACAACATGTTATGAACCGTGAAAGCTTGAAACAGTGTTTATTACTCGTTTATTTTTCGGTTTAATAATGTATAGCGTACTAGCTAGCGTACTAGCGTACTAGGTGCAGCGGTGGCCCAGTGGTGGCGGCCCCGACTTACGAACAGTAGGTCGTGGGTTCGAACCCAGGCAGGCACATTACTTTGTGTTTATTTCATCTCCGCTGCTCTCAAAACGGTGAAGGAAAACATCGTGAGGAAACCGGCATGTCTTAGAACCAAAAATTCGAAGACATGTGACATCTACCAATCCGCGCTGGGCCCGCGTGGTAGATTATAGCCCATTCCCTCTCAAAGAGAGGAGGCCTGTGTCCCAGCAGTGGGAACATTAATAGGCTGATGATGTACTAGCTGATGCCCGCGGCGTCGTTGTCGTGACCGATGTCGGTTATCACGACCAAAAGTTTTTTTTTTCATTACCCCCTTTGAACCCCTTACAACTCTTTCTTCGCATTAAAAAGTCCTTAAGTCCCTTCCTATGTCCTTTCTCAGGTTTTAAACTATCTGAGTACCAACTTTCACTTAAATCGGTTCAGTAGTTTTGGCGTGAAAGCGCGACAGATAGATTATGTAACGGGCGGATAGCCCATGTCACTGACCAACCTAGGCAAACGCGGCTTAACTTGAAGATCGACCCGAACGGCTGTTAAGTCACCCACGAGCCTCTCGGCCATCTATACTTATGTTACTGTGTCATCTAGCAATACTTTCATACATTCAGTCATACATAAATACACTCACGCCCTATTCCCATGGAGGTAGGCAGAAACCACAGAACGTCACAGTCAGTTCTAGGGCATTCCCTCCCGGTGTAGCCACTAACATCTGCCTTTTTTTTGGTACAAGCCCGCCACATTATTGCCAAACCATTGTAACTCCTGTGCGCCAGAATCAACAGTGGCGACCACAAGAAAAGCGCCGCGACAATGAAGCTCGACGAAGTCCCAGAGAAACGATTTTAACTGTCTTGGATCCCGCAACGAAATTTATGAGAAAATAATAGCAGAGGAGTAGGATATTCCGTAATTTCTACATCTGCCTTCTGCCTCTATCGTCGAATCCGACTCGGCTGGGCAGCGTTCGGGAAGTTGCGCGGTATCTTCTCGTCCAACTTACCCCAGTGTCTCAAGACGAAAGTCTATGACCAGTGTGTGTTGCCAGTGATTATATACGGGACCGAAACGTGGTCGCTCACAATGGGCCTCATCAGAAAGCTCAAAGTCACCCAAAGGGCAATGGAGAGGGCTATGCTCGGAGTTTCCTTGCGTGATCGAATCAGAAATGAGGACATCCGCATGAGAACCAAGGTTACCGACGTAGCCCGAAGAATCGCCAGACTTAAGTGGCAATGGGCAGGGCACATTGCTCGCAGAACGGATGGCCGATGGGGCCGAAAAGTTCTGGAATGGCGACCGCGAACCGGAAGACGTTGCGTTGGAAGGCCTCCCACTAGGTGGACCGATGACCTGGTCAAGGTTGCAGGAACCCGCTGGATGAGAGACGCACGGGACCGGTCAATGTGGCGACGCCTGGGGGAGGCCTATGTCCAGCAGTGGACGTCTTTTGGCTGAAATGATGACATCTGCCTTGTAAGTACCTTATTTTTTGTATAAATAATAACTAACATAAAGTCTAAATTACCTTAGCATCCTTCAACGGCTTGTCCTCCTTCGCCCTGGCTCTAAGGGCCATGATCCCCGGCATCTCCTGTTCAGCGATCTCAATCTCCCTCCTCCCGAATGCATGCTGTTCCACATTCCTCACGCAGTAAGCTGGGTTCGGCGAGCCAGCTGCGATGCACTTCTCATGAGGTTGGACTCCTTCATCTTCGTCTGATGATGAGCCTGGAACAATTGAGGGAGAGTTTAATTTTGATGAATAATTGATACTAATTTTGAATGCAGGAATAAATGCACTGATGGTTTTCGGCCACCGTAGGCACAGGTCTGTGGACGGCGAGTAATGGGATAGCTCTTCGATCAATAATGTAGGGATAGCTCGCCGTCTGACTTTATGACGAAAAGGTCTAGTTGACGGCGTGTTCGTGTTCCACGTGCGCCTCGTGCGCATCATGCTGAGATAGGAGCCTTTTTGGCCTCGCACAGGTCTTCTCTTTATTATTTTGTTTTTGTTATTATTATTTTTTGTAGTTCCTGTGCTTGTCCCAAATAAATATTTTTCTTTCTTTCAAAGAGATGTCAGCAACATGTAAGGGGTCACAACGACCGACGCCTGCCAGCGCTGCTGGACTGTTCTAAAAAGCGGGAGGAGTCATTTTGATGATTTCCCATACAAAATTTAATTAGATGTAAGTGGAGCTGCATGATTGCCATTTGATATTCCCACAGCTGCCACATAGCCTAAGTCTCCTCTCTATGAGAGAGCCCAGTGTGGTTTGGAAGATATCACAGGATTATTTTGTTATTTTAAGTCCTGTCGATTCCCTCACGACGTTTCTTTCACCATTTTAAAAGCGTTTAGTCACAATGTAAACAGTAAAATAGATTTTTAACACGAATATAAAAACTAAAAAGGCTTAAAACCAACTTCAAATTAAATCTAAAATAACTTTAGTTTCGGAAGACGGTGGCAAAAAGTCAAGTTCAAGTTTTGAAGTCGATTTTCTTTTGCAAAAAGTTGTATGTTTCTCTGTAAAACAGTAGTTATTGAAAGGCTAACAACTTACAAACATCACTTCCGGAGACGATAGAAAACCGCTTCTTCGCCAATTCCTTGGACTTCTTCAATTCCTTGGAATTCCTCAATTCATTGATAGTTTCCATTTTTATTAAACAATATTTACTAACTTCACGTCTATAAGTGTACTGTGATAAGCAGTGTTGATCGATAAAGTATTTACTTTGATAGTTTTCCTTCTTAAGCTAGTACAGGTTTCAAAGAGCCAGAATGGTAATTATTTTAAGTGGTAATAATGGTTAGGTCAAGAGCAATTTACTCGTCGAGCCTTATTAGAGGTTGTTTGGTATTATAACATATAAACCTAGTATTTGTATCCCATAACATAGCATAACATCACGCCTGAAATCTCCGAACGGTAAGGCAGAGGTGTACGTAATAGTACACCCATCTTTCGCCAGTTACGTTTAAGTTCCATGTAATAGGGGACGAGCCTATTGCCATCAACCGGTCATAAAATACTCTGTGACTGCTACTGAGAAACTTATAGGAAACCCAATAACACTTTGCTCAACCAGAGAATCATACCCAGTAACTCATGCTTCGCGCTTGCGACCACTAAAACAACGACGCAATTAATCTATACCTACTAATATCACACCTCGGACACTCCATACAACGCCCGCAAAATAATTACCTATTACTACTACATAAACAAATAACGTTTGTGCACGACGTGCACGTGCAAATGTGTGCGTAAACTCTAGTAGGGTTGTCGTAGCCTAAAAAATGGCGCGGAAAGTGCAACGGTCTGCGTCGCGAATACCGAACGACGACAGCGAGCGCGAGCCATTGCTCAAGTGTCGACGACGAATACCTCGAAGTGCGGGGTGAGGTGCGGTATTTAATATGAGCGCGGGGAAGGGAGTGTCCCTTCTGTACGTAGTACTATTATGTATTCTGTGCTAATATTATGGGTCTTTCGTCGTTTAGCACCACGAGCGGTTCGGACCGCGGAGTGAAACGCAGAAGAGCTCTTAAGAATGGGCTGTTTCGGACCGCGGTGTGAATCGACCATAGAAGAATTTGATTGGGAAGGACGGAGTGGACGGGTTTCGTCGCCGAGGGAGGCCTAGAAAACGCTAGCGTGACGACTTATAGGCTTTTGTACGAGATTGGCCGGAGAAAGCCGCACGGAGAGAAGAGTGGGAGACTATGGCGGAGGCCTTTGCCCAGCAGTGGGACAATAAAGGCTAACTAAAAAAAAATATCTATACTAATATTATAAAGAAGTAAAGTTTGTGTGTTTGTATATTTGTTAAATTGTAAGGGGTAATCTCGGGATCTACTGAACCGATTTTAAAAATTCTTTTACCGTTAGAAAGCTACATTCATCCCGGGTGACATTATAAAGAGGCACATCTCCTCTAGTCTCCACTCCTCTCGGCTTCGGTGGAAACCGGGGCCTTACGCGTCGTCCACATTCATACACGCGCCTTAGTTGCGAGTACTACAACACACCTGACCTTTCTGAAGAACATCACCAATAAGGTCAGTGTATGTCCTAATAAGGCTAGATAGCATTCTCAAAACCACACTATTATCTAGGAGGTCTTTTCTTGAAGTTTTTCTAACAAGAAAATTGCTTATAATTTTTGCACAAGTGTGTATTAAGCCCGGTGAACGTATATTATCGCAAAATGTATTATTTAATTAAGTAGTTAAATTCTGAATTACATAAGCCCAACAAGGGTAATGTCGGGGATTAAATGCTAAGGTCGGAAGAAGCCTTAATTTGTCTGATAAATTACATCTAGGTATACCTTCGAACAAAATAGAATTGAAGTTAGTGTCTGATCGTAACTTCAAAATAAAATCTTTTTACTGGATGCTTAATGAAACTGTATAAGTACGGCAAGTACTAACTGTCTGTTTGTTCCGGTTAATCTCCGAAATGGCTGGATCGATTTTGACAGCAGATAGCTGACTTACTACCGTACTCAGGCCATTACTTAGTAAAAAAATTGACAGTTTGTTCATACAAAAACTGTCAAAAATAATAAAAGTGGTCCATTAAAAGGACTACTTTTATTTTTTAAGAAAATGGATTATTGTTGCGTGAGGGTCCCGACTTCCGTTCGTGCCGGATGCACGGCTGTTAGATGACGGCACAACTATGGGCCCAAATATCGCAAGACTGGAGCACACACAGCTGACACAGCTGACACAGCTGACACAGCTAGACGGAGTTGCGGCAGACCATCGAGAAGATGGCGGTACGCCTTGGATAACTGTCTCACCAACTGGTGTAAAGAAGCACACCATCGTAAGAAGTGGAAAGAATGAACGGAGACCTTTGCCTAATAGGACTTAGGAGTGGGACAACACGGGCTAAAAAAAAACAAATAGGGAAGTAAGTAATATTTTTATAACAATTTCACTTGGACGAAGATCGCGGGCAACAGCTAGTGTCTACAAATATTTCACGTATAACATTCAGACACAGGCCTATTACCTGAGACAGGGAACGGGCTATAAAACTCTACGCGGGTCCATTGCGGGTAGGGTACTTAGTCTATCACAGAATCTCTGAATTACGTTAGAAGGTAAAGGTCAAACATGTAACATCACGCCTGTAACCCCCGAAAGGTAAAGCAGCGGTGCATCTGTTAGTACACCCACATTTCGCCATATCTGAATAGAGTTGAACCTATTGCCATCATCATCATCATCAGCCTATTAATGTTCCCAACTTCCCACAGCTGGGACACAGGCCTCCTCTCATTGAGAGGGAATGGGCTATAATCTACCACGCGGGCCCAATGCGGATTGGTAGATGTCACATGTCTTCGATTTTTTTGGTTCTATGATATGCCGTTTTCCTTCGACCGGACACGAATCAAGACTGTGTGGTTTGAAGTAGCGCATGAAAAGACTACCTGGAAAGAAGGGGAAGTCTTTGTCCAGCAGTGGGATATGTAGGAGCTAAACAAACAGTAAGAAATTAATTCGTGATTTAGTTCTGTCATCAAATCTGTCTTAGGTTTATCATGTTTTACTTCAGCGAGTTCGAAGCCATAACTCCTACCCCATAAGACCTACATTTACATACAAAAGACATAAGTTTTATTGATTAGTAGCTCAGCTACATACGTTAGGCTATTCTTAGCGGACATGTGACCTTGAAGAAAAGTGTGTGTTTATAACCGCGACCGCAAGTTACCGTCATGGATATATCGTTGTGACGCAATGTCTGAAGTCGTATTTCTATGAGTTATGGGCAGGACATAATTATGTTATGGGATACCAAAAGATAACCGGAGCAAAATAATAACGGAGTGGTACCTACTCTATGGGCGACAAAAGAAATAAAGGGAAACAGAGTAAACGTAGGTGGACGGATGACCTGGTGAAGGTTGCGGGGATCCGCTGGATGCGAGACGCACGGGACCGGTCAATGTGGTGACACTTAGGGGAGGCCTATGACCAGCAGTGGACGTCTTTCGGCTGAAATGATAATGATGATGACGAGTAAAGGTTGGGAAGACGGCTTCAGACAAATGGCGGGTACTGAATGGACCCGAATAGCTAGGGATCAAGCTGCATTGAAGTTCTTTAGAGGAGGCCTTTGTCGAGAGACAAGCTGCTACGGAAAATTAAACCGATTACCGAAATACTATAATGCCTGCTACACACGTTGCGATACATCATAACGATCGGACGGTACAGTTTAAACCGCACAGTTTTCGTAGTGCTAAAATCGGACAAACTGTACAGTTTTTCACATGTAGATTTATCGTTGCAGTTTGAACCGTACCGTCTAATCGTAACGATTTATCGTAACGTGTGTAGCAGGCTTAAGGGCAATCAGTATTTAATATAAATAGTGATTAGTATCTCAATCATCAACATCAACAGCCCGAATTCACCCACTGCTGCCATATGCCTCTCTTTTCTTATGCCAATCACGGTCCTAGACTAAGGCTGTCACCGAATTAGTATAGCATGTAAGAATAAGATTGTAAAAAGTAATAGTAATTAAGGCTAATTTTATATTAAAAAAAAAAAAAAATTGAATGAAAGATGATTGTTTTTTTTTTTTTTTTGTTGATTTGTTTGATTGATTGTTTGTTTTGATGATTGATTGAATTGATTTTTTGAATTGATTTGATTTGATTTTGATCCGTCAGTGCTGCGGGTTGTTCGCAAGAGATACCGCGGCCTCGACACAAAGGGCTAAGAGGGAACATGGGCGGCTTTTACTCAGTAAATGTCTGACACTCCCTTTCGCTCTGCCCAAGAGCGGGAGGGGTTATTTAATGATTTTCCAACTACCACAAAAAAAGGCTTATTTAATGTTCTTTTATAACCGCGACCAAGTTAGTCCCGTAAGGATACGACGTTGCATGTGACGCAATGTCTGAAGTCGTATTCTATGAGTTATGGCGTTAATCATAACTTTTCAGTCTTATGGCCTAAGGGAGAGGAGACGTAGGCGGAAACCAATTAATCACTCGAGCATTCGTTGTTGCGGTTTGCGTCGCTGCGTGCTTTCGTGCGCGCAGTGTTCGTTGTTGCGGGCATTCGGTGGCGTGTGGTTCGGCGTGGTGGCTTTCGGAATGACGTATTGCACTCGTAGTTTCGTTCTTTTTCCGTCCTTCTGACATTCAAAAGTGCCTGTAATGGCTTAAATTGAAATAAAATATTTGAGTTTGAGTTTTGAGTTCACATTGGTGGAAATCTACATCGCGATTTTCACCACTCTTGATTGGTCGAATCATGCACTAGTCGAAATTAACGCAAGAACTCTGGTGAGGACTCTCAAACCATAAAACTGAACAACTCTTGTTCTATGACTTTTGGAAGTTCATAACAATGATTTATTAGTTTTACCATAACATTGATCAGTAACAGTTGTTCGCGTCATTTCCTATAGAAAATACAATATTTTCATGCCATGAACTTTTGGCCCAGTGTGGGTTGGAAGACTTGGAAGACGTCACATAGTTACAATGTTTTCGATTTGTGGTTCTAGGTCATGCCAGTCTCCTCACGATATTTTCGAATAGGTTATAACATTTTATGACATAAAGTCACGCCTAAAATCCCCGAAAGGTAACGGTTATCAGATGTGGGTGTACCTAAAAGTACACCCACAATTCGTCAGTACCTAATGATCAAGTCCCATGTAATAGGGAGCGAGCCTATTGGCATCAACCAGGCACATTTCGAACACCGTGGCTGATACTGAAAAAATCCTGATAGAAAAACTCAATGAGCTAGACCCGGCACCCAGGACATCATACTCAGAAGTCGCGCTTGCGACCACCAGACCAACGAGGCAGTCAAACATTTATGTGCCTGTAATAAAATTAGATTCTGCTCGTCAAATAAGAACAAAAAGAATACCTCTGCAAAAGTACTCAAAGAAAATCTTGTTTGTCCTCCCAACCAATTTGTGTTCAACAAAAAAGTTGAAGAAACTAATTTTGGAGAGGCACTTAAGAAAATAGGCTCTGTTTTAACGACCGGAATAATCAGGGCTTTAGGTACGGTGTGAGCTACGCATTTTTACATACGCAAGCATGGAAAAGTCATCATCACTCACTTGCCCTTATCCCAATTTATTTGGGGTTGGCCAGTGACGGATTAACCCTTAATCAAATTAAGCAATTGCCTAGGGCATCACGTCTGGGGGGGCACCAGAAGAAGCACAAAAAATCCGTCCTTATGGCATCACGTGACACGTCTCACTCTCACGTCACCAAAAACCACACCCAAAAAAGTTTCTAGGACTAATTTTGAAAATTCGCACGTTATGGTGAAGACGACAAGGTATAAGCCCGCGAAATTTTTGATTTTTGAAGACACTGACCGCGAAGAATTTCACGGTCACATTTCACAGGCGTGGATTGCTTAGGGCATCACTGTGGTTGGCACAGCATGTCTTCTTCCATACTTACACTATTTCACACTTATTCTATTACTCGTCATCTCAGCAGTCACCTCCTTTCTAGCCATATCATCCTGCACACAGTCCATCAGTTCCCGAGCATTCGTTGATGCGGTTGCGTCGCTGCGTGCTTTCGTGCTCGCAGTGTTCGTTGTTGCGGGCATTCGGTGGCGTGTGGTTCGGCGTGGTGGCTTTCGGAATGACGTATTGCACTCGTAGTTTCGTTCTTCTTCCGTCCTTCTGACATTACCTATAAAAAACGGATCCCCTAGGGTATCAGTTTTAGGGGATCAGAAAGGAATAACTCTTCAAAAGTGCCTGTAATGGCTTAATTGAAATAAAATATTTGAGTTTGAGTTTCTTTTTGGACTTCCTCTACTCTTATCCACATTCATACTTAAAACTTTACTTACAACCTTTTCCTCATTCTTCCGCATCACATGCCTTTATCACGACAACTGATTACCACACAAGTTTTTAGTCACCAGCGCCTCTTTATGATGCTATCAAAAGAACGAAAGAAGAAAACATGTTACCAACCCCAAAGTTGAATGGGGCAAGGGCAGGAAAATGACGATCGTACGGTCTCGTACAATAATTTACTAAGTGCCGCGCAGGCAAAGTCACATGCAAAAAACCTAGTCCCGACATTGAACAGAACATTATAATTAACTAGATACATAAAACGATTTAGGTCAAGCATGGCGGATAACCTAATGCTTAGAAATATCTAGTTAGAAATTCAATAAAACATCCAGAACGCCATAATAAAATATAAATAATCGAGAGTATATGACATCATCGTTCTTGTTCCAACCGAGGACGTTTGAGGGTCAACTAGATCCCGTCGGGGCTGCTGGGTGTTCGCAAGAGATACCGTGGCCTCGACATAAAGGGCTAAGAAGGAACATGGGTGGGTTTTAGTCAGTAGAAGTCTAACACTCCCTTTCGCTCTGCCAAAGAGCGGGAGGAGTTTTTCAACTCACCAAAAAAAATAACTGGCCAAGTGCAAGTCAGACTTGCACACGAAGGGTTCCGTACCATGACTTGTTATAGGTTTTCCTGTAATCTATACGTGTTAACTAAGGGGATAGAACCGATGTGGCATATCAACCTGTCCGCCATTTTGTTTTTTTTTCGAAATCGCGGCCCACGATGAAAGTGGTATGTATGGATAGAGGACATATAGACGAACAAAAAATGTCAAGTAACACGGTACCCAAAGTGTCACGTTACCGAGATATTGAGATATTATTGTTGACTGGCCTGTTGGTCTAGTGGTTAGTGACCCTAACTGCTATGCCGGAGGTCGTGGGTTCGATTCCCACCCAGGACAAATGTTTGTGTGATGAGCACGATCATTTGTTCTGTGTCTGGGTGTAATTTATCTATAATATGTATGTATTTAGAAATATATAAGTATGTTTATCAGTTGTCTAGTTACCCATAACACAAGCTCTGCTTAGCTTGGGACTAGATGGCGTTGTGTGATAGTTGTGGAATATTATTATTATTCTCTTTATTCATAAATTAACAAATTTTATACATTTTTAAATATTTCCTATAAAAACAAAAAAAAAACATTTAAAAATATAAAAAACTGTAGCCCACCGGTATCGGGAACAGGGTCCAAGCTACCGGCGGTCAGGGCTCCAGAGAAAGGAACCTCCTAACAATGCGAGCCGTGTCCAGGAGTACCGCTTTCTGCATCAAGCCCTTGATCCAGCTGCCTAACGAGAGCCTCCTCAGGTGTTGGTCGAGGCTCTTGGCAATTAAGCCATTGGCTGTAACGACTATCGGCACAATGATCGCTGAGTCCACATCCCACATGTCGACAACCTCGCGAGCCAAGTCAAGATACTTGATTTGTTTATCTTTCTCGGCTTTCACGAGGTTCTCGTCATGCGGGACGGTTATGTCAACAATCATTGCGCGCCGCTCTGATCGATCCACCACCACTATATCAGGCTTATTAGCCTTAATAGTCCTGTCAGTGATGATGGATTGATCCCAGTACAGTGTGATACTGCCATTATCGAGAACTGGGTCGGGCACATACCTGTAGTACGGCACTTCTGATTCCACAAGGTTGTATTTCAGAGCAAGTTGCTGATGGATAATCCTGGCTACAAGGTTGTGTCTATGCAAGTATTCTCCGTTAGCCAGACGAGAACACCCGGAGATAATGTGACGGATTGATTCGCCCGGACGGTGGCATGCCCGACATATGTCAACCGTACCGTCCTTCACAATAAATCTCCGGTAGTTATTCGTCATCATAACTTCGTCCATAATTGCACAGACAAAACCTTCGGTTTCTCCAAAGAGTTCCCCGGAACGTAGCCAGGCTACGGACGCTAGGAAATCTACATCGGGCCCGTGTAGGGCCCGGAAAAAGCGTCCGTGGAGCTCCTTGCTCTGCCATACTTCCATGCGGTCTTTAGTGTCAAGCACTACAGGTTTGCGCCAGTTCTCTTTAGCCAAGGAGAGCGGGGTGAGGCCTTTGTCCACCGCGACAACATCTCGATGCATCCCCACGTCGGCTTCCAGGAAATATTCCCTGAGACTGCATATCTCACGATTGTGCAGAGTCTTAGCATTTAAAAAGCCTCGACCTCCACACTTCCGCGGGATATACAGTCTCATAACCGAAGAACGTGGGTGATGCATTCGATATGCCGTCAACAATGTACGGACCCGCCTATCCAGGGCGTCTAGCTCTGTTTGAGTCCATTTGAGTATGCCGAAAGAGTACATCAAAACCGGCATGACCCAACCGTTGAAGGCACGCACCTTATTTCCGCCTGACAAAAGACTATTAAATACCTTTCTCAGGCGGCCAAAGAAGCGCTCCTTCAACGATTGTTTCATGTCGGCAACGTTGATGCCCAGCGCTTCCGACATACCCAAATACTTATAGGTTTCGGTTGCTGAGAGGGATCTAAGATTTATGGAACCTGTGAGCTGGGTTCCAACAGACTCCACAATCCTCCCTCGCTTTACATGCCTGACCGCACACTTGTCAACACCGAATTCCATTCTAATGGCGCCACTGAAAGCTTCAGTGACCTTATAGGGACTCAAACTGTCGCCCTGAAATATACCCCGCTCTATCCTTATCGGTTCGCTATTCCTCTGGATCAGTCGACATCCTGGATAGCGAAGGACTGTCCTCCATTGCCCCATACACGACATCAGGAAGGTGCGCAGGGTTGCATCAATTTTATACAACTCTAGCACCCTCATGAGCCATGTATGTGGCACCGAGTCATAGGCCTTCTTATAGTCTATCCAACATGTCGACAGATCCTTTCGGGAGCTGCGAACCTGTTGGCTAATGGCCATATCAATGAGGAGTAGCTCCTTAGTACCACGGGACCCGTTCCTACATCCATTTTGAGAAGCAGACATAACAGAATTTTCGTTAATATGTTTATTAATTTTAGCTCTCAAAATGGAGGTAAGAACTTTATAGACCGTTGGTAGACACGTAATCGGTCTATAATTTTTGGGTTCCGCAGTACTACCCGATTTATGGAGCAGGTGGGTTATTCCAGTCGTCAGGAACTCTGGTAGCGACCCTGACTCTAAGGCTGACTGGAACAGGGCTGCCAAGCAAGCATGCGATCTTGTGATCCATTTAATCCAAAAGTTGTGCAGTCCGTCCGGCCCTGGTGATTTCCAATTAGGCAACGGACGGACTGCACAACCTACATCTTGGGGGCTGATCGTTATTGCCCCCATTTCTGTTATTGGTTCGCACGCTCGCTCGACCTCCCGAGTCCATTCACCCTCGGAATGACTGACAGGTACCGACCAGATGTTGCGCCAAAACGAACACATGGCGTTATCATCCGGTAGGCACGTGTCAGTCACACCTTGGTCCGGTCGCTCCCATGCTCTATAAACCCACCTTTCATCGCTTTGGAAGGTGCGATTTAGAGTGTACCGTTCCGCCCGACGCTTATACCTACGGATACGGTTTGCCCATGCATACACTTTCTGCTTCCAGAAGTCGATGCGCTCTGTGATACGGGACATGTAGTCTCGAGGACTGATATCAGTCCCCGCAAATGCCCGCCTCACAAAGCGCATCACTCGAGGGCGATTGTTGCCCTCCCGGAAGCAGGTTAGTTTGCCGATGAACGCTCTGGCCCCAGCAATGCGTCGTTCAATCCTGTACTGCCAAGCCGGTACGGCTGGTTTCGGTCGTGTAGCTCTATCATCCGGAAATTTGACATGAGCTACAGGACATGCCGTTACAGCCGCGCAATACAGGATTGAATGAGCATCAGTGAGGTTATCGCAGTTATCAAAATATCTTGACAACTGCGAATCCAGAGCAGCCACCAGCGCCCTATTTCTGTTATGCATGGGCAAACGAGGTAAACGTGGTCTAAGTTCGGGCGTCATGAACCGATACTCTCGGATCGCACCCTCCAAAGTACTCCTCATCTCCTCACTGCACTGTGTACTTACATCAGTAACCATGTCACTACTCACGTCGTTTTCGCGAATATCTGTTGTGGTAGACTGTGGTGGTACCACAACCTGCGACGGCGTAGCAATGACATGGCTACTCATTTCAGTCCGCAAGCGATCAAGTACGGTGTCATCCAACATACAATTACGCTGAATGACTCGCACCTGATCCGACAGTCGTTGTGCCGATACGTTGACAGCCGGTTCAAGCACCTGAAACAGAGAGAGCATCCGAACACGGTACGCGGTCAGGTTGTTTTATTATTATTATTATATTTGAAGTTAAAGATCGACAAATAAGTACAACGACAAACATTAAATATTTTTTTAAATAGCCTTTTCACGTGTATATGCGTTAAATTGTATCCAAATAATAGTTCCCAGGTTGATTATTATTATACGCACAATAAAATAGCTTCGCATCGCAATGAAACGCTATGTTATGTCAAAAATAGTTTTCTCGTGCTCCTAGCAGTATGTTATGTACCTACTCTCTTTCAGTAACCAGTAATAATAATAATAAACGCCTATAGACACGTAAAAGGTCTAATTTTTATGTGGTCATTGTACTCATATGACCATCTTTACCTTCAAATATCTCGGTATCGTGACACTTTGGGTACCGTGTTACTAGACATTTTTTGTTCGTCTATATGTCCTCTATCCATACATACCACTTTCATTGTGGGCCGCGATTTCGAAAAAAAATCAAAATGGCGGTGGGTCGATATGCCAGCTCCCATACAAAAAAGTTCAAACCCCTTTCTGTAATTTTTTTCCAAATTTTAGGCTCAGTAGTTACGGATTTAAGGGGGGGGGAATGGTCGGACAGACAGACACACGAGTGATCCTATAAGGGTTCCGTTTTTTTCCTTTTGAGATACGGAAGATGCGTGTCTTGGGTTTGAACTGTTTGAACTCGTGTAACTTGGCGAACTTGGCAGTTCGACGGTCACGCCACTTGACTAGACTATTAATGCTATTTCGTGTACTGAATAATTCATGGTAACACATAGAGAAGAGATGGAAGATTTCAGGCAACAATGGAGTATGACCTAATACTACATCATCTAGTGCGAAATTCAATAAAATCTAAACAACTTTAATGAGGGTATGACGCCATAGACGTCGTTCCCATACCGACTGTGTTCGACGTTTATGGGTCAACCGTATTCAATATAACTGTGCAAATATACAGACTACCATTACTGTTAGTTTATTAAGTACTAGTGACCCGCCCCGGCTTTGCACGGGTGGAAAAAATATATTAAAACCTTCCTCTTAAATCACTCTATATATTAAAAAAACCCGCATCTAAATCCGTTGCGTAGTTTTAAAGATCTAAGCATACATAGGGACAGACAGCGGTAAGCGACTTTTGTAAGACTAAGTACAGTGCGATCAAATTATCTTGGCAGGTCTGAACATAGGCTCTGCGAACTTTTAGTCTTTTACGCATGTAAACTTGTGAAGAAAACTGTTATTGCCAGATAAACCAATACTTAAACGATCAGAAAATATCTAATTTAAACAGTGAGAAATACAAATAAAATAAATATCGTAACACTTTTATACATTAGTTGTAACAAAATGACCTGCACGAAGTTCGGAGCTGCCAAGATAATTTGATCGCACAGTACCTAGTTGTCTGACTTTCGAGACACTGACTATCCTGTTACGATCATTGGACCAGACATGACACGAGGAGGAATGCAATACATGTGGCTAAAAATTGATGAAAGGAGAAGAAGACAAACAAAAATATGGATGAACCGTGTGCGGAATGATATGAAAGAAAAAGGATTAAAAAGGACTTGTGTTTAAACGCCTACCAGAAAAGAACCTATTATACTACCAAAAAAAATCGAAATGCCGGCCAAAATGGATTAATGCTCACCAAATTGTGTTTCCTAAAGTATTGTAGGAATTAACCTATTTTCCTTTTTATTCTATACCATAAAGATTTATAAACGCCTTTAGAGTTAACTGCAGACCAAATATTTTATATTATCGCTAAATAGATGTCACCAATATTGTATTTCACGACTTTCAATTTAGTCAGTTTTACTGAGGCGACGTGTGAGAGAAACAAATTAATTATTGTAACAAATTCTGTAGGCCCAGCCGACGGAGCCCCGCTAGCGATGCTCCTACTTCTGGGTGGTTTAAAAAAAAGGGGTGCCCCAAGTCCCGAACTCGTTTCGCTCGCTTCTTGTCCAAGATTTGGTGAGCATTAACCCATTTTGGTAGGCAAAAAGAATATAAATACAACACGTACAGTTATTCTGATGAGTGTCTAATTATTTTGGAACTTAAAACGTTGTTCTTTAGGCACCTCGGTATGGAGTGGGTTTATTTTATTTGAAGTTAAAATATTTTGGTACTTTACTGTACTTTAGTTTAGGGTCTAAAAATCTTATTTGGTGAGCATTTAAATTGTAGCCATTAAAAAGATGCCGTGACTTACAGGGGAGAATGTAAGAAGAAAACGTGTAGCGCCGACCATGTTTTGTAAAATTTCGTAAAATCGGTTTCGTTCGTTCCCGCGACTTTTATGGGCCTACTACACGCACGCACTTCCCCACAGTTTTCGTTCACACTTCACAGTATATCGCGCGTATGGTTGGTAAAACTGTATTACCATTACAAACCACACGCGCGATGTACTGTGTGCACCGTGTAATCCCGCAGGCAAGACTGTGGGGAAGTGCGTGCGTGTAGTAGGCCCATTAAGGTACAAGTTGGTAGCCGACTACACGCAGCAGCATCAGACGACATGTCGTCGCTTCATGTCGTCACGCCACGTCGTCGCGTCATGTCGCTGCAGTCATGATTTCGAACCCGACTGCAGACGACAACTGCAGATGTCATCCAGTTGGTTCCGAGTGCGTATATCAATTGTTTTTACTGCTCTGCGTGTGTAAACTGAAGACACAGGTTCCGATACATTTTCGGCTAAAGGACATAATTATCTTCTGTTGTTTCTGTTATCTATGGGCACTACTGATCTGCGGTCGGACGACACGTGCGTCTGCCGCTCGATGACGCGTCGGTAGCTTCATGTCGCTAACTACGGAGGGAATTTCACAGAAATACGTGGCAACCAGTCGTGTCGCCGCGACACGTCGTCTGCTGCTGCTCCGTGCAGTCGGCTACCAACTTGTACCTTTACCTACATGAACAACAAACCATGAATTACCCACACTTAAACCAAAGGTTAATTTAAAGGAAAAAATATACAAGAAATCTAGAATTCTAGACCAAAACCAGTTTATGCGCCTTGATCCTAGTTAATCGTAGGTAAATGTTGCAAATATGGTGATTTGCGTCAACGCCGGTTTGTCGGCTATTTAGTGCCCTACTTGTGCACTTCCTTTGTAAAAACGGTCATGGTTATATGAAGGACTTGCATGTTTTTCGAAAGAAATACCGCGGGTTCGACTTAAAGGGCTAAGAAAGAACATGGGTGGTTTTTAGTCAGTAGAAGCACAGTATAGACGTTGCGTTGGAAGGCCTCCCACTAGGTGGACCGATGACCTGGTCAAGGTTGCAGGAACCCGCTGGATGAGAGACGCACGGGACCGGTCAATGTGGCGACGCCTGGGGGAGGCCTATGTCCAGCAGTGGACGTCTTTTGGCTGAAATGATGATGATGATGATAGTGGTAGAAGTCTGACACTCCTTTCCGTCCGCCCCGCCCAGAGCTGGTCATTGATGATTTCCCAACACCCAAAAAAAAAAACTGGCCAAGTGCAAGTCAGACTTGCACATGAAGGGTTCCGTACCATTGTAGTAGATATTGAGAGATTTTCCATGTTATTTTAGCACCATAGACTTTTTATACGTTTTCCTGTATATTAAAAGTGTTGAATTTCAGTACTTTTTTCGGAATTTTATGCTCAGTAGTTTCGGTAGATAAGGGGGGGGGGGGGGAATGGTCGGACAGACACACGAGTGATCCTATAAGGGTTCCGTTTTTTTTGAAGTACGGAACCCTAAAAATGGACTTGCATGCATTATTATTATTACGCTTGTGTAATCTGAAGGGTGACTGCCTCATTGGTCTAGTGGTAGCAAGCACGACTGCTGTACATGATGTCCTGGATTCGATTCCCAGGTCAGGCAAAGTGTTATTGGGTTTTTCAATCAGGAATTTCTCAGTAGCAGCCGAACTCCGAATTTGTGCCCCGGTTACTGGCAATAGCGTCGCTAGCTACGTTTAAGTACCATGAAATAGGAGGCGAGCTTATTGCCATCAATCGGGCACAAATTCTAATAACACTTTGCCCGACCCGGGAATCGAACCCAGGACCTCATGCTCAACAGTCGCGCTTGCAACCACTAGACCAACGAGGCAGTCATACATAGTTACAGATTAATACAGATAAAGCTACGAAACCAGTATTAAAAATAATGCACGTTATGTCCTTAAAAAGAAGTAATAAAGGGTCAACAGGAACATTACATTATAACAACATAATATTATATGCAGAAAAACGTCAACTTGTCCTGTAAACATCTCATGTTATTTTATTGTCTTAATTTAAAATAAAAACATTTACGTTACATTACATTTTTACGTTTTATAATAAAAATTAAAAACATTAGATGAAACCAAAATGTTTAGGGTTCTATACCCGAAGGATTCAAACGGACCCTTTTTTACTTTGGCATCGCTGTCGGTCCGTGTATCTTTTGAAACATAATTTATGGCGTTTAATTTCCAAAGGATGTACTTTTTTGGCAAATTGGTTTTCGAAAGATACATTGGTTCATGAGCTATCAGAAAAGTATCAGTTAAACATCCTGAACGGCGTAGATTTCTGTCAATCAGCAGTTTATAGTGGAGAGGTGAACAATAGGGGATCGGACAAAAAAAAACTAATTAGTCCGTCAGATAGATTTCCAAAAATTATTGGACACATATTTTTTCTTTTTTCACGTAAACTTAAAATGAAGACGATACAGTGCTTCGAAAACTCGTGTGACGTCATAATATATGATAGTACATTTTGACGACACAAGTGACGTTTCAAGCCCTACTCCAAGATCTTTGACGCGTTTTATCTTCGTCATTTTTTATTGATTTGATATAACAAAAAACACGTATTCAATATTTTTCGATAATCTAACTTACGGACTAAACAGAATCGTATTGTTTTGACCCAGTCCGATCCCCTATTTCAACAATAACCCAGTTTGGGGCTAACCCCTAAACCCAAGTTATCGGGTCAAAATTATTGAAAATTAGGTTTGTCTAGTATAATTAATTTCAAGAAACGGACCCAATCACCAATCACCCTGTAGAAAAAAAGGAAAGGAAGGAAGGAAATGACCCTTTGACCAGGAGTGAAAAAGGCTAGGAATAACTACCAAACGAGCATCTAGTTTATTTGGCGTTGTTACCTTTAAATATTGTACACTTGTACGGATCCCTAAGTATACGAAACCGACTCGCACTTGGGCTCTTTTTTGTAATGATAATGCGATTATGTGACAACACAATGAGCTTTAAATAACTTTAAGTACCTCTTAGAGGGCAATGTAACACAAATAAATAGAAAAATCGCAACCTGACCTGTCTCATTGAGCGTGACCTCGTTTTAATGTTTTTGTACAAAAAACTACGAATACAAACACTGTAGGTATATCTTTCTTAGTCACTTCACTATCACTAAGTACATGTTAAAAAAAGTCCTCCGCCGCGTCTGTCTGTCTGTTCGCGATAAACTCAAAAACTACTACACCGATTTTCATGCTGTTTTCCCCAATGGATAGAGTGGTTCTCGAGAAAGATTTTAGTACATAATATAATTTTTCGAAATTCAACCCCTACGGGAGTTAAATAAGGGATGAAAGTTTGTTGGGATATTTTTCGATATCAACGTGGACGAAGTCGCGGGCAAAAGCTAGTTATGTCGTTTATAAAATTTCGCAGAAACTCCAGTGCTATTGACTGTACAATCAGCAGCATCAATCAATACACTTTGCAACATAATTATAGAAGTAATTTCGCCTACTGTATTGATTTTATTTTCATGTTACGTTATGAAACTAATATTTTGAAACCCATAACATAAAGTGGTGGGCGTGGTGGCCCAGTCGTTGCGGCCCCGACTTACGAACAGTATGTCGTGGGTTCGGACCGAGGCGGGTGCAGCATCGTTATTATTTCAGCCGAAAGAGATCCACTGCTGGACATAGGCCTCCCTTAAGGCGGGGTTGCAGTACTTTTTAAGATTTTTGAACCTATAAAAATCGAACTAAATACGAGTTTTTTAATAAATAAAAATCATTACATAAAAAATGTACATACTCTCTAGTAAATCGTAAAGATAGAAACGCGATTTAGAATGATCGGCTTGATACTTTTTTTTATCAAACATGACTCTAAATCACAATTTCAAACGTGTACTGCTAAGACATTTCATCATGAATTTATATAAAAGTTATATCAATAGATAGAACTTTTTATTCTGAAGTAAATGTTGAAAACATATTGTATAATTTCTTTATAGTTTTTCTCCAAGAAGCAAAAAACAGTCAAAATTTAGGCATTATATCGCTCGCGCGGCAGGGCGGGGGGTGAGGTCGTGCGTACATAAAACAAAGTACTGCAACCTCGCCTTAAGTGTCGCCACATTGAACGGTCCCGTGCGTCTCTCATCCAGCGGGTCCCCGCAACCTTCACCAGGTCAATGGCGCCAGGCGGGTGCATGACTTTGTGTAATTTATTTCATCACCACTGCTCTCAAAACGGTGAACGAAAACATCGTGAGGAAACCGTCATGTCTTAGAATAGAATAATTCGAAGACAGGTGACATCTACCAATCCGCACACGGGCCCACCTAGGCATTGCAATCCGGAAAAACGGATCCGGTAATCCGGCGGATCCGGCATCATTTAACGGTTATCGGATCCAGTGCTAGCAGTTTGTGGCAAAATAGTAAAGCTGTTGCATTAGTAGGTACTTATAAATCCGGCCGGATCCGGCCGGACTGAAAATGACACCGGATTGCAATCCCTAGGCCCACCGTGTGGTGAATGATAGCCCATCCCTCTCCTAGAGTGGAGGCCTGAGTGGGAACATTATAGGCTGATGATGATGATGGTACATTTATTATTGCTCTTGAGTGTACAAACTTTGAGAGACAAATTGAGGAAAGAACGGCAGCTTAGAACTTCCAGTGAATTCTAATGTTATGTTTAGGAGTTTCTGAGAAATTCTAATCCGAACTCTGGCAGTCAAATAAGGATAATCATTGCGGCAAACAATAAAAATGTCATCAAGTAGAGAATGCTTATAATACCAGACTTCTTTAGTTGTTAAAATATATAACATCAAGCCTGTAACCCCCGAAGAGTAAGACAGAGGTGTATCTAACCCGTCGGGGCTGCGATTTGTTCGAAAGAGATACCGCGGCGGCAGCACAAAGGGCTAAGAAGGAATATGGGTTTTTAGTCAGTAGCCGCCTTATTACAAAACGTAGTTAAACCTGGTTTAACGTAGACTTGGTTTATCTCGCATGACGTCTCACTTCAATAATATTCAAAAGAAAGTGACAGCATGCGAGATAAACCAGGTCTAAGTTAAACCAGGTTTAACTACGTTTTGTAATAAGGCGGTAGAAGTCTGAGACTTCCTACCGCTCTGCCCAGAGCGGGAGGAGTCATTTGACGATATCCACCCACAAAAAAAAAAAGAAAATTGTAGAGCTGTACCTAATAATACCTACACCGCCATTTCTAGCCTCGAGCCTATTGCCATCAATCAGGCATAAATCCAGACTACGTGGCAATTACTGATGGAAAAGACATAACATTGCCCGACCAGGGAAATACGACCATGACGCTTGCGACCACTGGGCCGACGAGCCAATCGCAATAAAACATAAACAATATAGGGGTTTGAACTTTTTAGTATGGAAGCTGGCGACTGCCAATCAGACCTCAGACACCAACCAATTTAAAACAACCTTAACTTATTACTTCATAGAATATCATCGTGATATTTTACTGATCAGTTAATTAAGATTTTAGTTAAAAAAATGTTCCTCGTAATCAATATTTCAATAGTCATTCTTTATAATTGATTTATTTGAAGTCCAAAGCAATTTGGATATCTAAATATAGACCAAAACATAATAAGTATTTTTTTGCTGTTTCGTTGTGTACCTAGTCTATTTTTAGGGTTCCGCACCTCATATAGACGGGATATACTTACTAGTCAGTAAGGAAAAAACAGAACCCTTATAGGATCACTCGTGTGTCTGTCTGTCTGTCCGACCATTCCCCATCCCCTTATCTCCGAAACTATTGAGCCTAAAATTAAAAAAAAAATACAACAACAAATAAACAAAATTAGTTCAACACGTGTAGATTACAGGAAAACCTATAAGAAGTCTATGGTGCAAAAATAACATGGAAAATCTCTCAATATCTACTACAATGGTACGGAACCCTTATGAATGTACGACTTATCTTCGGGGACGCCGGCAGACACCAGGCGGGCGATGAGTCCTTTTGTTGTGGATTATTTCGCCCAAAAAAAAATCTGACTTGCACTTGGCCAGTAAGTATTTTAGAGTTCCATTAAAGAAATAGCAGCATAGACGCTCGAGTCGATCTTCAGTTTAGGCCGTGGTTGCCTGGGTTGGTTCATGGATGCGTGACCACCCATTACATACCGAGTTTCCTCCGTGCCTCAGAAAGCACGTTAAGGCATTGGTCCCTGTGAGAGGGAAATAACTATCGTCCCAGCCGCCGCGGGAGACGCTCCGGGCGTCGGGGGCCACGTGATGGCTTCCGGCCACCGTAGACGCGGGCCTGTGGACGGTGAGTAATGGGCTAGCTCGCCGTCCGGCCGTCTCATGGACGGCAACAGACCGAGTCGACAGCGCGTTCGTGTTCCACGCGCGCCTCAAAGAGATGTCAGCAACATGGAAGGGGCCCGGCCGACGCCTGGCTGTGGATTATCGAAAGGTAAACGCGGCCTCGGCACAAGGGCAAAGAAGGAACATGAGTTGGTTTTTAGACAGTAGAAGTCTGACACTCCCTTCCGCTCTGCCCAAGAGCCGGGGGGGGGGGGGTTATTTGATGATTTTCCACTACCAAAAAAAAAAAGGCCTTGATCCCTGTCCTCATTAATAAGTCTTTGACAGTCGTTACAGGTAGTCACTGGCCCAAAAGTCGGGTTGGGTTTAGAAATCACTTCCCTGAATTAGAGGCTTCTGTCACTGTCACTGTGGGCAGGTCAAGGGGTTTATTTGCAGCACCCCCATGCAACAACAGCCGGTGCAGCGTCGAGCGAGCGAAACGAGCTCGGTACTTGGATCTGACGAAGGAGGAGCCCCACTCCGCCAAACAAAAAATCAAAATGAGATTAAAAAAAAAAACTATAGACCTCCAGCAGGGGCGACACTATAATAAAATACAAACTTTCATCCCCTATTTAACTCCCTTAGAGGTTAAATTTTTCCTAATTCCTTGTCTACATTATAAAGGAAATGCAAAATTTCGGCTTTCTAGGTGTCCAAGGTTAGGGCTGGACGTTGATGAGTCAGTCTGTCAGAACTTCTCTTATTATTAATGTAGTTGTAGACAAATATAAGGCAAGAAATTAAACTTTACATAATGCACTTAAACTAGTTATGTTTTTATCTAAGTAGGTATCAATGACCGGGGATTAGCAAGAGTAATGAACTTTTTGAATAAGCCTCAGGCACTAAATAATAGCTATTTAAATCTAGCTTTAACTAAGTGATTCATTATAATTATTACAGTTATCTACATTAATTATATAAGTAAATACATAATTTTATAAAGTGTAAACTGCCTCATTGGTCTAGTGGTTGCAAGCGCGACTGCTGGGCTTGAGGTCCTGGTCTTGATTCCCGGGTCGGGCAAGGTGTTATCGGGTGTTACCATCAGGAACTTCCTTTTTTAGGGTTCCGTACCTCAAAAGGAAAAAAACGGAACCCTTATAGGATAACGCGTGTGTCTGTCTATCTGTCCGACCATCCCCCCCCCTTATCTCCGAAACTACTGAGCCTAAAACACGCACATTTCACCAGTAATGTTTAAGTCCCATGTGGGGGCGAGGCTATCTTGTTATCAACTGGGTAAAGTTCCAGAGTCCAGGCTCCTCCCGAATCATTCATAACATAAAATCACGCCAA
Organism: Diarsia dahlii; assembly: GCA_949775195.1. NCBI lineage: Eukaryota > Metazoa > Arthropoda > Insecta > Lepidoptera > Noctuidae > Diarsia > Diarsia dahlii. The sequence continues at coordinate 11,045,593 of OX459218.1, read as the reverse complement.
TAATCCTCGAAGGGTTAGACGAGTCTTTGGTCAACTGGACCCGCTTGCAGCTGGAACCACAATAAGTCTATAAAAAAAATACAATTTAAAATGTGATTTGTTCGACTTAACTCGTGGGTCCAGTTCAAGTGGGTCCAGTTGACCACGGACTCAGACAGAGGTGTACCCAATAAGTACATAGTACAACCACATCCAAACTACCTAACAGTTTGATTTAATCAGGGACTTTAGTGTACCAAAGAAGTAGGATATAAATAGCTTTTAGCCATGCCATAATATAGGCGAACAAACAAAAAATAAGTACATAATCAAATACAAACACTACTTTATCAAATTGAAGGCACGAGTGTCAAGAACAAACTTTTTCCTCATCACTACTATTTAGGGGTCCGTAGTCAATTTTAACGAAAGGTTTTTGTGTTTACAAGGCAGATGTGAGTGGCAACAGGAGAAGACGCTCGAGACGACGAACACTGACCTAATTGGTGGTGTTCTTCAGAAAGGTTTGGTGCGTGTATGAGGCGAAAGGAGTATTGTAGGCGTTATGTAGTTTTCTGCCTCTCCTCATAGGGAGGCGTGAGTTTTTTGTGCTTTTGTAATTGGATTAAATGAGAACACTTATTGAGCTATCTGATTAATTATCGGTCAAACATTCAGACGTACGGATTAAAATTAATTATTTAGATATTTGAAAACAAAGTGGTGGTCAGGTTAGTTTAAAAAAAAACACAAAACATTAAAAAATATGCGGAAGATATCGAACAAAAATATATTTTTAAGAACAATAAAGGAAATGCTGTCTCTGACTTTTATAGTCTACTGTATAAAACATCTTAAAAAAATACTGATACACAATGCTTAGCCGAAACCACTAGGCTTAGAAACATGTCCTTTTACTAGGTAAGTACATACTTATCAAAGGCATTCCCCAAAAGAAGTTAAAAAGTAGATGAAAATCCATTGTTTTGGTCAACGGACATTGCACTTATCTCGGCATGATTAAAAAAAGAAACCAAAACATTTTTTGCTTCCAAATGTATCGGTGATTACAATCAAAATCGGAACCTTTCACATAAAGTCACAAGATTTAAACCCAAAAAAATAAAAATTGCAAGATTTTGGTACCTACATAAAATCAAAGAATTACGACTATTTTCATTTTGCATAACAAAAACAAACAAACATTATATTCCTGTCCTTGTCCCACTATACTTAGGGTCGGCGCAATATGTTTGTTTTCTTCCATACGGGGAGTATGAAAGAAAAACTAGTCAAAATCATAACCCTCCTTTGGCTTTGCCGTAGTCGGGCTATTTTTTTTGCAACAAAAATAAAACTATTCATATTAGCCATTTGTGTCCCAGTTCAGGGCAAAGGCCTCCCTTCCCTATTTCCACTCATCCCTTTCAGTGTTATTAGCCAATGCCTGCGAAAATAGTCGAGTCCAAAAAAAAAACAAAAAATATACGGAACACGTAACTCCAATCCGACTCACACTTATCAAGTTTTTGATCTAAGACAAAAAGTTCAACACTTCATTATATTTGTAACTACGGAACTTTTTTTTATATACCTAATAATACAAACTCGTGATCGTATTAGTTCGAACTGGATTTCCTTCAGAAGGTATATAAATGCAGGCTCGAGGTATATTCATGCAGTATTCATACAAACTTCTAAGATGAAAGCGTTCTTCGTACTCTGTGTTGCCCTGGTAGCTGGGATTCATGCCGCTGTAAGTTTATTTATTTGTTTTATTATTTAACTTAATAAGACATAACATCGTACCTGTAATACGCGAGGGATTAGGCAGAAGTGCACCTTATAATTACTGTTTTGGAGTAACTGGCCATTCGCAAGCCTAATCCTTTTTCTAAAATAAAGAGTAATTTTAGAAAAAGGATTAGGCTAGCGAATGCTTTTCTTTATTACTGATTGTGTCTGTAGTAAATCTCAAATTTAACTGACACCTTGCTATTGTATCGAGTCTGGTTCTTCTAACAGACAGATGTGTGCTGGGAAGTTTGTTCCGCCACTTCATCTTTCCAGCTAAACAATATAGGAAGTGTCGATGGGTGGGCAATTGGGCATGTTGGGGGACTGTCTTTTATTTAAAAATGTAAATAGTAAAGTAAAGTAAATTTTGACGTTCAAAAAGTGCTGATTATCAGCCTAGTTTGAATAATTGAAATTTAGATTTTGAATGGCTGGACCAATTACGTAGTTTTGAAATTAAGTAGTAGTCACTTCATTTTAACTGTTTTTTTGTTAATTTTTTAAAGAAAAAGAAAATAATTTCTTCTGAGAAAATTCCCAAATTCAGGAAAAAGGGAACATCCTTTTTTCTATGGGATTTCTGTATACACTCACGACCATAACTGACGATGCAAACAACGACAACCGATTCGACATACCGATTTCCTAAAAGGAGGAGGTTCTCAATTCGATAGGTATGTTTTTTTTCTGTTTTGTTTAGTTATGTTCATGAAAAATTTATTAGTAGGTAACTAGCTGATGCCCGCGGTTTCAACCGCGCGGATGTAGGTTATCGCTACCGATGCCGGTTATCGCGACCAAAAGTAATATTTTCGTACCCCCCTTTCAACCCCTTGAATAAAGTTTATGTCCTTTCTCGGGTACTTATCAAAATATCTCCATACCAAATTTCATGCAAATTGGTTCAGTAGTTTAGGCGTGATTGAGTAACAGACAGACAGAGTTACTTTCGCATTTATAATATTAGTGTGGATGGATAAAACGTACGTAAACGTAGTTAATACAATGTTTAGCTATTTTTAGAGGGCACTTCCTGATCATACAAAACATAGGTTCTTTCGATTAAACATGTTCTTACTTACTTTAATTTTAGAAAAATAATTAAGCTTCCGTGCAAAAAAAAATAAAACGATGATACGACGATGATATTGAATGGCGACTTTTTATAACAGTTTTTTTTCTTTCTTTATCGTGTGGTATGTGCCAATTATCGCATATGGATCAGAAAAATCAGAGGTGCGTGTGTTGGGTTCGAACTTGCGATCTAGACTTGACAGTTCATCGCTCACACCACTTGGGTATCAAACTCAAACTCAAATCATTTATTTCAATTAAGCCATTATAGGCACTTTTGAATGTCTGAAGAACAATTCATAAAAACTAAAAATGAAACTACGAGTGCAATACGTCATTCGGAAAGCCACCACGCCGAGGCCGAACCACACCATCACTGCTTCTAAAAGAAGACAATATTTATCTGGCCCACTGATTTGATTGATTTCATATTACACTAAAAAAGGAACCAAATTATTACAGTAAATAAACGAAATATAACATTTAAATGTGACTGAAATTATTAAATAATAAATAATTGATATTTTGATACATGTTTTGAGAGTCAAATCATGCCCGTAATGGGTCAATATGTCATTTGACAAGAATAGTTTTTTACGTATACAAAAGAAGTACTGTACCCAGTCGTAGTATTATGGTTTATTATTATATTAAAATATCTGCTTTAACTATATAAAAATAAGTAGTATTTTTATGTCCATTTAAATATTTTCGCTAAAATCGGAAAGATGGCTCAAACATCTTCGTGACATGGAACGTTGTAAATCCGTTTTCTTGGTGGTTCTTTAGACATTACTTCTGTTTATTTCGATTTTTATTTAACGTCACGTTATCATTTGCATATTTCTTAATATTTCGCTCAGACAACGCTTGGCTAATATTAGGTACCAATGCAATTCAGAGATGTTTCATTGCTCGACGCGTAAGGCGCTAATAGCATTGAAACTAGCGCCACCCACATCTTATTTCTTTTTTTTACTCTAAAATCACATCAAATTTGAAAAATCCAAAACACTATCATGATAGTAAATACCAACCTAACCGGTACTATTTTTAAAATCGTTTTTCATTATTCTAGACCTGATAAATTAAGAGAACTACTTATTACCGCCAAAAGTGGCCACTTTTATCTTTAATCAGTAGTTCTCTTACACTAAAAATCGAAACTAGCGCGCGACTTAAATTATCTGGCGGGACCTTTCCTGGCGGGAGCTCTGCTTAGCTTGGGACTAGATGGCGTTGTGTGATAGTTGTGGAATATTATTATTATTACCTTTTACCGAACAATGAAATTGTTTCCTTTATGACAGTTTTTTATGGCTACCCTAAATAATACTTCCACAATGTAAGATGATACAATCTCTAGAACAATGAAGTTGTAAAATCGGAAGAAACACACGCTGTAAGAACATCGACACGTTAACTGTATTTATGTAGGTAATTCATTCAGAAGCGCTTCATAATAAACTAACGCGAGCGAAGCCAGTACTTAAAATTATGAATGCAATCATTATTAAAACTCAAAGAAATTATTTCAATTAAGTAGACCATTACAGGCACTTTTGAATGACAGAAAAAGGAATACTATAATCTGTTTGTTCCCTTTTCACGACAAAACGGCTATACGGATCTTAACATTTCATTTTTATTCTCACACCTACAGACAAATCAAAATTTCAAAAACATTGGTCTAACAGTCGCAAGCCCTACTAGAGATCTTGAGATCCTGGGTCTCTACTCCCAGATCGGGCAAAGTGTTATTGGAATTTCCATTAGGAATTTTTCAGGAGCGGCCACTAAGGCCCAGATTCAAAGACCACACTTTGACTTTACTTTGACTTTACTTTGATGGAAAGATCTACTTTCACGCTGTTTGTTTAAAGACTTCCAGGTCAGCCACGGCAACTCTTGTCCAGGTGGGAGATGTTCAGCAGGTGGAACAAATGGGTAAGGTAAAGATGCAATACCTTGCCACAGCTTTAAAGTCCCATGTAATTGTGGGCGAGACTCGTTCCATGCGACACAAATTCAAACTTCGTGGCTACTAAAACTAAAACTAGATTTGCCCAAAAGTTTTATAACTTTATTGCACCTAGATTATATAACCAAATTAATAAGCTTAAAAATATATTTGGTAATAACTCAAAGCAATGTAAGGAAGAAGTAACTTCATGGCTGTTGGGTTTCGACTATAAAGGGACTGAGGAACTCCTGGAAATAAAGCAGTAGTTTTAAATAAATTTAAATTTAATATCATGTTTTTGTAGTATTTTAAACACATACATCACACAACACACAATCACCACACACCACACATAGTAGGTACACTCTTTCACAAACACACTCATACATTACAACACAACTCACATACTGTCACATTATCACACACTCGTTTATTCTTGTACTTTACCATAAATAATTTCTGCGTAGTTTTAGTAATTATGATCAATATTATAAATTATTGCAATCTTTGGCACCACTTTTGTTGTATTTTCGAATAATATCTTAGTGGGAACCTGGTGTCCTGAAATACAGGCTTCGGCTTAGTTTAGGCACCAGTCTCCCACAAATAAAATTTTCTGTATGAATACGTTAGTTTTTAAGTACTTACTGTTTGTCTTTATTTTATTTGTGGAAGAGAAATAAAACAAATTTATTATTATTATTATTATTATTACTACTGAGAAATCCTCAAACTGCTAAAAAAACTGTTCTGTCCTATATCCAGATGATGATGATGATGATGATGATGACGATGATGATGTTAATGAACAACGAATAACCAATTGAACAATCACAAATCTAATATCTCTATCTCTCTCTTTCAGAACGTGACTCTCCCTCCAACCCAACAAGACAAAGCCCTAAAGACCGCAGCCGAATGCATCAAAGAAACCGGTGTGTCTAAAGAAGTTTTAGCCGAAGCAAAGAAAGGGCACTTTACAGAAGATGAGGGCCTGAAGAAATTCGTCTTCTGCTTCTTCAACAAAGCAGGAATCGTTGATGCTGAAGGCAAAATAGACGTTGAACAAGCAGTCAATAAACTCCCACCCGGTGTCAACAAGGACGAGGCAAGGAAAGTCCTAGAAGACTGCAAGTCGAAATCTGGAAAGACGAAGGAAGATAGAGCTTTTGAAATCTTCAAGTGCTACCGGGCTGGAATCAAAGACCATATCATACCAGGCTTTTAAGCAGTTACAATAAACGCGATAATTTAGTTGTACAGTCCTACCCGTCTGTCTAGCCTGGTTACGCAGCAGGAGACTTGAGACATGTGACAGTCTTCATCTAAATTCAACAGGAAAGGCGTTAGCTTTTCAGTAGGTTAAGCTTAGCTTTTCAGTAACTATTTGTCTAACACCCTATTTGAATAACACTTGGTGTACGCCCTTTACATTTTGTCCAAGCCCCTTTGCCACTTTGTGAAGGCCCTTTTTTACTTTTTAAGGCCCTTTTGTCTTTTTGTCCAGGCCCCAGAGTCACTTCGTCAAGGCCTTTTTGTCACGTTGACCAAGGTTTCTTGTCACTTTGACTAGGCCCTCTTGTCACTACGAAAGCCCTGTTTACTACAGTTATCGTTGGTTCTAAAGTTATCAGGTCAGAAAATATGGTATTATTAAGTGTTTCTATAGAACCCTTGTTAGCTACAAGTTGTCATTTTTAAACAACGTTACCAACTAAATTATTGTTGTTGTTAAACTATTAAACATGAACTACACGTGTGCCTTTTTTCTCATAATCGCCATCTACCTAGCCTCTTACCGACTGTGTTATAGTCGGACCATAAATGCCAGTATTTTACATGGAGCGACTGCTTTACAAAACCCATTTACTCAGCAATAAGAAATAGTTCAGTCAAATTAGTAAGTTCTCCACGGAATTTGAGTTACCCAGCTATAAACTCGTATAAACTTTTATTTTGTCATCCTAAAAGTTGTCTCAAAACCGAGATGTAGCTTGTCATCAAAAATGATACCCAGATGACGAACCATGGTAACTTAACAATATTTAGGCACGCTAAGTTTATTTCACATGCAGTATTCAGAGTATTCAGATAGTCTGTTTAAGTCACTTTGCAAAGCAAGACAATCACAAGCGTTTTTAATGGGTCTAAATATTTTGAAGTCATCTGAGTATAGAAGAACTTGAAATGTTTTAAACATTTGCCTTGTCATTAATGAATAAAATAAATAAAAGGGTTCCTATAATCGATCCTTGTGTAACACCTGATGTCACAGCTCGCTCTATGGAAGATAATTGAAAACCATTAGTTACAACTCGTTGTGAAGTATTGGAAACGTACAACGAAAACCACCTCAACAAGATCCCACGTATGCAGTTAAAAGCAATTTTGCGCAATAGCAGCTCGTGGTCGACCTTATCGAACTCCTTCTGAAAATCAGTATAGACTGAAACTACTTGTATACCACTATTCATATCATTAAAAATATATTTCACATTTGCTAAAAGACTTGATAGAGTGCCATAGACCTGCTATTAACAAATCCGTGTTGCTGTGGAGCAATAATATTCGAATATAGATATACATATATATTCATTCATAACAGAGAACCAAACTGGGAACCTCGACGACTTAAATATTTACAAATTATACAAAAATAATAAAACAGAAATTCCAAGTACATGTCAATTTAACTACAGTCGTTTCACAGTTATATCACCTCAGACAGCTGCAGTTGAACAGAAATCATTTTTATGTGTAGGTAACTATTATTTTTCTATATACCTACATACAACAAACTCGTGAATGGCTTAGTTTATTTCCTTCAGACGGTATATAAATAAAGGCTCGAGGTATTTTCATGCAGTATTGAAACGAACTTCTAAGATGAAAGCGTTCTTCGTACTCTGTGTTACCCTGGTAGCTGGGATTCATGCCGCAGTAAGTTTTGAAATGCTATAATAGTCATCATCATCTGCCTAGCCTTTTCCCAACTATATTGGGGTCGGCTTCCAGTCTAACCGGATGCAGCTGAATACCAGTATTTTACATGGAGCGACTGCCTATCTGACCTCCACAACCCAGTTAATACTAGGTAATACAATACCCTTTGGTAAGACTAGATGTCAGAATTTCAGGTCACTGACTACCTGTAACGACTGCCAAAGATCTATATATATTGCAGCCGGGACCAACAGCTTAACGTGCTTTCCGAAGCACGGAGGAAACTCGGTATGTCGGGCGGTCACCCATCGACAGACCGACCTAGGCAAGCACAGCTTTACCTAAAGATCGACCTGAGTGGCAGTTCTTATTAAGCCACGAGCTCCTCCTATAAATGCTATAATAGTCATTGAATTAAATTTTTATGTTATGGAAAAAATCTTTTTTCCATGGGAATTCTTTATACACTCAGTTCCATAATATTTTGTTTATAATAAATAAATAATATGAAAAAGTGATTAAGAAATATAAGGAACAGTACGGAATATTACGTTATAACTCTTTTTAGAGGGCACTACTTCACCGTTACATTTAATAAAACAAGATATCTTTCGTTTATACATTTTCTTACTTACTTTTTACATTATAAAGTATTTCTAAATAAAATTTAAAAAAAAAACTTTAAAAAATTTACAGCACCTATTTGCAGTACCTTTGTGCTCTTCTATTTGTTATGTTTTTATCCTTGTTTTTTTGTATTTTGTGTGTGCATAAATAAATAAATAATAAATAAATTTAACAAATCATATACATATATTTTTTCACATTTATTTGATTTTTGGAAACCTGTTAGTTAATGCATTTTACATCAGCGATTTCTCAGTAGCAGCCACGGAGTCTAGACTTCCCAGTTGATGGCGATAGGCTCGCCCCCTATTACATGAGACTTAAAAATTACTAGCGGAATGTACTATTAGGTACACCTCTGAATAACTATTCAGGGATTAAAGACGTCACATTATGTTACGATTTGTAGCTTCTGTTGAAACATGTCATAAAACAAAATGGGCACCTAAGAGATGATTTATATATGCTTGATTTATTAAACCATATCTTTAATGTGTAATAGAGTAAGATCTCAGGGCCGCCAGACGTCACGTATTTTCTGACGAAGGAAACGTGGACGATTGAGTATGAACTAAGAACACACTACTACTAGCTAGCTTGCTTGGACGGCCAATTTTCAGGTATCAGGTCATCAAGGTACACAAAAACATTACTAACTTCACGTATTTTCTACTAGCTGATTTTTACGTATATTGTAGGCAATATACTTAAAAATAAGTTGCCAATACTCGCAGACACTTCCTAGCGGCCGTTTTGCTTAACAGACGCTTTAAAGTTCCCAAAAAGTTTAGACTTAAACGTATTGTGGCTGTTTACCTGAGATCGCATGGCATCGCTCGTGTGGCTGACATACAGACCTCCACTGGACTCATTCGGTGGGCATTCAACAGGATCTGTCCATTGTCTGTGTCTTCAGGATTTTGTTGAAAACGTTGCTTTCAACGCTCGACGCTCGGATCACGGATGTACTTTGGAGCGCCTGCCCAAAATAGCATGGCAATATCCCGATCAATTAGCTTTAAGTATTAAATAATAAGGCGTTCAGAATTCTTAGCGTCTGTTAAGCAATACGGCCGACGGAAAGTGTCTGGGAGTATTTGCGACTTATTTTTAAGGATATTGCCTAAAATATACGTAAAAATCAGCTTGTAGAAAATACGTGAAGTAAGTGATTTTTTTGTGTACCTTGATGACCTGATACCTGAAAATTGGCCGTCCAAGCAAGTTAGCTGTAGTAGTGTGTTCTTAGTTCATACTAACACTACTCAATCGCCCACATTTCCTTCGTCAGAAAATACGTGACGTCTGGCGGCCCTGGGATCTTGGACTATAATTGTTTATGCTATGTCTCAAGCTTTTGTTTACAAATAATAATTACATAGTAACAATAACATAACATCATGCCTGTAATCCCCGAAGGGTTAGGAAGAGGTGTACTGTTAGTTACACCTTGACCTAACTGTATACCTACATTTCGCACGGTGTGTTTAAGTCCCATGTAATAGGAGGCGGGCCTCTCCGTCTATCAGGCACAAATCCAGACTCCATGGCTGCTACAGAGAAATTCCCAAACTACTTTTAAGAAACAACTATTGACGAATACTTGCCAACCCACAACCCTAATACATATATCACGCACACGCACGAGAGACCGCGGACGCAGACTTTTTAACGCAACGTGACCGTGCTAAAATAGCTAGTTATCATACCATACCATACCACAGACTGACGTCTGGGAGGAACTTTTGTCTGAACGGCAATGAAGGTGGGATAATTCCATCAAAGGCCGACACCTCCACCAGTTCTTTCCATCCGTTCGTGAGCGGCTGGCCAGGACAGGGCTGGAGGTGGATCACTGTGTCGCCCAATTTCTCACAGGTCATGGTAACTTTAAGAGTAAATTATTTTCCTTCAAGCTTGTTGCCTCGCCTTTTTGTCAATGTTCTACATCTGACTGCGAATTTGAACAAACTGCACATCACATTTTATGGGAGTGTAGTCTTTGGCAGAATGAACGTAATTTAAGTCGGAGATTCAATCGGATTAGCGTCCGCGTGCTCGATATTGGTGTCTGCCATGTTATTATTTTATCAATCAGTGCGCACGACCGGCACAGGCGCTGTCTTTTTAGCAAGAAGCTCTAATAATAAAACGAACGCACTACTGACAGATACAACAGACACTGACAGCGAGGACATTGACAAGTCCGAAATCGTCTATGATGTTTGCAAGGAGTATTTCCTCTAACACGGCCATTCTGCAAATCAACGCGCTCTCGCGTTGAGTCTAAACGGCACCAATGTAGGCAAAGCGTTTCAGACGGCTTTCAACCTCCTCATAAATCAATGGGACTCAAAGCAAAGCGTGAAAGCTTTCAGCATTAGTTAGAAGGCAGTGCATTCATTAAATCTCAAAGCGTAGAAGCTTATATATATAGCAGCAATACGCCTTGATCAATACATGATTGAGCTCAACCCCACCGCAAAGCGTAGCAACTTTCAACAACAACACTGCAAAGCGTAGCAACTTTCAACAACAACACCGCAAAACGTAGCAACTTTCAACAACAACACCGTAAAGCGTAGCAACTTTCAACAGCAACACCACAAAGCGTAGCAACTTACAACAACAAAGGACAAAGCGATAAAACTTTCAGTCCGTTTCTCTGACGAAGCGTGATAGCTTCCATACTTCCATCGTCAGGACAAAGCGATAAAACTTTCAGTCCGTTTCTCTGACGAAGCGTGATAGCTTCCATCGTCAGGACAAAGCGATAAAACTTTCAGTCCGTTTCTCTGACGAAGCGTGATAGCTTCCATCGTGATAAATCAGCAATAATCGCATGTTTATTGCTCCAAAGTCGTAATCAAAAACAATAAACTTAAGAGTTCTCCGTTTCAACAAAACTTAAAACATCTCAACAATTCTACAAACAATGTAGCACAAATTCACAATTCATAATTCGTTACTAATCATCATACCAGGCTGCGGCGACAGTACTTAACAATTTGAAAAAGTGACAAGACATTCGGACAATTCTGGTAGGCTACCTGGATATTAGCGTTATCTTTTATGACACACATATTGACCCCGTCCCCCAGATACGGCTCAATCATGTAACGCTCATTCGGTCAAACTTTCGTGATTTTACAAGGACCACAAAACTTTTAACTTTCCGCTTAATTTGTTAGTTATGCGGGGATTTTTTGAACTAACACTAGATCGCCTTCTACAAAAGGACGAATCGCGGCTTTATTAGCGTCATAGCGTATTTTATTTTTTTTTTTGCTTGCTCGTCCATCCTATCCTTAGCTGCTTTTCTTGTTTCTAACTTTCTATCAAGTCTAGTTCATTGTGAATATCAATATCCACCGCGAAAAAGTTTAACCTGGGTGGAGTTTTGTTACAACCAAATAACAACTGGAATGGACTTTTGCCCGTACTTTTGGATACTGTGCAATTCAAAACGAGTTGGACCTCAACGATAACAGACTTCCAAGATTTGTTTTCGTGATTTTCGGCGACTGTAAAACAATTAGTCAGTACGGACATTATCCGTTCTACCTGTCCATTGGCATGACAAATGCGACTGGCGTTTTCATGGAACTCGATTGACCACTCTCTACAGAGGCTTTGGAAGTCTTGCCCTGTGAACGAAGTGCCTTGATCGGAATTGATTCACTTGGGTGTTCCGATTATGTGAACGAAATTTCGAAGAGCTTCACAGTCGTATCGAGAAGTCAAGTCTTTAACAGCAGTTAAAAGCAGACAATACCTGCTCTAGACTATGGAACGCCTCCTCCAAAGTTTAAGAGAAAAAAAAAAAAAAAAAAACCGTGAACATTATTATTATAGCGCTTGTCCATTTAGACAAGCGCTATTTTGCCTTTTAGCCCTTTTAGCGCTTTATTGATGGCCCGTTGGTAAACAGAAGGCACGTTACAGAGTCCAAAGGGCATTTTCAAATATTCCCACATACACCATCCGGGGAAATAAACGCGGTCTTTTCGATGTCGTTCTGAGATGCCATCAAAACCTGGTGAAGCCATGAGGCCATGTCTAAACTAGAAAAATAAGACACCTGACTGAGGACATCAATCTGTTCTGATATCAACGGCAAAGGATAACTATCACGCACAGTGATAGTGTCGATCACCACACATAGTGTCGATCACGTACTTAAATGTCCACAAAATTCGTTTTAGTCTTTTTAGTAATTCAGTGCATACCTGAATATCCGTGATGCCGTAGATCACCACCTCGATTTTTTTTGACTCACCCCCACCCTGTAACCAGTCCATCTATCAGCGCCAACTTGTTGGTAGAATACTCGATGTACGTAGCCACCTGGTCGCTCTTGTACTCCACCATATCGCGAAACAAATCGTAGAACCTACTCGTTGCACCAAACTGTCGAGTAAGTCGCTCCTTTAGCTGTTCCCAGGTCTTGTACAATGGATACGAACACGCAGTTCACGTTTTAGGTGAAGGTGCGCCAGGTACGTTGTTACATCGCCATATTTCCTTAAGTTTCATACCCCGGCGTAAAATATTGCTTGATTTGGAGTAGCTAGCATCGCGGTCGACTGGAAGTGTGATTTTGGAATCGATCCCACCGCTGCTGTCGGAGATTCAATCGGATTAGCGTCCGCGTGCTCGATATTGGTGTCTGCCATGTTATTATTTTATCAATCAGTGCGCACGACCGGCACAGGCGCTGTCTTTTTAGCAAGAAGCTCTAATAATAAAACGAACGCACTACTGACAGATACAACAGACACTGACAGCGAGGACATTGACAAGTCCGAAATCGTCTATGATGTTTGCAAGGAGTATTTCCTCTAACATATATATTACTGCGTAAGGACTGGGCGGACCGCATGATAAAATGACGCCTCGAATTTGGTCCCAAATAGGTCTTGACTAAACCGAAGTTACAAAGAAAATGAAAAATTAAAATTTAACATTTTTTTTTATTAACATTTTAATGAAAGATTTATTTAATTTCTTTATACCTCGATAATACCACGCCACGCCGCTCATACAAGGTTACGTTTACGAGCAGCCTGATTAGTTCTTACAGATGACGTTAGTGTTTCTCTGTATGGGGAACGCATCGAGCAAAATGTTCGGACGACCGTATCTTTAGTTTTTATATCAATGACTTAAACACAATGAAATATGAAAGAATTCTTTCAAATTTTAATGCGTCTAAGTCAAATTAGTGAAAATACGTTTAAATATGAAAGAATTATTTAAATATATGAAATAAAAAGGGTTACGGTAATTAGGCAATCGGAGAATGGCCGTTTACATGGAGCGACTGTCTATCTGATACTCTGTACCAAGTTACTGAGTAATACTATAAAACTACGAAAGTTTGTAAAGATGTATGGATGGATGTTTGTTACTCTTTCACGCAAAAACTACTGAACGGATGTGGATAAAATTCAGAACACAGATAGTTTATAACTTGGATGAACACATAGGATACTCCTTATCCCGGTAGTATGATCCCGTGGGACAATTATCGAACTCCACGTGGGCGAAGCCGCTGGCACAAGCTAGTACGATATGGATCCGCATTAATACTAAGTTGGCAGATTCGTCTCAAAATTAAGTTGTTATAGTTTTCCTTGCTTATCTTTCAAAACTTTATAAATTTTATTGTTTTTTTATTTATTTTTTATGTAATCTAGGTATATATCTTTTCTAATATGTTTTTTTTTTCTGTTTTGCACCTACTATGTATTGTCTCTGCATCAGCCTAAGGTAGACTGGTAGAAAATGCCCAAGGCATTAAGTTCGCCTTTGTACGATTTTGTTGTGCATAAAGTTTTAATAAATAAATAAATACTAAAGATTTAAAAAATCCTATTTCATAATGTTTATACGTAGTGATACTTATTGATTCTGTGTAGCCCTTCGGCGTATAGGTTCTAGCGCGATATCTATATATCTATATAAATAAAAAGAGAAGTCCTGACTGACTGACTGACTGACTGACTGACTGACTCATCAACGCCCAGCCCAAACTCTTGGACCTAGAAAGCTGAAATTTTGCACAGAGGTTCCCTTTATAGTGTAGACAAGGAATAAGGAAGGATTTTTCGAAATTCAACCCCTAAGGGATTTAAATAGGGGATGAAAGTTTGTATGGAAAATCGTCATTTTCACGCGGGCGAAGCCGCTGGCAAAAGCTAGTCTATATATAAATAAAGAGAGAAGTCCCGACTGACTGACTGACTCATCAACGCCCAGCCCAAACCCTTGGACCTAGAAAGCTGAAATTTTGCACAGAGGTTCCCTTTTTAATGTAGACAAGGAATAAGGAAGGATTTTTCGAAATTCAACCCCTAAAGGAGTAAAATAGGGGATGAAAGTTTGTATGGAAAATCGTCATTTTCACGCGGGCGAAGACGCTGGCAAAAGCTAGTTATATTCTATTTGTCCTCCAACCAGGACTCATCATCTTCATTTCCTTGTCCCATATGTTACTTGGGGTCGACGCAACACGTTGTTATCTTCAATTCTCCTCTGTCAACCATCACACTAGCATTAACCCCTTTTTACCCGACTACGGCGAAGCCAAAAGGAGACCGTGTCGGCGGCGCGTACGTGTTCCACGCGCGCCTCAAAGAGATGTCAGCAAGGAGGGGCCCGCAAGGGCCGACGCCCGTCGGGGCTGTGGTTTGTCGAAAGGTTAACGCGGCTCCGACACAAGGGTGATGAAGGAACATGGGTTTGGTTTTTAGTCAGTAGAAGTCTGACACTCCCCTTCGCTCTGCCCAAGAGCGGGGGGGGGGTTATTCGATGATTCTTTCTTGTTTCTCATTTATATTAATGACTTGCCTTACCTCATAAAGGATAACCACGATATTGTGTTGTTTGCAGATGACACTTCGCTTTTGTTTAAACTTAAACGTCAGCAGCCAGTTATTGACGATGTAAATAGCGCGATTTCAAAAATAGTGGATTGGTTTAACGCTAATAATTTACTCCTCAATGAAAAAAAAACTAAATGCATAAGGTTTACACTACCTCACGTTAGGCAGGTGAAAACTTGTGTGTTGGTGAAGGGCGAAGAGTTGAATCCGGAAGATAGCACGGTGTTCTTGGGTTTAACTTTAGACGCTAAACTTCAGTGGGGACCCCTTAGAGATAAATTGTCGAAGAAACTGAGCTCCGCGGCATACGCAGTTAGAAAAATTCGTAATTTAACCGATGTAGAGACAGCCCGATTAGTGTATTTCAGTTATTTTCATAGCGTAATGTCGTACGGCATTCTGTTGTGGGGGAATGCTGCCGATATTCAAACCATCTTTGTTTTGCAAAAGCGTGCGGTTAGATCAATTTATAAATTGAGTCCGAGACACTCTCTTAGAGAAAAGTTTAAGGAAATTAATGTAATGACAACAGTCATTACATTAATTTCCTTAAACTTTTCAATATATTTATGAAAATCTATGTATGCTCACAAAAATATTAAGCTTTTTAAGAAATATAGTGATATTCACAATATAAATACAAGAAATAAACATAAATTTATTGTACCCACAACAAGGCTCAAGAAAATAGGTGGATCATTTAGATGCCAATGTATTCGCTTTTATAATAAACTTCCAAGCGACATTCAAAATTTAAGCATTAACAAATTCAAATCTTTTATAAAACGTAAACTTTGCCAGAAAGCCTTTTATGCTGTTAAAGATTATATAGAGGACAAAAAAGATTGGGATTGAGCTGCTCCAATTTGAATTGAAGGTAAATTGATTTTATATCTTTTATTAATTATACCTTTTTATTTTTTTACACTTTGACATTTTAATTATTTATACATTATTTACAATCCTTTTACAATTTGACATTTTATGATTTTTCTTTATACACATGACATTATTTACTTTTTTAAGTATGATATTATTTTTTGCTTTTTAGGGTTCCGTACCTCAAAAGGAAAAAACGGAACCCTTATAGGATCACTTTGTTGTCCGTCTGTCCGTCCGTCCGTCCGTCTGTCAAGACCCTTTTTCTCAGGAACGCGTGGAGGTATGAAGCTGAAATTTATATCAATTACTCAGGTCTACTGTCCCTTGAAGCTGTGAAAAAATCAAACTTCTAAGCCCACGCAATCAAAAGATACAGCCGTTTATGCCGCAAATTTTCGACACTTGCAAGGGAATCAAAACCTACAGGGTGCTTCCCGTGAACTCAGAATCTTGAAATTTGGTACGAAGCAACGTCTTATAGCATAGATAAAGGAAAAATTACGAAAACCATAAATTTTTAGTTACATCACATAATATATTTTTTTTTAATAATTTTAAACTTACTACCCATTTCCTCATAAACGCGTATGAATTTCATTTTGCAATAAAAATACCATAGTTATGACTCGATTGTCGTAATGAACGAACTTTGTAAACCTTGCAGGTTTGTACGGAACCCTCGGTGCGCGAGTCCGACTCGCACTTGGCCGGTTTTTTTTTTTGATCAATATTTACTTGTTAAATATTTTATTTTTCATTTAGTTTTGTGTATACTGACATTTAATAACTTGACATGATCATTTAATATGACAAATATTTTATTCTTTTTATATTGTGAATGTGAGGACCATGTGGGTCTTTCTTTAATTTTAACTATTGTCTGGCAGTTTGAGTACTATAAGCGACCCACCCAAATGTCCTTTCTTTGGTATTGTTCGTCGTGACGTTGAGCTCCTTGAGTTATAAGTCGAGCTCCACGATAACTGACAAATGCTTGCACTGACTGGACGGGTCCACTCAAATCTGTGTGGTGCTTTCTTCAAAAGACCATCTCAAACACTAATCTGCATAGTCTTTATGTGTGTATTATACCAAGATTATGTTTGTACCTTGAACATATTGTAAACCCAAACGATTTTAAAAGAGTGTCCATGAAGTTTCTTGCCATTCTTCTCATGAGACCAACGCTTTGGAATTGGCAACTACAGTACACTCACGAGTTATTATGCCTTGTGACTGGGACTGTAGCTTAGTTTATATAGCTTCAGTAGTTAATTTACTGCCGCACTCGGAGAGCTTCAGTGGTTGCTTGGGCCGTCGCTTGGTAAGGATTTTTGGCAGTTTTGTCATACAAAACTATGTCAGGCCTTTGCTGGGTGGCGGCTTGAGCAATCGTTGGATATCTCTGAGTGCCGCAGTAAGTTTAATTCGACTATTCAAAAGTGCCTGTTACTGGCCTACTTGAAATAAATATTTTTGAATTTGACTTTGACTTTGATTTTCCACCCACCAAAAAAAAAAAAAGGGTAGGTAATTATTTTTTTCTTTCATAATATCTTTCCTCATACAATCTATGAAATAACCTAGGACTGACAATGTAATGGATACTATTCATTTGTTTTGGATTAGACAAAGTATTAAAATATCGAATGTAATACTAGCACTTCACCTGAGAATTCGCCTGCAAAGATTGTGTTAGCTCAGCTAATACTCGTGATATAAATATAATTTATAGCCTATAGCACCCACGAGTAATGTATCTTTCTATTAGTGAAATTGTTTCTAGAATTGGATCATTAGTTTCGGAAATTTTCCCCTACATACAAACAATTTTATTTCTTTAAAATATTAGTAAGACAAGCTGTGCATCGCAACCTTCGTTCGCATTTTTTTGCACGGAACCCTAATTCTTATTCTAAAATAAAAGTAGGCTTAGTTACTAATATCAACTATCGGCCATATAAAAGTCCTGTCTAGATCAGTCCTGCAGTTTCGGAGATTAGCCGGAATAAACAGAAACGCAGATAAAACTTGAATAAAATGTGTAAATATATATAAATAATAATAATAATATAATTATATATATTTATTATTATTATATATAAATCCCGAAAGGTTAGACAGAGGTGTACCCAATTATAGTAATAATAATATAATATAATATTCATATTATATGATTTCGTCAATTATGTTCAAATCTCATGTAGTAAAGGGCGAGTCTATTTCCATCAACCGGACAATCCTTGAAGGAAAAACCCTCTAACAATAATTGAGTTTCTAAAGAAAAGACTCACATAAAAGATAAGAAAGATAAAATATAAGATAAAAGCAAGATCCGGATCTTTACAATTTATGAAACATTATTTTTAATAAGTGATTGTAAAAATTGATAACGTGTTCTTATCATTCTTATCACTCTGTAATCAGTAATTAGTCATAGAGTGCGTACTACGAGGGGAAAACTACTTAGAATACGATTATAACGAAATTGATAATTAGCTGACCAGAAGAAGTGTAAAGGACTAGCTATTGACCCTGGTTTCTCTCGCGTTGACTGCCTCATTAGCATAGATTGGAATAGGTAGAGCTGTTTTATGTACTTGCCATAGGTAAGAATAATATTTGTGTTAGTTGTTTTTGTTAGGTGTTATTTTAGTTGTGTTATTTGTTTTTTTTTTTCAATTTTATGACTTTACCGATTCATTTTAAATGCTCTAAACATTATTGTCAATTATGATATTTTATATTTCTTAATAATTTTTCTTAACTGTTTTATGTAACTAGATAAGTACCTGTGTAAATTACGAGTAGGTAGGTTAGGGTAAGTTTGCATGCTGAATGAAGTAAGCGAAATATGTGAAACTTTTTATTTTTAAGACCATATTGTACCATATTTCATGCAAATAAAGAATGAACACTGTCAATGAACCTAAATAGCTCTACCTATTCCGATCTATGCTCATTAGTTTAGTAGTCGCAAGCGCAACTGCTGAGCTTGAGGTCTTGTATTCGATTCCCAGGTCGGGCAAATTGTCGGATGAGACAAAAGGAGTAAGTATGTCAGGATCGTAGCAGGTGGAGTTTTGTAGTTTTTGCCTACACCCATGGGCAAGGAGCGTGAGTTTATATAGAATAGAATAGAATAGAATAGAATAGAATAGAATAGAATAGAATAGAATAGAATAGAATAGAATAGAATAGAATAGAATAGAATAGAATAGAATAGAATAGAATAGAATAGAATAGAATAGAATAGAATAGAATAGAATAGAATAGAATAGAATAGAATAGAATAGAATAGAATAGAATAGAATAGAATAGAATAGAATAGAATAGAATAGAATAGAATAGAATAGAATAGAATAGAATAGAATAGAATAGAATAGAATAGAATAGAATAGAATAGAATAGAATAGAATAGAATAGAATAGAATAGAATAGAATAGAATAGAATAGAATAGAATAGAATAGAATAGAATAGAATAGAATAGAATAGGATAGAATAGAATAGAATAGAATATGTATTTATTCGCTAATGGACATCAGCAACACAAAAGAGCAGCACAATATAATAATATATAAACAAATAACAACAAATATGTATTTCTAATAGACATTTATTTATGTTTAGGACGCCCTTAGTCTAGTTCGTAATTTGATTAGCACAGGAGATCTGCAATGGTCACGTTAGCAGATCATAATATGAATTGCGTTTAAATTCATAAAATAGACAATTCAAAATAGTAATAATAGGGGATCGGACAAAAAAAAACTAATTAGTCCGTCAGATAGATTTCCAAAAAAAATTGACAACATATTTTTTCTTTTTTCACGTAAACAAAAAATGAAGACGATACAGTGCTTCGAAAACTCGTGTGACGTCATAAATGATAGTACATTTTGTACCTTCAAGTGACGTTTCAAACCCCACTCCGTGATCTTTGACGCGCTTTATCTTCGTCAATTTTTATTGATTGACGTGTTTTTTTGTTTTATCAACAAAAAACACGTATCCAATATATTTCGATAATCTAACTGACTGACTAAACAGAATCATATTTTTTCGAGACAGTCACCCTATTAAGATCCATTTTCGTAATTCGTCACAAACGCAGTTACTATTAAGAAAGGTCCATTTTACGCTTTTTTACGGGTTTTCCTATTATGGTACAAAAAATCCTGTACGGTCCGAAACAACCTTTGGGGATCATCAAATAACTCCTCCCGCTCTTGGGCAGAGTGGAAGGGAGTGTCAGACTTCTACTGACTAAAAACCATCCATGTTCCTTCCTCGCCCTTGCGCCGAGGCCGCGTTATCTCTTTCGATAATCCGCAGCCCCGACGGGACACGATACAGAACCCTTCATGTGCAATTCCAACTTGCACTTGGCCAGTTTTTTATCGGGAAACTTGTTTCATTTTAAAGCGTCAGAAAAAGAGATTCCCTGAAGAATTTATTATGATTATTTATGATATAATAAATTAATCATCATTCATCATCATCATTTCAGCCGAAAGACGTCCACTGCTGGACATAGGCCTCCCCTAAGTGTAATTTTTGCTTAGAGGGGGTTTGCCATAATCGCCACGCTTGGCAGGCGGGTTGGCGATCGCAGTACGGTCGATACAAAAAGCACAGAGAACGCTGCTGCCCATTCTCTGGTACATCCCTT
Organism: Diarsia dahlii; assembly: GCA_949775195.1. Lineage (NCBI taxonomy): Eukaryota > Metazoa > Arthropoda > Insecta > Lepidoptera > Noctuidae > Diarsia > Diarsia dahlii. The sequence goes on along the minus strand of OX459218.1, from coordinate 11,024,768 downwards.
AGTCGCCTCTTACGACACCCACGTTAAGATATGGGATGGTGCTATTCTTTGCGTCCGACACCATACGGAAAATAAATTAATAATGCAATGTAATAAATATTTAGCATTGGACACAAATCTATGCGTAATGTTGATAATGACACCGTCGAAAGTTCAAAAAACATTCAGTGACGCTCACACTATCAATCAAATGAAAAAAAAATCTGATAAAATTGAGGAAAACCTGTTTTATATATTTGTAGTTTTATTTAGACACGATGTAGTCGCATAATTATGATTAATTAATTATTTTTACAACCAGATTTTAATCAGAAAACAATCAATTGAAATCTTTACGATTTTTAATGTAATTTGATAGTATCTGTTTTCCTCCCTGCAATTTTTTTATCTGTACACACGGTTACACATCAAGCTATACATTTCCAGTATAAGCTGGTCTCGCATTTTAAAGGACTTCCGTACAATGCGAGATCAGCGTAAACTGGAAATGTATAGCTTGATGTGTAGCCGTGTGTACCTACCTATAAAATGCAGTGGTTTGGAGGTTTGTCAGTTATTGTGATTTTAATCCTTATTGTAAGATTTCGTGCTTTTGTGAAACAAGAAAGACATTTCCATTTTTTTTTATTAAATTTGAAGAAAAAACAAGTAGTGCGCAAATCTATACATCAGTATCTATAAAAATAATAAAAAAATGTAAATAATTGTGGTTTGTTGTATGAAAATAACAGTTTTTTACTGAATGCATTTGCAAGTATATTCCTATACGGTACTTTTTTTTCTGTCTGTTGTTTGTTCCTTCTAATATCTGAACCTGATTAGGTCCAGCCATTTATAATTACAAGTTCCATCAAAATACTATTTAAACAGGACTTTTACTGGTAGAATAGACAACCTCCTCTTTTTGGAAGTCGGTTAAAAAGGAAGTTATCTTTGGCAGAAAATAAGTAAGGTCATTGCACCATAACTGAGAGTAAACAGACAAAAAGAAAACAAAAATAAAAGCGCATTAAGTAAGGAGGACCTACAAAAATGGCATTCACACCTGAGACAATCACTGATTACTTAATTAGTAATTGAATAATTAGTATTATTGTAGACAAAATAAAATGTATGTTGACCTCAAAGATTAAGAAGCCTTATCCCTGATACTGGCTGTTGCCGGAAACAAGGAAACTTTGATTAAATGTGTAAGTATTGTAACATCACGCATGCAATCCCCAAAGGATTAGCCAGATATATACCTAAAACTACGCCCACATTTCACCAGCCACCATACGAGCACAAATTCAGATTCTGCGGTTGCTACTGTGAAATTTGTTGCGTTGCGCGGCCTCCCACTAGGCGGACCGATGACCTGGTCAAGGTTGCAGGAACCCGCTGGATGAGAGACGCACGGGACCGGTCAATGTGGCGACGCCTGGGGGAGGCCTATGTCCAGCAGTGGACGTCTTTTGGCTGAAATGATGACTGTGAAATTCCTGATGGAAAAACTCAATAACACTTTCCCCGACCCGGGAATTGAACGTAGGACCTCATGATGAGCACTCGCGCTTGCGACCTCTCGTCCAACGAAGCACTCATCCGAGTCAGTTGATTTGTAAGAACGAATAAAAAAATGTAACCTATTTAGGGGTCTATCTGATGGCATAGGTACAGCCATTTCTTATTTTATCCATTCGCGTAATACCACACATACGCCCTTACAAGACTTAAAAGAAAAAAAAAGTAGTTAAAAAACTAAAAAACCCGACTGAAAAAAAAAACTGAAAAGCAAAAAACAAGCGCATTTTAAATCAAACAAAACTTGGAAGCAGGCGGGGTTCATTTGAATATTAAATTATGAAATGAAAAAAAAATAGAATTCATTTTTAACTACTTTTTTTTTATTTCCAACTTTTTTTTTATTTGATTTACCTAGTACCTGTTACAGTAAATACGAATCTAACGACACCTCCACAAATCCGCCATTTTGTTTTTTTTTATTTTGATATACCCAGTGTCACTCTCACAGTAAATACGAATCTAACGACACCTCTCAAGCTAAAATCCATCGACCCGTTCAGGCCACAGAGCGTGCCAAACAATTATACATACATACTCTTGAAAAACATAACCCTCCTTCTGCCGCAGTCGGGTAAAAAGCCCGAAAGTCTGACAACCAGTCTTGCCAAGGTGTATCATATTATTATTACCCAGTACATACCTGGGTTGTGGAGGTCAGATAGGCAGTCGCTCCATGTAAAATACTGGTATTCAGCTGCATCCGGTTAGACTGGAAGCCGACCCCAATATAGTTGGGAAAAGGCTAGACAGATGTTGAATTCTTATCTCAGCCGGATGCAAAAATACCTTTCTATCATTCCAGAATTTCTCTTTCCAGCATAAAATGTGTGACTTTTTTACATAACATTATGTTATTATAATCTAAAAAGTGCTTTTCATACAAAAAGATAAGCTTCACGTTTGTCCCTATCGCACCTGCTATTAAGTTCAAGGTGTACTTACTTAATATATTATAATAATACCGTCACTCCAATCATACAAGGTTCCCTTATCATTTGCGCGGATTTCATAATTTTATTAGCAAATTACTATTGTCTATCTATACTATAAATCTGTCTAAATTATCTAATTTGTGTAGTTATAATCTCACCTAATATAAGCATTAGGTAATCCTATAAATATGGAAATTGGTCTAAGTAGGTACCTAATTATGAAAAGCAACGTAGGCATCGGCTGGGTGATTGAGACAAGCCCGCCACACTATTCCCACACCACTGTAACTCCTGTTAGCCAGAATCAAGAAAAGTGCCGAGACAATGAAACTCGGCGAAGTCCGGGAGAAACGATTTTATCTTTCTTGGATCCCGCAACGAAATGAATCAGAAAAGAATAGCGGAGGAGTAGGAAAAACATTATTTCCACTTCCCTCCATATCCGCAGGAGACAGAACAGAACGACCAATAGGCACACAGGGACGTATACAACCGGGATAAGCCCAGTTGCCTAGCACCACGGATATTATAGTCATTAATATTACTGGGTCTTAAGTAGTGAGCTGTTATTGGCTGGGTGAGGAGCTCGTGGCTTATTTATAACAGACACACGGGTCAATCTTCAAGTTGAGGGCTGTTTGTCAAAGAGATCGCCGCCCCTAAGACCCAACCTCCGCCGACTAAAGGCCGACGACTCCCAACTGTTCGAAAGAGATACCTCGGCCCCGAAACACAAAGGGCTAAGAAGGAACATGGGTGGTTTTTAGTCAGTAGAAGTCTGACAATCCCTTTCGCTCTACCCATAGAGAGATATCCTTTAATAATTTCCCACCAAACAAAAAAACAATAATACAAGGTGATGTTATTATCAATTGTGCGGATTTTAAAAGCAAATTACTAATGTCTATCTACACTATAAATCTGTCTAAAATTATCTAATTTGTGTAGTTATAATCACACCTAATACAAGCATTAGGTAATCCTATAAGAAATAGGATAAGAGTAGAGTAAGACCAAATAAACGATGGGTGGACTGTGAAAAAGGTGATATGGCAAGGACGGAGATGACGTCGAGTAATAGAGAAGAAGATAATTTATGATACGCCAAAAAAAAAAAAAAAAATATGCTGCGCCGACACCTAATGAATGTGGATAAGGACAGGAGAATTATGATATAAGGCCAAAGAAGGTATCTAGCACGTAGTAATCGGCTAAGTGAGGAGCTCATGGCTGAAAATAACAGCCGCACTAGTCAATCTTAAGGATCTACCTAAAGATTGACTAGTGCGGCTGTTATTTTCGTGATTATCTAAGTTGTTTCGTGGATGTGTGACCATAGTTACATACCGAGTTTTCTCCGTGCCTCGAAAAGCACGTTGAGTTGTTGGTCCCAGATCCATCATTTAGAGATCTTCAACAGTCGTTAGCACAATAGTTGGGGAATGTACACTAAATCCTAAGCACATTTTCATTGAGTTTTAACAAACGGGCCCTCACACCACACGCACATGGCCTGAAAGTCTGACAACCAGTCATACCGAGGGGTATCACATTACCCAATGTTAATTGGGTTGTGGAGGTCAGATAGGCAGTTTTGCCTGTTTAGGTAATGTACACAATGACCTGTATATACACAAGAAGTGAGACTATTTCTGAATTCCTATGGAATGGGGAAAGAAGAGTTTTTCAGACATACGGAGTTGCCCTCATAGTATTTCAAAAACTAGTCTTTTCAATATTTTAACGCTCTGTTTGAAAACAAAAGACGCCTGCCAAAAAAGTCCTAGCAGTTAAGTGTACTTTTCACGTTCACATCATACAGTTCGATAGGCAATGCTTACAATCCAAAACATAGTTTGCACTCAAAATGATTTAAGATACTACAGTGTTTTTAGGGTTCCGTACCTCAAAAGGAAAAAACGGAACCCATACAGGATCACTCGTGTGTGTCTGTCCGACCATTCGTTATCTACGAAACTACTGGGTCTAAAATTCTGAAAAAAATTACAGAAATTATTTCAACACGTATAGATTACGGGAAAACCTATATGAAGTAATGGTAGGGAACCCTTCATGTGCAAGTTCGACTTGCACTTGGCCAGTTTATTTTTTATATTCCGTATGACATTTTAAATCTGTCCTTTATTCTACACAAAAGGAAAAAGAACCCATAGCTAAACAATAGCAGCCAATCGGATAACTTTTTACCCAACTACGGCGAAGCCAAAAGGAAGGGTAATGATTTCGGCAGTTATGTATGTATGTTCCACCGTAGCGCCTAAACTACTGAACGGATTTTAATAAATGAGGTGTCAATAGATTCGTAAGAATAGCCCGGGTGACTTAGGCTATAAATTTTATAAATTCTTTTTATAACGGAATTAAAATGTCAAAAACTTACCTCAAAACATATTAAATTGAGAAAATCATAACGTGTTTGGTATCAAATGAAAGGTCTTGCGAGCACATTACAAATATGTATACCATAGTATAGTTTTAGTCAATATAATTACAAGTTTAGATTTGCCGTCAAACAGTTTTCGCGGTCTAGTCTGTGATATTTACTCGTATTATGTAAATAACAAACCAATATTTTATTCATAGTCGGGTTTTAGATTTTTAAACTTGTTAGATAACGTCGTTTTTGCCTAGGTTACTCCTCGGATTGGTGACCGCTCATTTCATATCGAGATTGTCTCCGTGCCTCAGAAAGCACGTTAAAGCGATTGCTTACATATAGATAGATCTATAGAGATCTATTAATAGACCAAGCGGTCCTGGCTGTTATTTGTAGATTTTTGACAGTCTTTACAATTTGTCAGTGACCTGAAAATCTAACGGTATACAGAATCTATCTATTTGGTAGCGTATTACGTCTATAGCCCGATAGGCTTAATGAAATATACTGGTATGCGGTTAGACTGAAAGCCTAACCCAACATAGTTGGGAAAAGATAAGGCAGATGATTCATTTGAGGAAAAACATGTACAATATGACAGAAAAATATTAAACTAGTGGTACAGATAAAATTACTCAGATTAAACGATTCATATATTTACAACAAGGATCGATAGAAACAAAAATAACAAGAAACAGTCATCTTTCGTGTATCCTCTCTCAGAACAAACGTAGGAAAAAATATATTTCGTTCATCCTTTCACAGAAACTCAAACATACACGACATACCTACCTGGCCTCGAGATGGATAAATGACATTCCGGTATCGATGACAAAAGAAAATTATGATGATATCATTAAGATCTCCTGCTATTAAATAACCATCAAAATTAACAAATACAGCATTTTTCAGCCAGCATCTCCTATCTGAGGCTAGTTATAAAGTTCAATTGGGACATCACTCAACTGACCGCATGAAATTCGAAACTCATTTGTTTTTAAAAACAAAATAAACACATTCCTAAAATATGATAAGAGAATATCACCACTGACATTTCCTGAAAAATACAGTTTCCTAACATCACTATATCACTAAGAAACAACTGCACTCACCGTTTCCAAAGGTCACTGAATTTTATAATCACTAAGTGTTCACTAAGAATTATTTACACCTTGGAAATAAACACATATTTTTTATAAAGGTAGGTATTTCACTACCTCACGGTAAAGACTAATCATGGGCATCTGATAATGAATTAATACATATGTTTGTAATTAATCTACAATTCGTCGCCGAAGATACGCGCGGTTTTTAATTATCGTAGATACAGTGGGTTTGTTTTTTTTTGTCACCGTTCATTTTTCTTTTTGAAGTTCACATTTCTCTTTCGTATTATTTATCTTTATGTATGCAAAATTATATTTTACAAAAGTATAGTTTAGGAAATCTATCTATCTATATATATAAAAATGAATTTCCGTTCGTTAGTCTCGCTAAAACTCGAGAACGGCTGAACCGATTTGGATAATTTTAGTCTTGAAATATTCGTGGAAGTCCAGGGAAGGTTTAAACGGTGAGAAAGTGGTAGGTAGGTAGGTAGGCAGGGTAGTAGGTAGGGTAGTAGGTAGAGTAGTAGGTAGGTAGTGTAGTACGTAGGTAGGGTAGTAAGTAGGTAGGGTAGTAGGTAGGTAGGGTAGTAGGTAGATAGGGTAGTAGGTAGGTAGGGTAGTAAGTAGGTAGGGTAGTAGGTAGGTAGGGTAGGAAAAAGAGCATTGCAACGCATGCCGGGAACAGCTAGTATTTTATAATAATTACAGTAGCTATACAATAACTTGGATTTTTTTGTCAAATTATAGGCAGGTACGTGTTTTTCCTCAAATAAATTATTTAAATAAATTAAGTACAATTTGCCTAAGTTTAACACGGTCACTAAATATTATCAGTTACACTGAAAACGGGATTTCTAATTATCATGTTTACTTTTTATTTGGAGTTCCCGATATTCTGGCGCTGTTGCAAGCACCATGATCACGGATAAACTGAAGTTATTGTGGGTATGGTAAACATCCCGTTATCAGCGTTAATGATAAGTACTTACAGTTCAAAATTAAGTAATATTTTGTATTCTCATTTTTTTTTTCGACAAAACAACTGTGCAAATACTTTTTTCCAGCTATTTAACTTAATATTATGCAAATGCTTACTGTTCTTTCAGTTCGACAACACCTACCGTAAATACATAAAACGTAAATATATTAGGAATGAAAGGCCTTGACCAAACATTGTGACTAACTGTAATTATATTTGTACAACTGGTACCATATTGTTTCTACCAGCATTGGTATTCACTGCCCTTCAATATACAAAAAAAAAGAAGCAACGTTTATGGTACCTATGACTGTGTTCTACCATAAAAACGTCGCTTCATTAATATTCACCTCAAAGAGCGTACTTTTTAGTGGCCCTTGACCGTAACTCAATTTTTTAGATTTTCTTAGATTTCAATTCAATTTCATCACTGCTTTGCTTTGCTGAATGTCCCGAAACCGTATTTTTCCAGAAAAATCTGAGCTTTCTGAGGCACGGAGGGAACTCGTTATCTAATGGATGATCACTGGCCGAACTAGACAAGCGCGGCTTTATCTTAGAGACCGTTTCGTGAAGCTGTTATTATATAGCCACGACCACCTCCACCAGTAGTAACCCAGTTACTGGGAAACACGATCGAACGAAAAAACAACAACCTATATATGGAAACACAATAAAAGTAAATAGATTAATGACTAAGACGGGGTGTTAAGAGCTATAGATGGCTTTGGAAAACACTCGCATGTACGTGCAAATAATATGTGAAATATCCGCTATTATCAGATGGGTCATTATTAAAACAGGATTATTGTGAAAGAAGGAACAATACTTTGTGATTGATGATTCAAATGTAGTGCCAAAGAATAAGCTTAGATGTTTTGGTCATGTGGAGAGGAGAATTGAAAGGAGTAAGAAAAGGTAACATGGTATAGTAACAAGACAGATTTGAGTGGAAACGACGGAGGGGACGTCCTCTATAGACATATACTGATCTTATTGGTAAGGTTCAATAAATCATTATTTACAAATAAGTAGAGCCTACAGTTAAGACACATACGCCCGAAAACTCAAACGTCACTCCATTATAAGTAACCCTCAAAACTCCTGCTATCTCTTTCACTCTGCGTTAAAGTAACAAAGACAGCACGAGATTTAAGTGCAACTTAAAATTGAGTGACGTTGGAATATGCCGATCTGTCACCCCGCTCTGTCCCCGTAGGGTGACGGATAGGAAAAAAAAGTTTGTTCTGTCCCCCTGTTTGCAATGAGGGGACAGTTCGAACTTTATTCACTCCTTAACGGTTTCATCTGTCCCCCTATCACTAATAGGGGGACAGATGAAACTTATTTATTCCTGTTTGTCCCCCACAGAATTTAATATATTATATTCTTAAAAGTAATGCCACACATAGGACTAGTGGTTTAGGTTTATATAATCATCTGTTTTTTAATTACAATAAAAAAAACATACTAATAATAAGAATATTTTGTTTTGTTATTGATTGATAGAGTGGTTAACAATGAACCAGCAGTACAGAGTGAACCATGCAAATAATTTAAAAATGTGACGTTACCGTTTGATGCAAACTGCGTCTTTGAGGCCCCCCGTCCCTCCCCAATCGACAGCGAGCTAGCGGCGCAGGCGACCAAGCGCCCTTTTTTGCCTCATTACCGTTTCCTAAAAGAGGGGACTTAAAAAATAAAAAAAATTATTTGCAAAAAAAAAACAATCGACTTCAAAAACACCTAAAAGTGAAAAATAATCTTCAGAAGAAAAATCAGCTTCTGAAGTCGGTGACATTTGTTTGTTTGATTTGGCTTTTTTGCCACCGACTTCAGAAGCTGATTTTTAAAAGGAGGAGGTTCTCAATTCGATTGCGAATTGAGAACCTCCTCCTTTTTGGGAAGTCGGTTAATGAGACTTACTTTAAATCTTTAAGAAGTTATTCGCAAAATAAGTTTTGATATTAATTAGAGTACTGACTACATACAAGTGGAGTTGTTCTGTACTGACATACAGATCACAGACAGAACTTTTATTTTGTTTGATAACTCTTACAGGAATGAAAACGTCAAAACTTGAATTTATTTACTTCATTCATTCTTATTAGGAACATTTCCTCATCTAAAAGTTAACATTGTTAGTAAAAATTAACATTTGTAATATGAAGTCAAATCAGAGGACTGATAGTTATACTTATTATACCTGGAATACCTACTACGTGATTTATGGAACTGTGACTGATCGATACAGAAACAAAAGAATTATTTGTAAGTTATTTAAAAACAGATGATTATAAACCTAAACCACTAGTCTTATGTGTGGCATTACTATTAAGAATTAATATATTAAATTTTGTGGGGGACAAAAAGGAATAAATAAGTTTCATCTGTCCCCGTATCACCAATAGGGGGACAGATGAAACCGTTAAGGAGTGAATAAAGTTCGAACTGTCCCCTCATTGCAAACAGGGGGACAGATCAAACTTTTTTTTCCTATCCGTCACCCTACGGGGACAAAGCGGGGTGACAGATGCATATTCCGTGACGTTTGAGTATTTGGGCGTTAGCCATGTTTAGAAGCAATTTTTTAACTTTAATGATTTAATTTTTATGTTACGTAACGAAATTAATATTTTGGAACCCATATTATCAAGTACCTAATTTAAATCTCAAACTAGCAATCGTTTTTTTTTATACGAGAAATTCGTTTAAACTTTGCCAAGTGCCAATATTAGATAGCGCTCGTGGATATACAGGAACCTTTTTCTTTGGAGGGTGTTTTCATCAAAAATAAAAGAGATTATCTGAAAGAACTTACCTTTTCTACAAGTTCTCGTCACTTTATTACCTCGTGCTGCTTACAAATTATCACTATTTTCCAAATAAAAACACTTCTTCAAATAGCTGATGAACTTCCCTGGTGGAATCACCAATATTATATTTCAAAAAAAAAAAAAAAATGATAAAAAGTAAAAAAAAATATAAATCAGATCTCTTTTTTTAGAAATCTATAGTAATATTTTCCATAAGCAGTTTTTATTTTTAAGAAAGAGAGATAACTTTCCTCACGAAAGTTTATTTTTCTCTCGCAAAAAAACCATGACTGATACAAAAAAAAGATATGCTTTCACAAAGAAAAGGAAAAGACAAAGTCCTAGAGTAGGTATCCACGCAATTTATTAAAGAGAATTAGAGGTTTAAAGATAAAAACTAATCCATATTTATTGCAGTATTATTGCGGGTATTAAAAATATTGATAAAACTGATGATAATTTCTTTTCATACTGATTTAGTTATGACTTAACATGTCGGAAACACACAGCGCGGTGTGAGACAGGGAGACGTCATATCTCCGAAACTGTTTACCGCTGCATTGGAGGATATCTTCAAGGTTCTGGATTGGAGAGGACTTGGCATCAACGTCAACGGCGAGTACATCACTCACCTTCGGTTTGCCGACTATATAGTGGTCATGGCTGAGACCATGGAAGACCTCAGTGCAATGCTCGATGACCTCAGTAGAGCTTCCGAAAGAGTGGGTCTTAAAATGAACATGGACAAAACCAAGGTTATGTTGAATGTTCATGTAACACCCACTCCTATCAAGATCGGAGACTCTACGCTCGAAGTTGTGGACGATTATGTCTACCTGGGACAAACGGTCCAGTTGGGTAGATCTAACTTCGAGAAAGAGGTCAATCGTCGAATCCGACTCGGCTGGGCAGCGTTCGGGAAGTTGCGCGGTATCTTCTCGTCCAACTTACCCCAGTGTCTCAAGACGAAAGTCTATGACCAGTGTGTGTTGCCAGTGATTACATACGGGACCGAAACGTGGTCGCTCACAATGGGCCTCATCAGAAAGCTCAAAGTCACCCAAAGGGCAATGGAGAGGGCTATGCTCGGAGTTTCCTTGCGTGATCGAATCAGAAATGAGGACATCCGCATGAGAACCTAGGTTACCGACGTAGCCCGAAGAATCGCCAGACTTAAGTGGCAATGGGCAGGGCACATTGCTCGCAGAACGGATGGCCGATGGGGCCGAAAAGTTCTGGAATGGCGACCGCGAACCAGAAGACGTTGCGTTGGAAGGCCTCCCACTAGGTGGACCGATGACCTGGTCAAGGTTGCAGGAACCCGCTGGATGAGAGACGCACGGGACCGGTCAATGTGGCGACGCCTGGGGGAGGCCTATGTCCAGCAGTGGACGTCTTTTGGCTGAAATGATGAATGATGATGTCGGAAACTTGTTATTAATTAATTATAAATTATTTCATGGTACAAGGACTTAACTAATTTTGATAAAATATTTCTTTTCTTTTCAACAAATCGGAAATGGCATGTTGTTCGACACGCCCCTTTTCTGTGTGGTAGGTTCCCTTTGACGTGACAACGTCTAATAAATCGATGAACGCCGGTTGCATGCACGAAAAAGGATGACTCATTGTCCCGTTACGCTCATTGTCTCGTTACGCTCATTGTCCCGTTACGCTCATTGTACTCTTGCGCCGCATCTATTTTCATCAATGTTTTGTTATGACGTTGTCACGTTGAACTGTCGTTCGTAAACCGACTTTACAGACAATCAATTATTTTTTTTTTTAACCGACTTCGAAAAAAGAGGAGGTTATGGAATAACCACCTCTTTTTTATATAGGCATCTTTTTTCCATGTCCATCATCTGCCTAGCCTTTTCCCAAATATCGGGGTCGACTTCTAGTGTAAACGAATGCAGCTGAATACCTGCATTATTTTATATAAAGCGACTGCCTATCTAACCTCCATAGTCCAGTTAGTAATGGGTATATTCTATGGCTTTCTGAGAAATATCGCAAATTATGGATTACTAGGTGTTGCCAGCGACTTCGCCCGCTGCAACTCAAAAATTATCCCACGGGAAGATAAAAACGGGATAAAAACCATCCTATGTGTTAATCCAGGTTACAAACTATCTGTGTATCAAATTTTATCCAAATCCGTTTAGTAGTTTTTGCGTGAAAGAGTAACAAACATCCATCCATCCATTCATACATACTTACAAACTTTGGCGTTTATAATATTAGTAGGATTTCAAAAAGTGAACACCCTGTATTTGGATGCGGATACGTGATATACCGTGTGTTGTGTCCACGGATGTTGCGCAGCCACGATTTGTTCCTACGAGCCACAGCTCTTTTGCCTGCCACTTTGCCCATCATTATCAGTTGTGCAAACAATCAGTTGTGTGTTCACATGTGTTTATGATGGAGTCATTAATAACAACTTGAAGACATTCCTATAGCTAACTATGTAAGTTTATCTTGGTAACCTTATTATTTTTATTTTTTTCAAAAACGTTGCCCTACCCTAGGAATTTCTCCTGTATCGTGGGTGCGTTCACAAACATTTAAACTCACATACACAAATACCCAGACCCGAAACAACTATCTGTAGGCCATACAAAAATTTGTTGTTCCGTGCGGGGATCGAAACCGCGACACGTAGCGCAGTAGTCTAATCGCTCAGCCACTGCACCAACCGTGCCGTCGCTAAGCTAAGGACTCAATACAGGGCGTGAACGAACCCTTCGCGAAGCCGTCAACCAAGCATTATGGACATAAAACTTACGTACCCCTACGCAAAAATGATTGCTGGGAAACGACCCTTTTTTAGGGTGAAAAATCTTTAACCCCCAATATCTCCGTAATGGGCCTACTAAACGCACGCACTTCCCCACAGTTTTGCCTGCGGGATTACATGGTGCACACAGTACATCGCGCGTGTGGTTTGTAATGGTAATACAGTTTTACCAACCATACGCGCGATGTACTGTGAAGTGTAAACGAAAACTGTGGGGAAGTGCGTGCGTGTAGTAGGCCCTTAAGTGTGTGTCAGTGAATGTTGGGTGTGGCAAACGAAGCATGAAAGTAGGATTAATGCTGTTGAAATGCGTTCATTGCGAAGCATGTGTGGTGTAGGTAACTCTGAGTGATAAATTGAAGAATGAGGTTTTACGAGAACGTTGCCATTTAAAAGAAGATGTAGTGACAAAAATTGAAAAGAGTGGTTCGGTCATGTGGATAGGATGAGTGTAAGACGATTAACGAAAGGTATTTACAAGGCAGATGTGAGTGGCGGGAGGGGACGCCCTAGAAAGACATACACTGATCTTATTGGTGCCGTTCTTCAGAAAGGACAGGTGCGTAGTACTCGTAACCGGCGCGCGTTTATGACCAGATGTATGAATTTGGACGAGGCAAAAGGAGTATGTAAGGATCGTAGCAAGTGGCGTTCTGTGGTTTCTGCCTACCCCCATGGGACTACGGCGTGAGTTAATGTATCTCCGTAACTAGGGGGTTCCCAGGGATAGTCCAGAATAAAAAACTATTGAAGTGATATGGGAGTACAAGTGCCTTTCGGCTACTGGGTGTTTTACACCCATTATACTGTTTGCATTCCAGGCTATGTTCGAAGTTTCCTTGCGTGATCGAATTAGAAATGAACATGTATCTGTGACCGACGTAGCCCGAAGAATCGCCAAACTGAAGTGGCAGTGTGCAGGGCACATAACTCGCAGTGGATGGCCGATGGGGCCGAAAAGTTCTGGAGTCGCGACCGTGAACTGAGACTTTGCGTTGGAAGGCCTCCCACTACGTGGACCGATGAGCTGGTGAAGGTTGCGGGGATCCGTTGGATGTGAGGCGCACGGGACACTTGGGGAAGCTCTATGTCCAGCAGTGGAGGTCTTTCAGGTGAAATGATGATGTTGATTCCACTATGTGAACTTAGGTGCTAGGTTTACAAACACAATATAGTAATTATGGAGCCTGAGTACAGCCAAATATAGTTCTGTTCAAACTTTTTGGCGGTTCGGAAGTTAGCTGCGAATGACGGCCTAATTAGACGGATAAAGATCGAATTGTCTAACATAAATCTAATTTTGGTAAAAGCGAGGCGTAAAGGACGCATCGTCTTGACTGTATAATGCGTAGACCGTCACTAGCAGCTAACTTAAATTTCGAGCAGTCATAAAGTTTGAACTGAATAGGAGATTGGGAGTGGGATTCGATTTTTATCTTTTTATATTGTTATAACAATGTGTTGTAGGTAGTTCTTGTACCTACTTACTATTATTTATTAACAGTTTAAACTTTTAATTAATGTTTCGTCTTCTTCTTCAATCGGTCCCTCATTACTGAAGATCGGGGTCACTGGACCCCTCTTAACAGACAATATGCCTCCATCGATTCCAGTCCAGTTTCCGTCATCGCCTGCTGTTTGCCTGAGGATGTAGCTTCTTTTACTTGGTCGGACGGTTGTTGGCGACCAGCCTCGTACCCTTACCTTCGCTATTGCCAATATAATTAATTACTCTGTACCGGAATCAAAATTACCCACTTTGTAATTTTAAGTGCAATCTTTGATAAGATTAAGATAAATTCTTCGAATCATTAGAGTATTTTCGTCAAATTATCCTCTAGCTTTGGCGCCACCTTTCCTCAAAGTCTACTCTGATAAATGTTATCAGCTTAGTGCAACCGTATGATAAGGTTTACGTCAACCGGAGTCATAATTAAAGAATGCACACGTTTTTATTGACGCCCACCCATAAGCCAAAGCGTGTAGAAAAAAAGTGAGTCTTACGCCCAAATACTCAAACGTCACTCAATTTTAAGTTGCACTTAAATCTCGTGCTGTCTTTGTTACTTTAACGCAGAGTGACAGAGATAGCACGAGTCTTGAGGGTTACTTATAATTGAGTGACGTTTGAGTATTTGGGCGTTAGGCCCGGTATACACCAAAGCAGAGACGAGCAGAGCGGAGAGTTAGGCCCGGTATTCACCAAAGCAGAGACGAGCAGAGCGGAGAGATGTGCCAAATTCGACCAATCACAGGAAAGGCGAACGACCAGATGTAAATTATACCTAACTAATGTGATTGGGCAATTTCCGCACAATCTCCTCTCGTCTCCGCTTCTCTCCGTTTTTATGGATACCGGGCCCTAGTACCTATGAGTAAATGTCACGTGTGTGTCATAATCTGCCTACAGCAGTCCAATGCTGGATATCTTGGCCTCTCCTATTCTTCTTCTTCGCGTGTCGATAGTAATTATAATTTTGTCTGCTTAGAACTGAGCTACTAGCTTGGCGCTTTTGGTATTCAATCAGCTCCTGTAGTGAACAAACAGCAGGAAACGATGTCAAGTGTGCCGTCGTTTCAGAACAGCACCACCACATTTACACTCCAGGGTAAGAGTCAGCTGAGCAGATCTTCCATGTTGCGATTGCGACCAACCTGGGTCCAAACGCTATTTAAATATTTCATGGACTCTCCTATTGCGTGCCACTGATTTTGATCCTCGGCAAGTCTCATTCAGTTGCTACAAGTCACCCTACGGAGATGATCACTCCACATGGCAGGGCGTGCTACCATACACTTACTGACTCACGATCTCCACTCAAGGTTATGACGTCGACGACGACGACGACGCCCGTCGGGGCCGCGGATTTTTGTACTAGATGACGTGGCCTCGGCGCAAGGGCAAAGAAGGAACTTGGGTTCGGTTTTTAGTCAGTAGAAGTCTGACACTCCCCTTCGCTCTGCCCATGAGCGGGGGGGTCATTTGATGATTTTCCACCCACCAAAAAAAAAAAAAGGTTATGACGTCAACGGTCGACCTTACCCAACTATGTTGGGATCAGCTTTCAGCCTTTCCAGATGCAGCTGACTGCCAGTATAACACTGGCAGCGACCACCTATCTGACTTCCACCACCTCGGGTTTAAAGGTTCTTAGGACTTCAAAAATAAAACACTTGATACATTTTTCTAAACGTATATTTATTAGAAACATAGCAACAATACCCTTATTTACTCTACAGTTATTACAAATGGCGGTGCACCACTTACAGGGCCGTCTGAAGCGAGCACGTGGGACCAATCAAGATGGATGAGAGCAATAAAGGTGTTTGGGAGCAACCAGGGCGCATGGGAGCAACCAGGGTGCATGTGAGCAACCAGGGTGCATGGGAGTAATCAGGGTGGATGGGAGCAACCTTGCTTTAGATTATGAAGAACCGAGGTTCTTAGTAAAGAGTGCAAGTCCTTGCAGTACGACCATTATATAAGTACCTATTGCATTGGAACAACCCTAGTCCATGCGAGCATTTCAGTTTATGGGGGGAACCCAGGTTATTAAATAGCATTTCTGGTTTTGCTAAAATAATAATTATCAAAGCGATTTAAAACAATTTGCTGGATTTGCACTGCAAGACTAGTTTGAAATGTGAATTTTGTTGCTAAAATTGCGGAAGCTGAAGTAAGAGGCACGGAGGTAATTCCATATGCAATGAGTAGTTACCCATCACAGATCAACCTAGGCCAGCGCGGTTTAACCTTAAGATCGACCCCAAATGGAAATCTTGAATTGGGAAAGATATCTGCTTGATAGGTCTTTCGGGGTCTCCTCTACCACTTTGCCGCCAAAATTAACAATTTTGAACTAGCGATATACCGTAAGACGGCCCTGTGCTTTTTACCCGACTTGCAAGGAAGGGTTATGTTGTAAAGATTATATTGTATTTCTTTTTCTAATAACGCACTAGGCAAGCTGTGGGTTGTTTGATTGTGATTTTTCGAATGCCTTGTGCGTTTGCTGCATTTGATTTTAAAGTTTAAAACGAGAATTTCTTTTACTCTATCATCATTTTCCCAACTATGTTGGGGTCAGCTTCCAGTCTAACCTGAACACCTGATGCAACTGAAGACGTGTATTTAACAAAGAGCGGCTGCCTATCTTACCCCCACAACCAAATTAGTACTGGGTAATACGATACCCCTTGGTAAAACTGGTTGTCAGACTTTTCGGCAAATGATTACTTGTAACGAGTGTGAACGATGTATAAGAAGGTATCACCCGGTATAATGTCAAAAAAATCTATCTTTTAGACAAATAAAGAGAAAAGTCCTGACTGACTGACTCATCAACGCCCAGCCCAACCCCTCTTTTTTTTGAGGGTGAGAAATAATCAAATGACTCCTCCCGCTCAGGACAGAGTGGTATCCCGAGTATCAGACTTCTACTGACTAAAAACCACCCATGTTCCTTCTTAGCCCTTTGTGTCCGAGACCGCGGTATCCCTTTCGAACAACCCGTAGCCCCGACGGGAACCCCTTTGACAAAAATGCTGAAATTTTGCACAGAGGTTCCCTTTATAATGTAGACAAGGAATAAGGAAGGATTTTTCGAAATTGAACCCCTAAGGAAGTTAAATAGGGGACGAAAGTTTGTATGGAAAATCGTGGGTAAAGCCGCGGGCAAAAGCTAGTCCTTTAATACTGAAAGTAAAAGAAATTCTCGCTATAACACAAATAATGAGATCAATATAATTGCGCTACTTATCAACAGGGGTATATGCAGTAACCAGTTACAAGATTTTGTATTCCATTGTATTGGTACATAAACTGTATTTTATTAAAATTTGTACTAAGTTAAATAATAATAACAATATTGGATTAAAATTAACAAAAATAAAAAAATAAAATTTGCAACGAATGTAATATAATAACTTAAAATAAAAAGAACATTACATATTTATTAGTTTTTTATATTTATGTATTAGTATAATTATAAAAGTATATAGTTTAGTTTTTTAGAGTTGATGTTGTTTTTTAGATATTTTGTACCCTACCACAATGTTGTCTTATTTAACCCTAAGGTTGACTGGTAGAGAATGCCTTGTGGCATTAAGTCCGCCTTTATACCACTATTGTGCATGAAGTTTAAATAAATAAATAAATAAACATTATAAATAACTCCCATATTCATAAACTATACTTTTCTAAGCAACAAATGAGGGTAGTTCATAGTTACAACTACATTTCGACAGTTGTAATTACGTCCCATGTAATACCAGCGCTGCGGTATTTGTTTTCATTTATCGCAGCATCATGCTGAGATAGGAGCCTTTTTGGCCTCGCACAGGTTTTCTATTTTATTATTTAGCTTTATATTCTTTTTTGTAGTTCCTGTGCTTGTCCCAAATAAATATTTTTGTTTCTTTCTTTCTTTAAGGGGCGACCCTAATGCCATCCAGAAAAAAAATACTAAAAATTTCCATTTTTTTGGAGGGTTCCGCTCTGAGCGGAGCAGAAGGGAGAGTCAGACTTCAACTGACTTAAAAACACCCCTGTTCCATCTTAGCCATTTGTGTCCGGGCCGCGGTATCTCTTTCGAACAACAACCTGCAGCACTAAGGATTCCCTAAAATTGAATTTCAATTGTTTGGATCTATGCCCAAGCAAACAAAGAGCAGCGGTGGCCCAGTAGAGCAGCGGTGGCCCAGTGGTGGCGGCCCCGACTTACGAACAGTAGGTCGTGGGTCCGAACCCAGGCAGGCACATTACTTTGTGTAATTTATTTCATCACCGCTGCTCTTAAAACGGTGAAGGAAAACATCGTGAGGAAACCGGCATGTCTTAGAACCAAAAAATTCGAAGACAGGCCCGCGTGGTAGATTATAGCCCATTCCCTCTCAAAAAGAGGAGGCCTGTGTCCCAGCAGTGGGAACATTAATAGGCTGTTGATGATTGATGATGCCCAAGCTGGCAATAGGCTCGCCCCCTATTACATGGGACTAAAACATAACTGGCGTAATGTGGGTGTACTATTAGATACACCTCTGCCTAACCCTTCGGGGATTACAGGCGTGATGTTATGTTTATGAATAAGAGGGTTAGCACAAATGCTACATAAAACAAGAAAATAATAAAATAAAATCAATATGGTAACTAATTCATAATAATCAATATTACAATCTGTTTTTGGTACACAATTATTGTTTTTTTACATAGCCAATTTGTTTCTAACAAACTTAGGTGTTTATACATGAACACAATACAATTTTGTTTACCTAAATTATAGTTTATATGATAATAATATAATTTAATTTTCATCAAAATATACAAATAAATATATTATATTTCAATAGATTTTTAGAAACTGAATAGGTTTTCCCATAGTTTTTTTTTTTAATATAATGATTGATTTATTATAACAGTGATAGTCTAGTGGTTCAACCGTTCGACTGCCAAGTCTTAATAGTCCGTGATCCCAGGGCCGCCAGACGTCACGTATTTTCTGACGAAGGAAATGTGGACGATTGGGTAGCGTTAGTATGTACTAAGAACGCACGACTACCAGCTAGCTTGCTAAGACGGCCAATTTTCAGGTTTCAGGTCATCAAGGTACACAAACAAATTACTTCACGTATTTTCTACTAGCTGATTTTTACGTATAGGTATTGTAGGCAATATCCTTAAAATAAGTTGCCAATACTCGCAGACACTTCCTAGCGGCCGTTTTGCTTAACAGACGCTTTAAAGTTCCCAAAAAGTTTAGACTTAAACGTATTGTGACTGTTTACCCGAGAACGCATGGCATCGCTCTTGTGGCTGACATACAGACCTCCACTGGACACATTCGGTGGGCATTCAACAGGATCTGTCCATTGCCTGTGTGCATTGATATAATAAAACCCTAGATGCACAGTCTCGAACAAAACAAACAGTCGAAGCTGTCGCCAAACACTCACCAATACACGCACTACTACATGTAGTTATCGTCACTATAAACATTTTTTTTTGGCAAATTCAACCTTACGCAGATTCCTTTTACAATGCAGTTATAAAAAGCAATATAAAAAGTATTTTGTACGACCGTGCAGAGACGCGAGCGACGCGAGACTATTTGAAATGAGTTCATTGTGAACTCATTTTAAGCGGACGGTTTTGAGACGCGAAGTGTGTATCTTGGGTTTTATTGTATCAATGCCTGTGTCTTCAGAATTTTGTTGAAAACGTTGCTGTCAACGCTCGACGGATGCATTTTGGAGCGCCTGCCCAATATAGCATGGCAATATTTCGATCAATTAGCTTTAAGTATTAAATAATAAGGCGTTTAGTAAACTTTAAAGCGTCTGTTAAGCAATACGGCCGACGGAAAGTGTCTGGGAGTATTTGCGACTTATTTTTAAGAATATTGCCTAAAATATACGTAAAAATCAGCTTGTAGAAAATACGTGAAGTAAGTATTTTTTTTGTGTACCTTGATGACCTGATACCTGAAAATTGGCCGTCCAAGCAAGCTAGCTGGTAGTAGTGTGTTCTTAGTTCATACTAACATTACTCAATCGCTCAGGGTTACCCGCCTCAATTTCCAATTCCGACCTAACTCCCGGAATATAGGAATTCTTCCTAATCTAAATTTTGAAAGCGAACACATACCACTGCAATTAAATCTTACTCCGCCGAAACAATATTACTGAATAACTTACAATGAATCTAGTTGGAATATTTCCCACTAAACGACGTTTGAAACCACAACAAGTATTCCTCAACTTTGGAACATTTGCAATGTTAGGAAAACCAGCCTTCTCCTGGCAACACAGTAACTCAAATCGATGCGCATGATTGGTCGGGCACGTCATTGGCGGAGGGCCTTGGCGCGTTCCAGAAAATTATTGTTTCCCGTTTAATTAAAAGGATCTTTGACAGTCTTATTGTGGGTTTCAACTCAGTTAGAGTTTCAACACCCTTGTGTAAATTATTTCTTGGTTTGAACACTATATTTAAACATGTGGTTGTAAAATTTTAACCAATAGGGTGAAAGGGGCGGACCCACAGATCTGACATTGAACTGAGTTGTAATTGCGCTAAGGCGCGAAAATTCAAATTGTGGTCTATTGAAAATCACCACGTTACAACATTTCCTTCGTCAGAAAATACGTGACGTCTGGCGGCCCTGGGATCTTGGACTATAAGTCTCGAGTTCGAAGCCAAGACACACAACTCTGATTTTTCAGATGCATGAACGAAAAACATCGTGAGAACATTACTTTTTTTTGGAGGCTGGGAATTCATCAAACGACTCCTCCCACTCTGGGCGGAGTGGAAGAGAGTGTCAGACTTCTACTGACTAAAAACCTCCTTCTTAGCCCTTTGTGTCGAGGCCGCGGTATCTCTTTGGGAAACCAACATGCCTGAAATATATTATTCGACGGTTAAAATCTTAGCTAGTTCAATTCAGCTTCAAAAAATCTGTTGAAAAAAAATACTGACACAATATCACCTAATTGCAATCACAAATCACACATTATATACTAATATTTTGTACATAACATTATCAACGTAAATACTGCGATATTATATAGACATAAAATAATACTAAGATTAAGCCAAGTATATATTTTAATTTAATATAAGGGTCAACGAGATACCGAATTGGCGAAAAGCATAGTTTGGGGGAGGTGACCATAACATATGAGGTCTATCTGTTCATAGGTAAGTACACTAAACTCTTTAGAGGTCACTGTACCTACTATCATAATGAACAATTTTCACTATGCGATCAACCCTGAATCTACAGACAAATCAGTTGTTCCTACAATAGGAATGTTTCCGACTCAAAAAATATGATTCTGTTTAGTCCGTCTGTTAGATTATCGAAACATATTGGATACGTGTTTTTTGTTTTATCAAATTAATAAAAATTAACGAAGATAAAACGCGTCGAAGATCAGGAGTGGGGGCTTTTGACGTCACTGGCCGGTAAAACTGTACTGCAATGTGACGTCACACGAGGTTTCAAAGACTAATTTTTGTCGTGAAAAAGATAAAAATAATGTGTCCAATATTTTTTGGAAATCGATCTGACGGACTAATTAGACTTTTTGTCAACTACTATCATGTTCGTTTAGCACGGCAAAATGTATGGAACAGCTGTTTTATTTTTCGCCTTTTTAGGACGGGTCCGATAATAAAAATAGTTCATAAAGATGAGTACCTACAATGACCCTTATGAGATTTAGTGTATGAACAGGTAGACCTTATATTCGCGCCCGAATACTGTATTTTGTTACAGAAATAGTTTTCAAGACCTAAGGAACCATATCTTGTTGTATTTAAGTCAAGAATTTGCTAAAGATCTTCAGAATAGCTGTAGGTTTATAGACAACAAAAATCAAAATGCAAATCTGTTTCTAGGCACCTCGTTTAAAGTATTGAATTGCTTTCAATTTGAGCGACAGTTTGTGAGGCGATAGTCGCGCAGCAGTTGCCCGACACAGTTGCGCAACTGTTGGTTGAATTATCGACACAAAATGGCAGCAGCAGCGTCATTGTTGATCGACGTTAGTGATCGAACGACGTTAGTAACCGTTTGATAACTTTAAACTAGTTCAATTTGACGGCACGATGATTGAGCGATTGGACTGCTGCGCTGCGTGTCGCGGGTTCGGTCCCCGCACGGAACAAATATTTGTATGGTCTACAGGTAGTTGTTTCGGGTCTGGGTGTTTGTGTATGTGAGTTTAAATGTTTATGAACGCACCCACGATACAGGAGAAATTTCTAGTGTGGGGCAAAGTTTTTTTTTTTAAAGAAAGTTTTTTTTTTTTTTTATAGGTGGGAAATCATCAATTAATGACCCCTCCCACTCTGGGCAGAGCAGAAGGGAGTGTCAGACTTCTACCGACTAAAAACCACCCATGTTCCTTCTTAGCCCTTTGTGTTATCACGGTATCTCTTTCGAACTTCCCTTTCCTCCTATCGCTCAAATTAAAGGCATATTCGCTCAATTATTATGATTTCTTATCTCTACAAACACATTTTGTACAGATATCACACCGCCACTGTTTTACTAATAACAAAACACTTTCAAACCTTTTTCACACAATTTTAGGCCAATCCTGACGTATCTATGAATTATTACAAAAAGAAGAATTGAATTGACATTTTCTTTCATTACATAATCTATTGGTCGGGTAAAAAAATAAGCACTCTACGTTACTATATTAGGGTACAATTTTAAATGTCAGCAGCAATGGTAGCAAGTCTCTATGACAGACTGCAGCAATTCGACTGTATTCTATTTAGTTTTGTGAAGACTCATCAGGCATCACCAAGTGCTGACAAAATCTTTTTACTGTTTTGATGAATTAATTTATTATGCTGTTTTTTTAAGTTCTTTTATAGACTAGCCCAGCATTGTACTTTTAAGTTCGAATATAAAGTATCAAATCATGTCTTTATGTCTATTTGACATTTTAAAAGTGCTTTTTCTACATTTTTTAACCGTATTTTTTAAATTAATAGTTTTTTGTACAATTAATTTGGTTTGCAGTAACATTGCAATTCCTTTCTATCAAGGCGTTTATTATGAACAGTGCCAAATATTAAACCGTTCAATTCGCTCTAATGCGTCATAAATGCTTATTTGACATTGACATTTGAATAGTGTTGTCTTGCTCACTCATACAGTAAATTGTATCTATCGTCTCATACGGGACGAACGAGGTCATTCATCACCGTATGACAATCTTTCACATACGTTCTTATACAGTTAATATTTTTTACGTCTGACAACAAACTATAGACGTGTCAAAGACAGCAACGTTATTCCACTATGTTTTTAACAATGATGCAAGAAATAATTTCTTGTAACCTAGCATTTTTACAAACGTATTGTTGAGCGATTGTCAGGCAACTTTTGTGGGCAATTATTAGTTGCTTGCTTTTTTAAGCCACTGAGTATAAATAAATGGAGATACTTAAAGAGGCATTGACATCATTTCACCAACTTTGTTTAGGTAAAAGGGGGCAAGCCTATTGCGGGCATGCGTCTGAGGTGGTTTGGGACTCAGAAACCAATTTGCTCGACCCAGTAAAAAAACCCAGGATTTCATTTGCGAGGCAATCACTTTTAGTAACAGATCCCCATTTATTCAAAACTCTTGTGTCTTTTTATTAAACAATTTACTCCATGACTGCTACTTTCTTAATAGTAATTTTGTACCAAACTATGTATAATTATTATTTTTTCGGTGATTTTTAACAGAACTGCTATTTCTATAATAATATCATTCTCTCATCTTATAACTGTTTTTCAGAACATTGTGAAAGCGATACACGTAACACATCAACCTATACATGTCCAGTATAACATGACCTCTCTTTGTATAGATATCTCGTACAATTAGAGATCCGTATAAACTGGTTTTTTATAGTTTGATTAGTAGTCGGGCGTACAAGCCGTTTATTATATAATATTTTTGGGTAAAATCACATTTGTTGCTTTTAAAATTGATTTTTTGGTAGTGAGAATGCAGCGTTTTTGTTAAGATTTTTACTCGATTTAAGACCTTAAAGCAGACTGAATTACATGATCCGTTTTAATAGTCTAATTATAAATTATTTGACTTTCACTTCAATTTTACCTTCAAAATGGCTTCACACTTATTTATGTATTTAATATTTCCTACACTTTCAAAAATAAACTTTATTATCTAAAATGACAACCTGGGTGACAAAAGTTTTCCATCTAAAAAGTTAAACACATGACTTCTATTTACAAAGTCCGTTAAAACGCTGCATCCCCACTCCACCAGCACAGCATTTAATAATATCATACAAATTACAAAAAAACTCATCCAAAAAACACAAAGCAAACACACTAACAACTAATTAACGCCGCGGTTTACCTGCGTCGCAACTGCGGGGCGACTGCGTGGCGACTGCGTGACAACTGCGTGGCAACTTTTCACCGTCGACGGTCGTTATTGTTGCGATATGCAATTCTATGCTAGTACCTATAGTAGTTAGGTTTAAAAGGGCCTACTTTGTTTAAGCCTAAGTATTTGGCTTGTTCGTCGGTTAGTTCCGTGAGATGGGCGTCGAATGTTGGTAGATGTAGACTTGCGACGTATTCGTCCATTTTCTTAGGTAGGAGGTATACGTCGGCCTGCAACGGAAATTAATATAATTGTGAAAACTTCCTTTGTCGGGGCGATATTTTTTGGCTTTAAATTACACGACTATAAAAAAACAAGAACTTCGTAAAAACTTAAAAAAAACAACCTGTATAATACATCATTTAGATAATTTCAAAATTCTAATGGTGTAGTTAGTTGAACACCTTTGTTGTGTTTCCAACATGTACAGTCTCATCTTTGCGACGGCATCAACCTACTTGGATGTCGTGCGTAACAAACTTTACGCTATAATAGGGGATCGGACTGGGTCAAAATAATATGATTCTGTTTAGTCCGTAAGTTAGATTATCGAAAAATATTGAATACGTGTTTTTTGTTTTATCAAATCTATAAAAAATGACGAAGATAAAACGCGTCAAAGATCTTGGAGTGGGGCTTGAAACGTCACTTGTGTCGTCAAAATGTACTATCATATGACGTCACACGAGTTTTCGAAGCACTGTATCGTCTTCATTTTAAGTTTACGTGAAAAAAGAAAAAATACGTGTCCAATAATTTTTGGAAATCTATCTGACGGACTAATTAGTTTTTTTTTGTCCGATCCCCTATTGTAACTTTTCACGCAATATCCCGGATTCTAACCAGATGTAGCTGAATACCAGTATATATTACATTTAGCGACTGCCTATCTGACCTCCACAACCTAGTTAGGGCTGTGTATATACAATACCCCTTGGTAAGTCTGGTTGTCATAATTTCGGGCCACTGACTACCTGTTTAGGCTGTCAAAAATCTAAATCAATTCACAAATACACTATCACGTGAAACTAATTATTAAAGCTTGTATTTAAGACAAACAAGGTGTTCTCGTGACCTGCTAAACACATATACAACACATCACGCTTTAAATCCTCGAAGGTTTTTAGGCAGAGGTTTACTCAAAAGTACACCCACATTTAGCCATTTATGTTAAGTACCATGTCACAGACACATATTGCAATCACCCAGACACAAATCCAGACTCATTGCTGCTACTGAAAAAACCCATTTGTCTGACCTGGAGTTCGAGCCCAGGAGTGTTCGCTTAGAACTCACACTCGCGTCCACTAGACGAACAAAGTACTCAACAACACGTATTTACATTCTAACAAGTGAAAAGCTTGTAATACTTTGACAATTACAAAAGTGCCTGCCACTTTTTTATTTGAACTAGATGCTTCGATATTGAGTATGACAAATAAGGGTCGTGCTGTAAAGTGACCTCTAAAACACTTAAACAAAGGTCGTTTTTAGTTTCTTGTGGACTTGCTAAAGCAGACGGGGTTTGGCCGCACGCATAAAACCTACAGTGCATGATGTTTTGCAGGTTAATATTTTTTCCCGTTTCTGCAACATTTTTCATTTATGCTCCGCTCCTATTGTTTGTAGCGCGATGTTATATAGCCTTTAACCTTCCTAGATAAATGGACTATCCAACACAAAAAGATTTTTTCAATTCCTACCAGAAGTTCCTGAGATTAGCGCGTTCAAACAAACAAACTCTTGAGCTTTATAATAATAGTATAGATATTAAAGGGTCCTAAGTTGCGTGTCTATATAAGGTCCCAATAAAATAGGTGGACAAAATTTCAGAAATCATTCAGACCACCAAAATAAGGACGATGGTAAAAAAAAAATAAGAAAGACGCATTTAAGTACCTACTCATAAACGATGAGTTTGTTCTAGAGTGCCGGCAATTTATTATTTTAAGTCAAAAAAAAAACAGTTTATTTAATGTTTTTTTTTTGTTTAGATATGTTTGGTTAGACCTACTGAACGCTGTGTTAAAATTTGTCCACCTATTTTAAGGGACCTTATATTTAATTGCAATAATCTACAGCCCATTGCGGGAAAATACTGGATGACGCTGGCACATGAGAGTGGAGTGAGGCACAACAAGCAAAGAGAAGCCTCAGAAGTGGGTGAAGTCGGGCTGTGGATGATCATGATTCTGCGCTTCCCAGTTATCATGGAGTTTTGTCCTTTACATACAGTATTTAACAAGTCGATACTTCAGTGTTTGACCTAAAGCAGTTAGCTCTTCTTATCGTGTGGGTAGTAAGGTCTAACGACCCTACACACCCTAGTGTCAGAGTTTCTAAACCGCCGCAAGGGCCTCTGACAAGGTTTGACGACCGCCATTTGGCAGCCGGGACCACCGGCTTATACGTGCCTTCCGAAGCACGGAACCATCTTTTTATCAGACTATCAGGTGATTCAAGCCTGCAATGTCCTAACCAAACTGGAAACAACTTCACAAAGTATGCTTCCTGTGGGACCCACGACCACCGGGTCACAAGGCAAACGCCTAAACCACTCGACCACGGAGGCAGTTAGCAGTTAGCTGGTATTTTGGCATACGGCATACGAGCAAATCCCGCTTACATGAGCAAATCCACATGAAACTTAAAAAGCCCAAAACATCAAATCAGCACAGAAAAATTATGGACGCGACCTCCAAAAACAGATAATGCAGAGTCTGTCCGTGTCCACTGTCCGTACCTGTTCCAGAACGTCAATCAATTGAAGAAGTCGTGACCTAAGTAACACTTACAATAAATAAACTATTATACAACAACACAGTACACCCATCTATGTGTCAATCACTCCGCTTACCTGTTGTTCCTTCACTCTTCCTGGCTCTTCCTGCAAGACAAAATCTTCTAAAGCAGATATATCTACTTACTACTAAAATACTATTCATTCCGGTCTCAAACTACTATCCGTCTGTCTTATTTAACGTAAGAAATGTGTCTAAATGCCCTATTAAGATTTTTTAATGCGGCACTCAGAGACGTTTAATTACTTAAGCCATCACTAAGTAAAGATTTTGACACTTTAGTGAAGGTTTTGTATGTCAAATCTTTACTAAGTAACGGATTAAGTAATCATTAAACCTCTCTGAGTGCGGCAGTTAGTGCTCTAAGCCCTTCATTTCCTCCTCATTCCTCCACTCTTCCTAATGTTTCTTTAAACTCCCTCTGATACCCTGTTTTTGTCGTTATTTAATCTTCCTACTAATCCACTATTAACTATTGTTCCACACTTCTTAATTCAGAACTGATTGTTCCAAACTTGTCAAGTTGATAATATTTTACAACCCTCATTTTTCTCTCAATTCATCTTCATTCTTCTACAGCCCCTTAATAATAATAACTTCAAACGTTTGCCCGTTAATCGTTCACTATCCCAAAACCATTATTTTTTGACTCATTCTTCCCTTACTTCCGACTTTCCTCTTTATTTTCTCTCATTTATTGATTATTTATCTCATTCCTCTTCACCCTCATTACTTTTTCCTTTATTGTAAGTTCATTCTTCTCTACAATCCTCGTAATTCCACTGAACTCACTATCCCCATAATTTTTCATCCAATTTCCTCCTCATCTCCTCATAGTTTTTCAACACACATTTTTTTAAATTTCTTAAATAATTTATCTTCCAGTACAACAAATCTTCTAAAATATCCGCTATTTACAGCCAACTATAGGTTCAACATAAACTCTGATTCATATCTTAAATATCAATAAGAAATAATTTTAAAACTACGTAAAGCTAAAAGCAGATAATAAAATATAAAAAAAACCATTTCCTCATCATTCCTCGTCCACTACGGAACTACCTCAATGCTTCTGAACTGTATTTTGCTTCAAATTTCTCTTAAGCCGATGAGGAAATCAATCACTCCTCGCCGGCTTATTCTCCTCACCCACAAACTCTCCTCGTTCACAATCTCTCCCCAGCCACTAACTCCCCCTCACCTTGTACCGGTGATGCGGCGCGTTGTACAGCTCGATGAGCGCCAGAGCTTGCGTGGCGGCAGTGACGGAGACCACGAACGACGGTAGTGAGGAACAGCACAAGTTGGCGAGGCGACCTTCTGCTAGGAGGACTATGCGCTTGCCGTGCGGCCAGATTATGTGGTCTACCTGTGGGGGGTGGAAACATGGTGGTTAGTTTCGGGTGATAGTAGCCTTAAAAGTATCGACTGTGATTTTTGGAACCGAAATGTGGACGCTCACGGTAGGATAGGGTCATAAGATGGTCCCGTCAAAGTAGAAGTTTGAAATAACAATAATTCGCATAGATCTGAAAATTGGTATAGTTCTTGAACACACCATTATAAAAAGTCCCCACCAATTCCGAGGCAGCTAAAACTTATTGAAGGGCAAAAATAACAGTATTTTGCATTTTTCTCGTTAACGGTTAATGTTATTACAGAATTGTAGATACTCGTAAGAAAGAAGACATTTTAAAATATATGTGTTCTTACGAGTCACCATTTCAGAGATATCGTTTCCACTATAAGAACCCCCCCTTTATCACATAATGGTAGTTCTTTCATACAAGCCCACAAGCTTGCCCTAACTTACTACTCTACCTGACTCCTAACTCTCTCCCACAGCAGGTCAGGAGTGCGCAACGCATGCACGTCTATCTCCGTGTTGCTGTGTCTGTACCATGTTGCATGTTGCACGCAGCCGTTCATTACCTGACTCCTAACTCTCTCCCACAGCAGGTCAGGAGTGCGCAACGCATGCACGTCTATCTCCGTGTTGCTGTGTCTGTACCATGTTGCATGTTGCACGCAGCCGTTCATTACCTGACTCCTAACTCTCTCCCACAGCAGGTCAGGAGTGCGCAACGCATGCACGTCTATCTCCGTGTTGCTGTGTCTGTACCATGTTGCATGTTGCACGCAGCCGTTCATTACCTGACTCCTAACTCTCTCCCACAGCAGGTCAGGAGTGCGCAACGCATGCACGTCTATCTCCGTGTTGCTGTGTCTGTACCATGTTGCATGTTGCACGCAGCCGTTCATTACCTGACTCCTAACTCTCTCCCACAGCAGGTCAGGAGTGCGCAACGCATGCACGTCTATCTCCGTGTTGCTGTGTCTGTACCATGTTGCATGTTGCACGCAGCCGTTCATTACCTGACTCCTAACTCTCTCCCACAGCAGGTCAGGAGTGCGCAACGCATGCACGTCTATCTCCGTGTTGCTGTGTCCCATGTTGCAGACTACGCAGCCGTTTTTCATTCGCTCCATGTGTTCGCGGGTGACTACGCCTTTGTTGCCGGTCGCTGTTATGACGATGTCTACTTGGCGTATCACCTGAAAAGGGCAGCATAATAAGGGTTGAATAACATAATAATGTAACATAGCATGAAGCTTGTAATTCCCGAAAGGTTAGACAATGGTGTACCTAATCGCCCGTCCGTGTCAGGGCTGCGAGTTGTTCCAAAGAGATACCGCAACCGCGGCACTAAGGGCTAAGAAGGAACATGGGTGTTTTTTTCACCAATTTTGTTTAAATATCATGTAATAGGGGGCGAGCCTATTGCTATCAACCAGGCACTAATTTAGACTCTGTGGCTGCTACTAAGAATTACCTGACAGAAAAACCCATTTACACTTTTCCCGACCCGGGAATCGCTTGCAATGCATTTCAGTGGGCATCTTAACGAAAAGTTGCTAAACTCTGGGGCGACCTAAATTACACCATATCTTGCACGACATAGAGTCGACATTTCTTTGAACATCTCGTATCTTTGCGAAGTAACATTGCTGTACTTTTCTGTGACTTTGATAAGGATGCACCTAACTCACTATGTTTGAGTTACTTACCTCACTGATCTTGACGACTCTGAAGCCATCCATGGCGGCTTGCAATGCGCATATTGGGTCAATTTCTGTTACGTACACCTGAAATTGAAACATTATAATGAAAATAATGAAGTTATAATTAAAATTCTAAGCCTGCCAGCCGCTCCTACGCATCTTTTCTGTAGAACCTCGGCAAATAATGTGAGTGATAACACTTTCATCTATGTTAATTATATTTTATTATACTCACTACACAGCCCAATGCCTTCAGTGCTTGGCAGCATCCCTTCCCGACTTCCCCGTACCCGCAGACCACAGACTGTTTGCCGCCGAACATCAGGTCTGTACTGCGCTTTAGAGCGTCGATTATGCTTTCTCTGTAAACCAAAAAGGTGTGGTTGTAGAAAACCATATCAATTCTTAAAAAAAATCTTCTGACTTCATGTTTTTTTTTCCTAAGTATTCCTTGCACGAAACCAAATTGAAAAAATGACATTTTTCAACACAAACAGTATATAAAAAAAAATTATCTCTATCTCAACCACTTAATGATAGTTACGAAGTCAATGCCATTGATAGTGACTTCAATAACGCATTCGACAAAGGGTGCCATCGCCTCAGAAAGCAAAACTCGATATCAGTAGTGACCATAGATGACTGCTGAGCTGGATTTTCGCCAATCTAATATACCGCTCAAAATTCGTTGCTGTCAATGGATATGTCTCGAACCACTTCCACGTTCGATCTGGAGTGCCACAAGGTTAACACTTTGGCCTTACTCTATTCCACCATTATTATTATTAGCAGCCTAATAGGGATGTTTCCAGACAAAAAAATAAAAAATCTGTTTAGTCCGTCAGATAGATTGTCGATTTTTTGTTTGCCCTTTTCACGTAATGAAAAGATGAAAACGATACAGTGCTTCGAAAACTCGTGTGAAGTCACATTCCAGTACAATTTTACCGGTAAGTGACGTCACACTCACAAGCCCCCACTCATGATCTTTGACGATTTTTATCTTCGTCAATTTTTATTAATTTGGTAAAGCAAAAAACACGTATCCAATATTTTTCG
Source organism: Diarsia dahlii (assembly GCA_949775195.1). Classification (NCBI taxonomy): domain Eukaryota; kingdom Metazoa; phylum Arthropoda; class Insecta; order Lepidoptera; family Noctuidae; genus Diarsia; species Diarsia dahlii. Next base: position 10,993,317 of record OX459218.1, on the reverse strand, counting down.
ATAATTTAGCCGACGGATTAAACAGTTTTTTTTTTGCCAGGAAACATCCCTATTCAATCAATTTTTTAGTGCAGGCCTTTCGTCTTTTTTGCTATTTTAACTCTTTTTACTCCATCTGCCGTCACCACATCTGCTGTATAACTATACTACAACTCACCGACACGAGTAGAGGTTGTCAAACTTGGTCTTCGTAACGCTGTCGTTCACGTTCATAGCTGGTACGCACAGCTTGCCGGCTTTGGACAGCTGGTACAGGCGGTGGACGCCTGTCACACTTTCTTCTACAATTCCTGGAAGGGAAGAAGGATATGGTTCAACCAAATAAATAAATAAAATAAAATGTTTATTGCAGAAACGTCGTACACACTTTTGTGGTAAATCTTACATAGGGACGCTCCTTTTAAGTAAAAAAATATACCTGTGCTAAGAGATCCCATCCTCCAATGACAAATTATGAAATAATTAAAAAAATAAGTGTAGAATTTAAAAAAAAAGAACAGTTTAAATTAAAATTACATCTTCAAAATAGTGTCCAACCTCAGCAGTCACCCTGTCGACTGCGAGACCAACAGGGTTGTTACGAGTAGACCATAACAAATATGTAGACTACAAAACATTATCGCATTAATTTTGTATGTCAAGTAAGTCAAAATTACACAATGGGTTGATTACTGAAACTTTTGTATCTCAATGAAACAGATACACATGTACTCATTACAGACACCACAAGCTTATCAGTAGACCACAACTAAGCCAGTAGAAAACCTTCAATAGCTCAAAAACAATGGTCTATTGAAGGTCTACTGCTAGTCTAGTGCGTAGTGTTGAAGTACAAGAAAAAACCATCAGCCTCTCACCTTTAATATGTTTGAAGGCAGCAGCATGCTTCTTCAGCATAAGATGTGTGGCGTCCCCTCCATCATCGAGGATCATGTTCGGGGTCCACGTGGCTGTCGGAGTGCAGCACTGGTCGATGCACCACCAGAAGGCTTCCTCGCTTTCTCCACGCCAGGCGAAGATTGCGTAGCCTTAAAAAAGAGAGGGACATGGTTCGATAAAAACAAATAATAGGGAGGTATGCAAACTATAAAAGGTGTAAAAATATCCTTAACGCCTAGGCAAAAAATTGCCAAAAGGCAATAATTGCGTTTTTATTTGTTCTCGCGTCATTGCGATCGTTTTTAGTGTTCCGTACCTCAAAAGGAAAAAACGGAACCCTTATAGGATCACTCGTGTGTCTGTCTGTCTGTTTGTCTGTCCGACCATTCCTCCCTCCTTATCTCTGAAACTACCACACATAAAACCTATGTTTTCCTGTAATCCATACGTGTTGAACTAATTTCTGTATTTTTTTCAGAATTTTAGGCTCAGTAGTTTCAGAGATAAGGGGGGGAGGAATGGTCGGACAGACAAACAGACAGACAGACACACCACTCGTGTGTCTGTCTGTATCCTATAAGGGTTCCGTTTTTTAAAAAGTCTGGGTACGGAACCCTTCATGTGCAAGTCCGTCTTGCACTTACACAATGTTTTGAGTACTAAATTGAGTAAGAAAACGTGATTTTTCACCGCAAAAAATCGATCGATCAAAATGGTACGTAAGTACTTACTCGTACAACCCCAAATTTTAAACAGTAGGTAAAACTGCTTCGGTATAAAAAAGAAGTTGAAGCAACATGAACTTCCCAAAACCCGCTCTTTTACAAATGATAATATTTTTTTATTAGTGTATTGCTTCGTCCTTATCGTGTGGTTAGTGATACCCAGTGTCAGAGTTGGCAAACAAATAAACCAGGCATGCGGGTACATTTGTTCGTTTTCTCCACTTTCACTGGAGCGTGTACGTAACTCAAGGTCAAGGCGGAGTGGAGCGGTGCGGAGCGGGGCTGAGCCGCGATTCACCAATCACAAGCGGGGTGAAGAAGAGATGTGGATTTCAAGCCCATGTGATTTCGATTTTGATTCGTTTCCGCTCCGCCCCAGTGGAATCGCAGCCTAAGGGCGGGACTCCACCAAAGCGGAGATGTGTGCGGTGTCCTGTGTTCGGTGTGCTGTCGATCAATCACATGCAGGAAGGGCGAAAGACCAGATGTAACTGTGATTGGTCGAATTTGGCACATATCCTCTCCGCTATGCTCCGCTCCGCCTCAGTGGAACCGCAGCCTAAAACCACTTACCAGCATGTGCTAGCGCAGCAGCGACTTCATTCTGCGTGCTATAGATATTGCAGGCGGCCCAGCGTACCGTGGCCCCGAGAGCGGCGAGCGTTTCGATCAGAACCGCTGTTTGAGCGTTAATGTGTGTGCAGCCTACGATCTGGAAGAGAGAAAACAGAATAATGTAGTAATGGTATTAGAAGGAATGATTAAGGAGAAAAGTTCAAGTTAAAGGGGAATATATAAGTCCGTGACTAGACCTGTCGTACTTTATGCATCGGAACCATTGATCGGAACGCTGGACTGTGAAGAAGATGGTTGAAAAAAGATTGCATGTAGCTTATATGAGAATGTTGAGGTGGATGTGTGGTGAGACAAGAATGGATAAGTATAGGAACGAGTACATTAGAGGAAGTTTAAAAGTTGCGCCAATAGGGGATCGGACAGGGTCAAAATAATATGATTCTGTTTAGTCCGTAAGTTAGATTATCGAAATATATTGAATACGTGTTTTTTGTTTTATCAAATCAATAAAAAATGACAAAGATAAAACGTGTCAAAGATCTTGGAGTGGGGCTTGAAACGTCACTTGTGTCGTCAAAATGTACTATCATATGACGTCACACGAGTTTTCGAAGCACTGTATCGTCTTCATTTTAAGTTTACGTGAAAAAAGAAAAAATACGTGTCCAATAATTTTTGGAAATCTATCTGACGGACTAATTAGTTTTTTTTTGTCCGATCCCCTATTACAGAAAAGTTGTAAGGGAATCGACTGTCGTGGTATGGGCGTGTTATGACATGAGGAGGGACGAATCGCATGTGACTAAAAGAGTAAAGAATATAGGGTTGATGGATGAAGAGGGAGAGAAAAAGAAGGAAACAATCGATAGATTGTTCAACAATAGTTGAGGAATAATATGTTTTTTTTTTTTTTTTTTTTTATGCACAAACACACCCAGACCCGAAACAACTATCTGTAGGCCATACAAATATTTGTTTCGTGCGGGGATCGAACCCGCGACACGCAGCGCAGCAGTCCAATCGCTCAGCCACTGCGCCAACCGTGCCGTCAAAAGGAGTACAGATAACATGACGGTTGAAGGAGCAGTATTTTTTTATTATTATTATAAATGGGCTTGCTCTTGACTTCAATCTTGCCCTAAGGGCAGAGAGAGAGAGTATGGACGAAAAAAACGTTTTTAAGAAGACGATGATGATGATGGTAGAATTAATTACTTCAGACGGGTGTTGTGTCTAGTGGGCTACTGTTCGGCAATGAATTGACAAGTATTTTTATTTGACTACCTATAAAAAAGAAAGTTATCAATTCGACCCGTATGTTTGATTGCACATTTTTTGTACATGTTAGTCAATACCAGATTCTAAACATGTGTGCCATATTTCAATTCCCACGAACTGGTAAGATTGGTTGTCAGACTTTTAACTTCTTATTTTGTAATTATTGACAAAGATCAACGAAAGACACTGCTGCAATCATGGTCACGTTTTTTAATAAAAGCTCAACAAACAATAATACTAGTTATTAACAACAATACGGGAAAACCCTATAGAATACCTACAGGAAAATTGTGTAACTAGATCTTTATCTAACCAATCACATCACGATCTCTATAAATAAATTATGCCTACTTGCATACATCATCATCTGCCTAGCCTTTTCCAACAACGTTGAAGTCTGCTTCCAATCTAATCGGATGCGAATACCAGTATTTTACATGGAGCGACTGCCTATCTGACCTTCAAACCCCTTTGTACTGGGCAATACGGTACCCTCTGCCAACAATGCATACTGGCAGATGTGTGCTGGGGAGTTTGTTCCGCCACTTCTTCTTTCCAGCTAAACACTAGGAAGTGTCAATGGGCGGGCGTTTTGGGGAACTGTCTTATAAAAATGTAAATACAGTGAAACCTGGTTAAATGTGTCTCAGATATTCAAATCTGTCTCATGGGACCCCAGTATGAGTTCCAGTTATAGAGGTTTCTCACTTATCCAAGTCCCAGTTGACCAAGTTTCACTGTAGTAAAGTAGGTAAAGTAAATTTTGACCTTCGAAAAGTGCTGATTATCAGCCTAGTTTGAATAAATGAATTTTGAATGATTGTCAGACTTTTGAGCGACTGACTACCTGTTACGACTGTCAAATATTTTCAAATGATATATAGCCAAGACCACCGGTTTAACGACCACGGTTTTCCGAGCCACGGAGGTAACTCGGTATATATAATGATGGGTACCCATCCACAAACCAACCTAGGCAAGTGTGTTTTAACCTGAAGATTGACTGAGTGTGATTGACCTAGTCACGAGCTCCTATAGTTTAGCTAACTCTAGTTTTATCAATTGACTACTGACAAACATACGTTTAACTAGTTTACTTATACGTCCACATTATTTGACGGCACGATTGGCGCAGTGGCTGCCGCGCTGCGTGTCGCGGGTTCGATCCCCGCACGGAACAAATATTTGTAAGACCTACAGATAGTTGTTCCGGGTCTGGGTATTTGTGTATGTGAGTTTAAATGTTTGTGAACGCACCCACGATACAGGAGAAATTCCTAGTGTGGGGCAACATTTAAAAAAAAAAATAATAATAACTGCGTCTGGTCTAGTTAGTTAGAGCCGACCTCATTAACCTGCTTATACAAGGTTTCAAACTAAATAGCGGGAAGTTTCCATGAATGCAATGCTTTTAGAGTGAAACACGGTTTTCTGAGAGAAATAAATGGCGGTTTTTTAATAATATGGTATAAGTGCTGTCACACACACAGTGCTGTGCCACAGTGCTGTCTTATTTGACCCTAAGGTTGACTGGTAGAGAATGCCTTGTGGCATTAAGTCCGCCTATGTACCACTATTGTACATGAAGTTTAAATAAATAAATAAATAAGTGTGTCACTGGAACAACTTGTGACCCACGGATGCCCCTCAAGTTAAAGGGGAAAATATACAAGTCCGTGATTAGACCTGTCGTAATGTATGGATCAGAATGCTGGGCTTTGAAAAAACTGGATGAAAAACGATTGCATGTAGCGGAGATGAGAATGTTGAGATGGATGTGCGGAGTGACAAGAATGGATAAAATAAGGAATGAGTACTTATATTAGAGGAAGTTTGAAAGTGGCGCCTGTTGACAGAAAAATTAAAAAGAGCGCTGAGCGCAGTGGAGGGGATACTGTTGCGCACGTTATACAGTCGCGTTCTGAAGTACTAGGCTACTGTGACTGTGTTAAGTGTAATTGTAATATTGTTAGAATCCTAATTCAACACTAGCTCCTTAGTACTTTGGAATAAGCTGAAATTTGAAAAAAATAGTCATATGTTTGACATAACTGTCAGCGTTCTTTTTACATGGCGCGACCTATACCTTGGTAAGGTTATGTAATGAGGAGGAATGAAATGCATGTGACTAAAAAAGTGATGGATATAAATATTGATGGATCATTGGCCTTGCTCTCCCTCTCCAGAGGGAGAGCAAGGCCAATGAAAAGATGGATGGATTGTGTGAGAAATGATATGAACGAGAAAGGAGTAAATGCCTCCGTGACGTATAACAACGTAACGTAGCGTTCGTTACGTCACCATCTCAGGGCCAGTTGAAAACCAGCGTCGGGCACTAGCTGCTCGGCAGTTTGCTGAACTGGTCCTATTTGGCGCAGCCGTGAGATGCACACACGCTTTTATTTTGTTTTGTTATTTTTTTCAATTTATTTTTTATTGTTTGTTGTGTGCACTATTGTGGTATGTACTAAATAAATATGTTTTCTTTCTTTCTTTCTTTCTTTCTAACAGGGAAGAATGGAAGAACAAAACGTGTTGCGCCGACCCCAAATAGAATGGGATAAGGGCAGGAAGATGATGAGTGATTAAGTGTAGTGGTTGCTGAATAGAGGAGGGGAGTTAGTAGTTGCAGGGTCGGAAAATATTATCAGTCATCATCATCATCAGCCTATAATGTTCCCACGTGCGGGACTCAGGCCTCCTCTCTAGGAGAGGGATGGGCTATAATCCACCACGCGGGCCCAGTGCGGGTTGGTAGATTTATTATCAGTGTCATGATTGTAATATGACTTTTGAAGACGATATCAGGCCACCAGCAAGGAAGTCGAGCCCAACAAAGTTGGGAACAGGCTAGGCAGATGATGATGAATTAATGAAACTAGAAGGCGCGACTGCTGAGTAACAGCATCTCGGGGTGTAAATTCCCGGTTCGGGCAAAACGTCATTAGTGTTTTTCAACCAAGAATTTCTAAGTAACAACCACGCAGTCTGAATTTGTGCCCGGTTGAAGGCAATAGGCTCGCTTCCTAATACATGGGACTTAAAACATAACTAGCGAAATGTGGGTAATCACTTTTAAATACACCAATCAAAATATTTAATTTCACAAAGGTCTACATGGGCACTTATATAACGTCGACAAAAAGGTGCAAATAACCCTCCGTTTGGGGTTCGCCGCAGTCGGGTAAAAATGTGCACTGCTAATTCCTTCAGGGATTACAGGCTTAATGTTATGTTATGTCGTAAATCAAAAGTCTGTCATAGTTTTCAGACAAGATTGAAAGATTGACAGTGAATGATTGAATGAACGAGTTGAAGTAGTTTGATTGATTGGCCGTTTAGATGATGTTTGTGTGGGTCTTAACGTTTACTGTGTTATTGTATTGTATGTTAGTTTACTTATTTAACCTTCGTACCTTCTTACTAGTTCTTACTGTTAGACTAGCACTTTGCCCGCGTGGATTTCGTACCTAATAGATCCCCCAATTTTATTATTACTCGTTTATTTTTCGGGTTAATATAATGTGTAGCGTACTAGCTGATGCCCGCGGCGTCGTTGTCGTGGCCGATGTCGGTTATCACGACCAAAAGTATTTTATTTCATTACCCCCTTTGAACCCCTTAAAACCCTTTTTTTGCATTAAAAAGTCCTTATGTCCCTTCCTATGTCCTTTCTCAGGTTTTAAACTATCTGAGTACCAACTTTCACTTAAATCGGTTCAGTAGTTTTGGCGTGAAAACGCGACAGATAGATTATGAACGGGCGGATAGCCCATGTCACTGACCAACCTAGGCAAACGCGGCTTAACACGAAGATCGACCCGAACGGCTGTTAAGTCACCCACGAGCCTCTCGGCCATCTATACTTATGTTACTGTGTCATCTAGCAATACTTTCATACATTCAGTCATACATAAATAAACTCACGCCCTATTCCCATGAAGGTAGGCAGAAACCACAGAACGTCACAGTCAGTTCTAGGGCATTCCCTCCCGGTGTAGCCACTTACATCTGCCTTTTTTTTGGTACAAGCCCGCCACATTATTGCCAAACCATTGTAACTCCTGTGCGCCAGAATCAACAGTGGCGACCACAAGAAAAGCGCCGCGACAATGAAGCTCGACGTAGTCGAAAGTCCCAAAAACGAAGTCCCAGAGAAACGATTTGAACTGTCTTGGATCCCGCAACGAAATTTATGAGAAAATAATAGCGGAGGAGTAGGATATTCCGTAATTTCTACATCTGCCTTCTGCCTCTATCGTCGAATACGACTCGGCTGGGCAGCGTTCGGGAAGTTGCGCGGTATCTTCTCGTCCAACTTACCCCAGTGTCTCAAGACGAAAGTCTATGACCAGTGTGTGTTGCCAGTGATTATATACGGGACCGAAACGTGGTCGCTCACAATGGGCCTCATCAGAAAGCTCAGTCACCCAAAGGGCAATGGAGAGGGCTATGCTCGGAGTTTCCTTGCGTGATCGAATCAGAAATGAGGACATCCGCATGAGAACCAAGGTTACCGACGTAGCCCGAAGAATCGCCAGACTTAAGTGGCAATGGGCAGGGCACATTGCTCGCAGAACGGATGGCCGATGGGGCCGAAAAGTTCTGGAATGGCGACCGCGAACCGGAAGACGTTGCGTTGGAAGGCCTCCCACTAGGTGGACCGATGACCTGGTCAAGGTTGCAGGAACCCGCTGGATGAGAGACGCACGGGACCGGTCAATGTGGCGACGCCTGGGGGAGGCCTATGTCCAGCAGTGGACGTCTTTTGGCTGAAATGATGACATCTGCCTTGTAAGTACCTTATTTTTTGTATAAATAATAACTAACATAAAGTCTAAATTACCTTAGCATCCTTCAACGGCTTGTCCTCCTTCGCCCTGGCTCTAAGGGCCATGATCCCCGGCATCTCCTGTTCAGCGATCTCAATCTCCCTCCTCCCGAATGCATGCTGTTCCACATTCCTCACGCAGTATGCTGGGTTCGGCGAGCCAGCTGCGATGCACTTCTCATGGGGTTGGACTCCTTCATCTTCGTCTGATGATGAGCCTGGAACAATTGAGGGAGAGTTTAATTTTGATGAATAATTGATACTAATTTTGAATGCAGGAATAAATGCACTGATGGTTTTCGGCCACCGTAGGCACAGGTCTGTGGACGGCGAGTGATGGGATAGCTCTTCGATCAATAATGTAGGGATAGCTCGCCGTCTGACTTTATGACGAAAAGGTCTAGTTGACGGCGTGTTCGTGTTCCACGTGCGCCTCGTGCGCATCATGCTGAGATAGGAGCCTTTTTGGCCTCGCACAGGTCTTCTCTTTATTATTTTGTTTTTGTTATTATTATTTTTTGTAGTTCCTGTGCTTGTCCCAAATAAATATTTTTCTTTCTTTCTTTCTTTCAAAGAGATGTCAGCAACATGTAAGGGGTCACAAGAACCGACGCCTGTCAGCGCTGGACTGTTCTAAAAAGCGGGAGGAGTCATTTTGATGATTTCCCATACAAAATTTAATTAGATGTAAGTGGAGCTGCATGATTGCCATTTGATATTCCCACAGCTGCCACATAGCCTAAGTCTCCTCTCTATGAGAGGGCCCATTGTGGTTTGGAAGATATCACAGGAGTATTTTGTTATTTTAAGTCCTGTCGATTCCCTCACGACGTTTCTTTCATTGTTTTAAAGCGTTTAGTCACAATGTAAACAGTAAAATAGATTTGTACAAGAATTTGTAAATTAAAAAGGCTTAAAAACCAACTTCAAATTAAATCTAAAATAACTTTAGTTTCGGAAGTCGGTGGCAAAAAGTCAAGTTCAAGTTTTGAAGTCGATTTTCTTTTGCAAAAAGTTTTATGTTTCCCTGTAAAACAGTAGTTATTGAAAGGCTAACAACTTACAAACATCACTTCCGGAGACGATAGAAAACCGCTTCTTCGCCAATTCCTTGGACTTCTTCATTTCCTTGGAATTCCTCAATTCATTGATAGTTTCCATTTTTATTAAACAATATTTAAGTACTAACTTCACGTTTATAAGTGTACTGTGATAAGCAGTGTTGATCGATAAAGTATTTACTTTGATAGTTTTCCTTCTTAAGCTAGTACAGGTTTCAAAGAGCCGGAATGGTAATTATTTTAAGTGGTAATAATGGTTAGGTCAAGAGCAATTTACTCGTCGAGCCTTATTAGAAGTTGTTTGGTATTATAACATATAAACCTAGTATTTTTATCCCATAACATAGCATAACATCACGCCTGAAATCTCCGAAGGGTAAGGCAGAGGTGTACGTAATAGTACACCCATGTTTCGCCAGTTACGTTTAAGTTCCATGTAATAGGGGACGAGCCTATTGCCATCAACCGGTCATAAAATACTCTGTGACTGCTACTGAGAAACGTATAGGAAACCCAATAACACTTTGCCCGACCCGAGAATCATACCCAGTAACTCGACTGTATTTCGTTACTCCGAAGTTCGAAATACCGAAGTACGGTATACAGAAAGTTTACTCATGCTTCGCGCTTGCGACCACTAAAACAACCACGCAATTAATCTATACCTACTAATATCACACCTCGGACACTCCATACAACGCCCGCAAAATAATTACCTATTACTACTACATAAACAAATAACGTTTGTGCACGACGTGCACGTGCAAATGTGTGCGTAAACTCTAGTAGGGTTGTCGTAGCCTAAACAATGGCGCGGAAAGTGCAACGGTCTGCGTCGCGAATACCGAACGACGACTAATAGCGAGCGCGAGCCATTGCTCAAGTGTCGACGACGAATACCTCGAAGTGCGGGGTGAGGTGCGGTATTTAATATGAGCGCGGGGAAGGGAGTGTCCCTTCTGTACGTAGTACTATTATGTATTCTGTGCTAATATTAAGGGTCTTTCGTCGTTTAGCACCACGAGCGGTTCGGACCGCGGAGTGAAACGCAGAAGAGCTCTTAAGAATGGGCTGTTTCGGACCGCGGTGTGAATCGACCATAGAAGAATTTGAATGGGAAGGACGGAGAGGACGGGTTTCGTCGCCGAGAGAGGCCTAGAAAACGCTAGCGCTAGCGTGACGACTTAGAGGCTTTTGTACGAGATTGGCCGGAGAAAGCCGCACGGAGAGAAGAGTGGGAGACTATGGCGGAGGCTTTTGCCCAGCAGTGGGACTATATATGCTAATAAAAAATAAAGAAAAAAAAATATAAAGAGGCACATCTCCTCTAGTCTCCACTCCTCTCGGCTTCGGTGGAAACCGGGGCCTTACGCGTCGTCCACATTCATACACGCGCCTTAGTTGCGAGTACTACACACCTGACCTTTCTGAAGAACATCACCAATAAGGTCAGTGTATGTCCTAATAAGGCTAGATAGCATTCTCAAAACCACACTATTATCTAGGACTTTTCTTGAAGTTTTTCTTACAAGAAAATTGCTTATAATTTTTGCACAAGTGTGTATTAAGCCCGGTGAATGTATATTATCGCAAAATGTATTATTTATTTAAGTAGTTAAATTCTGAATTACATAAGCCTAACAAGGGTAATGTCGGGGATTAAATGCTAAGGTCGGAAGAAGCCTTAATTTGTCTGATAAATTACATCTAGGTATACCTTCGAACAAAATAGAATTGAAGTGTCTGATCGTAACTTCATAATAAAATCCTTTTACTGGATGCATAATGAAACTGTATAAGTAGGTACGGCAAGTAATAACTGTCTGTTTGTTCCGGTTAATCTCCGAAACGGCTGGATTGATTTTGACAGCAGATAGCTGACTTACTGCCGTACTCAGAGAGCTTTAATGATTACTTAGGCCATTACTTAGTAAAAAATTTGACAGTTTGTTCATACAAAAACTGTCAAAAATAATAAAAGTAGTCCAATAAAAGAACTACTTTTATTTTTTAAGAAAATGGATTATTGTTGCGTGAGGGTTCCGACTTCCGTTCGTGCCGGATGCCGGCGGCTGTTAGATGACGGCACAGCTATGGGCCCAAATATCGCAAGACTGGAGCCCTGACACAGCTAGACAGAGTTGCGGCAGACCATCGAGAAGATGGCGGTACGCCTTGGATAACTGTCTCACCAACTGGTGTAAAGAAGCACACCATCGTAAGAAGTGGAAAGAATGAACGGAGACCTTTGCCTAATAGGACTTAGGAGTAAAAAACAAATAGGGAAGTAAGTAATATTTTTATAACAATTTCACTTGGACGAAGATCGCGGGCAACAGCTAGTATCTACAAATATTTCACGTATAACATTCAGACACAGGCCTATTACCTGAGACAGGGAACGGGCTATAAAACTCTACGCGGGTCCATTGCGGGTAGGGTACTTAGTCTATCACAGAATCTCTGAATTACGTTAGAAGGTAAAGGTCAAACATGTAACATCACGCCTGTAACCCCCGAAAGGTAAAGCAGCGGTGCATCTGTTAGTAGGTACACCCACATTTCGCCATATCGCATCATCAGCCTATTAATGTTCCCAACTTCCCACAGCTGGGACACAGGCCTCCTCTCTTTGAGAGGGAATGGGCTATAATCTACCACGCGGGCCCAATGCGGATTGGTAGATGTCACAATATGTCTTCGAATTTTTTGGTTCTATGATATGCCGGTATCCTCACGATGTTTTCCTTCGACCGGACACGAATCAAGACTGTGTGGTTTGAAGTAGCGCATGAAAAGACTACCTGGAAAGAAGGGGAAGTCTTTGTCCAGCAGTGGGATATGTAGGAGCTAAACAAACAGTAAGAAATTAAATCGTGATTTAGTTCTGTCATCAAATCTGTCTTAGGTTTATCATGTTTTACTTCAGCGAGTTCGAAGCCATAACTCCTACCCCATAAGACCTACATTTACATACAAAAGACATAAGTATATTGATTAGTAGCTCAGCTACATACGTTAGGCTATTCTTAGCGGACATGTGACCTTGAAGAAAAGTGTGTGTTTATAACCGCGACCGCAAGTTACCGTCATGGATATATCGTTGTGACGCAATGCCTGAAGTCGTATTTCTATGAGTTATGGGCAGGACATATGTTATGGGATACGAAAGATAACCGGAGCAAAATAATAACGGAGTGGTACTCTATGGGCGACAAAAGAAATAAAGGGAGACAGAGTAAACGTAGGTGGACCGATGACCTGGTGAAGGTTGCGGGGATCCGCTGGATGCGAGACGCACGGGACCGGTCAATGTGGTGACACTTAGGGGAGGCCTATGTCCAGCAGTGGACGTCTTTCGGCTGAAATGATGAATGATAATGACGAGTAAACGTTGGGAAGACGGCTTCAGACAAAATGGCGGGCCTTGAATGGACCCAAATAGCTAGGGATCAAGCTGCATTGAAGTTCTAAGAGGAGGCCTTTGTCGAGAGACAAGCTGCTACGGAAAATTAAACCGATTACCGAAATACTATAATGCCTGCTACACACGTTGCGATACATCATAACGATCGGACGGTACAGTTTAAACCGCACAGTTTTCGTAGTGCTAAAATCGGACAAACTGTACAGTTTTTCACATGTAGATTTATCGTTACAGTTTGAACCGTATTTTCTACTATGGTAGGTACCGTCTAATCGTAACGATTTATCGTAACGTATAGCACAATCATTGGTATAGCATGTAAGAATAAGATTGTAAAAAGTAATAGTAATTAAGGCTAATTTTATATAAAAAAAAAAAAAAATTGAATGAAAGATGATTGATTTTTGTTTTTTTTTCTTTTTTTTTTTGATTTTTTGGTTGATTTGTTTGATTGGTTGTTTGTTTTGATGATTGATTGAATTATTTTTTTGAATTGATTTGATTTTGATCCGTCAGTGCTGCGGGTTGTTCGCAAGAGATATCACGGCCTCGACACAAAGGGCTAAGAGAGAACATGGGTGGTTTTTAGTCAGTAAATGTCTGACACTCCCTTTCGCTCTGCCCAAGAGCGGGAGGGGTTATTTAATGATTTTCCAAGTACCACAAAAAAAGGCTTATTTTATGTTCTTTTATAACCGAGACCAAGTTAGTCATGGATACGACGTTGCATGTGACGCAATGTCTGAAGTCGTATTCTATGAGTTATGGCGTTAATCATAACTTTTCAGTTCAGGAGAGGAGACGTAGGCGGAAACCAATTAATCACTCGAGCATTCGTTGTTGCGGTTTGCGTCGCTGCGTGCTTTCGTGCGCGCAGTGTTCGTTGTTGCGGGCATTCGGTGGCGTGTGGTTCGGCGTGGTGGCTTTCGGAATGACGTATTGCACTCGTAGTTTCGTTCTTCTTCCGTCCTTCTGACATTCAAAAGTGCCTGTAATGGCTTAATTAAAATAAAATATTTGAGTTTGAGTTTTGAGTTCACATTGGTGGAAATGTACATCGCGATTTTCACCACTCTTGATTGGTCGAATCATGCACTAGTCGAAATTAACGCAAGAACTCTGGTGAGGACTCTCAAACCATAAAACTGAACAACTCTTGTTCTATGACTTTTGGAAGTTCATAACAATGATTTATTAGTTTTACCATAACATTGATCAGTAACAGTTGTTCGCGTCATTTCCAATAGAAAATACAATATTTTCATGCCATGAACTTTTGGCCCAGTGTGGGTTGGAAGACTTGGAAGACGTCACATAGTTACAATGTTTTCGATTTGTGGTTCTAGGTCATGCCAGTCTCCTCACGATATTTTCGAATAGGTTATAACATTTTATGACATAAAGTCACGCCTAAAATCCCCGAAAGGTAACGGTTATCAGATGTGGGTGTACCTAAAAGTACACCCACAATTCGTCAGTACCTAATGATCAAGTCCCATGTAATAGGGAGCGAGCCTATTGGCATCAACCAGGCACATTTCGGACACCGTGGCTGCAAGTCGCGCTTGCGACCACCAGACCAACGAGGCAGTCAAACATTTTATGTGCCTGTAATTAGACTCTGCTCGTCAAATAAGAACAAAAAGAATACCTCTGCAAAAGTACTCAAAGAAAATCTTGTTTGTCCTCCCAACCAATTTGTGTTCAACAAAAAAGTTGAAGAAACTAATTTTGGAGAGGCCTTAAGAAAATAGGCTCTGTTTTAACGACCGGAATAATCAGGGCTTTAGGTACGGTGTGAGCTACGCATTTTTACATTCGCAAGCATAGAAAAGTCATCATCATTCAACAGCTCTTATCCCAATTTATTTGGGGTTGGCCAGTGACGGATTAACCCTTAATCAAATTAAGCAATTGCCTAGGGCATCACGTCTGGGGCGGGCACCAGAAGAAGCACAAAAAAATCCGTCTTTATGGCATCACGTGACACGTCTCACGTTCACGTCACCAAAAACCACACCCAAAAAAGTTTCTAGGACTAATTTTGAAAATTCGCACGTTATGGTGAAGGCGACAAGGTATCACAGTTTATCCGTGATCATGGTGCTTGTAACAGCGCCGAAATATCGGGAACTCGAAACAACAATCAAACATGGTAAATATCCCGTTTATGATATTAATAGTAGTGTCAGTGACCATGTCAGTTTAAAAACTTATATGACAAGGTATAAGCCCGCGAAATTTTTGATTTTTGAAGACACTGACCGCGAAGAATTTCACGGTCACATTTCACAGGCGTGGATTGCTTAGGGCATCAAGTAGTTTTAATCCGTCACTGGGGTTGGCACAGCATGTCTTCATCCACACTTACACTATTTCACACTTATTCTATTACTTGTCATCTCAGCAGTCACCTCCTTTCTAGCCATATCATCCTGCACACAGTCCATCAGTTCTCGAGCATTCATTGTTGCGGTTGCGTCGCTGCGTGCTTTCGTGCTCGCAGTGTTCGTTGTTGCGGGCATTCGGTGGCGTGTGGTTCGGCGTGGTGGCTTTCGGAATAACGTATTGCACTCGTAGTTTCGTTCTTCTTCCGTCCTTCTGACATTACCTATAAAAAACGGATCCCCTAGGGTATCAGTTTTAGGGGATCAGAAAGGAATAACTCTTCAAAAGTGCCTGTAATGGCTTAATTGAAATAAAATATTTGAGTTTGAGTTTCTTTTTGGACTTCCTCTACTCTTATCCACATTCATACTTAAAACTTTACTTACAACCTTTTCCTCATTCTTCCGCATCACATGCCTTTATCACGACAACTGATTATCACACAACTTTTTAGTCACCAGCGCCTCTTTCAGATGCTATCAAAAGAACGAAAGAAGAAAACATGTTACCAACCCCAAAGTTGAATGGGGCAAGGGCAGGAAAATGACGATCGTACGGTCTCGTACAATAATTTACTAAGTGCCGCGCAGGCAAAGTCACATGCAAAAAACCTAGTCCCGACATTGAACAGAACATTATAATTAACTAGATACATAAAACGATTTAGGTCAAGCATGGCGGATGACCTAATGCTTAGAAATATCTAGTTAGAAATTCAATAAAACATCCAGAACGCCATAATAAAATATAAATAATCGAGAGTATATGACATCATCGTTCTTGTTCCAACCGAGGACGTTTGAGGGTCAACTAGATCCCGTCGGGGCTGCGAGGTGTTCGCAAGAGATACCGTGGCCTCGACATAAAGGGCTAAGAAGGAACATGGGTGGGTTTTAGTCAGTAGAAGTCTAACACTCCCTTTCGCTCTGCCAAAGAGCGGGAGGGGTTTTTCAACTCACCAAAAAAAAAACTGGCCAAGTGCAAGTCAGACTTGCACACGAAGGGTTCCGTACCATGACTTGTAATAGATTTTCCTGTAATCTATAAGTGTTAACTAAGGGGATAGAACCGATGTGGCATATCAACCTGTCCGCCATTTTGTTTTTTTTTCGAAATCGCGGCCCACGATGAAAGTGGTATGTATGGATAGAGGACATATAGACGAACAAAAAATGTCAAGTAACACGGTACCCAAAGTGTCACGTTACCGAGATATTTGAAGTTAAAGATCGACAAATAAGTACAACGACAAACATTAAATATTTTTTTAAATAGCCTTTTCACGTGTATATGCGTTAAATTGTATCCAAATAATAGTTCCCAGGTTGATTATTATTATACGCACAATAAAATAGCTTCGCATCGCAATGAAACGCTATGTTATGTCAAAAATAGTTTTCTCGTGCTCCTAGCAGTATGTTATGTACCTACTCTCTTTCAGTAACCAGTAATAATAATAATAAACGCCTATAGACACGTAAAAGGTCTAATTTTTATGTGGTCATTGTACTCATATGACCATCTTTACCTTCAAATATCTCGGTATCGTGACACTTTGGGTACCGTGTTACTAGACATTTTTTGTTCGTCTATATGTCCTCTATCCATACATACCACTTTCATTGTGGGCCGCGATTTCGAAAAAAAATCAAAATGGCGGTGGGTCGATATGCCAGCTCCCATACAAAAAAGTTCAAACCCCTTTCTGTAATTTTTTTCCAAATTTTAGGCTCAGTAGTTACGGATTTAAGGGGGGGGGGGGGGGGGGGAATGGTCGGACAGACAAACACACGAGTGAAAGGGTTCCGTTTTTTTCCTTTTGAGATACGGAAGATGCGTGTCTTGGGTTTGAACTGTTTGAACTCGTGTAACTTGGCGAACTTGGCAGTTCGACGGTCACGCCACTTGACTAGACTATTAATGCTATTTCGTGTACTGAATAATTCATGGTAACACATAGAGAAGAGATGGAAGATTTCAGGCAACAATGGAGTATGACCTAATACTACATCATCTAGTGCGAAATTCAATAAAATCTAAACAACTATAATGAGGGTATGACGCCATAGACGTCGTTCCCATACCGACAGTGTTCGACGTTTATGGGTCAACCGTATTCAATATAACTGTGCAAATATACAGACTACCATTACTGGCTAGTTTATTAAGTACTAGTGACCCGCCCCGGCTTCGCACGGGTGGAAAAAATATATTAAAACCTTCCTCTTGAATCACTCTATATATATTAAAAAAACCCGCATCTAAATCCGTTGCGTAGTTTTAAAGATCTAAGCATACATAGGGAATTAGGGACAGACAGCGGTAAGCGACTTTTGTAAGACTAAGTACAGTGCGATCAAATTATCTTGGCAGGTCTGAACATAGGCTCTGCGAACTTTTAGTCTTTTACGCATGTAAACTTGTGAAGAAAACTGTTATTGCCAGATAAACCAATACTTAAACGATCAGAAAATATCTAATTTAAACAGTGAGAAATACAAATAAAATAAATATCGTAACACTTTTATACATTAGTTGTAACAAAATGACCTGCACGAAGTTCGGAGCTGCCAAGATAATTTGATCGCACAGTACCTAGTTGTCTGACTTTCGAGACACTGACTATCCTGTTACGATCATTGGACCAGACATGACACGAGGAGGAATGCAATACATGTGGCTAAAAATTGATGAAAGGAGAAGAAGACAAACAAAAATATGGATGAACCGTGTGCGGAATGATATGAAAGAAAAAGGATTAAAAAGGACTTGTGTTTAAACGCCTACCAGAAAAGAACCTATTATACTACCAAAAAAAATCGAAATGCCGGCCAAAATGGATTAATGCTCACCAAATTGTGTTTCCTAAAGTATTGTAGGAATGAACCTATTTTCCTTTTTATTCTATACCATAAAGATTTATAAACGCCTTTAGAGTTAACTGCAGACCAAATATTTTATATTATCGCTAAATAGATGTCACCAATATTGTATTTCACGACTTTCAATTTAGTCAGTTTTACTGAGGCGACGTGTGAGAGAAACAAATTAATTATTGTAACAAATTCTGTAGGCCCAGCCGACGGAGCCCCGCTAGCGATGCTCCTACTTCTGGGTGGTTTAAAAAAAAGGGGTGCCCCAAGTCCCGAACTCGTTTCGCTCGCTTCTTGTCCAAGATTTGGTGAGCATTAACCCATTTTGGTAGGCAAAAAGAATATAAATACAACACGTACAGTTATTCTGATGAGTGTCTAATTATTTTGGAACTTAAAACGTTGTTCTTTAGGCACCTCGGTATGGAGTGGGTTTATTTAATTTGAAGTTAAAATATTTTATTTGGTACTTTACTGTACTTTAGTTTAGGGTCTAAAAATCTTATTTGGTGAGCATTTAAATTGTAGCCATTAAAAAGATGCCGTGACTTACAGGGGAGAATGTAAGAAGAAAACGTGTAGCGCCGACCATGTTTTGTAAAATTTCGTAAAATCGGTTTCGTTCGTTCCCGCGACATTTAAGGTACAAGTTGGTAGCCGACTGCACGCAGCAGCAGCAGACGACATGTCGTCGCTTCATGTCGTCACGCCACGTCGTCGCGTCATGTCGCTGCAGTCATGATTTCGAACCCGACTGCAGACGACAACTGCAGATGTCATCCAGTTGGTTCCGAGTGCGTATATCAATTGTTTTTACTGCTCTGCGTGTGTAAACTGAAGACACAGGTTCCGATACATTTTCGGCTAAAGGACATATCTTCTGTTATTTCTGTTATCTATGGGCACTACGGGCACTCCCTACTGATCTGCGGTCGGACGACACGTGCGTCTGCCGCTCGATGACGCGTCGCTAGCTTCATGTCGCTAACTACGGAGGGAATTTCACAGAAATACGTAGCAACCAGTCGTGTCGCCGCGACACGTCGTCTGCTGCTGCTCCGTGCAGTCGGCTACCAACTTGTACCTTTACCTACATAAACAACAAACCATTAAATAAACCAAAGGTTAATTTAAAGGAAAAAATATACAAGAAATCTAGAATTCTAGACCAAAACCAGTTTATGCGCCTTGATCCTAGTTAATCGTAGGTAAATGTTGCAAATATGGTGATTTGCGTCAACGCCGGTTTGTCGGCTATTTAGTGCCCTACTTGTGCACTTCCTTTGTAAAAACGGTCATGGTTATATGAAGGACTTGCATGTTTTTCGAAAGAAATACCGCGGGTTCGACTTAAAGGGCTAAGAAAGAACATGGGTGGTTTTTAGTCAGTAGAAGCACAGTATAGACGTTGCGTTGGAAGGCCTCCCACTAGGTGGACCGATGACCTGGTCAAGGTTGCAGGAACCCGCTGGATGAGAGACGCACGGGACCGGTCAATGTGGCGACGCCTGGGGGAGGCCTATGTCCAGCAGTGGACGTCTTTTGGCTGAAATGATGATGATGATGATAGTGGTAGAAGTCTGACACTCCTTTCCGTCCGCCCCGCCCAGAGCTGGTCATTTGATGATTTCCCAACACCCAAAAAAAAAAAAACTGGCCAAGTGCAAGTCAGACTTGCACACGAAGGGTTCCGTACCATTGTAGTAGATATTGAGAGATTTTCCATGTTATTTTAGCACCATAGACTTTTTATACGTTTTCCTGTATATTAAAAGTGTTGAATTTCAGTACTTTTTTCGGAATTTTATGCTCAGTAGTTTCGGTAGATAAGGGGGGGGGGGAATGGTCGGACAGACACACGAGTGATCCTATAAGGGTTCCGTTTTTTTTGAACCTACGGAACCCTAAAAATGGACTTGCATGCATTATTATTATTAGGCTTGTGTAATCTGAAGGGTGACTGCCTCATTGGTCTAGTGGTAGCAAGCACGACTACTGTACATGATGTCCTGGATTCGATTCCCAGGTCAGGCAAAGTGTTATTGGGTTTTTCAATCAGGAATTTCTCAGTAGCAGCCGAACTCCGAATTTGTGCCCCGGTTACTGGCAATAGCGTCGCTAGCTACGTTTAAGTACCATGAAATAGGAGGCGAGCTTATTGCCATCAATCGGGCACAAATTCTAATAACACTTTGCCCGACCCGGGAATCGAACCCAGGACCTCATGCTCAACAGTCGCGCTTGCAACCACTAGACCAACGAGGCAGTCATACATAGTTACAGATTAATACAGATAAAGCTACGAAACAAGTATTAAAAATAATGCACGTTATGTCCTTAAAAAGAAGTAATAAAGGGTCAACAGGAACATTACATTATAACAACATAGGTAATATTATGCAGAAAAACGTCAACTTGTCCTATAAACATCTCATGTTATTTTATTGTCTTAGTTTAAAATAAAATCATTTACGTTACATTACATTTTTACGTTTTATAATAAAAATTTAAAACATTAGATGAAACCAAAATGTTTAGGGTACCCGAAGGATTCAAACGGACCCTTTTTTACTTTGGCATCGCTGTCGGTCCGTGTATCTTTTGAAACATAATTTATGGCGTTTAATTTCCAAAGGATGTACTTTTTTGGCAAATATGGTTTTCGAAAGATACATTGGTTCATGAGCTATCAGAAAAGTATCAGTTAAACATCCTGAACGGCGTAGATTTCTGTCAATCAGCAGTTTATAGTGGAGAGGTGAGCAATAGGGGATCGGACAAAAAAAACTAATTAGTCCGTCAGATAGATTTCCAAAAATTATTGGACACATATTTTTTCTTTTTTCACGTAAACTTAAAATGAAGACGATACAGTGCTTCGAATACTCGTGTGACGTCATATGATAGTACATTTTGACGACACAAGTGACGTTTCAAGCCCTACTCCAAGATCTTTGACGCGTTTTATCTTCGTCATTTTTTATTGATTTGATATAACAAAAAACACGTATTCAATATTTTTCGATAATCTAACTTACGGACTAAACAGAATCGTATTGTTTTGACCCAGTCCGATCCCCTATTTCAACAATAACCCAGTTTGGGGCTAACCCCTAAACCCAAGTTATCGGTTCAAAATTATTGAAAATTAGGTTTGTCTAGTATAATTAATTTCAAGAAACGGACCCAATCACCAATCACCCTGTAGAAAAAAAGGAAAGGAAGGAAGGAAATGACCCTTTGACCAGGAGTGAAAAAGGCTAGGAATAACTACCAAACGAGCATCTAGTTTTTTTGGCGTTGTTACCTTTAAATATTGTACACTTGTACGGATCCCTAAGTATACGAAACCGACTCGCACTTGGGCTCTTTTTTGTAATGATAATGCGATTATGTGACAACACAATGAGCTTTAAATAACTTTAAGTACCTCTTAGAGGGCAATGTAACACAAATAAATAGAAAAATCGCAACCTGACCTGTCTCATTGGGCGTGATCTTGTTTTAATGTTTTTGTACAAAAAACTACGAATACAAACACTGTATATACTTATCTTTCTTAGTCACTTCACTATCACTACATGTTATAAAAAAGTCCTCCGCCGCGTCTGTCTGTCTGTCCGCGATAAACTCAAAAACGACTGCACCGATTTTCATGCTGTTTTCCCCAATGGATAGAGTGGTTCTCGAGAAAGATTTTAGTACATAATATAATTTTTCGTAATTCAACCCATAAGGGAGTTAAATAAGGGATGAAAGTTTGTTGGGATATTTTTCGATATCAACGTGGACGAAGTTGCGGGCAAAAGCTAGTTATGTCGTTTATAAAATTTCGCAGAAACTCCAGTGCTATTGACTGTACAATCAGCAGCATCAATCAATACACTTAGCAACATAATTATAGAAGCAATTTCGCCTACTGTATTGATTTTATTTTCATGTTACGTAATGAAACTAATATTTTGAAACCCATAACATAAAGTGGTGGCCCAGTCGTTGCGGCGCCGACTTACGAACAGTATGTCGTGGGTTCGACTTCGGACCGAGGCGGGCATCATCATCATTATTTCAGCCGAAAGAGGTCCACTGCTGGACATAGGCCTCCCTTAAGTGTCGCCACATTGAACGGTCCCGTGCGTCTCTCATCCAGCGGGTCCACGCAACCTTCACCAGCCTAGGTCAATGGCGCCAGGCGGGTGCATGACTTTGTGTAATTTATTTCATCACCACTGCTCTCAAAACGGTGAAGGAAAACATCGTGAGGAAACCGTCATGTCTTAGAATAGAATAATTCGAAGACATGTGACATCTACTAATCCGCACACGGGCCCACCTAGGCATTGCAATCCGGAAAAACGGATCCGACAATCCGGCGGATCCGGCATCATTTAACGGTTACCGGATCCAGTGCTAGCAGTTTGTGGCAAAATAGTAAAGCTGTTGCATTAGTACTGAAAATGACACCGGATTGCAATCCCTAGGCCCACCGTATGGTGAATGATAGCCCATCCCTCTCCTAGAGTGGAGGCCTGAGTGGGAACCTTATATAGGCTGATGATGATGATGGTACATTTATTGCTCTTGACTGTACAAACTTTGAGTGACAAAATGAGGAAAGAATGGCAGCTTAGAACTTCCAGTGAATTCTAATGTTATGTTTAGGAGTTTCTGAGAAATTCTAATCCGAACTCTGGCAGTCAAATAAGGATAATCATTGCGGCAAACAATAAAAATGTCATCAAGTAGAGAATGCATATAATACCAGACTTCTTTAGTTGTTAAATATAACATCAAGCCTGTAACCCCCGAAGAGTAAGACAGAGGTGTATCTAACCCGTCGGGGCTGCGATTTGTTCGAAAGAGATACCGCGGCCGCAGCACAAAGGGCTAAGAAGGAATATGGGTTTTTAGTCAGTAGCCGCCTTATTACAAAACGTAGTTAAACCTGGTTTAACTTAGACTTGGTTTATCTCGCATGACGTCTCACTTCAATAATATTCAAAAGAAAGTGACAGCATGCGAGATAAACCAGGTCTAAGTTAAACCAGGTTTAACTACGTTTTGTAATAAGGCGGTAGAAGTCTGAGACTTCCTACCGCTCTGCCCAGAGCGGGAGGAGTCATTTGACGATATCCACCCACAAAAAAAAAAGAAAATTGTAGAGCTGTACCTAATAATACCTACACCGCCATTTCTAGCCTCGAGCCTATTGCCATCAATCAGGCATAAATCCAGACTACGTGGCAATTACTGATGGAAAAGACATAACATTGCCCGACCAGGGAAATACGACCATGACGCTTGCGACCACTGGGCCGACGAGCCAATCGCAATAAAACATAAACAATATAGGGGTTTGAACTTTTTAGTATGGAAGCTGGCGACTGCCAATCAGACCTCAGACACCAACCAATTTAAAACAACCTTAACTTATTATTTCATAGAATATCATCGTGATATTTTACTGATCAGTTAATTAAGATTTTAGTTAAAAAAATGTTCCTCGTAATCAATATTTCAATAGTCATTCTTTATAATTGATTTATTTGAAGTCCAAAGCAATTTGGATATCTAAATATAGACCAAAACATAATAAGTATTTTTTTGCTGTTTCGTTGTGTACCTAGTCTATTTTTAGGGTTCCGCACCTCATATAGACGGGATATACTTACTAGTCAGTAAGGAAAAAACAGAACCCTTATAGGATCACTCGTGTCTCTGTCTGTCTGTCCGACCATTCCCCATCCCCTTATCTCCGAAACTATTGAGCCTAAAATTAAAAAAAAAAATACAACAACAAATAAACAAAATTAGTTCAACACGTGTAGATTACAGGAAAACCTATAAGAAGTCTATAGTGCAAAAATAACATGGAAAATCTCTCAATATCTACCTACTACAATGGTACGGAACCCTTATGAATGTACGACTTATCTTCGGGGACGCCGGCAGACACCAGGCGGGCGATCAGTCCTTTTGTTGTGGATTATTTCGCCCAAAAAAAAATCTGACTTGCACTTGGCCAGTATTTTAGAGTTCCATTAAAGAAATAGCAGCATAGACGCTCGAGTCGATCTTCAGTTTAGGCCGTGGTTGCCTGGGTTGGTTCATGGATGCGTGACCACCCATTACATACCGAGTTTCCTCCGTGCCTCAGAAAGCACGTTAAGGCATTGGTCCCTGTGAGAGGGAAATAACTATCGTCCCAGCCGCCGCGGGAGACGCTCCGGGCGTCGGGGGCCACGTGATGGCTTCCGGCCACCGTAGACGCGGGCCTGTGGACGGTGAGTAATGGGCTAGCTCGCCGTCCGGCCGTCTCATGGACGGCAACAGACCGAGTCGACGGCGCGTTCGTGTTCCACGCGCGCCTCAAAGAGATGTCAGCAACATGGAAGGGGCCCGCAAGGGCCGACGCCTGGCTGTGGATTATCGAAAGGTAAACGCGGCCTTGGCACAAGGGCAAAGAAGGAACATGAGTTGGTTTTTAGTCAGTAGAAGTCTGACACTCCCTTCCGCTCTGCCCAAGAGCCGGGGGGGGGGGGTTATTTGATGATTTTCCACTACCAAAAAAAAAAGGCCTTGATCCCTGTCCTCATTAATAAGTCTGTGACAGTCGTTACAGGTAGTCACTGGCCCAAAAGTCGGGTTGGGTTTAGAAATCACTTCCCTGAATTAGAGGCTTCTGTCACTGTCACTGTGGGCAGGTCAAGGGGTTTATTTGCAGCACCCCCATGCAACAAAAGCCGGTGCAGCGTCGAGCGAGCGAAACGAGCTCGGTACTTGGATCTGACGAAGGAGGAGCCCCACTCCGCCAAACAAAACATCAAAATGAGATTTAAAAAAAAAACTATGGACCTCCAGCAGGGGCGACACTATAATAAAATACAAACTTTCATCCCCTATTTAACTCCCTTAGAGGTTAAATTTTTCCTAATTCCTTGTCTACATTATAAAGGAAATGCAAAATTTCGGCTTTCTAGGTCCAAGGTTAGGGCTTGACGTTGATGAGTCAGTCTGTCAGAACTTCTCTTATTATTAATGTAGTTGTAGACAAATATATAAGGCAAGAAATTAATCTTTACATAATGCACTTTAACCAGTTATGTTTTTATCTAAGTAGGTATCAATGACCGGGGATTAGCAAGAGTAATGAACTTTTTGAATAAGCCTCGGGCACTAAATAATAGCTATTTAAATCTAGCTTTAACTAAGTGATTCATTATAATTATTACAGTTATCTACATTAATTATATAAGTAAATACATAATTATAAAGTGTAAACTGGTTGGTCTAGTGGTTGCAAGCGCAACTGCTGGGCATGAGGTCCTGGTCTTGATTCCCGGGTCGGGCAAGGTGTTATCGGGTGTTACCATCAGGAGAACTTCCTTTTTTGGGTTCCGTACCTCAAAAGGAAAAAAACCGGCCAAGAGCGTGTCGGGCCACGCTCAGTGTAGGGTTCCGTAGTTTCCCGTTCGTCACAATAAGTGTGTGTGTTATGAGTTTATCAAAAAATAATTTTAGTAAACCCCTATTCATTTTTAAATACCTTTCCAACAATATATCACAAGTTAGGGTTGAAATTAAAAAAAAAAATCACTTCCCACTTTACATAGGGGGGCTACCCCAATAAAACATTTTTTTCCAATTTTTATTTTACCACTTTGTCAGCGTGATTGATACACATATTGGTACCAAATTTCAGCTTTCTAGTGCTAACGATAACGGTCACAGAGACTACGCGAGGACGGACGGACGGACGGACAGACAGACATGGCGAAACTACTTATAAGGGTTCCTAGTTGACTACGGAACCCTAAAAACGGAACCCTTATAGGATCACTCGTGTGTCTGTCTGTCTGACCATTCCCTCCCCCCCTTATCTCCGAAACTACTGAACATAAAACACGCACATTTCACCAGTATGTTTAAGTCCCATGCATGTAATAGGGGGCGAGACTATCTTGTTATCAACTGGGTAAAGTTCCAGAGTCCAGGCTCCTCCCGAATCATTCATAACATAAAATCACGCCAATAATCCTCGAAGGGTTAGACGAGTCTTTGGTCAACTGGACCCGCTTGCAGCTGGAACCACAACAAGTCTATAAAAAAAAACAATTTAAAATGTGATTTGTTCGACTTAACTCGTGGGTCCAGTTCAAGTGGGTCCAGTTGACCACGGACTCAGACAGAGGTGTACCCAATAAGTACATCTACATAGTACAACCACATCCAAACTACCTAACAGTTTGATTTAATCAGGGACTTTAGTGTACCAAAGAAGTAGGATATAAATAGCTTTTAGCCATGCCATAATATAGGCGAACAAACAAAAAATAATTACATAATCAAATACAAACACTACTTTATCAAATGGAAGGCACGAGTGTCAAGAACAAACTTTTTCCTCATCACTACTTTTTAGGGGTCCGTAGTCAATTTTAACAAAAGGTTTTTGTGTGTTTACAAGGCAGATGTGAGTGGCAACAGGAGAAGACGCCCGAGACGACGAACACTGACCTAATTGGTGGTGTTCTTCAGAAAGGTTTGGTGCGTGTATGAGGCGAAAGGAGTATTGTAGGCGTTATGTAGTTTTCTGCCTATCCTCATAGGGAGGCGTGAGTTTTTTGTGCTTTTGTAATTGGATTAAATGAGAACACTTATTGAGCTATCTGATTAATTATCGGTCATTCAGACGTACGGCTTAAAATTAATTATTTAGATATTTGAAAACAAAGTGGTGGTCAGGTTAGTTTAAAAAAAAACACAAAACATTAAAAAATATGCGGAAGATATCGAACAAAAATATATTTTTAAGAACAATAAAGGAAATGCTGTCGCTGACTTTTATAGTCTACTGTATAAAACATCTTAAAAAAATACTGATACACAATGCTTAGCCGAAACCACTAGGCTTAGAAACATGTCCTTTTACTAGGTAAGTACACACTTATCAAAGGCATTCCCCAAAAGAAGTTAAAAAGTAGATGAAAATCCATTGTTTTGGTCAACGGACATTGCACTTATCTCGGCATGTTTAAAAAAAGAAACCAAAACATTTTTTGCTTCCAAATGTATCGGTGATTACAATCAAAATCGGAACCTTTCACATAAAGTCACAAGATTTAAACCCAAAAAAATAAAAATTGCAAGATTTTGGTACCTACATAAAATCAAAGAATTACGACTATTTTCATTTTGCATAACAAAAACAAACAAACATTATATTCCTGTCCTTGTCCCACTATACTTAGGGTCGGCGCAACATGTTTGTTTTCTTCCTTATGGGAGTATGGAAGAAAAACTAGTCAAAATCATAACCCTCCTTTGGCTTTGCCGTAGTCGGGCTATTTTTTTTGCAACAAAAATAAAACTATTCATATTAGCCATTTGTGTCCCAGTTCAGGGCAAAGGCCTCCCTTCCCTATTTCCACTCATCCCTTTCAGTGTTATTAGCCAATGCCTGCGAAAATAGTCGAGTCCAAAAAAAAAACAAAAAATATACGGAACACGTAACTCCAATCCGACTCACACATATCAAGTTTTTGATCTAAGACAAAAAGTTCAACACTTCATTATATTTGTAACTACGGAACTTTTTTTTATATACCTAATACAAACTCGTGATCGTATTAGTTCGAACTGGATTTCCTTCAGAAGGTATATAAATGCAGGCTCGAGGTATATTCATGCAGTATTCATACAAACTTCTAAGATGAAAGCGTTCTTCGTACTCTGTGTTGCCCTGGTAGCTGGGATTCATGCCGCTGTAAGTTTATTTATTTGTTTTATTATTTAACTTAATAAGACATAACATCGTTCCTGTAATACGCGAGGGATTAGGCAGAAGTGCACCTTATAATTACTGTTTTGGAGTAACTGGCCATTCGCAAGCCTAATCCTTTTTCTAAAATAAAGAGTAATTTTAGAAAAAGGATTAGGCTAGCGAATGCTTTTCTTTATTACTGATTGTGTCTGTAGTAAATCTTAAATTTAACTGACACCTTGCTATTGTATCGAGTCTGGTTCTTCTAACAGACAGATGTGTGCTGGGAAGTTTGTTCCGCCACTTCATCTTTCCAGCTAAACAATATAGGAAGTGTCGATGGGTGGGCAATTGGGCATGTTGGGGGACTGTCTTTTATTTAAAAATGTAAAAAGTAAAGTAAAGTAAATTTTGACGTTCAAAAAGTGCTGATTATCAGCCTAGTTTGAATAAATGAATTTTGATTTTGAATGGCTGGACCAATTACGTAGTTTTGAAATTAAGTAGTAGTCATTTCATTTTAACTGTTTTTTTGTTAATTTTTTAAAGAAAAAGAATATAATTTCTTCTGAGAAAATTCCCAAATTCAGGAAAAAGGGAACATCCTTTTTTATATGGGATTTCTGTATACACTCACGACCATGCAAACAACGACAACCGATTCGACATACCGATTTCCTAAAAGGAGGAGGTTCTCAATTCGATAGGTATGTTTTTTTTCTGTTTTGTTTAGTTATGTTCATGAAAAATTTATTAGTAGGTAACTAGCTGATGCCCGCGGTTTCAACCGCGCGGATGTAGGTTATCGCTACCGATGCCGGTTATCGCGACCAAAAGTAATATTTACGTACCCCCCTTTCAACCCCTTGAATAAAGTTTATGTCCTTTCTCGGGTACTTATCAAAATATCTCCATACCAAATTTCATGCAAATTGGTTCAGTAGTTTAGGCGTGATTGAGTAACAGACAGAAAGAGTTACTTTCGCATTTATAATATTAGTATGGATGGATAAAACGTACGTAAACGTAGTTAATACAATGTTTAGCTATTTTTAGAGGGCACTTTCTGATCATACAAAACATAGGTTCTTTCGATTAAACATGTTCTTACTTACTTTAATTTTAGAAAAATAATTAAGCTTCCGTGCAAAAAAAAATAAAACGATGATACGACGATGATATTGAATGGCGACTTTTTATAACAGTTTTTTTTCTTTCTTTATCGTGTGGTATGTGCCAATTATCGCATATGAATCAGAAAAATCAGAGGTGCGTGTCTTGGGTTCAAACTTGCGATCTAGACTTGACAGTTCATCGCTCACACCACTTGGGTATCAACATGGAGCAAAATAACCAGTGGAGAAAGTATGGGCACGTTTTTGTTCTAAATCAAAGTCACTAATATACTGCGGGGGGAGAGGTACGTTTCGGACTCTGTGATTGGTTGACGAACTGACAACCAAATGACAACTCATTCTCTAGGGATTCCATAAATGTAATTGAAAAAGTATCGATATCGATAATTGTTTGACTTATTAGTATTATAACGATTTGTTTGCAATACAGAGATTACCGGTTCGATTTTGAAATAAAACAGGTAATTATTAAACTTAGAAGACTGTATTTAAAAAAATATAACATATTTACTGGTTTTTAAAATGGATTAGTTTTGAATATGTTTTTCTTATATAATCCTTTGGATTTGTATTATTTTTCGTAATAAATGTCAGTCGAGTATCAATATATTTTTTTGCTACACATGAAGCTAAATCAATTAAATGGTTAGTCGATTCTACGTCAAATTGGTGAAAAAAAAAGTAAAAGGACCTCAAATTAGTTCAAATTAATTTTGTGTGTTAAGATCATGATATCACGGGGGCAGCATAGGGGGGTTAAAATTTCGGTAATTTTTTGCCTAGGACGCTCCGTTTTCAAGATATTTGTATTTAACTTATTTTGGTACAATAATTTAAAACGCCCATAACTCGGAAACAGTGCATCGTAGGACCATGCTTCTCGGACCCTAAATGGTGTATATGGCGCAGGTTAACCCGATACTGCAATAAAATTGGTAATAAAAAAAAATTAAGTCCTCGTTCCATAGCTAGGCTACACAATCCAACCAATTTTTTTTTTATCCCTTTCGTGACAGTATTTTCATAGGCCTTTGCCTCCGTTTTTCTGCAGGCACGCCACTGCGTGTGTTCACATGCCGATGCGCGGATTGGCCACCTTTACTCCAAAACTAAAATTGATAACGTCTGTTCCATACCTACACTGGCCTTTAAAAAAACATTAAAAAAAACATAATTGTCTAGGATTGCAATGATTCAAATAGATTCCAAGCAACGCGTCTAAATTTTGTGTAAAAGGCAGGCAGAGATATCATAGACGCGGGCCTGTGGACGGTGAGTAATGGGCTAGCTCGCCGCCCGGCCGTAGTCATGACGGCAACAGACCGTGTCGGCGGCGCGTACGTGTTCCACGCGCGCCTCAAAGAGAAGTCAGCAAGGAGGGGCCCGCAAGGGCCGACGCCCGTCGGGGCTGTGGTTTGTCGAAAGGTTAACGCGGCTCCGACACAAGGGCGAAGAAGGAACATGGGTTTGGTTTTTAGTCAGTAGAAGTCTGACACTCCCCTTTGCTCTGCCCAAGAGCGGGGGGGTTATTCGATGATTTTCCACCCACCAAAATTATCATACACTTACATTTTTTACTGTTATGTACAAGTTTATGCCAGTATTATACACATTTGCGAGTAAAGCCAAGGGAATAAGCATGTTTGAAAATATAGCAATAATGAAACAAAAAAATATAAGATATTTTAAGAACTTATGTTTTAAATTATATCGATACCATAAACCGTCGCGGTACTGCGAACTCGAACATCACTATCATGAAAGAAAGAGACAACTGCATTAGTCAAATCAGTGTACCAGAAAGAGACAGCAATTATTTGATTCTTTTTTCATTGTTTTCATCAAATTGAATAGAAAACCACATAACTGTGAAATGTTATCCCATCTTTTGTGTAACTTGAAGTTGTAGTACACTTTCCACACCATTTAATTGCACAACTAGGCATTATTTTTCGTTATAAATGCTTTCAAAACGGGAGCGCGTGACGTTCGTGCGTTGGCCTACAATTTTTGCGACTGAGCAAAATTTCGCCGCGTACGCTTGATATAGGGTATGTTTAGCGCCCGCGGTAGCCCCCGCACGCGCTCTCCATGGGTATCAAACTCAAACTCAAATCATTTATTTCAATTAAGCCATTATAGGCACTTTTGAATGTCAGAAGAACAATTCATCTATATAAATAAAAAGAGAAGTCCTGACTGACTGACTGACTGACTGACTGACTGACTCATCAACGCCCAGCCCAAACCCTTGGACCTAGAAAGCTGAAATTTTGCACAGAGGTTCCCTTTATAATGTAGACAAGGAATAGGGAAGGATTTTTCGAAATTCAACCCCTAAGGGAGTTAAACAGGGGATGAAAGTTTGTATAGAAAATCGTCATTTTCACGCGGGCGGAGCCGCTGGCAAAAGCTAGTAAAAACTAAAAATGAAACTACGAGTGCAATACGTCATTCGGAAAGCCACCACGCCGAGGCCGAACCACACCATCACTGCTTCTAAAAGAAGACAATATTTATCTGGCCCACTGATTTGATTGATTTCATATTACACTAAAAAAAGGAACCAAATTATTACAGTAAATAAACGAAATATAAAATTTAAATGTGACTGAAATTATTAACTAATAAATAATTGATATTTTGATACATGTTTTGAGAGTCAAATCATGCCCGTAATGGGTCAATGTCATTTGACAAGAATAGTTTTTTACGTATACAAAAGAAGTACTGTACCCAGTCGTAGTATTATGGTTTATTATTATATTAAAATATCTGCTTTAACTATATAAAAATAGGTAGTATTTTTATGTCCATTTAAATATTTTCGCTAAAATCGGAAAGATGGCTCAAACATCTTCGTGACATGGAACGTTGTAAATCCGTTTTCTTGGTGGTTCTTTAGACATTACTTCTGTTTATTTCGATTTTTATTTAACGTCACGTTATCATTTGCATATTTCTTAATATTTCGCTCAGACAACGCTTGGCTAATATTAGGTACCAATGCAATTCAGAGATGTTTCATTGCTCGACGCGTAAGGCGCTAATTTAAAGCATTGAAACTAGCGCCACCCACATCTTATTTCTTTTACTCCAAAATCACATCAAATTTGAAAAATCCAAAACACTATCATCATAGTAAATACCTACCTAGCCGGTACTATTTTTAAAATCGTTTTTCATTATTCTAGACCTGATAAATTAAGAGAACTACTTATTACCGCCAAAAGTGGCCACTTTTATCTTTAATCAGTAGTTCTCTTACACTATAAATCGAAACTAGCGCGCGACTTAAATTATCTGGCGGGACCTTTTACCGAACAATGAAATTGTTTCCTTTATGACAGTTTTTTATGGCTACTCTAAATAATACTTCCACAATGTAAGATGATACAATCTCTAGAACAATGAAGTTGTAAAATCGGAAGAAACACACGCTGTAAGAACATCGACACGTTAACTGTATTTATGTAGGTAATTCATTCAGAAGCGCTTCATAATAAACTAACGCGAGCGAAGCCAGTAGGTACTTAAAATTATGAATGCAATAATTATTAAAACTCAAAGAAATTATTTCAATTAAGTAGACCATTACAGGCACTTTTGAATGACAGAAAAAGGAATACTATAATCTGTTTGTTCCCTTTTCACGACAAAACGGCTATACGGATCTTAACATTTCATTTTTATTCTCACACCTACAGACAAATCAAAATTTCAAAAACATTGGTCTAACAGTCGCAAGCCCTACTAGAGATCTTGAGATCCTGGGTCTCTACTCCCAGATCGGGCAAAGTGTTATTGGAATTTCCATTAAGAATTTTTCAGGAGCGGCCACTAAGTGACTGGTTAAGCAGAAATTTACCTTACACTTCTACGATTTGCCAGTTATTCTTAAGTCCCATGTCTTCTTCTTAGCGTGTCGATGGCAATCTAAATTGTGTCGGCCCAGAATTGGGCTACTAGTTTGGCGCTTTCGGTAGCGTCCATCAGCTCCTGGAGTGAACAGTCAGCAGGACACGCAGGGCACGATATTAAATGCCCCTTTGTTTGAGGGACAGCACCACATTTACACTCCAGTGCAGAGTCATCTATGTACCTCAGCAGGTTTTCTTTGCTGCGACCAACCTGGGTCCGGAGTCTGTTTAAAGACTTCCAGGTCAGCCACGGCAACTCTTGTCCAGGTGGGAGATGTTCAGCAGGTGGAACAAATGGGTAAGGTAAAGATGCACTACCTTGCCACAGCTTTAAAGTCCCATTTAATTGTGGGCGAGACTCGTTCCATGCGACACAAATTCAAACTTCGTGGCTACTACTGAGAAATCCTCAAACTACTGCTAAAAAAACTGTTCTGTCCTATATCCAGATGATGATGATGATGATGATGACGATGATGATGTTAATGAACAACGAATAACCAATTGAACAATCACAAATCTAATATCTCTATCTCTCTCTTTCAGAACGTGACTCTCCCTCCAACCCAACAAGACAAAGCCCTAAAGACCGCAGCCGAATGCATCAAAGAAACCGGTGTGTCTAAAGAAGTTTTAGCCGAAGCAAAGAAAGGGCACTTTACAGAAGATGAGGGCCTGAAGAAATTCGTCTTCTGCTTCTTCAACAAAGCAGGAATCGTTGATGCTGAAGGCAAAATAGACGTTGAACAAGCAGTCAATAAACTCCCACCCGGTGTCAACAAGGACGAGGCAAGGAAAGTCCTAGAAGACTGCAAGTCGAAATCTGGAAAGACGAAGGAAGATAGAGCTTTTGAAATCTTCAAGTGCTACCGGGCTGGAATCAAAGACCATATCATACCAGGCTTTTAAGCAGTTACAATAAACGCGATAATTTAGTTGTATAGTCCTACCCGTCTGTCTGGCCTGGTTACGCAGCAGGAGACTTGAGACATGTGACAGTCTTCATCTAAATTCAACAGGAAAGGCGTTAGCTTTTCAGTAGGTTAAGCTTAGCTTTTCAGTAACTATTTGTCTAACACCCTATTTGAATAACACTTGGTGTACGCCCTTTACATTTTGTCCAAGCCCCTTTGCCACTTTGTGAAGGCCCTTTTTTTACTTTTTAAAGCCCTTTTGTCTTTTTGTCCAGGCCCCAGAGTCACTTCGTCAAGGCCTTTTTGTCACGTTGACCAAGGTTTCTTGTCACTTTGACTAGGCCCTCTTGTCACTATGAAAGTCCTGTTTACTACAGTTAACGTTTGTTCTAAAGTTATCAGGTCAGAAAATATGATATTATTAAGTGTTTCTGTAGAACCCTTGTTAGCTACAAGTTGTCATTTTTAAACAACGTTACCAACTAAATTATTGTTGTTATTTATTATAAACTATTAAACATGAACTACAAATGTGTGCCTTTTTTCTCATAATCGCCATCTACCAAGCCTCTTACCGACTGTGTTATAGTCGGACCATAAATGCCAGTATTTTACATGGAGCGACTGCTTTACATAACCCATTTACACAGCAACAATAAATAGTCCAGTCAAATTAGTAAGTTCTCCACGGAATTTGAGTTACCCAGCTATAAACTCGTTAAACTTGTATCTTGACATCCTAAAAGTTGTCTCAAAACCAAATCCACCAATGGTAAACATTGGATGTGTACATCAAGATGTAGCTTTTCAACAAAAATGATACCCACATCACGAACCATGGTAACTTTATTTAAAGTGACATCATTAAGAGAGTACTGGCCTGTTGGTCTAGTGGTTAGTGACCCTAACTGCTATGCCGGAGGTCGTGGGTTCGATTCCCACCCAGGACAAATGTTTGTGTGATGAGCACGATCATTTGTTCTGTGTCTGGGTGTAATTTATCTATAATATGTATGTATTTAGAAATATAAGTATGTTTATCAGTTGTCTAGTACCCATAACACAAGCTCTGCTTAGCTTGGGACTAGATGGCGTTGTGTGATAGTTGTGGAATATTATTATATTATTATTATTATTACTGGTATAAGAATATTTATAGAGTAAGATCCCAGGGCTGCCAGACGTCACGTATTTTCTGACGAAGGAAATGAGGACGATTGAGTAGTGTTAGTATGAACTAAGAACGCACGACTACCAGCTAGCTTGCTTAGACGGCCAATTTTCAGGTATCAGGCTATCAAGGTACATAAAAACATTACTAACTTCACGTATTTTCTGACAGCTGATTTTTACGTATATTGTAGACAATATTCTTAAAAATAAGTTGCCAATACTCCCAGACTCTAGAACTAGTGGGAATGATCCTTCCTAGCGGCCGTTTTGCTTAACAGACGCTTTAAAGTTCCCAAAAAGTTTAGACTTAAACGTATTGTGACTGTTTACCCGAGAACGCATGGCATCGCTCTTGTGGCTGACATACAGACCTCCACTGGACTCATTCGGTGGGCATTCAACAGGATCTGTCCATTGCCTGTTTCTTCAGAATTTTGTTGAAAACGTTGCTTTCAACGCTGGGGTGCATGTTGGAGCGCCTGCCCAATATAGCATGGCAATAACCCGATCAATTAGCTTTTAATATTAAATCATTAGGAGTTTAGAATTCTTTAAAGCGTCTGTTATGCAATACGGCCGACGGAAAGTGTCTGGGAGTATTTGCGACTTATTTTTAAGGATATTGCCTAAAATATACGTAAAAATCAGCTTGGAGAAAATACGTGAAGTAAGTAATTTTTGTATGTACCTTGATGTCCTGATACCTGAAAATTGGCCGTCCAAGCAAGCTAGCTGGTAGTAGTGTGTTCTTAGTTCATACTAACACTACTCAATCGCCCACATTTCCTTCGTCAGAAAATACGTGACGTCTGGCGGCCCTGGGATCTTGGACTATTAGGCACGCTAAGTTTATTTCACATGCAGTATTCAGACAGTCTGTTTAAGTCACTTTGCAAAGCAAGACAATCACAAGCGTTTTTAATGGGTCTAAATATTTTGAAATAATGTTTTAATGAATAAAATAAATAAAAGGGGTCCCGTAATCGATCCTTATGGAACACCTGATGTCACAGCTATTGAAGATAATTGAAAACCATTAATTACAACTCATAATTCATTATAATTCATAATTCATTTATTTATTGTTTGTTACAGGTAAACATAAGGTCTTACAAATAGTTTTGTTTGTATCACTGTAACATACTCGTACCCATGGGATTATGGGATGTACAATATTTATACATATTATTATACAGTATGTCAATATTATTGGTTAAATTAAAATATACATTACATTACACATTCATTCATACAATTAATTGAGGACATAATATTATATAAAGACATACACGTTTAGTAAAAATAAGTCAAAAATAAAAAATAAGTTACACATGTCAAGTTTTAGTGAAAACAATTCTAGTCAATAATTCGATCATTTAAAAATTCATTAATTGATTATTATGCTTTAGATGTCAGAAATTCTTTTAACTTTAATTTAAAAACTCTGAACGCTGAAATATTCTTAATAGCTTTGGGAGTTTGTTATATATTTTAACTCCAATACCAAATACACTCGATTTAAATTTCACCGTTCTACATTTAATACCTTTTAGTTCATTTTTGTGTCTCGCACTTCTTAACGTTTCATATTTATCTAATATATATCGCATTTTATCATCATTGCCGCTTCAAATATGTACATATAATGAAGGTAGGGTTAAGTTTTTCAATCTTTTGAAAACTGGTCTACATGAGTCAGTCTGTCTAAGTCCGCATATGCTTCGAATGCACTTTTTTGTGCTTTTAAAGCACTCTCTGTTCGTTAAAAACTCGTTGCGACGTATTGGAAACGTACAACGAAAGCCACCTCAACAAGTTCCCAGTCCCACGTATGCAGTTAAACGCAATTTTGCGCAATAGTAGCTCGTGGTCGACCTTATCAAACGCCTTATGAAAATCGGTATAGACTGAAATTACTTGTATACCACTATACATGTCATTAAAAATATAATCCGCAATATCGTGTTGCTGTGGAGCAATAACATTCGAATATAGATATATTTATTCATAACAGGGAACCAAATTGGGAATCTCGACGACGTTATCATCACTCTTACAAAAAGAACCAAACAGAAATTCCGAGGACATGTCAATCTAACTACAGTCGTTTCACAATTTTATAACCTCAGACAACAGCAGTCGAACAGAAATAATTTTATTTGTAACTATGGAACTTTTTATTATATACCTAGAACAAACTCGTAAACGGCTTAGTTTATTTCCTTCAGAATGTATATAATTGAAGTCTCGAGGAATATTCATGCAGTATCCATTCAAACTTCTAAGATGAAAGCGTTCTTTGTACTCTGTGTTGCCCTGGTAGCTGGGATTCATGCCGCAGTAAGTTTTTATTTGTTTGATTATTTTTAAATCATTTGTAATTAAAATTTAAAAAAAATATATAAAAATTTAACAAATCCTTTACTTTTTTTTAATTTTTTTTTCGTTCTCTGAATCCTCTGCACACAGGTTATTGAATTTTCCATCAGGAATTTCTCTGTAGCAGCCAAGGAGTCTAGACTTCCCAGTTGATGGCGATAGGCTCGCCCCCTATTACATGAGACTTATGCGCCTACCACACGCTCACACTTCCCCACAGTCTTGCCTGCGCGATTACACGGTGCACACAGTACATCGCGCGTGTGGTTTGTAATGGTAATACAGTTTTACCAACCATACGCGCGATGTACTGTGAAGTGTGAACGAAAAGTGTGGTGAAGCTTGTAACAAATCTACTGAATTTAGAAGAAATAAGAAGGTTTCAAGTAGATTTGTTACAGTTTGGCGCCCAACGTGGGGCGCCAAACTGTAACAAATCTACTGATTTAGAATGAAATAAGAAGTTGTAGACTTGAACATTATAATAGGGAGGAGTAAAAAATACAAAACAAGTTATAAAAATATACCTAACCTAGCACACTCTCAGAAGGGAGGAGGGAGGTTTTATAAGAAGGATGTCAGCTTTAGTTTGTCCACAAGAGTAGATCCTCTGTCACGGCAGTACAGGTCACTCGGGAAGAAGAATTGGAGGTCCTCTTGGCGTCCGCGTAGCGTCTCGCTCGACACCGGTCACTCGGGTAGAAGTTTTGGTGGTCCTTTTGGCGGCAGCGTAACGTCTCGCTCGGCACCGTTCCGTTCACTCAATGAACCAGCAGCAGCACAGACTCAGTGAAGACTTAGAGTATAATGACAAGCTGTGGATCTATAAAAGCTGAAATGATTTCACACGCGTGGACTTTTATTCTGGATCTGGTCGAGGAAACATCTTCTTATTATACTCTAAGTCTTCACTGAGTCTGTGCTGCTGCTGGTTCATTGAGTGAACGGAACGGTCCGAGCGAGACGTTACGCTGCCGCCAAAAGGACCACCAAAACTTCTACCCGAGTGACCGGTGTCGAGCGAGACGCTACGCGGACGCCAAGAGGACCTCCAATTCTTCTTCCCGAGTGACCTGTACTGCCGTGACAGAGGATCTACTCTTGTGGACAAACTAAAGCTGACATCCTTCTTATAAAACCTCCCTCCTCCCTTCTGAGAGTGTGCTAGGTTAGGTATATTTTTATAACTTGTTTTGTATTTTTTACTCCTCCCTATTATAATGTTCAAGTCTACAACTTCTTATTTCATTCTAAATCAGTAGATTTGTTACAAGCTTGAGCGTGTAGTAGGCCCATTAAACATTACTGGCGGAATGTACTAATAAGCATCTCTGAAGGGTGCGCCAAAGTTCACCTAAAATTTCAACTCCGATAATTGGAAATCCGAAAATGTTCTTCCTAACATTTTTCATCCTAACAATCGCAACTCCTAACTTCTCTGTCTCTAATGTTTTAATTCCGAAGCATTCGACTTCATAATGTCTGTAGCAATAAACATCTATTACACTATTATTTGTTTTCCTATATTTTCTCAACATAACCATCTTTTACACTATTATTCAAAGTCATATCTTTTTTTTGTTTATATTACTTTTTATTCATAATAATCAGTATTATAAAAGGTCCCATTAAAATAGGTGGACAAAATTTTAGAAATCATTCAGACCGCTAAAATAAGGACAATAGCAAAAAAAAAAAATAAGAATAAGAAATAAAATACCTACTCTTATAGGATGAGTTTGTTCTAGAGTGCCGGCAATTTATTATTTTAAGTCAAAATAAAATCACTATAAATATAGTGTTTTTTTTTTGTTCAGATGTCTTTAGTTAGGCTTACTAAACGCTGTGTTAAAATTTGTCCACCTATTTTAATGGCACCTTATAAACTATGCAAAGATATCCATAGGTTAGGTTAGGTTAGAACTGTGACCAACTACGCGCGAGCCGAGCGAGCGAAGCGAGCGGTGCCGCGGCAGCGGCCGGCGAGCGCTACCTCGAAATTGGTCGCGAAATTTTTCTAAGTATTTTTTTCATAGTGCCCCCAAGACGACACTCTGACCTGAATTTCATTCATTTATTTTATTTCAAGACAAAAATCAGTGAAACGACCTATAATCATTCTAAACAGTTGTATGAGTGAAAATATTATGGTAATTATGTTTAGGAATAAAAGCGTTAGGATAAAAAACAGTAGGAGTTTAAATATATTTACACTAATGATATTATGAATTCCAATTTTCGGAAACATGAGTGTTATGAACATCGTCGGTAGGACTACAAATAGT
Organism: Diarsia dahlii; assembly: GCA_949775195.1. Lineage (NCBI taxonomy): Eukaryota > Metazoa > Arthropoda > Insecta > Lepidoptera > Noctuidae > Diarsia > Diarsia dahlii. The sequence continues at coordinate 10,953,709 of OX459218.1, read as the reverse complement.
ATGAATGAAAACTTTAGGATGAAAAATTTTAGGAAGAGTGATCATTCGGATTACAAATCGTTAGGAAGAACAATTTCGGATAAAGAACTTTAGGTGAGCCAATATGGACCCATCTCTGAATAACTCTTCAGGGATTAAAGACGTCACATTATGTTATGATTTGTAGCTTCTGTTGAAACATGTCATAAAACAAAATGGGCACGTATGAGATGATTTATATATTATTATGCTTGATTTATTAAACGATATCTTTAATGTGTAATTGTTTATGTTATGACTCAAGGTTTTGTTTACAAATAATAATTACTTATTAGCAATAACATAACATCATGCCTGTAATCCCAGAAGGGTTAGGCAGAGGTGTACTGTTAGTTACACCTACATATCGCACGGTTTGTTTAACTTCCATGTAATAGGGGGCGGGCCTCTCCGTCTATCAGGCACAAATCCAGACTCCATGGCTCCTACTGATAAGAAACAACTATTGACGAATACTTGTCAACACACAACCCTAATATATCACGCACACGCACGAGAGACCGCGGACGCAGACTTTAACGCAACGTGACCGTGCTAAAATAGCTAGATTACTTAAACCACAGACTGACGTCTGGGAGGAACTTTTGTCTGAATGGCAATGAAGGTGGGATAATTCCATCAAAGGCCGACACCTCCACCAGTTCTTTCCATCCGTTCGTGAGCGGCTGGCCAGGACAGGGCTGGAGGTGGATCACTGTGTCGCCCAATTTCTCACAGGTCATGGTAACTTTAAGAGTAAATTATTTTCCTTCAAGCTTGTTGCCTCGCCTTTTTGTCAATGTTCTACATCTGACTGCGAATTTGAACAAACTGCACATCACATTTTATGGGAGTGTAGTCTTTGGCAGAATGAACGTAATATAATATTTTTAATAGTATACAGGTTACATCCGGAGTTATTTACTATACGGACCTTGTAGAAACTAGAACAAATTTCCGTGCGTTCAAGCATTTTTGTCATACCTATTATTGGAATCAACTATAACAGCTCACAACTTAGGACCCAGTAATATTAATGACAATAATATCCGTGGTGCTAGGCAACTGGGCCTATCCCAGTTGTATACGTCCCTGTGTACCTATTGGCCTTGTTCTGTTCTGTCTCCTGCTGATATGGAGGGAAGTGGAAATTATGTTTTTTCCTACTCCTCCGCTATTCTTTTCTGATTAATTTCGTTGCGGGATCCAAGACAGTTAAATCGTTTCTCTGGGACTTCGTCGAGCTTCATTGTCTCGGCGCTTTTCTTGTGGTCGCCACTGTTGATTCTGGCTAACAGGAGTTACAGTGGTTTGGGAATAGTGTGGCGGGATTGTCCCAAAAAAAAAAACCCTAATGTATCTATCTCTCTCTTTCAGGACGTGACTCTCCCTCCAACCCAACAAGACAAAGCCCAAAAGACCGCCGGCGAGTGCATCAAAGAAACCGGCGTGTCTACCGACGTGTTAGCCGAAGCCAAGAAAGGGAACTTTACAGAAGATGAAGGCCTAAAGAAATTCGTCTTCTGCTTCTTCAACAAAGCAGGAATCGTTGATGCTGAAGGCAAGATAGACGTCGAAGAAGCACTCAATAAACTCCCACCCGGTGTCAACAAGGGACACGCAAGGAAAGTCCTAGAAGACTGCAAGTCGAAATTTGGAACGACGAAGGAAGATGCCTATGAAATTTTTAAGTGCTACCGGGAAGGAGTTAAGGACCATTTTATCGTGCCAGGCGTTTATTTTAATCAGTAACAGTAAACAGCCAGGTTACGGAGCAAAAGAGTTAAGACAAGTGATAATTTACAACTACTTTCAATAGAAAAGACGTAAGCTTTACATTAGCTTATGGCAATCCTACAACTATTTGTCTAATACTTGGTGTACGCCCTTTTAATTTTGTCTTAAGGCCTTTTTGTTACTTTTTAAGGCCCTTGTCTTTTTGTCCAGGCCTCAGAATCACTTCGTCAAGGCCATTTTTGTCTCGTTGACTAAGGTTTCTTGTCATTCTGTCCGGGCTCTCTTGTCACTTTGCCAAATCCCTATTCTCTTCACTACTGTTAAGGTTGGTTCTAAAGCTATCAGGTCGGAAAATATGATATTAGTAAGTGTTTTTATAGAACCCTTGTCAGTTGTAATTTTTAAACAAGGGTTACCAACTAAATTATTGTTGTTATCTAATATGAACTATTAAACATTAACTACAAAGTCTTTTTTCTCATAATCATCATCTACCTAGCCTCTTAACCACTAGGTTATCGGATTATATTACTTCCATGTCCATGAGTGACTATTTGATGAAAAAGGCATTCAAGAAAGTTATATGAACTGAAAGGGTTGTATTGGTGATTTGAATCACTTAGTAAAGACACATTTGTTACGCGGGCAACCTTTTCGCATTTATGTCATGATTAGCTTTAAAATATGTAGTTGTCGAGAATATCAGACGTGCCGGGCGACCGCAGGCGGGAGCTGAGGCGCGGAGGGGGCGCTCAAGATGCGGGCGCGCACCGGTCGGCTTGCCACCACAGAGTACATTTGCTTGCCACTGCGTCACTGTCAACGCGACCTAACGTCAGCTATCATAAATTAATTACTCTTTAAAGTTTAATTATTACGTTTTATTTTACTGTTTCGTGACTGGAATGAAATAAATACATGAAAAAGAGGGATGATATTGATCAGGAAGATATAAAAGGTTAATAGTTTCGCATAAAGTGCAGTTATTTTACTCGTAAAGAGATCCAAAATATTTATTACGAAGGTATGTTTTCTAGTGCGAAAGTGTTTTTTTCCTACTCCTCCGCTATTCTCTTCTGATTAATTTCGTTGCGTTCTCTGGGACTTCGTCGAGCTTCATTGTCTCGGCGCTTTTCTTGTGGTCGCCACTGTTGATTCTGGCTAACAGGAGTTACAGTGCTTTGGGAATATAGTGGCGGGCTTGTCCCATAATTATGATAGTGTGAAAGTGCGGGATAGCACTATATAAGTGTTTAAAACATCACTGACAATAATAATTTCACCCATTCACAGAGGCGTTATGAGGATAAACAACAAGTTTATCAACTCAACAAAAATAACAAAACGGAAAAACCAATGACTGGACTGAAGGTATTATAAATGCAAGCTCGAGGTGTATTCATGCAGTATTGATACAAACTTCCAAGATGAAAGCGTTCTTCGTAATCTGTGTGGCCCTGGTAGCTGGGATTCATGCCGCAGTAAGTTTTTATTTGTTTTATTATTTAATTTAATCTATCTATCTATCCACCCACTAGGTGGACCGATGACCTGGTGAAGGTTGCGGGGACCCGCTGGATGCGAGACGCACGGGACCGGTCAATGGCGACACCTGGGGGAGGCCTATGTCCAGCAGTGGACGTCTTTTGGCTGAAATGATGATGATCTATCTGTATAAATAAACTAGTGACCCGCCCCGGCTTTGCACGGGTGCAAAAAAGGTATTAAAACCTTCCTCTTGAATCATTATATCTATTAAAAAAAACCGCATCAAAATCCGTTGCGTAGTTTTAACGATTTAAGCATACAAAGGGACATAGGGACAGAGAAAGCGACTTTGTTTTATACTATGTAGTGATGTAGTGAAAAGAAAGCACTGACTGGGGATCAACGCACAGGCCATACCCTTAGGGCTACAAACTTAAAATTTCGCACACGTGTTCTTCTTATGACGTAGACATCCGCTATGGAAGGAATTTTTCAAAAATTAATCCCCAAGGGGGTGAAAAAGGGAGCTAAAGTTTGTATGGAAAATCGTCAGTTTTGATATTCCCGACATCCAAGCGGGCGATGCTGCGGTCAAATGGTAGTAGAATATAACATCAAGCAACATTAGCCCGAGGAGTTAGGCAGAAGTGTACTTTACGAAAAAGATTAGGCTTGCGAATGCTTGGCCCAATTTAGTTATTTTTGTTTAGAAATGCTGTAATAATTGTTTTCTGTTACCATCGAGTGGGGTATCAAAATTATGGGGTTTTAAAATGAAATTACAAAAAGGGAGTTGCTTGTATGGGAGCTGGCATATCGACCCACCGCCTTTTTGATTTTTTTTCGAAATCGCGGCCCACGATGAAAGTGGTATGTATGGATGGATAGAGGACATATAGACGAACAACAATGTCAAGTAACACGGTGTCAAAAGTGTCAGGTTACCGAGATATTTGAAGGTAAAGATCGACATATGAGTACAATGACCACATATAAAATAGACCTATTACGTGTCTATAGGGGTTGATTATTATTATTGAAAGAGAGTAAGTACATTACATACTACTACGAGAAAACTATTCTTTACCATGTTATAGCGTTTCATTGCGATGCGAAGCGATTTTCTCGTGCGCATAATAATAAACCCGGGAACGATAATTTTTATACAATTTAACGCTTAAACACGTAAAAAAAATGCCTTATTTTGAATGGTTTTTAGTTGTACACATTTGTCGACTTTACCTTCAAATATCTCGGGAACGTGACACTTTGTGGGGTACCGTGTTGCTGGACATTTTTTGTTCGTCGAAATGTCTTCTGTCCGTACATACCACTTTCATTGTGGGCCGCGATTTCGCAAAAAAAAACAAAATGGCGGTGGGTCGATATGCCAGCTTTCATACAAAAAATATCAAACCCTTTGTCCACCTATTTTAATGGGACCATAATATATACAACTTAGATGTTTAAAAGAAATTCAAAATGACAAATTCTATAAACAAACACAAAAGTTAAATCATCTGCGACGAATTTTACGCGATCACCGAAAGAACAAAAACAAAAGAACTAAAAAGTTAGAAATAAAAAAAGTATGTAGTTAGCTAAAAAACCCGACTGAAAAAACTGAAATTTTTTAAGTCGGGCTTTTGGTAAATCATCTTCCAATCTCTGGATTTTCTTCTGGAAAGCTCCGAAAGGGGCGTTCCTTTCGGATACCCTCATCTCTAGGATACCATTCCATGATGTCTCTCGTCCATTTTTTACCGACTTCCCAAAAAGGAGGAGGTTCTCAATTCGATTGGTATTTTTTCTTTGTACGTTTTTATAATGTGACCTGTCCAGTTTCATTTGCGTCTTTTTATTTTTAGTAAGACATCGCATACTTTTGTTTTTTTCCTAATTTTTGGGGTCGTCCACCTATCACGTACACGTAGCCTTATATAATACTAGCTGATGCCCGCGGGTCCGTCCGCGCAGATGTCGGTTATTGCGACCGATGTCGGTTATTGAAAGTAATCTTTTTATCCCCCCCTTTCAACCCCTTACAGTCCCTTTTTGGCCTGGCGTTAGTTTTGGCGTGAAAGCGTGACAGACAGACAAACAGAGTTAGGCGTCCTCCTAATTGGCAGCGATTGTACGATCGAACGATGCGTTCATCGTCGTACGAAACAATCGTACGATGGCCCAATTGATGGCCTAATTGGCAACGCACGACCGTACGATCAAACTAGTGTGTTTAATCTCGTCGTACGACGCGGGGAGCGCATCGTTCGATCGTACGAGCGTTCCCAATTAGGACGCCGCCCTACTTTCGCTTTTATAATATTAGTAAGGATTTTGACTACAATAAATAATACATCTACAATAAAACGTAAAACAATTCCTATAACAATGCAGTTGTAAAATCGGAAGAAACAGGATGTAAAAACATCGACATGTTAACAGTAGATTTTTTATTAAACCACTAGCTATTGCCAGCGGGTTCGCCCGCTACAACTCGAAAATTATCCCACGGAAAATCGGGATAAAAACCATCCTTTGTGTTAATCCAGGTTATAAACTATCTGTGTACCAAATTTTATCCAAATCCGTTCAGTAGTTTTTGCGTGAAAGAGTAACAAACATCCATACAAACTTTCGCATTTATAAAATTAAGTAGGATATCTATTACGCTTAGTCATGTAAAGATTTTATTTACAAACTAGTGACTCGCCCCGGCTTTGCACGGGTGCAAAAAAATATACTAAAACCTTCCTCTTGAATCACTCTATCTATTAAAAAAACCCGTATCAAAATCCGTTGTGTACTTTTAAAGATCTAAGCATACATAGGGACAGACAGCGGGAAGCGACTTTGTTTTATACTATGTACCTACTTAGTGATGCTCAGTTCTTAATTTTAATTTAAATCTTGTTAGTCTTGTCTACACACTGTGTCTACATTTCTAATCAAACTTTCCTCACGCAGGTCTGCTGGAAGAAATTTCTTTTGAAATAAGCAGTACCTTTGTGCTCTTCTATTTGTTATGTTTTATCCTTTTTTTGTATTTTGTGTGTGCATAAATAAATAAATAAATAACAGAACATAACACCACACCTGAAATCCCCGAAAGGTTAGCCAAAGGTGTAGCTAATAGTCCAAAATTCCAAAAGTCCCATGTAATTGGGGCGAGCCTATTTCCATCAACCGGGCACAAATCCAGGGGCCCAATTCTGTAACTTAGAGATAAGCAACATGCCATTGTCACTCTATCGACACACTACAGACATTATTATGCAATAGGGAAAAAGAGGTGTCGTTGTTCGATGGCTTCACAATGGCAGTTCGATAGCCAAACACGATAGACACAACTGTCAGATTTCACTTGAAATATATTTGGGCCAATTTCAAATTCATCGCAGGTAACTGTGTCCCTCAAGAAAGAATATTTTTTAATAACAAATAACAAAACATCTTCCAATAAAAAGTGAATAAACTTAAAATAGATTGTAACTTATAGCATCTTAGATAATAATCACTATCAAATTTCATTATTCTTTCCTCTTTTTTACAGTAACATAACGGTCATTCTTGGTAACAGAGTTGTTTTCTATATAAAATTATCGTGTCCCAGACAGAACTACAATACAAATATTCATTGATAAATTGTTTTACTGGGAAACTGATAAATTAAAATAAATAGAATAACTAAATAGAGACATTGTTGAATCACATTAAATGCGTTACAAGACAAGCAGATTGATAAAGTGTAATTTTCTTTAATTTTTTAACTTTGTCCTCGGATTTATTGAAAATCAAAGCAACGCTCTGTTACCATGGTAATTTAGATTAAAAAATACAGAAAGCGCTACTGTTTTCCTAGCAGTAGCTTCGGCGCGGTGTCAGGGATCTTTCTAGGTAGTTCACGGGGCCTGGGGAGAGACGCAGCGTCAGTCAGTCGGCCGCGTTGCGTGGAAAGAGTCACGTGTGTTTATTCATCTACCACACTGTTACTGATATTTTTGCGTAAGTAATTAGTATTTCTTATATGATTTAACAATATTTATATAGTACATGGAGTTTATATTTTAAATCAGAAGTGTTATTTTTCCTAAGTAGTGTATTTTGTGATTGATTGTTTATGGAATGTTAAATTTACCACTCTGTTACGAACAACTCTGTTACTTAGCACGTGGTAACAGAGTTGTAAACTGAGTAACAGAGTGGTATTTTATTGGTTTTGGCCCGAATTTGTATATTAATTTGTGTCACACGGTTTTTAATAATGTAACCTTAAAAAAATGTATACTAAATGATAATAAATTAATTGTTTCAGGACATTTTGTATGACTGACGTCGTTTGAAGATGGCTCTAACGCCTGCAGAAAAGCAGCGACGTTATAGGGAACGACCATTGATATAATAAAACCCTAGATGCACAGTCTCGAACAAAACAAACAGTCGAAGCTGTCGCCAAACACTCACCAAAACACGCACTATTATCGTTACACTATAATTAAACATATTTTTTTTGCAAATTCAACCTTACGCAGATTCCTTAAAGTTGTTTTTACAATGCAGTTATAAAAAGCAATATAAAAAGCATTTTGTACGACCGTGCAGAGACGCGAGCGACGCGAGACTATTTGAAATGAGTTCATTGTGAACTCATTTTATGCGGACGGTTTTGAGACGCGGAGTGTGTATCTTGGGTTTTATTATATCAATGGGAACGACGTAAAAAAAGAGAAGAAGAAGATTTTAGAAGTTTTTCATTCCTACATATATTTTTTAAGTCTATAAGCTATGACTGTATTTCGTTACTCCGAAGTTCGAAATACCGAAGTACGATATACAGAAAGTTCGTGAGTCCGAATTACGTTAGTCAGAATGTACGCTATGCCGAAGTACGGTATTCAGAATGTTCGTTACTCCGATGTACGTTACCCCGAAAGTTTGCTACTTCGAAGTACTGTACTCAGAATGTTCGTCACTCCGATGTACGTTACTTCGAAAGTTTGCTACTACGAAGTACTGTATTCAGAATGTACACTATCGCGAAGTACGGAACTCCGAAAGTTTGCTATGACCAATTACTCAATAATAATTGAGAATTACTGACTTGTAAACCTATTTGCACAATAATCATCATTTATAATACTTGACTAATTCGCAATACTCTCTAATGAGGAATATTCTCAATTATTATTGAGTAATTATATATACGAGATCTCATTATTGCAATTTAAAGAAATAACATGTAGTTAATAGTTATTAAGCTAGGTATACGAGTATACTAGTACAACAAACAACTTTGTTACTGTGTTACAACTATGTTACTTTTCTGTCCCCAAAATATAAGGCACAAAATATATTTTTTTTGTTAAACTGATAAGTAAAATATTCTAAATTGGCTATAAACCAATTTATAAGTTAAATGTTTGTGCAATATAGTGATAATTGATGTTAAATTATAGAGTTTTCAGAATTTAGATAGAATTTAAGGTTTAATATGATATTTAAAGTAACATAGTTGTTTATGAATTTATTTTAATACGTATTACTAATATTTAATATTGTGATTCTGCATGTTCCTAAGAGAGAAAAGACTGTAATTAATAATGATACCAAAACATTTGTGATACATTTTGTCTGTATTAAAATAAAAAAATATTTCGCATTGGTAACAGAATGGTATTTATTTACACCTTGATACTGTAAATCTGAAAAAAAGCCTACAATTATTAGTAAAACATCACGACCAATGACAGGATTTCAAAATTCGATAGTTATTACGGGTATACATTTAGTAAAAAATAATATTTAAAGAGTTTGTAATATTTAAATTTCTAGAAATTTAATAAGCATTTCCCTGCAAAGAATTTGAAAATGGCCCATTTACAGACTACCATTAAAGTCCTACTATGGCGTTTCAATGTCACTACCGTGGCAAGTCAATGACCATAAATATTTGTAGAATACCAAATGTCAATGAGTAGTCTATTGAGACACAACCGACACACTATCGACGCACTTTTGATAAGTTAGCTATTTTACAGAATTGGGCCCCTGACTCCGTGGCTACTAATGAGAACACCAAAACTACTCTTCGAGAACAACGATTACTTGACTACCGATTACCCTAATATCTCAATTTCTCTCTTTCAGAACTTGAATCTACATCCAAGCGAACTACAAGAGAAAGCATTCGGGTGCATTGAAGAATCCGGTGTGTCTATTGACGTGCTACGCGCAGCGGCAGAAGGCCAAGTTACGGAAGATGAAGGCCTGAATAAATACATGTTCTGCTTCTTAACCAAAACAGGAATCGTTGATGGTGAAGGCAAGATAAACGTTGAAGGCAAGATGGACGTTGAGAAAGCACTCGCTAATATCCCACCTGGTGTCGACAAGGAAAAAGTAAAGAAAGCCCTACAAAATTGCCAGAGCCAACCAATCTGGAAAGTATAAGCAAGATAGACCTTATGAAATTTTCAAGTGCTACTAGGGAAAAGTCGAGGACCATATCGCACCATCCTTTTACAGCTACAAACAAAACACGAGAATTGGGTATTTGACTACTGTTAAAAATTCACAAAAATGTTACGTTATTTCAAAGAACAAACAGAAACAACACGATGTGTGAAAAAGTAATTAAATCGGTAAAAAAATGGAGTAGCTACATGCTTTAGAAGTCTTTGGTGTGGGGGCACTTTCTATCCTTGTCGCGCAAAACGGCCATTTGTACTAACTAAATTTAACGCGACTACTATTACTAACTAACAACAAGTTCTGCAGTGGCGACCGCGAACCGGAAGACGTTGCGTTGGAAGGCTTCCCACTAGGTGGACCGATGACCTGGTGAAGGTTGCGGGGATCCGCTGGATGCGAGACGCACGGGACCGGTCAATGTGGCGACACTTAGGGGAGGCCTATGTTCAGCAGTGGACGTCTTTCGGCTGAAATGATGATGATGAACATTAAAACGTAACTATGGCGGTATGAAATATGACGCCACAAGTCTATAGCGCTGTCTTTGTCTAACACGTCATTTAAAATCAGTTATAACTAAGCCATTTTTTGATCCGTCCGTCCATCTGGCCTGGTTACGGACCAAGACAGTTAAGACAAGTGACAATCCACAACTACATTCTGGTGGAAAGACGTTACCTTTTCATTAGCTTATGTCAATCCTACAACTATTGGTCTAACCTAACACCCTATTTGAATAACACTTGGCGTACGGGCGTACGCCAAGTACTTACTTTAGTCACTTTTTGCCCTCTTGTCATTTGATAAGGCCCCATTTTCTTTTTGTACAGGCCCCAGGGTCACTTCGTCAAGGTCTTTTTGTCACGTTGACCAAGGTGTATTTGTATTTTGTAAAGCCCTGTAACTACTGTTATCGTTGGTTTTAAAGATATCAGGTCAGAAAATATGATATTCTATAAGTGATTTTATAGAACCCTTGTCAACTACAAGTTGTAATTTTAAAACAAGGTTCCCAACTTAATTATATATATTGTTGTTATTTATTAGTAACTATTAAACTTTAACTACAAAAATGTGTCTTTTTTCTCATAATCGTCATTTACCTAGCCTCATACCTCCACAGTGTGCTCCACCGCCCGTGTCCTCCGGCCGATCCTCATAGTGGTAGCATCCGGGCGTTTCCTCCCGCCTGATTCGGTGCAGGAACCTACCGGACAACCGTGTCCGGTGAGGACCTTAGTGGGGATTCGGGGAATAATATTTTTTTCGATTCCACTTTTTCCCCCTAAGGGGGATTTTCAGAGGGGATGTGTAGACTTTTCTTTTGGATTCCACTTTTCCCCTCAGGGGGTATTTTCAGGGGGGATTTGTGAAATAAGCCTTCACGACCGTAACAAATATGACTTTACTAATAAATAATTAAAATTAAAATCACCAATACAACCCTCTCAGTTCATAATACATAGTTCATATTACGTCCATTAGTGACTATTTGATGAAAAACGGAGGACTAAAACTATAATATATATACATATTTGTAATGTGCTCGCCAAGACCTTTCATTTGATACCAAACATGTTGATTATCTAAATTTTTTTGGAATCTGACATTTAAATTCCGTCATAACAAAAATGTATATGATTATAATTATTGTTGTATGTGATTTTGAAAAGTAAATTGTATTTAATTTCCTCGCATTATTTGAGAAAAGTACTATACAAGCCTTGGCCACAACTAGGCATTGATGGACTTACGTATGTGTGCCTCGGCTTCGCCTCGGCCCACATTTACACGTTCGTCCTTCAATGCCTCTGTTGCTGGCCGCTGCAGTAATGTACTATTATTTAATATACAACCTGACATTGACCGGCAAATTGCAAAAAAACTTAAGAAAAATCGAATTTCGCGGGCAACCTTTTCGCATAAATGTTAGGTAATGATTAGCTTTCAAAACATTGTCGAGAATATCAGATGTGCCGGGCGACCGCGGACGGGCGCTGAGGCGCGGAGGGGGCGCTCGAGAAGCGAGTTCGCACCGGTTGGCTCGCCACTGCGTCACCGCACGCGACCGAATGTTAAAGTTATTTCTGTTTAGATTTCTCTATATAATTACTTTTTTGTATTGTATTACGTTGTATTACTGTTTTGTGTCTGGAAGGGAATAAATACATGAAAAGGAGGAATATTGATCAGGAAGTAACGAAAGATCATTAGTTTCGCACACAGTGCAATCACCGTTACTGGTAAAGAGATCGATAATATTTATTACGAAGGTATGTTTTCTAGTGTTAAAGTGTTTTTTCCAACTCCTCCGCTATTATTTTCTAATTAATTTCGTTGCGGGATCCAAAACAGTTAAATCGTTTCCCTGGGACTTCGTCGAGCTTCATTGTCTCGGCGCTTTTCTTGTGGTCGCCACTGTTGGTTCTGGCTAACAGGAGTTACAGTGCTTTGGGAATACTGTGGCGGGCTTGTCCCATATGATAGTGTGAAAGAGCGGGATAGCACTATATATATGCTTAAAACATTACTGACAATTTCACCCATTCACAGCGGCGTTAGGAGGAAAAACAACAAGTTTATCAACACTAACAAAAATAACAAAACGGAAAAACCAATGACTGGACTGAAGCTATTATAAACGCAAGCTCGAGGTATATTTACGCAGTATCGATACAAACTTCCAAGATGAAAGCGTTCTTCGTAATCTGTGTTGTCCTGGTAGCTGGGATTCATGCCGCTGTAAGTTTTCGATTTGTTTTATTTTTTAATTTACCCAAGTAAACCAAAAAATTTCGAAGACATGTGATGACACATGTCTTCGAAATTTTTGGTGTACCAACCCGCACTGGTCCTGCGTGGTGGATTATAGCCCATCCCTCTTCTAGAGAGGAGGCCTGCAGTGGGAACATTATAGGCTGATGATGATGATCTATCTATCTATATATATATAAAAATGAATTTCCTTTCGTTAGTCTCGCTAAAACTCGAGAACGGCTGAACCGATTTGGCTAATTTTAGTGAAATATTCGTGGAAGCCCAGGGAAGGTTTAAACGGTGAGAAATTGGTAGGTAGGTAGGTAGGGTAGTAGGTAGGTAGGGTAGTAGGTAGGTAGGGTAGTAGGTAGGTAGGGTAGTAAGTAGGTAGGGTAGTAAGTAGGTAGGGTAGTAGGTAGGTAGGGTAGTAGGTAGGTAGGGTAGTAGGTAGGTAGGGTAGTAAGTAGGTAGGGTAGTAAGTAGGTACGGTAGTAGGTAGGTAGGGTAGTAGGTAGGTAGGGTAGTCGGTAGGCAGGGTAGGAAAAAGAGCATTGCAACGCATGCCGGGAACAGCTAGTCATTAAATAATTTTTTTATGTAACAAAAAGGGAAAAAAGATCACGTTCTTTTTTCTATGGGATTTTTGTATATACCTACATAGTTTGTTGGTTAGGTTGTCCTTCCCTTAGTTTCTTCCACTCATCTCTGTCCCGAGCTAATCTTCTCCATCCTTTTGGTATAAATCATCTTCCCATCTCTTGATTTGTCGTCCCTTTTGTCGCTTTCCATCTCAAGAATACCATTTCATGACGTCTCTCGTCCATTTTTAACCGACTTCAAAAAGAAGGAGGTTCTCAATTCGATTAGTATTTTTTCTTTGCCCGTTCTTATAATATGCCTGTCCAGATCCATTTGCGTCTTTTTTTTTGTTTAGTAAGACATCGCATACTTTTGTTGTTTTCCTTATGTTTTAAGTCGTCTACCTACAACGTAGCCTTATATTCAGCATGCTTCGTTCCATATTGCCTTGGCAGACTATAAGTTTTTGGGTGTTTTTCCTCGTATCTGGCTAAGTTTGTCGTATTATACATTTTATTACTTACTTAAGTAAAGTCAATTTATAACTGTTAATATAAGTTGGTTATAAATAAACAAATAAAACGTAAAACAATTCGTATAACAATGCAGTTGTAAATCTATATCTATATAATTAAAAAGAGAAGTCCTGACTGACTGACTGACTCATCAACGCCCAGCCCAAACCCTTGGGCCTAGAAAGCTGAAATTTTGCACAAAGGTTCCCTTTAGTATAATGTAGACAAGGAATAGGGAAGGATTTTTCGAAATTCAACCCCTAAGGGAGTTAAATAGGGGATGAAAGTTTGTATGGAAAGTCGTTTTTTTTTCACGCGGGCGAAGCCGCTGGCAAAAGCTAGTAACAATGCAGTTGCAAAATCGGAAGAAACAGGATGTAAAAAGTGTAAAAACATCGACATGTTAACTGTATATTTTCCTCAAGATTTTCCTCCTACCTAATCCTTACTAATTATTTTAGAAAGTAACTCTTTGTGACTGTCGCGCTTTCTCGGCATAACTACTGATCCGATTTGAATGTTTGGTACACAGATAGTCTTGAGCCTGAGAAAGGACATAGGCTACTTACTAAAGCGAAAAAGTGGTTGTAAGGGGTTGAAAGGGGGAATAGAAAGATTACTTTTGGTCGCGATAATCGACATCCACGCGGACGAAGCCGCTGGCATCGCTAGACGCTAGACGATACATTGCTTCGAAAAGTCGGGTGACGTCAAGATTAACTGTACGTTTTTTACCCAGAAAGTTTTTACGTCACAAGCCGCCACTCATGATCTTTGACACGTTTTATTTTCGTCAATTATTATTAACTAGCTGATGCCCGCGACTTCGTTCACGTGGAAATTTTCAAGTTTCTAAGATAAATTATAGCCTATATGTTGCCCAGACTTAATACCTATACAACGAAAAAAAAATCATTCAAATCCGTCAAGTAGTTCCGAAGATTAGCGTGTACAAACATACAGACAAACAGACAGAAATTTTTTTTCGGATTCTTGCTCTATTACTATTTCTAAACCCCCCTCAATTAATTTTTTTTTAATACATTCAATGTACAGACACAGTTTTTTTACTGTTTTATTATATGTATAGATTTGATAAAACAAAAAACACGTAGGTATCGAATATTTTTGGATAATCTAACAGACGGACTAATTCGAGTTTTATGTGAATTATCGTATTGTGGGGGAGCCTCTCTCCGTCAATCGGGCACAAATCCCGACTCCGGGGCTGCTACTTAGAAATACCAAAACTACTCTTCGGCCGCAAATTCGGAGAGGCGGGGCGTGCAGCGTGCACGCTCGAGTTGAATGAATTTTTTTAAAATTGAAAGTTGCGCCAATTACAGAAAAGTTAAAAGGGAATCGACTGTCATGGTATGGGCATGTGATGAGGAGGGATGATCGCATGTGACTAAAAGAGTGATGAATATAAATGTGGATGGATGGAGAGGGAGAGGAAGACCAAAGAAAAGATGGATGGAGTGTGTGAGGAGTGATATGAAGGAAAAAGGAATAAATGATAACGTGACGACTGAGAGGGCAGAATGGAAGAAAATAACGTGTTGCGCCGACCCCAAATGACATGGGATAAGGGCAGGAAGGCGATGATGATGAACTCTAATATCTCTATTTCTCTCTTTCAGAACCTGAATCTCCATCCAAGTGATATAGACAATAAAGCAATCGAGTGCATTAAAGAAACCGGTGTGTCTGTCGACGTTGTAATCGCAGCGATAGATGGCCCCATTGACCACGTTTCGGAAGATAAAGACCTGATGAAATTCAAGTACTGCTTCTTAAAGAAAACAGGAGTTATTGATGATGAAGGCAAGATAAACGTAGAAAAAGCACTCACTAGACTCCCACCCAGTGTCGATAAGGACGAAGCAAAGAAAGCCCTACAAAGTTGCCAGAGACAACCAATCTGGAAAGTCTAAGCAAGATAGACCTTATAAAATCTTCAAGTGCTCCCAGGGAAGAGTCAAGGACGATGTCGTACCATGCTTTTTAACAGCTACAAACAAAACTCGACAATTGTCAAGTCTTCTGCTTCTTAAACAAAGCAGGAAGCTTTGTTTAAGAAGTAGAAGATGTATTTTCTTTAGGCCTTCATCTTCCGTAACTTGGCCTTTTATCGCTGATTTTATGACGTCAACAGACACACCGGATTCTTTAATGCGCTCAACTGCTTTCTTGTCTAGTTTGTTTGGATGTAGATTCAGGTTTTGAAAGAGACAAATAGAGATATCAGGTTTGTGGATAGTCAAGTATTCGTTAATCGTTGTTCTTGAATAGTTTTGGCATTTCTCAGTATCTCCAACGGAGTCGGGATTTGTGCCCGATTGACGGAGAGAGGCTCCCCCACAATAGGAAATTTCACCAAAAAAAATCAATAGGGGATCGGACTGACTCAAAAAAATATGATTCTGTTTAGTCCATCAGGTAGATTATCGAAAAATATTGGACACGTGTTTTTTGTTTTATCAAAACAATAAAAATTGACGAAGATAAAGCACGTCAAAGATCATGGGGCTTGAAACGTCAATTGAAGGTACAAAATGTACTATCATAATAATATGACGTCACACGAGTTTTCAAAGCACTGTGTATCGTCTTCATTTTTTGTTTACGTGAAAAAAGAAAAAATACTTGGTTAATATTTTTTGGAAATCTATCTGACGGACTAATTAGTTTTTTTTTTGTCTGATCCCCTATTAGTCCGTCTGTTAGATTATGGATGATATATTATATGATTTTTCCACAACCCTTATATCTCTATTTCTCTCTTTCAGAACCTGAATCTCCATCCGAGCGTACTAGACGAGAAAGCAGTCGAATGCATTAAAGAAACCGGTGTGTCTGTCGACGTTGTAAACGCAGCGATAGATGGCCGCGTTACAGATGAGAAAGGCGTGATGAAATTCATGTACTGCTTCTTACACAAAGCAGAACTCGTTGATGATGAAGGCAAGTTAGACGTTGAAAAAGCACTCACAAAACTCCCAGCCGGTATCGATAAGGACGAAGCAAAGAAAGCCCTACGAAGCTGCAAGAGACAATCAATCTGGAAAGTCTAAGCAAGATAGACCTTATGAAATCTTTAACTGCAACCGGGGAGGAGTCAAGGAGATCATACCATCATCATTTCAGCCAAAAAGCCTTCACCAGGTGTGGCCACATTGACCGGTCCCATGCGTCTCGCATCCAGCGGGTCCCCGCAACCTTCACCAGGACACCCGATCATCGGTCCACCTAGTGGGAGGCGTTCCAACGCAACGTCTTCCGGTACGATCGTACCATGCTTTCAAGCAATTACGAACAAAACACGATAATTTAGTTGAACAGTCCGACTCTCGTCCTTCTGGCCTGGTTACGGACCAAGACAGTTAAGGAAGACAAGCGACAATCCACAACTACATTCCTGAATGTACCTGTAAAAAGACGTTAGCCATTCATTAGGTTATGCCAATCCTTTACCTATTGGTCTAACACCCTATTTGAATAACACTTAATGTACGCTCGCAAAACGTGTATCATACATGACTCATGTGTATCATGACAAACATGTATCATATTATCATGAACGCCTGTAAACGTTTGTTAAGTCACTTTGTCAAGGCCCTCTTGTCACATTATCAAGGCCCTCTTGTCACTTTATCAAGGCCCTCTCGTCACTATAACAAGGCCTTTTTGTCACGTTGAACGGGCTCTTTTGTCACTTTGTCTAGGCCTTTTTGCCAGTTTTAGAAAGCCCTGTTTACTACTGTTATCGATGGGTTCAAAGCTAAGTTAGCAAATGTTTTTATTTATAATTAATTATTAAACATTAATTACAAATGTGTGTATTTATTTCTCATAATCATCATCTACCTAGCCTCTTACCGACTGTGTTATGGTCAGAGCAAAAATATCAGTATTTTACATGGAGCTACTGCCTACTGCTTTACACAACCCATTTACTCAGGAGTCAGGAATACGAAAAGTACTTATCCCATTCTACTTGGGGTCGGCATATCATTTTCATCTTCCATTCCTTGTTAAGACATCACGGTGGCATTTATTAGTTTCTCTTTCATATCATTCCTCACACAATCATCCATCTTTTCTTTGGCTTTCTTCTCCCTCTCCTTCCATCACTTTTTTAAGTCACGTGCGTTTTAAAGTAGATCTAAGTACTTTAAAACGCATGTGACTTAAAAAAGTATATAACATATAATGTAACATATCTATATGTTACGGACGTCTAATTATGTGTTTGGGTGTCTTATTTTTAAATGCAACTCCTAAAAATGAGATCAAATGCTACATAAGATCCCGAAGTACTCCAGTCAGAAACGCTATAAAATAAACATAATAAACCCCTAGTTAAATTAAAGCGAATTCACACATCATACCATACATGAAGAATTTGTAAAAACTAGTGCGAGTAGTTTTGTAGATTCTTCTTATTATGATTGTTGGCCGAGTGAACTGACAGATAAAAGTAGTATAGAAACACTACATATTATAATACAAAGCCCTCCGCCGCGTCTGTCTGTTCGCGATAAGCTCAAAAAATTATTCGGTTTAAAGACATTTATTTCTCAAAGAACAATTATACAGTTCACTTAAAGAGAAACTTAACTAAATTTACAATAGGTAGGTTTACATTTTAGGTACGACGTTCAAGCCATCCAAGAGACGGAACAGTAAACACCAAGGTTCATCTAGGATGAAATGAAATACAATATAAAACAATCGACGCAAAACAACAGTTATGTCATCAAGATTATACATAATTCACTTACTCAGATCAAGTAACTGGTAAACTAAAAATAACATATTTGAAGGTGTAACATATTTGATGTCTAAGTTCATAGTAAGAAAAAACAAAATATGAGGGTAAGCGATCACAATTCACAAAACAAACAAGTCCAGCCAGCTGACATAATTATATTGAACCTGTTTTCTAGTATTTTTCTTGTTTATCCGCTTCAAAGAATTAGCAACTAATTATCCATACGCATCAAGCCTCTATTAATTTGATATTTAAGGTACAATACCTACCTACCCATAACCTGGAAACTAAACAGCATAAATATTTGTTTATTTACGTTTTGATGTTTTTTTTTGTTTTTGCAACAAATACAACAAATTATGAGCTTTCTTACACAAAATGCATGATGAATGATGCATCAAAATGCATCATTCGCTGTTCTGCATTATTAAGTTTCTGTGTAATCACTGGCGATCACTACGGCAAGTGGCAGTTCTATGCGGCCAACCATTTTAGGTCAGTTTTTTATTTTTGCAACAAATTCAGGAAAAGAGGTGTGTATAGTAACAAATTACAACTAATTCCTGGCAAAGTTTCACCAAATTTTATGAGGTGGCCGCGCGGTTGAAATGTACCATCCCAGTTAAACGAAAGCCAACGGCACGAACTAGTTGGTGGGCGGGGCTAAAATGCATGCTTTTTCATCCGACATCACGAGCGAAATGGATATGGATAAAGCGAAAGGGACACAATTAAAACGGGTGCGCGAAATTTTCTATGCAGACCGTTGGTAGTATGGATATCATGAAAAATCTATTGAATGTATCCGTTCAAAATATAATTATTTGAATTTTTTAATAACTAATCTATCCCTGTATGGTTTCACTTTTTTCATTTTCGTACTATATACGTTACTTTTTTACGCCCAAAGATGAGTTAAAATTATTGCTAAAATATGAAAGTTTCGACGCTCATAACTTCCAAACCAATATTTTTTTATCCAATCCTGCTTCCATACAGGGCTAGATAATGACAAGACCAGTTGATACAATTTTTAATTTTGAACCTACACCGTCAAACAGAGGAGTAATCACCATACTCCGTTTGTATGGAAGAATGACTGGCTTGTTCAACCTTAAGCGCTCCCGCCCACGACAGACTTTTTGTAGGTGACCGATTTAAAGTTCGTAAAAAATCGGTGACCGATTTTTTTTGGTCAGATAAATTGGCCCGACAAAAAGTCTGTCGTGGGCGGGAACGCTTATAGTTATATGATAACAACGAGTTTATCAACAAAAATGCCAAGGTCATGTCAATCTAAATACAGGCGTTTCACAGTTATCTAACCTCAGCCAGCTGCACTCCAACAGAAACCTTACAGTCAACAAAATAGCGACCACTATAATTTTGACGGACTTGTCAGTGGCACAAGCAAACAGTAACCTTAGTGCAATAGAAATAAATACTACTGTAATCATGACTGTTATGCAATAAAAGGTTTAAACAAACTGTAAAAGCACTGCAAATCCTACTAATATTATAAACGCGTTGTAAGCATGTATGGCTGGATGGATGTTTGTTACTCTTTCACGCAAAAACTACTGGACTTTTTGGATAAAATTTGTTACACAGATAGTTTATAACCTGGATTAACACATAAGACAGTTTTTATCCCGATTTTATCTTCCCGTGGGACAATTTTCGAGTTGTAGGGGGTGAAGCCGCTGGCAACAGCTAGTTGTAAATAACTCTGACCATTTCCTCATCATGATTAAATTAAAATGTCCTAGCTAAACTGGTTTATCTAAAGAACTACTTAAATGTAAATAGCTTATTTATCTTGGCAGTATTAAATCTATATCAGTAAGATGAAGAAGTTTTTTATATTGTGTGTTGTTCTCGTAGCCAGGATTAATTCAGAGGTGAGTATCTATTAAACATAAACATAAATCATTTATTTGCATAAAACATAGTATACAATGGTGTTAAATAAAATTAAAATAGTTCAAACATGTTTAGCTAAGATAGAACATAGCACGCAAATTTTATGGGTTTAGCAAAGCAAAATGTTACAATGCATCAAAATCGTTTATCAATAAATTCTTGTAAACTATAGAAATTGCATTCATTTATCCACTTGTGCAATTTAATCTTTAACAATCTGGAATTTAATATTTTGAAGTGACTTGGTATCTTATTATAAACTAGCTGAACCCGCGCATGCGTTGCATTGCAATGCGTTTTTCCTACCTACCTATCTACTACCCTATCTACTACCCTACCTACTACCCTACCTACCTACTACCCTACCTACCTACTACCCTACCTACCCACTACCCTACCTCTACCCTACCTACCTACTACCCTACCTACCTACTACCCTACCTACCCACCTACTACCCTACCAAAAAAAAAAAAAAAAAAGTATCCTATGTCCTTCTCCTGGTTCGTAGCTACCTCCCTACCAATTTTCAGCTAAATCCGTCCAGCCGTTCTTGAGTTATAAATGGAGTAACTAACACGACTTTCTTTTATATAGATAGAAGATACGTACGCACATTGCTAAGCAGTTTATTGTTATACTATTATTGTATTTTTCTATGTCGTCGCCCTGGGTACACTGTACAATTGTACAGGTCAAATAGTCAGACGCTGTTTGTAACATACTGACCATCAGCAGCATCATCATCATTCTCCCATTATCTTTATTCCCAATTTATTTGGGGTCGGTGTAACATTGTCTTCTTCTTCCATACTTCTGTATTTCTCGTCATGTCAGCAATCACCTCCTTTCTAGCCATATCATCTATCTATCTTCCACTGACTGACTGACTCATCAACGCCCAGCCCAAACTCTTGGACCTAGAAAGCTGAATTTTTGCACAGAGGTTCCCTTTATAGTGTAGACAAGGAATAAGGAAGGATTTTTCGAAATTCAACCCCTAAGGGAGTTAAATAGGGGATGAAAGTTTGTATGGAAAATCGACATTTTCACGCGGGCGTAGCCGTTGGCAAAAGCTAGTCCTTTATATACAGTCCATCCATCGATTCTTTGGTCTTCCTCTACTCTTAGCCATCTATGGTCATACTCAACATTTTCCTCACAACATTTCCTACATTCCTTTCCTTTCCTGTAGCTAGGGAGCGGGCGAGCATTTAAAGTCCCTTTCACGAAAGAAGTCCCGCGGACAATTGTGGAACTAAATTTGACAGATGGGGAGATATGGAGAGAGAGAGAGAGATAGCAACATTATGTCGCACGAATACAGCGCCGTCTGCGGGACTTCTTTCGAGAAATGGACTTTCAAGTATTTGCTCGTACTTCGCATTGTTAGACATTAAAGCACAGATTATTAAAGTTGGAACAATACGACAAAGTTTTATTTTCTTAATGAATTAAGGTCCAATGTTGCTGCGTTTTTTAGCTACAGGGCTTTAAATCTGTAGAAAAAAAAATCGGTACTAAATCATTTGCTCGTGTCTGCGTGTTAATGGTCAATACCATTTTGATAACGAAGAAAATCTATGAGGCATACATCCAGGGCGCTCTGCATTATCACAGAAGGTAGATGTAAAAATTAAAAAAAGCTCTACTAAATCATTTGCTCGTAGCTTTAATTCGTTCCATTCGATTTATTAGAACCCCATGAATACAAAAAAAAGTTGGCAGACTTTTACTTGCTGACTTTAACGAACTTATGTTTTCGATTGCTGTTTTTTTTTTCATGTAAGTATCTATAAAAAAAAACTACAACATACTAAAAACAAAGTCCTCCGCCGCGTCTATCGCGTCTGTCGTCTATTCGCGATAAACTCAAAAACTACTGCATCGATTTTCATGCTGTCTTCACCAATGGATTGAGTGGTTCTCGCTCGAGGAAAGTTTTAATACATAACTTGACGCTTGCGAAGCAGCGGGTATCACCTAGTGATTTATAAAGTTTGTCCATCCATTTTAATGGGACCTTATATTTTTCACTTCCAGTTCGTCTCCCTCATTCTAAAGGAATATGACGAGGTCGTAGATACCTGTCGCAAAGAAACCGGTTACACAGACGAAGTGGTAGCCAAAGAAAAGGAAAGCTTTTTTTCCGAAAACAAGGGGCTCAGGATATTAAACTATTGCTTTCTTGAAAAAACCGGTATCACAAGTAAAGACGGGAAGTTAAATAACGGTTTTAATTTAAATGCTCCCAGTTTGCTAAAGGATATAGTGGAACACTGCAAAAGTCGTAAACAAGAGCTTCCGGATTCTTTATTCTCTAGATGTTTCCACAATGGAGTGACAGTTAATATGCGGTTTTCAGAATTGTAAGTAACCTTTTCTTCAATAGGGATGCTTTATGAACAAAATATGATTATGTTTAGTCCGTCTGTTATATTATCGGAAAATATTGAATACGTGTGTTTTTTGTTTTAGAAAATTAATAAAAAATTACTAAAATAAAACGTTGGAAAGATCATGAGTGGGGCTTGTGACTTCACTTTCTGGTTAAAATGTACCAAACTGTGACGTCACACGACTTTTCGAAGCACTGTTTCGTCTTCATTTTTTGTTTACGTGAAAAAGAAAAAATAGGTGTCCAATCATTGACTTATATATTACTGCGTAAGGACTGGGCGGACCGCATGATAAAATGACGCCTCGAACTTGGTCCCAAATAGGTCTTGACTAAACCGAAGTTTACCGAAGTGAACTAGTTCACGATCGGCCATCTTCTTAGTTCTTATAGATGGCGTTAGTGTTTCTATGTATGGGGTACGCATCGAGCAAAATGTTCGGACGACCGCATCTTTAGTTTTTATATCAATGTGTCCAATATTATTTGGAAATCTATCTAACGGACTAATAAGATTTTTTTGTCAACTACCCTATTCTTTTCCTTGTCTTGTTAAGATGCTTTTAAAGTACTGAGGTCAGTCTCTTTAACTTATGTTGTTTTGTCGGCTGGTTAGCCTCTTCTAATATATTCATATCTCTTACAGTTATAACTTCATTCATGCCAAAAACGTCAGTAAGATCGTAGACTCCTGTCGCCTGGAAACTGGTTACAACGACAAGGTACTAGCTGAAGAGGAGAAAAGCGATTTAAACAAAGACGCAGGGCTCAAAAAATTTAACAGTTGCTTTCTTGACAAAACAGGTTTCGTTATTTATAAACAGTTTGATATCGATGATGCTGTAGCACTGCTGCCCGAAAGAGATTTTAAGGAGATTATTGAGCACTGCAGGTCGAAAATTATGGAACAGAATATTTCTGATAGCACCCTTTTTCTCTCCGCATGTCTTCATCTAGGAGTATCAAAGTATATTCGTTCTACTGATGTGTAAGTAATATACCTAGTTTATTTTATTACTTTTTTAAGTCTAAACGGGCCATATTATCCCGGCAATATGTGATGGCATCTCATTCTCAAACGGTGAAGGAAAACATCGTGAGGAAACCTTAGAACCAAAAAATTCGAAGACATGTGACATCTACTAACCGCACTGGGCCCGCGTGGTGGATTATAGCTAGAGATGTGCCGTTGCCGGCAATATTGCCCGAAGTGGGAATTTTGGTGGCAAAAATGCCGGGAGTGGAAATATTCGGGGAATATTTCTTAATTAAAAGTCAAATTAAGTACGGAAACTATGTAATACACTTATAATTAGCATTTATAGGCCCTAATCTACATTGACCGGCAACTTTGGCAATATTTCCAATGCTACTGGCAATTTTGGTATTTTACCGGCAGTGGCAATATTCCCACCAGGCACATCACTAATTATAGCCCATCCCTCTCCTAGAGAGGAGGCCTGAGTCCCAGCAGTTGGAACATAAAGGTATCAACCTATAATGTTCCAACTCATCATCATCAGATGATGATCTCATTCCCAGCAATATTCATAATAGGCCATATTATATTAGTACTGCAACACTGCTTCGATGCTCAGTAATATAATCTTCTAACGTGCTTCTAAACAACAATATTGCAGTAAAAATATTGCTCTTGACACCAATTTCTATGTTGGTTTATCAATCTCGACGGAACCTAAGACTAATATAATTATATAAATTTTCCCTTACAGACAGCACTCCTACCCAGCCGGTGAATCCACATACGTCGTTCAGATCGTAAAAGACTGTCAAGTCGAAACTGGATTCACAGACGAAGTAGTCAATAAAGAGAAAGATGAAGGAGTCAAATTTAGCGAACTGAAAGGCCTAAGGAAATTCAATGACTGCTTCTTAGAAAAAACCGGCGTCATCACCAGTGATGGAAAACTAAATATTGATACGGCTTTAGCAAAACTGCCGCCTAGTTTTGCTAAACCTATTATAGAGCACTGCCAAGCAAATATGATTTTAAAGTACACGACAGATAGCGTTCATGATTTTTCGACCTGTTACCACAGTGGAGTGCAGAGCGAAGTTAAAAGTGTGTACGGATTCACAAATTTTTGGAGATTGAAAGTACCTGGTACTTCTTTTGTGAAAAATGTTCTTGTTACTTCAATTCATGATGTTGGTTTTGATGAATTAGCTGATTATGATGACGAAGAGATGTAGCTCTTCAGCATGTATCCAAAAAGTTCGTTCATAATTATTACTGATATTTAAGATTCTAGTACAAACCATCGAAATTGTTAACTTCTCCGTGGGACCAATATCGTATTTGCGAAAAAGTGATCAGTTATCCCACTCACTTTGTCAAGGCCCTCTTGTCACTTTGTAAAGGCCCTGTTGTCACACTGTATAGGCCGCCTTGTCACTTTGCTCTTTGAACCACCAGGCAAAGTAAGTTTGTGGCACTATAAACCTTTCCCAATAATAGGATACAAGATACTTTAATTTCTGTTCACCGGTTAAGTTCTACATGGACGACAATTTTTTTCCAAAAAACCTAAACATAAATAAAAAATAACTATTACTTTTAACTTTTAAATATATTTTAGTTATTAGTTAACATATAAGCACTACTTATACCTGTGTATAAGAAATAACACATAGCGCCTAAATCTTCACCTTTTGTATTGCTTGTTCTTAAATAAATTTTATTTTTCCATATTATGTTTTTCTCTTTACATGATTTTTGTAATTGTTGTTATTACGAGCTATTAAATATATATTATAGTTAAACATGGTTTTTTTTTTAATTCGGATACAGCTGAATACCAGTATTTTACATCGAGCGACTGCCTGCCTTATGCCGCAGCATGCCTTATTTAGTAGGCGGAATATGAAGAACTAATGTGTACCTGTGTTATAAAATCTGTAAAATACCATATTTCAGGCAAATAAATAAAATCTAATCTAATCTATGCTTTTCTGACCTCCACAACCCAGTCAGTCCCTTGGTAAGACTGGTTGTCAAACTTCAACATCAACATTTATATTCATGATTTTTTTAGTCACATGCGATCTGTCCTTCCTCATACCATGTCTCATCTCATAAAATTCTGTTTTTTTTTTTTAAATATTTAAAACTTTTTTTTAAGTCAATTTCGGAAAGTACAAGTCTGACACTCCCTTCCGCTCCGCCCAGAGTGGGAGGAGTCATTAGCTGATTTCTCACCCACTTAAAAATAGGGGCTAGACTGAAAAACGTGTAACCAAAAACCGATATCTTTTGACAGTGATTTTTAAAACACTTCAGCTTGTTCAGCTTGCCCGTTAAGGCCCTCTTGTCACTTTGTCAAGGCCCTCTTGTCACTTTGTCAAGGTCGTGTTGTCACGTGGCCGCAAAATCATTATATAACTAGCTTTCGCCAGCGGCTTCACCCGCGTGAAAATGACGATTTTCCATACAAACTTTCATCCCCTATTTAACTTCCTTAGGGGTTGAATTTCGAAAAATCCTTCCTTATTCCTTGTCTACATTATAAAGGGAACCTCTGCAAAATTTCAGCTTTCTAGGCCCAAGGGTTTGGGCTGGGCGTTGATGAGTCAGTCAGTCAGTCAGGTCAGGACTTCTCTTTTTATTTATATAGATTTAACGTAGGTAGTACCCTTTTTTATTATAAATATGGATAAAAAGGAACTCCGTCCCAATCGGGTGTCCACAAGATTTTTTATACCAGAAAGTAAAATTGTGAAAAAAATTAACATTACAAAACAATTCATGCAATCGACGAGTTTATGATATTTCTCTCTTTCAGTTCGTCTCACCCTTTCCCAAGGAATTTGATGAGGTCGTAGACGCCTGTCGCAAGGAAACCGGTTACACAGACGAAGAGTTTTCCAAAGAAAAGGATAGCTATTTTTCCGAAAACAAAGGGCTCAGGATATTCAACTATTGCGTCCTGGAAAAAACTGCTTTCGTCACTAGAGATGGGGAGCTAAATATCGATGATGCTGTAGCTAAACTCAGCCCTAGTGACTTTCAATTCACATTAGATCAATGTAATAAGCATGTACGCGAAAAGTTACATGCGAAAAGTATTTTCTCTAGATGCTTCCACTCGGTAATATCGTTTTATATGCGGTCAGCACAGTTGTAAGTACACCTTTGTCACGACTTCCCGAAAAGGAGTGTTACGTTTTAGGGTATGTGTTTCGTTATTCTAACTAAAATTCTGAACTCAGTTAATATTTCTCTTACAGTATAGAATTCACTAAATCTCAACGCAAAAATATTACTAAGATAGTAGATGCCTGTCTCATGGAAACTGGTTACACAGACAAGGTGATAGCTGAGGAGGAGAAAAGCGATTTCAAGAAAGATGCAGGGCTCAAAAAATTTAACAATTGCTTTCTGGAGAAAACTGGTTTCACAGACAATGATAAGTTTGATATCGATGAACTTTTACCAAACTTCCCGCTAAGTTATAAGACGGAATTAATTGAGTTCTGCAAGACAAAAATTATACAGAAGAAAATTCCTGATAGCGTCCCTTATCTCTCCGCATGTCTCCACCTGGGAATATCGAGCTATTTCCGGTCTGATTTGTAAGTAAAAAAAGTTATTTGAATTCTTTTATCATTTATTACTTCATAAACATTGGTTTATCGATCAGACGGGACACCTTATAATATAACATTTTCTCTTACAGTCATGCATACGCCATATGCAATGAAACTGATCACGTCACTCAGATCGTAGATATCTGTCGCAAGGAAACCGGTTTTACAGACGAAGATCTTTACAAGGAAAAAGAAAGCCATTTTACTGAAGAGAAAGGCCTACGAAAATTCAATCATTGCTTTTTACAAAAAACCAATGTCATCACCAGTGATGGAAAACTAAATATTGATGCGGCTTTAGCAAAACTCCCCCCTAGTTTTACTAAGAACATTATCGAGCATTGCCAAGCAAATATTATTTTAAAGTATACGACAGACAGTGTTCATGATTTCTCTACCTGTTACCTTCATGGCGTTCAAAGCCAATTGTGGGAAAATCTAAAAAATCCATTAACAGTATCTTTACAACTTATTGTACCTGGTACTTCTTTTTCACAAAACGTTTTTATTTGGAATGATGCGTTTCAAGGAGTTGTTGAAAAGCGTCATGATTATTCTTTTTAATATTGAAAGTAAATATCAATGTTCTGGTTATAGTCCCTTTCGTTAAATATTAATATTCTGGTTATAGTCACTTTGTCTAGGTCCACCCACTTGCCTCATTCTTAAGGCCCTCTTGTCACTCTATCAGGGCCCTTTTGTCACTTAGCCTAGGCCCTCTTGTCACTTTGCCTAGGCCCCGCTGTCGTGTTGGTTTCGCAGTCACTGGTTTATAATTTTTAAACATTATCATTTTATTTCCCTTGTCCACAGTTAAAAAAGATCACAGTAAGTAGTCACCTGTTGAGTTTTTGTTGTGGTTTTGTTTTTCTCTTTGAACGAGATGTAACCACCAAAATTATTTTCGTCATTTATTGTTGAACTATTAAACATTAATATCAATGGGTTTGATTTTTTATAAATAACCTTACCTGAGCAGTGAGTAAAAAAACTTTTCGCAAAAAAAAACTGAGTTCCAAAATCACACTTTGGGGGGGTATGAGGAACAGGGTGTAAAGTTCCTCATCCCCCGTTGAAAAGGGAGGATCCTCCGACCGGACGGGTGTTGTGTCCGGCGGGCTAACTGCCCGACAGTTGTAAGTCGGGAACTCCTATATAGGCTTATGTCGCGGATAATGTTGATAGCGCGATGTAGGAACTTCCGTCGATCGTTTGTTAGTACGCAGGTGTTGCGATAGATGTCGCTAGTCGCCACATCACTCCCCTCCGAGACCGGAGGTCGAAAGCAGGTTGAGTCTTGGCGCTTGTCAGCCAGTGGAAGGTTCCAGTGAGTCGGAACCGGATGCCGCATAGTTCACGGTGAGTCGGAACTGTCTGCGGTGATACCCCAGTGAGTCGGGGTGATGCTGCATATTAGCTCCAGTGAGTCGGAGTGATGCAGTGCTTGCCGTGATGCCCCAGTGAGTCGGGGTGATGCTGCGTATAATCCAGTGAGTCGGAGTTTGCAGTGCTGCGTAGTGGCTGGCTGCTGCGTCGACCAGGAGAGAAGGACGTCTCTGCTTGCTGACCGGCCGAAGTGCAGTGTACTGTGCCAAAGTCGCTGATGAGGCTGGGGGTGATGTCCAGGAATGCGCTTCCGCTGCATGCTGGTGGACAGGATACCCCATGAAGCCGTGGCTGCTGGCTGACGGTATGACTCGCTGCTCGAAGGCGAAGGGGAAGTGATGATGACGTATGAAGTAGTTGCACGAAGGCTGCGCTGACGTTCATGCTCGGGGTCACCAGTTTGGGGGGGTATGAGGAACAGGGTGTAAAGTTCCTCATCCCCCGTTGAAAAGGGAGGATCCTCCGACCGGACGGGTGTTGTGTCCGGCGGGCTAACTGCCCGACAGTTGTAAGTCGGGAACTCCTATTTAGGGTTATGTCGCGGATAATGTTGATAGCGCGATGTAGGAACTTCCGTCGATCGTTTGTTAGTACGCAGGTGTTGCGATAGATGTCGCTAGTCGCCACAACACCAAAAAAACTTTACTTTCGGAACTCAATTTTTTTATAAAAAAAGTTTTTTTTTTTTTTTGGTTGTTTTTAGTTGTAGGCCACACTATGCCACATCATGAATTAATTTAATCAAGGACATCAAGTCAACAAAGGCCAGGGGGAAAAGAAAACTGAAGTACTGAACCGAATTTGATGAAATTTATGGGATATTTCTATGAGACCGTTCCAAAAGTAATAAGAAAGTCAACTCTGCATTTATTTTTCAAAAACGATAAAATCATGACTACATCAATAATATGTTTTTTGAAGTTAGGGGCAGTTAAAATAAATTTAATACTGGATTTACAAGCCAAAAGGTTTGCAACTCGTGCCATGCCCACCAGCGTACGCGTCAAGGACGCCCCTTACCGCGATACGTTTGTTTTGATCGTGTTAGCGACGCTACCTTTACATTTTTCCGCATCTTTTTGAAATATTGGAATACATTGGTAAACGGGTGTCAACGACCATTATTGGCTAAGCTGGCTAATTACCTGGTCAAGGTTGCAGGAACCCCCGCTGGATGAGAGACGCACGGGACCGGTCAATGTGGCGACGCCTGGGGGAGGCCTATGTCCAACAGTGGAGGTCTTTTGGCTGAAATGATGATGATGATGATGATGATGATACCAATAAAGGGTGTAAAAGTACCCTATCTCGACGGGACCTCTTATAATAATATTTTCATTCCTCCTTACAGTCAGCCCCTCGTCATACTCCCTGAATCTGAACACGTCACTAAAATCGTAGATGTATGTCGCAAGGAAACCGGATTCACAGACGAAGTATTTCACAAGGAAAAAAAAGGCAATTTTACTGAGGACACCGGCCTCCGAAAATTCAATAATTGCTTTTTACTAAAAACCGGTGTCATCACCAGTGATGAGAAGCTGAATATTGATGCGGCTTTAGCAAAACTCCCGCCCAGTTTTACTAAGAGCATTATCGAGCATTGCCAGGCAAATATTATTTTAAAGTATACGACAGACAGTGTTCAAGATTTCTCTACCTGTTATCTTCATGGAGTTCAGAATCATATATCGCGTGGATTTAAAGATCCATTTTCAGTATCATTGCAACTTGTTATACCAGGTACTTCTTTTGAAAAAGGCGTTTTTATTTTATAAAATCTCGTACAAACGGAAGCACTTTACCTATTGAAGACCTTCCGAGTTATTTTAATAAAAATTAAATATGAATTCTTTATTTGCATTTTCTTTTAAACTCCAAAAACATGTCCCATTTCTAGAAATCGTTACAAAGTATAATGACAATTTTTTTAAGTAAGTATTGAAATTATTAATTCACAAAATCAAATATAAGTCTTTAGTTAAATATCAATAATCTGGCTATAGTCACTTTGTATAGGTCCACTTGTCTCATTCTTAAGGCCCTCTTGTCACACTATCAGGGCCCTTTTGTCACTTAGCCTGGCCCTGTTGTCACTTTGTATAAGCCCCGCTGTCGCTTTAAATGCAGTTGGCGTTCGTTTAAATAAATAAGGTTGTTGCACTAAAAGGAACCTTTTTCACAATAATTATGACCAATAAGAGTCAATATATTTCCCTTGTTAGCAGGTCCACCGGTTAACAGTTAAAAACACATCTTGTACATACGTTATCCAATAAAAATATTTATTAAATTTATTATGAACTAGCTGATGCCCGCGGCTTCGCCCGCGTGGTTACTGTAAAAACAATCCTTGAAGCGGATTATATATCATTCTAAAATTTCAGCTCGATCGGTGCAAAACTTTTTGAGTTTTTGAAGCGTACACAAACCAACATAACATTTTCATAATTATATAGGTTTATAGACCAAGAATATTACCGTGGCGTTTCGTGACACTACCTGCACGGGACGTGTGACTAAATTCTCCCGCGACGACCGTCATAAGTAACTTCACTTCTACGACCTACATCAAATAATAAAATGTTTCAAAATAATGTGAATGTGTGTGTAAATGTTAAAAAATAATCTGTTATATTTGTTATGCGTTGTATGTGTAGTCATTTATTTTTTTGTATTTTGCACGTCGTGCATTTACGACAAACAAAAAAAATTGTTTCCTCTTCTTCTATTTTAGCAATAGACGCGAAGTGCCACCTCGCGGGAGACGCCTTAGTTAGACCAAAGCTTTTTAAGAGCGAGGTCATCAAAATTTGAAAAAAAAAAACAAGGAAATGTATCTCAATAACTGCAATGCCAAGCGGTTACACCCGCCGTTTCGTATGGCTAGAGAGACAAAAGAGTCAAGTAAGGCAACCAAGGTTACCATTATAGCCCGAAGAATTGGCAAACTTAATTGTCAGGGCACATTGCCCGCAGAACAGATGGCCGATGGAGCCGAAAAGTTCTGGAGTGGTGACCACAAACCGGAAGTGGTTGCGTTGGAAGGCCAACCAGGCGGACCGATAACCTGGTGAAGGTTGCGGGGACCCGCTGGATTCGAGACGCACGGAACCGGGCAATGCGGCGACACCTGAGGGAGGCCTATGTCCAGCAGTGGACGTGATGATGATGAATGAATTAGGGTTCCGTGTAGATAGAAAAAGTAAACACTTAAAATTGTTGATGAAATCCGATTCAAACAGGGAAGTCTTTACAATATTTTCACAAAGAAGGTCGCGGGGTATAGCTAGTATAATTATAACAGTTTTCCTCATACGTAATTATATTCTTACCTAACTGGTTTTATAATGTAGATTTCTTATTATCTTGGCAGTATTAACTCTGTCATAGTAAGATGAAGTTTCTTATATTGTGTGTTGTCCTGGTAGCTGGGATTCATGCAGAGGTGAGCATTGCTATACTATATTATATATTTGTTTCCGTCTGTCCTCACACTCTTCACTTTACTGAGTAGGTGGAAGTCAGATAGGCAGTCGCTCTTTAGAAAATACTTGTATCATTATATTTATAATAATACAAAAAACAACAGACTTCCTAAAAACGCTAAAAATGACTTTCGGAAGTCAGTGGCAAAAAGTCAATGAAGAAAGTGGCCAGCTTCTGAAAGTTAAGTAATTTTAGTATTTTACAATACCTATGTATGTAATTTTAGTATTTTACAATACCTATGGAAGTCGGTTTTGTTTTATTGCAAGAATGCATTTTTTAAGTACGTCCAGAATATTTGATTTACAGTTTTGTGATAAATACACCTTTTATTTCTGTATTTCAGTTCGTCTCACTCTTTCCCAAGGAATATGACGACGTCGTAGATGCCTGTCGCAACGAATCCGGTTACACAGACGAAGTGTTTGCCGAAGATGAAGAAAGCTATTTTTACGAAAATAGAGGGCTCAGGATATTCAATTATTGCTTCCTAGAAAAAACCGGTTTCGTCACTAGTGATGGGAAGTTAAATATCGATGATGCTTTAGCGAAATTGACCCCTAGTTTACTTAAGGATATTGTGGAGGAATGTAATAGTCGTGAGCAAATATTTCCGAAGAATTTCTTTTCCACGTGTTTTCATTCGGAAGTAAAACAGCATTTGCAGTTGAAATTAATGTAAGTACACTTTTTTCGTCTTCCTAAGGCACTTCTAAACGGGTCAAAGTGTAACAGCAACGAAAACAAAAACATTCTTAGGTAACTTTGGCCGATAGATACATAGGTACCTACATACCTTACAGATAACATAAATATGATAAAACTAGCTTTTGCCAGCGGCTTCGCCCACGTGAAAATGATGATTTTCCATACAAACTTTCATCCCCTATTTAACTCCTTTAGGGGTTGAATTTCGAAAAATCCTTCCTTATTCCTTGTCTACATTATAAAGGGAACCTCTGTGCAAAATGTCAGTTTTCTAGGTCCAAGGGTTTGGGCTGGGCGTTGATGAGTCAGTCAGTCAGGACTTTTTTTATTTATTTATATATTAGGTCTTTACCTATGAAATTGCCGTTCTGCAGTACTGGCCATTTCAAATCAAAATAACTTTTGTTTGGCTAAGAATTCTAATTTCAAATTAATTTTATTTTAAAAACATGGATTTTTTTTTCCAAAAGTAGTCATTTGTTTATTGATTAGTGTTACATTTTCATCGCATTTAAATCTTTTTCGTCATCATGGATACGTTAAAAATTCGAGTAATTATGGAATATGAGTACCGTCGTGGCAGCAACGCGGCACAAGCGGCACGCAACATCAACGACGTTTACGGAGCTAACACTACAAACCAACGCACCACCAGTTATTGGTTTGCTCGCTTCCGTTCTGGAAATTTCGACCTGAAAAATGAACCTCGCGGTCGTCCGAAGACTTTGGTCGACAATTACGAATTAAAGGCGATTGTGGAAGCTGATGATACACAATCTACGGCTGAATTAGCAGCAGCTTTCGACGTTAGCGTCAAAACAATATTGGTCCATTTGCGTCAAATTGGCAAGGTAAAAAAGCTTGACAAATGGGTGCCCCACGAACTCAATGATCGCCAGCGCGAAGTACGCGTCGAGACGTGCCTTGCACTGCTCAACAGACACACAAATGAAGGAATTTTGAACCGCATTGTTACCTGCGATGAAAAATGAATTATGTTTGATAACCGCAAGCGCTCAGCAAGTTGGTTGGATCCTGGTTCAGCACCTAAACAATGCCCTAAACGAAAACTTACCCCTAGAAAGGTGATGGTCACTGTTTGGTGGTCTAGCGCCGGTGTGATTCATCACAGCTTCTTACCAAACGGGGTGAGCATTACTGAACACAATGATGGAGAAGCTGGCACATCTCCAACCAGCATTGGTCAATCGCTCGTCTCCGCTGCTCCTGCACGACAACGCGCGACCTCATACTGCACAGCAGACGGTCTCCAAGTTGCAAGAACTGGGGTTGGAAGCTCTCCGTCATCCGCCCTACTCACTAGACCTTGCGCCTACAGACTACTACTTTTTCCAGAATTTGGATAGCGTCTTGGCGGGAAAAAAATTCAATACCCGAGAGGCAGTACAAAATGCCTTTGAAGAATTTGTTGCCTCCCGACCAGCTGATTTCTTTAAGAACCCATGGATCATATTACTGTCACTGCGTTGGCAAAGATGCATTGATTGCATGGGTGATTACTTCCATTAATACAAATAAAAAATACATGAAAAAAAATCGTTTAAATTTTTTCAAACAAAACGGCAATTTCATAGGTAAAGACGTATTAGATATATATTTAAATCTCTCTTACAGCAAATACGTCGTAACGGTTATAAACGAACACTTCACTCAAATCGTAAAAGTCTGTCGCAATGAAACTGGTTACACAGATGAAGTGATAGCCGAAGAAGAGAAGAGTAATTTAAATGAAGACGCAGGGCTCAAAAAATTCAACGATTGTTTCCTTGAAAAAACCGGTTTCAGAAATTATGAGAAGTTTAATATCGATCAGGCTTTAAAAAAGATACCACAAAGTAATGTTACGGAAATTATCGGGATCTGCCAGTCATTAACTAACGAGAAGATCATTCCCGATAGCATCCCTTTTTTCTCTGGATGTATGCACCTAGGAGTATCCGACTATATTCGGACTACTGAATTGTAAGTACAGTTTTCTGCTAACTTTTTCCTTATTTGTTAAGACACTTCACATAAAAAAATGGGCCGAAAACGCTGCCCTGCGAAACACCGTATTTGATGTATTTCAGCTCCTTTGTGGTTTATAAACACACTATTGAAATCTCCGTTTATTGTTTGCGGCCGCTATACAATCTTATTTAATTATAATAATATGTGTGTTGCCACGAAAACCGTAAAGTTTGTTCAAGAGAGTCACGTGATTCAGGTTGTCAAAGGCTTTCGAACGCCCAAAATCAAATAGGTAGGGATAATCAATATCAATAAAGGGGTCAGGAGAATTAGGATAATAATTTAGACTTTAAAGTGTTTTGATCGTGGCATAATTTCGAAAGATATTTTATTTTATTTTGTTTTACTGATTTTGTCGGGTTCACGCAAGCCCCATACATATTTATGCACTGGATTTCTGTACAACAAAACGTGAACAAAAAATTACGAATGTTCAATTTTTACTGTTTTTACATATAATTTTTGTATTTTTTGGTATTAAACCTGCAATCAAACACATTTTATTTAATATATTTCTGTTCTCTCCAACAGCAAACTCGTCGTACAGTCTGAAAGCGACGAAGTCCTTGATATTGTATTTGGCTGTGAAGCAGAATCCGGATTCACAACCAACGTGTTAGGAAACGACACTAATGACGATCTTACTGATGATGAAGGACTCACAAAATTCAACGATTGCTTCTTAGAAAAAACCGGTGTCATCACCAGCGATGGAAAACTAAATATTGATACGGCTTTAGCTAAACTCCCGCCTAGTTTTGCTAAGCCTATTATCGAGCACTGCCAGGCAAATATTGTTTTAAAATATATGACAGACAGCGTTGGTGATTTCTCTAATTGTTTTCGCGACGGACTTCAAAATCATGTTTCGGAGGCAGAAAGAGAGGGATATTTAGCGTTCACATTATCCTGGAAACTTTTTGTACCAGGCACTTTTTTTGTAGATAAAGTTTTAACGTTCTAAGTTATCAGTATCATATGGATACAACCTTTTCTATATTATAGCTGACGCCATTTCAAGATTTTGACAGAATATAAACCTCAATTTTATTGTCCTTTAAGCACTTCAAAGCTATACAAAACCAGTATACGCTGATATTTAAATGTATGGGAAGTTCATACACAGTGGGGTCAGGTAATATTCGTTGTTTATAGCTTGATGTGTCGCTATGAGTACTATGCTCAGAATAGCAATTATCATGGCTATTATTTTCAGTATGGAAACTACCTTGCTATTGTACACCAGTATAGTAAATATGTTTGTTTTTAATAATTTAATGACTCTTATTTCTTACCGTCACCCACAACAAACTGGTATATTCTATTCTAAACATTCGACTACATATTTCATAAAAAAGTTCACTGGGGTTAAATGATTTTAAAGGGTTGTATGCACCACTAAAATGCCAACGTGTAGATTACAACAGCACATAAAAAGAAATTTCCCATTTTCAGTGTTAATGATAATGTCAGTGACTATCTGCGGTACTCAGAGATATTTAATGATTACTTAAGCCGTCACTTAGTAACGGTTTTGACAGTTTTGAGTTTTTGACATACAAAAAACTGTCAAAACCTTTACTACGTGATGGGCTAAGTAATCATTAAAGCTCTCTGAGTGCGGCAGTATGTCAGTTTAAAAACTTATAGCAGTATACAGCCACCGGCACAGCTCTTTCGTTGGCTTCGTTTAAATCCTGGAAGGGGCAGATGAATGTGCAGCATGGTCAAGAAAGGAGGTGCAGCATATCCTGCAGAGGGGCTCACTGGCATTGCATTTGGAACGGGTCCATGATTTGGCCAGATTATTTCTACAGCGAGCAACTTGGGCCGGCTAACTGTTAAGATATTTCCAGATTTCTGTCCAGCAGGAAGGTGTTGTGCTGGATTAATGAATGGACGATGAGATGACTGTTCTTCACAATTCACATCTATTAATTATCTGTCTGATGCACTATTACCCATATCGACACTGCAAACGGCGTAGACTTTATTTACAAGACCAAATTCAGTTGTATTTCGTTGCGGGATTCAAGAAAGTTAAATTCTTTTCTGGGACTTCGTCGAGCTTTATTGTCTCGGCGCTGTTCTGGTGGTCGACACTGTTGATTCTGGATTTCAGGAGTTACAGTGGTTTGGGAATAGTGTGGCGGGATTATTACAAGTCTAAGTACGAAGGCGCTTCAGAAATCGCTGTAAGAGGCAGCATTGTCTACACTTTCCATACGAACCAAGCGTATCACCGTCTACTGACACTGCTACAAGGTGTGAACGGACCCTTCAAGTAGAAGCCAAACAATCATTCTGCACATCAAACTGTAACTGAACACACGAATGGTTGCTGGGTGAAAAATCATTGATTCCGGTAGCGCACTCAGTAGCATCGTGCTGGTGGACGCATTGATTAAAACAAGGGACATGAAGAAGTTTAAGTTATAAGTAGCATTACAAACTTTTAATTTATAAAAAAAGCATGAAAAAGTTTGAACTTCCATATCTCCGTCACTAGAAGGTTAGGCACATGATAATGACAAAAAAGATACATAAATGTAGCTTTACGTTTATTACTTTATAATAAAAAACAACAATTATTTCGGTTGTAACATCGTTCAAAGAGACAAAAACAAATTAAAAATATGTAAAAAATACGTAACTTTTAGTCAATGTTAAGAATTTAACACATGAGTTAAGAACGATCACGTATACGTATATTGTCATCCTACAGACGACCGGATAACACTATTGTGGCCAGAGGGCCAAGAGACTGATATTTTACCAAAGACGATGAATATAGATAGATTTTGTGAGTACTAAAGATATTGATCTAATAGAGAAAGTTGTACATTTAGCCTGCTCACTCTGTATCACACACTTAAACATGACCAGTGACCACGCTTTATTGATATAAACGCTTTAGAGGTACATCTGGCAGAAACCCAGCCCGTTTGCTCAGTAACCGATCAAAATCATCATCAATATATGCAGTAGTAAAACGACGTAAACCTTTTCCAGCAAAAGAAGTGCCAGGTACTTCGAACTCCCAATAATTTGTGAAGCCGTATTTACTTTTGATTTCGTTCTGGACTCCTTGGTGGTAACAGGTTGAAAAATCATGGACGTTATCTTTAATATACTTTATAACAATATTTGCTTTACAGTGCTCGACAATGATCTTAGCGAATCGTTGCTCTAGTTTAGCTAAAGCTCCATCGATATTTAAGTTGCCATCTTCAGTGATAAAACCGGTTTTTTCTAAGTAGCAATCGTTGAATTTCCTGAGGCCTTTCAGTTCAGTAAAATTGCGTCCAACTACATAGACTTCAATTTCGTCTTTAAATCCGGTTTCCGTGTTGCAGGCATCTGCAATCTTATAGGCGATTTCACTTTCACCGTTTGGGATGGATCGTCTGTAAGGGGAAATATATAGATATTAGAACAGGAGTGTAAATTATGTGTTTCCTACTCCTCCGCTATTCTTTTCTGATTAAATTCGTTGCGGGATCCAAGACAGTTAAATCGTTTCTCTGGGACTTCGTCGAGCTTCATTGTCTCGGCGCTTTTGTGGTAGTCGCCACTGTTGATTCTGGCTTACAGGAGTTACAGTGGCCAGAATAGTATGGCGGCCTTGTCCCAGTGAAAAAAAAAAATTAGAACAGGGTATCCAAACGACAAGCGACATTGTTGCCATCACGGGAATATCCTGGATGAGGCAGGCACAATAGTGTAGAGCTTGGCACTAGCAAAGAGAGGCCTTTACTCAGCAGTGGGTGAAGTCGGGCTGTGGATGATAAGTACAGGGTATCCCATAGAGATCGATAAACAAACATAGGCCAGTTGTTTAGAAGCACCTTACAGGGCCGGACCGGACTGAAAATGTTTCTGTTCGAGTATTGCATGGTGGATTATAATAAGCCCATGCTTCTCCTAGAGACCTGAGTCTCTGCGGTGGGAACATTATAGGCTGACGACGATGATTCAACATTTATGAAAAATGCTGGCAATAAAATGCCACTGCATAATACCAGGAAAAGTGTAAGTGAAAGTGCTTTAGCAAACCATCTATCTTTCTTTTTCGTGTGGTTACTGCCTAACCTGAGTTTTAATGCCGCCCATAGGCCTCTGACTTGGCTGTACATGCCGTCGAGAAATATTTTTCAGCCATGCTTGTTTGGTTTCTTTCACCGAAGCAAGTGATTATTTTATACAACACCCACATGAATCAGGTGTGCGTGTCTCACTGGGTTTGAACTCGAGACCTGTTACTAGGCGGTCCGACGGTCATACCACTAGGATACCACAGCTAAACGTGAAAAAGTAAGCAAAAAACCAAACTTACAATTTAGTAGACCGAATGTAGTCTGACACTCCTAGATGGATACACGCGGAGAAATAAGGGACGCTATCCGGAATAATCTTCTTAACAGTTTTAGACTTGCAGAGTTCGACAATTTCCGTAACAGTACTTTCAGGGATCTTTTTTAAAGCTTTATCGATGATAAACTTCTCATAGTCGTTGAAACCGGTCTTGTCAAGGAAGCATTTGTTGAATTTTGCTAGCCCGACGTCAGCCTTTGCATCGCTTTTCTCCTCCTCAGCTATCACTTCGTCTGTGTAACCAGTTTCCTCGCGACAAGCATCTACGATCGGAGTGAGGTTTTTGGCAAAGCCACGTATGACGGAATTTCTGTAAGAGATATATTTTATTTATTTAGCTTTGTCCCATGATAAGGGCAAGAGAATGATGATTTAGCTTTGTCCCTTACATTATGTTTGTATCTTATATTTAAACTTACCTATTTATATGTTAGTGTTTGCACTTAAAATAAAATTAATATTGTTAAGATTAAATTAGTATTTTGATGAAAAACTCCTCCAACAACACATACAAGAAACGTTTTCAACTTCAATGCAAATAAATACATTCTATTCTATTCAAACTGTTCCAGCTGACTCTGTATTTGCCCGTCTGGGCCATAAGTTTCCGGCTGTATGATGTCGTCACTACATCTTTTAGATGGTCTACCCTCCTTTCTTTTTTTGCCATTGGATACTAATTTGGAATAATTTGTGACCATCTTTAATCCTTTCATCTAACTCTCCAAACATGGTCTGACCATGTTTATTTCAGTGTCAGAACCTGTTTGACCACATCTCATGCCTTGGTTTTATCCCTTATCAGATTTCTCGTTGACAGTTTCTTACTTTACTTAAAACGATTTTTTGAGAGGCCAGTTATTACATGCGTAAGTAAGAACCGGTGTTAGGTAAGAGATACATAAATATATGCTAATAGAGCATAACCCGTCGAGATCGGCAAACCAAAAAGTGACAATAAAAAGACTGTGACCTCTTCAGAATTGACTTAAAAACAACGATAGTAGTTTAACAAAAATAAGTAAGCATACTTACAATTCTAATAACCGCAGGTAAGTAGATACACCCCTGTGAAAGCATTTAGAGAAAACACTCTCTGGATCCTTCTTTTTACGAGCATTGCAGTTTTCAACCAAATCCTTAAGTAAACTAGGCTCGAGCCTAGCTACAGCATCATCAAATTCATCGGTAGTTAGCTCCCCATCTTTACTAACAAAACCGGCTTTGTCTAGGAAGCAATAGTTGAATATTCTGAGCCCTCCATTTTCGGAGTAATAACTTTTCTCCTCTTTAGCTACTACTTCGTCTGTATAACCGGTTTCAATACGACAGGCATCTACTACCTGATCATATTCCTTGGGAAAGGGTGAGACGAACTGAAAGAAAATATCATAAAATCGTTGATAGATCTTTGATTTTTAAAGATGAGAATCGTCGCCAAAATCCAACCTATGCTAGGGCGTCCCCTCCCGGCGTTGCCACTTACATCTGCCTTGTAACTCGCCTTTTACTCATCCTCTCTACATGACCAAACCACCTAAGCATACTCTTTTAAATTTTTGTGATTATAGTTTCTATCTAGATAGGAACTCGGCGATAAATAGTATGAATGGTGGGGATAGTCATCATCTTTCTCTCCGTTGTGTTACTTGGGGTCAGCCCTACACTTTTTTGTGTTCCATTCTCCTCTATCAAACGTCACGCTATAATGGACTCCTTTTTCTTTTATATACATATTTCCTTCCTTACACAATCCATCACATTTTTGTTCACAAGCGTTTCATACCTCCTCATTACAAGTCCACACCCAGATAGGCGAATTCCTTTCAATTATTCTGTAACAGGCGCCACTTTCAAAACTTCCTCTAATATAATGATTCCTTACTTTATCATAATTCATCTCAACATTCTCATCTCCGCTACATGCAATCGTTTTTCGTACATCTTTTTCACATCCCAGCATTGATGGAAGGATAGTGTAACCCGATATAAATATGGAATACTCACCTCGGCATGAATTCTAGCGACCAGAAAGACACATACAAGAAACGTTTTCATGTTACTGAGATAGATTTTATACTGCCAAGATGTATGACCAATCCACCATTTAAATACTTGTTTTAAAAAAAACTTGTTACGTTAGGTTTTTAATCACTTATGAGGAAAACGGACGTAATTATTAAGATGAGGGTTAAATGTCCTTGTCATGTGTTGCTTGTTTAAATGTCGATATCCTTATTAAAAGGTGTCATTGTAAAGCTTTGGTCTGATTGCTGCGTTTCCCGCGCGGGATGCACTGGTGGACGTTGATTTTTTTACCGCTGGATTGGTTGCGCGGGATGGCACACGAGTTTACACGACCCAACTGAATTTTGCGTTTGTTTCTGTTAACTGCATAAATTGAATTGTAAATATTTATTTCGAAATTTTCTCAGAAAAAGCAAAATCAGCTGCTACGAAATAACAGGTAGTAAGGGCCAAACCCTCCTAGCCCCTTCCCCACTTCTCTGTGAAATACCTTTTGGTGGGCCAAAATTTTCCGTAGGTCTCCACGATTATAAATTATCTTAAAATAACAATAAATAGGCATAAAACAGCAATAAATACGCTTATAATTTCTTGTCTAGGCCTTATTATTTGGTGTGGGTATTATTTCGCAGCAGCTGATTTTGCATTTTCTGAGTAAATTTACCATTGCAATGTATATTTTTTATACATCATCAGAAAGTAGAGATTATATAAGTAGTCCTCCTTACCGATTTCGGTAACGGCGACCCTTACAAGCTATTTCCTAGCATGTAGAGTAGTAGAGATTATAAGGAACACAACGCCCACCGACTTTTTAAAAAAGCTGATATTTTGACGTCAGAATTTTCGATTGAAAATTAGGGTGCTTTTTTGATATTCAGTTAAAATAAGCCGAAAAAATAAATATTTTAAATCAAATAAATTACAGTGTATTTGGGACATAATAAGGTAAGTTCTCACCAAATTTCGTAGAAAATTTTTTTTTTTTTGAAAAAGATATAAATAAAAAACCAAAAACTTGTTTTTTTGAATTTTTCACCTAAATTTTGAGGTTATGTGAAAAAAGTGTTAATTTCAAAGTTGTAGATCTTTTTATTCTCTACAACTTTGCCATTACATTTTTTTCCATAGGACTTGTAGTTTTGCCGGAAATCGAGATAAACCGCTTTCCCCCCTTAAAAACCCCCCCACCCCCACTTCCCGACCTCAGATCGACCGTAATTTATTTTACCTTTAATTTTTGTTATATTCTCTACTTTTTCCATTGGGTTTCATCCTAATTTTTTTCATTTTTTACCATTTTTGAAGGCTTATTTTTTTTTTTTTTTGGCTTCGGCACTGGTCTATTATTTATTTATATGATCGGGCAATCACCCCAAACGGCCGTTTGTATTACTTTCGGGACTAATTAAGGGTTTATAATTAAGTACGGAAATCACACCGGCGGGAATAGTCACGCGACTATTCGGATCCCCTAGGGTATCAGTGTTAGGGGATCAGACCAGAATAACTCTTCGCACCTATATCATTTGACTATTAGTCGCGAACTAATCCTGGCACACACAAAAGTCCTCGCGGATTTCGCCGCGGTTTGACAGGGACCCTAAAAAGGCCGCTATAGAAAAATTCTTTGAGGTCAATGCTATGAATCATATTGTTTATAAATTGGCTAGAAGCTAAAGAATAACAGACGCACGTGTCGATTTTCAAGGTCAAGAGTGTTTGCTAAGATCAAAATCTAAATAGTTTGTTTCACATAGGTCTACTTGGGGTACATATAAAACGCCGAAAAAAGGTGCACGGTTCGGTTTGGTCGTGTCCTATGGAGAAGAACCAGCAAGAAACTCCATGGGTAACTCTTTTAAAATGTCGATCCGCGGATGGGTGACCGTCCACTACATACCCAGTTTTCCTCCATGCCTTGGAAGCGCTACTTATGGGCTGTTGGTTCCTTTTTTTTATATGGGCTTGCTCTTGACTTCAATCTTGACTTCAATTTTTTTAAATCAATAACATAAAAATATTGGGGACAAGCCGTATTAATGACATACTCGTATCAAATTGATAAAAATGGAAAATAAATGCATAGCAAATACTTATTTGTTTAGAATATTACAACTAAAAACAGAATAATCACAAAACTATTGTGCAAAAATAAAACCAACTTCAAAAACACAAAAAAGTAATAAAAACTTAACTTTAGCTCCTGAAACCAGTGGCTATAAAAACTAAATCAAACAAAAAAAGTCACCGACTTCAGAAAAGTTTTAATCGACATAAACTGACATAAAGGGTGTAAAAGTACCCTTAACGCAAATGAAGGGCATTTGTTCTCCCGTCGCGGGTCGGGGCTTCGGGTTGTTCACAT
The DNA here is from genome assembly GCA_949775195.1 of Diarsia dahlii. Lineage (NCBI taxonomy): Eukaryota > Metazoa > Arthropoda > Insecta > Lepidoptera > Noctuidae > Diarsia > Diarsia dahlii. Next base: position 10,910,056 of record OX459218.1, on the reverse strand, counting down.
TACCGCGGCCTCGACATATAGGGCTAAGAAGGACCAAGGGTTGTTTTTAGTAACAATAGCACAATGTGTTAAGAGTGCTACATTGAGTTTTACCGTAAAATGTGATTTTTGAGCCCAAAAAAAAAGTCGATTCACAGCAAAACTTTTTGCTTAAGGGTACTTAGTTTGATGTACAGAATGCGTGGTTGACGGCTGTGTCAGGAGTTAATATACACTCTGTATTATAATCTGCAAATTTCAAAAACCGTAAGAATATGAACTTGCGGGCTATCCTGGCACTACCACACTTAGAAGAATTGCTCAATGTAGATTGATACCGTTTTAGATCCCGTTATAGATAATTTTGACAGAAACGAGATAGAATTATCTAATTTAAAAAAAAAAACCGGCCGAGTGCGAGTCGGACTCGCTCACCGAGGGTTCCGTCCAAATGACTGATTTTATTACAAACTAGCGGACGTCACGCGGTTTCACCCGCGTAGTTCCCGTTCCCGTGGGAATACAGAGATAATAACCCTCCTTTTGAGCTTCGCCGCAGTCGGGTAAAAAGTAACCTATGACACCCGGGGTGAATGTAGCTTTCTATTGTTGAAAGAATTTTGAAATCGGAGCAGTAGTTTTTGAGTTTATTCATTACAAACATACACACACACAAAAACACAAATCTTTCCTCTTTAGAATATTAGTGTAGAAGTGTAGATGTTTTCAGATTTTTCCCTGTACTTGTATTAAAAGATGATACGAGTATTACTAAAAGTAATGATTCCCTTGACAGTGTCGAAATATACGTTTTTTTTTTGTGGCAAAAACCCGTACGCCGTATCTTTTTAGAGTTTCGTACCTCAAAAGGTAGAAAAGGAAGCCTTACAAAATCATTCTCTTGTCCGTCTGTCTGTGTGTCACAGCCGATTTTCTCAGAAACGGGTGAACCTAGTTTTGTGTTAACTCAGAAGCTTGATATTTTCACAGCTTCAAGGGGCTGTAGACCTGAGTAAATGTTTTTAATTTCACCTCGATACCTCTACGCGTTCCCAAGATAAAGGGGTCTAGGCGGACAAACAGACGGACAACAAAGTGATCACGACGTTCATCTTTCGTTTATTCTCCCGCCTCTTTTGTTTTTGCTTGTTGTATTTTTTTTTCTCATTGTGTGCTCGTCATGTTTCTGCGACAATTAATATTTTTCTTTATTTCTATAAGGGTCTCGTTGTTTTCTTTTGAGGTACGGAACCCTAAAAACAAACCAACTTGACTTCTTTTTCTTTTAAATACTTTTTTCCTTAACTCACGCGACTCCCAGATTTAATTAAACTAGATTTATTCATCAAATCCAAAAGATATAAATGCAGGACTAGAATTCATTTGATTAGTTTCAACAAAAATATCTAAGAAAGATGAAATCGTCCGTCGTATTGTGTGTTGTCCTTGTGGCTGGGATTCAGGCCGAATTCGCAGTAAGTAGTTTTTTATTAATATTGTATTTTTGTCTGACTGGACTGAGAGGAGCTCATGGCTTTGGCTAAAACGTGCTTTCCGAGGCACGAAGGAAACCCGGTATGTAATGTGTGCCAACCCATCCACAGCCCAACCTAGGCAAGCGCAGCTTAGTTTCAAGTTTCAAGTTTTTTATTTCATAACAAAAATACATTTGTGTCGAAATATTTGCACAGTAGGTACACAAAAAAGTAACATATACAATAGGGTATTTCACCAAAAAAATCTAATTAGTCCGTCAGATAGATTTTCAAAAAATAAAGGACACATATTTTTTCTTTTTTCACGTAAACAAAAGATGAAGACGATACAGCGCTTCGAAAAGTCGTGTCAAGTCGTGTGACGTCACAAGGTTAGTACTTTTTTACTCACGAAGTGACGTGAAAAGCCCCCACTCATGATCTTTGACACGTTTTATTTCCGTCAATTGTTATTTATTTGATAAAACAAAAAACACGTATCCAATATTTTTCGATAATCTAACAGACGGACTAATTAGAATTTTTTGGTGAAATACCCTATTACAATAAAAATAAATAAGTCCACCCATCCGAAGTTAGAACGTCTATCCAAATTAAAACTAACCTTACAGTCATATTGATACAGAACAAAGTCCCCAGCAAAAAACTACACAAAATACAATAATGTCAAGAAAAAAACAATAACTATTTAAAAATGAAAAAAAAAGTCAAAAATAACAAGTCAAAGAATAATCGATATTTATTTAATTTAAGTACTATTTTTAAGACTTTTGTCATTACAAAATTCGTCAATGGAATAATAGGCTTTCTTGATTAACAAAGCCCTGAGTTTATTTTTAAACATGTTCACATTCTGAATATTCTTTAATTCTACTGGTAATTTGTTAAACAGATTAACAGATTGCACACGTGACGAGTGTTTGACAACATTGAGCTTTGCCTGCAGAATAGTAGGAAGATCCTTTCTGCGAGTTTCTAGTCTACTTTTCCTTTCATTGTCTGTTTCAAAGTCGTTTAAGTTTTTGATTAAATGAGTAAGGAGAACCAAAACATACAGACATGGCACCGTTAAAATTCTTAGCTTAATAAAATATTCTTTACATGATACTGTCTGGTTTAAACGAAGCATGGTTCTTAATGCTCGCTTTTGTATAGTAAAGGCTGCCTTATGATTATATTTATAGCTGTTTCCCCAAAATTTAATGCTATATCTAAGTTTAGATTCAACTAAAGCAAAATAGACAGTACGAAGTTGTGCACCAGACAAAAGATCCCTTAGAGATCTGATAGCATAACATGCACTACTTATTGTATTCGTAATTGAGTTTAGTTCTGACTTCCAATTTAGTAAAGAGTCAATTTGTACCCCCAAAAATTTTAAACTTTCTACTATATCAATTTTGCAGCCCAAGGATTCTACGTCCATTATAGCTTTGTTCCTAACTGTAGATCTAAATATCATACATTTTGTCTTACTTACATTTAATTTAAGGTTATTCATAGAGAACCAGGTTTCACAAGCAGCTATTAAAACATTTAATTTGGATTTTAAGGTCTCCATATTGTCAGCAGCTATAATAGCACTCGTATCGTCAGCAAATATTATCAAGTCAGCATCTGGTAAAATGTTTTTAATATATTCAATTAGGTCGTTAAGAAATATTATAAAGAAAATGGGGCCCAACACCGAACCCTGAGGAACACCTCTAGTTACAGTAAATAATTTTGATTTCTGAATTTCTTCCACACCATCATGGAGCGATTTAATTTCGACGTACTGTTTCCTGTTAGTCAAATAAGAACCAAAAAGTTTTAAAACGTTTTCTCTTATACCGTAATGCTCTAACTTATCCATTAGAATGCAATGTTCTACAGTATCAAACGCAGAACTTAAGTCTAGGAATAAACCGGCAACCTTAAGTTTATTGTTTAGCTTATTTACCACGTTGTTAACTAACGAGTCTATTGCATCTAGTGTCCCTTTACTTTTTTGGTATCCAAACTGATTACTGTTTATTATTTTTTGACTACTCAAATGGCTTACAAGCCTAGATTTTATCACTTTTTCAAAAAGTTTGGAGAGAACCGGTAACAATGAAATGGGCCTGTAATTGCCTGGATCCGTTTTAGCACCTTTCTTAAATAGTGGTAAAACTCTTGCTAATTTAAATTGGTCAGGAAAGACGCCTTCATTGACGCAGTTATTTATTATTTCAGATATTGGGTATGCCAGTATATCTATATTATCTTTGATCACGTTCAGAGGTATTTCATCGTGTCCAAAAGACTTTTTATTATCCATACCCTTTACCATTTTGAAAATCTCTATCGGCATGACAGGATTAAAAACCATGGACTGATCAACTCTGTCAGTATTCTCAGTTAAATACCTCCTAGCTAATTCTGGATTACCAGTATTTATGCCTTTACAGTTGTCAAACTTTTCCGCAAAAATATTAGCAATGTCTATTGGGTTACAAATTATTTTATTATTATGTTTAAGTATTATATTATCATTTTCTAAATTATTATCAATTTTTTTCCGAGTTCTATTCACTATTTTCCAAATTTCTTTGCTAGGATTAGCTGCGTTATTTATTTGATCAGTTATTGTCTTTTTTTTAGCGTGCCTAATCACCCTTTTATAAATTCTGAAATACTGTTCGCGGTATTGTAATAACGATTTATCACACTCAATTTTATTTGTAAAATTTAGTAATCTCTTCATTTTGCTGGATATCCTTATGCCTTTCGTTAGCCATTTAGATCGACCAGTTCTTTTCAAATTGATTTTAACTTTACGTTTTTTAAAAGTACTTGAGTGAAGTTCTTTAAATTTGCGAATAAACGTGTTTGTACCTAAATTCCAGTCGTGAGCCAGTAGCTTCTGCCTGAATGCACTATTATTCTTCTCATTATATGTATAATCTACTCTCTATGTATTTAGAACGGACGCATTGTGTGGTAGATACCTTTTCCAGATCTGAAATGATCAGATTCTTAACCTAAATCGACCGTGGCAGTTATTATTAAGCCACGAGCTCCCGTTATAAGTGTTGATAATAATACAAAATGAGATGTTTACAATGATAAGAGCAATGACCCCTTGTATTTATTCAGTCAAGTCCATTATTTTTCGTCTCTTTCTAACACTACCCCACTGGCCTCTGACCAGGGCTCGGAACCGGTTTAAAAAGAGCGGTTAATTTCGGTTAAATACCGGTAAATATATCATTCCTCCATCTACCGGTTATACAAGTGAACTGTTTTTGTGACTGGCCTGGCCTGTTGTGACTGGCCTGTTGGTCTAGTGGTTAGTGACCCTAACTGCTATGCCGGAGGTCGTGGGTTCGATTCCCACCCAGGACAAATGTTTGTGTGATGAGCACGATCATTTGTTCTGTGTCTGGGTGTAATTTATCTATAATATGTATGTATTTAGAAATATATAAGTATGTTTATCAGTTGTCTAGTACCCATAACACAAGCTCTGCTTAGCTTGGGACTAGATGGCGTTGTGTGATAGTTGTGGATTATTATTATTATATTATTATTATTATTTTTGTAACCCAAATGATAAAGGTTACCGGTTAGATAACCACAAACGATTTTAAAACCGTAATTAACCGGTTAATTCAGTAATTCTTTATTTTATTCGTCTACATTTTTAACACTTATAACAAGTTACAGTGACATTATCGGTAAAATATAACCGGAGAACATAAATGGTGTGGGTAGGTTCGTGTGTCGACTTGGCGGGGCCCGGGGAACCCTATCAAACTTGGTTTTCACCGGTTAATTTCCGTAATCAAACCTAAATTCGTGAAAAACCGGTTAGGCGAATAAACTGGTTAAAACCGGTAAAGTGCAACCTTTAACCTAAATCGATTTCGGTTTGGGCCGGGGTCAATGACCGTAACCGGTTAAGATTTTAACCGGTTTCCGAATCTTGCCTCTGACTGCCACGTTGGTCTAGTGGTCGCAAGCACAACTACAGTGCATGAGGACCTGGGTTCGATTCCCAGGTCGGGCAAAGTGTTATTGGGTTTTTTCACAAGGAACTTCTCGGTAGCAGGCACGGAGTCTTATATTGTGTCCGGTTGAGGGCAATAGGCTCGCCTCCTATTACATGGGACTAAAACATAACTGGCGAAATGTGGGTGTACTATTAGGTACACCTCTGCCTAACCCTTCGGGGATTGCAGGCGTGATAATGGGCCGCAAGCCCGCCGCACAATTCCCAAACTCCTGTTAGCCAGAATCAACAGTGGCGACCACAAGAAAAGCGCCGAGACAATGAAGCTCGATTAAGTCCCAGAGAAACGTCAACTGTCTTGGATCCCGCAACGAAATTAATCACAAAAGTATAGTGGTGGAGCAGGATAAACATAATTTCAAGGCGTGATGTCATATTTTTTCTTCTCTTTCTGTATAACTTCCCTCTCTCTCTCTTCCAGTTCGTGACTCTCCCACCAACACAGAATGAAAAATCCAACAACAACGCCTATGCTTGCATCAAAGAAACAGGAGTCACTTCTGCAGCCATACACGAAGCCAGAAAAGGAAACCTCATAGATGACGAAGGCTTAAAAAAGTTCACCCGCTGCTACTTCGAAAAAGCCAACATCGTCACTAGTGATGGGCAACTAAATATCGATGTAGCAATCGATAAACTGCCGCCAGGTTTCGATAAGGATGCAACAAGAGTATTACTGGAAGGATGCAAGTCAAAAACCGGAAAAGATGCCACGGATACTGTTTATGAAATCTTTAAATGTTATTTCGAAGGAACTAAAATTAAATCTTAAAATTCAAGAAAACGTGAACATTTCACGTTTTCTTGAATTTTAAGATTTAATTTAAACAAAAAAAACTAGTTTAGGTCCCGCTCTAAGTTATTAGTGTAGTAACGGTTTTTTTCTATATTACCGGTTTTTTTTTAAGTTAAATTATAATGTAATAATAAAGTGGTTTGTTTATTTTATTTGTAAACCTGTTTAGTGTTTGTTTAGGTAATGCAAACAAAAACTTTGAATCACGTAGGTATATTTAAGATAAATGTACTTACCCACTTCTAGTTTTTGCTCTCTCAGGATTTTCCCACGGTGTGTAGTTAGCAACGCTTTTTTGCTATGGTGTCGCCAGTTTGATTGTCTTACGAAGCAAATATTTGCAAGAGTATACAACACAATTTTTTTTTTAAAGACAGGTTTGTGGATCTGATATTAAGTAAGGCTCGATATCACGCTGTTTTGAAAGATTATAAGAGCGTTGCGTAGTTTAAAAAAAACGCCTCTACATAAACGGACACGAAAAACAAGTTCGATTTATAATGCACAGGTTGCAAAGGACTAACTGCTAAAACGGTTACCACGTATTCATTCAATAATTGCCCCGTTTGCCTCCGTGACGTCTTAGTGCATGTTTACGTACATGCGGGGGCGTGCAGCGTTTTTATTTCAAACACATGGCATTTCAATGTATGAAAAAGTTATCGATTTCAAAACTTGATTTTACGAGAAGCGATTCTTCACTCGTTTGTTTAAAATGCAGCGTTTGTTGCGGTGGACTCGTCTCAGTAAATTAATAAAAAACCACGAAAAGAGCATTCTGCACGCGCCGCGCAACGCCCCGCGTCTCCGTAAACGAGCCCTTAGGTTCGATTGTAAAATTCGGCGAAGTGTAATAGAGAATTTCCATTAAGAATTTATCAGTACCAGCCCGATTTATGCCCGGTTGACGGTAATAAATTCGCCCTCCAGAGACGTAATCATAATTGGCCAATCGTAGTAGTAGTAGAAATCAGGCGTAATGTTATGAGTTAACTCTTTCAAAATATCAACGAAATCATACTCCTTATCAACTGGCATGCGTACTACTTTCACGCCTCAGCAAACAAATCAGTGTCCATGAGAACGATAAGGCAATGTTTAAGAGTTCGTATGATGCTGTTTTGGTGATATTGGGCGATCTAGATCTCGGTATCTATATGACCTAAGAATTCGGTATTTGGACACCATTAAACTTGGACTTATAATCTTTAAATCTGTACAAGCGAAAACACGATTGGATGAAAAAACCTCGATAGAAAAAAAATACTAAAACAACTCGGTTTGCACTTATTTAGAGTTGGATCTCTGAAACCTTAAGGAATTTAGTGACGATTTTTACATAATAGATAGGTAACTATATTATCTCAAATCGTGCACATTTTTTTTATTAATTTTCTACGTGGTTTTCTCGTAATTAGCATTCCTGTGATTGGCGCTTACGTTATTTTATTCTAAGCGAGCGCACATTCTTTCTGTCTCACGTTTGGAGCGCGGTAGTAATAGCGCTATCCTTTTCAATTTGTTCAACAGTGACATTCAGTCTGCTGCGGCATCTGTTGCGAGACGAACCTATGTTTGGCGACATTACAGACAGCGGACTATTTTCTACGCAATTATTTTGTTTAGTGGTAGGCAATATAGGTACCTTTAATAAAGTTTAGGGACAGTATTTACTGTAAAAAGGAGTTGAAAACGTTTTGTGTAAATATATTATATACCTATCTTTTAATGATAATTGTCACCCACCTGATGATGGACTCCGAAGGTAGGTATAGGATCTCGGTGACGGCACTACATAGAACCATCGTGTTTGGACTCATTTGAAAGGTCTAACGGAGATCTTGTTGACTAATGATGTCACCCACCTGATGATGGACTCCGAAGGTAGGTATAGGATCTCGGTGACGGCACTACGTAGAACCATCGTGTTTGGACTCATTTGAAAGGTCTAACGGAGATCTTGTTGACTAATGATGTCACCCACCTGATGATGGACTCCGAAGGTAGGTATAGGATCTCGGTGACGGCACTACGTAGAACCATCGTGTTTGGACTCATTTGAAAGGTCTAACGGAATCTTGTTGACTAATGATGTCACCCACCTGATGATGGACTCCGTAGGTAGGTATAGGATCTCGGTGACGGCACTACGTAGAACCATCGTGTTTGGACTCATTTGAAAGGTCTAACGGAGATCTTGTTGACTAATGATGTCACCCACCTGATGATGGACTCCGAAGGTAGGTATAGGATCTCGGTGGCGGCACTACGTAGAACCATCGTGTTTGGACTCATTTGAAAGGTCTAACGGAGATCTTGTTGACTAATGATGTCACCCACCTGATGATGGACTCCGAAGGTAGGTATAGGATCTCGGTGACGGCACTACGTAGAACCATCGTGTTTGGACTCATTTGAAAGGTCTAACGGAGATCTTGTTGACTAATGATGTCACCCACCTGATGATGGACTCCGAAGGTAGGTATAGGATCTCGGTGACGGCACTACGTAGAACCATCGTGTTTGGACTCATTTGAAAGGTCTAACGGAGATCTTGTTGACTAATGATGTCACCCACCTGATGATGGACTCCGAAGGTAGGTATAGGATCTCGGTGACGGCACTACGTAGAACCATCGTGTTTGGACTCATTTGAAAGGTCTAACGGAGATCTTGTTGACTAATGATGTCACCCACCTGATGACGGACTCCGAAGGTAGGTATAGGATCTCGGTGACGGCACTACGTAGAACCATCGTGTTTGGACTCATTTGAAAGGTCTAACGGAAATCTTGTTGACTAATGATGTCACCCACCTGATGATGGACTCCGAAGGTAGGTATAGGATCTCGGTGACGGCACTACGTAGAACCATCGTGTTTGGACTCATTTGGAAGGTCGAACGAAGACCTTGGTCACTAATGATGTCACCTACCTATCTGATGATGGACTAGTAGGTAGGTAGTAGGTAGGCTACCTACCTACTTCCTACCTACTACCTACCTACTACCTACCTACTACCTACCTACTACCTACCTACTACCTACCTACTACCTACCTACTACCTACCTACTACCTACCTACTACCTACCTACTACCTACCTACTACCTACCTACTACCTACCTACTACCTACCTACTACCTACCTACTACCTACCTACTACCTACCTACTACCTACCTACTACCTACCTACTACCTACCTACTACCTACCTACTACCTACCTACTACCTACCTACTACCTACCTACTACCTACCTACTACCTACCTACTACCTACCTACTACCTACCTACTACCTACCTACTACCTACCTACTACCTACCTACTACCTACCTACTACCTACCTACTACCTACCTACTACCTACCTACTACCTACCTACTACCTACCTACTACCTACCTACTACCTACCTACTACCTACCTACTACCTACCTACTACCTACCTACTACCTACCTACTACCTACCTACTACCTACCTACTACCTACCTACTACCTACCTACTACCTACCTACTACCTACCTACTACCTACCTACTACCTACCTACTACCTACCTACTACCTACCTACTACCTACCTACTACCTACCTACTACCTACCTACTACCTACCTACTACCTACCTACTACCTACCTACTACCTACCTACTACCTACCTACTACCTACCTACTACCTACCTACTACCTACCTACTACCTACCTACTACCTACCTACTACCTACCTACTACCTACCTACTACCTACCTACTACCTACCTACTACCTACCTACTACCTACCTACTACCTACCTACTACCTACCTACTACCTACCTACTACCTACCTACTACCTACCTACTACCTACCTACTACCTACCTACTACCTACCTACTACCTACCTACTACCTACCTACTACCTACCTACTACCTACCTACTACCTACCTACTACCTACCTACTACCTACCTACTAATAATAATAATAATAATAATTTATTCATCAGACTACAAAAGAGGTCCACTGTGTTAGTAACAATTTAACTTAGCTTATGTTAGTACTAATAACTTGGACAGATCGAATGCGATTGGTTAGTAACATAATAACTTAGCCTATGTTAGTACTTAATAACTAAAACAGAACGGGTGCGATTGGTTAGCGCCCACACTAGCGGGCTATCTGCCCGGTTGGCTATAGATTGCAGTATAGTGTTATGACTGCCACGCAGCCTGCGGAGTAAAGAGGCAGATTTTTTACGCCACAACGCATCAAAACCATCAGTGCGTGCGTTGGAAAACATTTCCGAGGCACTACAGAAGCGTGGCAGTCGCAACAATATCCTGAATGCATTATTAAACTGGATACGCAGAGCATTATAAGCTTTTTGGGTATATGTGAACCACAGGGCTCCCGAGTACAGTGATGTGCAATATGCTTTAAAAAGTACTATTTTAATTGCGGCTGTACATCGAGAAAACCTGCGAGCCAGCATATTCGCCCTGACTGATAATGCTCTGCGGTTCCGTTTCCAAATCCAGGTCATCTTTCAGATCATCCGTGACCAGGTGGCCCAGGTATTTAAATTTGTACACCCTGTTCACCGGGTTACCATTCATAAAAATAGGAGGGACTGTAGTGGGACACCTGGTGCCAGACCTGAAGACCATGAATTCTGTCTTATTACAATTATAGACTAACCCATGAGTCACAGCGTACGACTCGCAAACTTTCAGTAGCTTTCGGAGAGCACCGATTGAGGGAGCCAGCAGCACCATGTCGTCCGCATAGCTAATGTTGTTAAAACAAACTCCATCCACGTAGCAACCGACACGCATGCTGCTGAGTCGCTCAATCAGCGCATTGACATACAGACCGAAGCCTACCTACCTACTACCTACCTACTACCTACCTACTACCTACCTACTACCTACCTACTACCTACCTACTACCTACCTACTACCTACCTACTACCTACCTACTACCTACCTACTACCTACCTACTACCTACCTACTACCTACCTACTACCTACCTACTACCTACCTACTACCTACCTACTACCTACCTACTACCTACCTACTACCTACCTACTACCTACCTACTACCTACCTACTACCTACCTACTACCTACCTACTACCTACCTACTACCTACCTACTACCTACCTACTACCTACCTACTACCTACCTACTACCTACCTACTACCTACCTACTACCTACTTACTTACCTACTTTTATCTACGTGAGGAATGATAGATCAGTCTGGATCTTCGATCAATAAGTTTCGAGTCCACGAAAAAAAAAAAGTCCTCTAAATTTCGAAACTTGAGTCTCGGCCCTAGTACCTACCTACCTATCTATTATTTTACCTACTATTATGTATAGTGTTTAGGTGTGTCATTAGTTTGTACCTAGGTAATAATAGGGTTATGGACGGAGCTTCAAATAAGTATACCGACAATAATTTATTATCCTCGCTTGATTGTCAGCTCCGATCCGTCGTCGTACCGTGAAAATAGGTACTTGAATTTCAGCTTTATTTGAATGATTTTTTTACGAATACGTTTTATATATAATTATATAATATGAATCAAGCTGTCGACCAGCTGGGCGGTCGGGGCACCGCAGTTCAAACTCGTACTCGACTCACACTCGATCGCGGCCTGTGCGCGGAGCGCGCCGCTCTGCCGCGCCGGGCGTCATGCCACCGCGTATTATGGAAGAGGGGGCGCGGGCGAGAGGTACGGAATCGCTCGCGTTGGGCTACCTATAATGCGCGCTCTTAATACATTTTAACTTAGTCTTACATCTCTGGAAATTATTTATTTGGAGAATAAATGAGTTTGGAAAGGCTGCCCAACTCAACTGGGCAGGACATGTCTGCCGTATGCTGCAAAATAGCGGGAAACTGGTGCCCTGACACAGTGAGACGAGGTCGCGGCAGGCCACGAAGGAGATGGCGGGAGAAACTAGACAGGTTCCGTCAAACCTGGAAGATCGTGAAAAATGGGAGGAGTGGAGGGAGGTCTTGCCCAGGAGTGGAACAGAAAAGGCAAGGAAAAAAAAAACAAAACATATGAGTTTGAGAATGAATAGCAGCATCAGTATTAAAAAAGTGTCCAACGCTACCACATAAGGGACTTGGCTGAATAAGAAAAACTAAAAACAAGAGGCCATTTCCTCTAAACCAATAAAACAAAATGATTTCCTTTAAAACAGTGGACCTCAGTACTCAATATCAACACAAAAGTATGCGCAAAAGGTACACCGATTGATAAATAAATAATGAAAAAAAAGTGCCAGGCCTTTTCCCAAAAGATCCAGTGGATAACGTGCAATATGCAAAAAAGGGACCAATGGCCGTTAGAACAGATGAATCCTCGAGGGATATTGTGATAGTGATAAGGGGTTATGATGGATTGACGACCTTGAAAAGGTGCCTGGGACACTGAGACTATCTGCGGTACTCAGAGATATTTAATGATTACTTAAGCCGTCACTTACTAAAAGAAAGAAAGAAAAAATGTTTATTTGACGTCAGTACATGAAGCACACACACAATAATATTAAAAAAAAAATACAAAAATGGAAATACATAGTAGGTACCTATGTGCTGTGTGCCTCACGGCTGCGCCAAAAAGGTTACTAAAAATTTGACATACTTTTGTATGACAAAACTGTCAAAGCCTTCACTAAGTAATGGCCTAAGTAATCATTAAAGTTCTCTGAGTGCGGTAGTATAAATGGGGTATATTTCAGTCTAAGTACTTAAACTGTGTCTCAAACGTTAGCATAAATTGCCAGTGAGACAGCATTTTCACATTCCCGGTAATCTATTTGCCAATATTTTGATCTACATCGGTTTTTAGAAGTTTGTCCCGCAGTAAAAGGTTTCTATAATAATGAGTACAATGCCCCCATTACAGGTTAATGGTAAACAAAAACTAAGTTTATGTTATTTTTTATACCTGGCATTCAATCCCTCGTTACCGATCACGTGATTCCTATCACAATAACAAATACCTATCGCACCAACACTTACTATTATAAACGTAAAATACATACATTACTCTACATTTAGTTCCAGAAATCGGTTAAGTAAAACAGAAACTACTATTTCGCCGTACAAATAAATTGTATGCAACTATTCTCGTCCTAAATCTAACAGTAGGTAACTAAACACACGCATATTTATAGCATAATCCGTTTTATTACCCAACGTAAAATACCAAACAATTACTCTAATTCCAAAAACCGTATCCGCACTGAACCGTAAAACTCAATCACTGCACATCACTAACACACTAGCACATAGAGAATTTAAAAATAAAAATTCAAATTCTTTTTTCGAATACGGTACGTTCGCTTCGTTTAGCGCGCCAAAGGTGTATGACGGATGGATGCATCGTATCGTGTTTAGAAAGTAGGCAATCGATATTTTAAGTAACATTATCAATTTATGAACTTATACTGTCACTTACGGGATATCTTTCGAGATTATCCATTATTATTGGGACTTAAAATGGATAATCACGGAAGCAATACACCAAAAGTGGAGTTAGGCAGGTCATCGGGCTAGACGCGGAGATGGCCGATGCAGAAAAAATTCTGACCGTCCAAAGCGTGATGGGTCAACGATATTGTCAAGAGCGCGGGGAACGGATGGATATGGGATGCACATAACAGAAACGAGTGGCAGAAGAAAGGGGAGGATAGAGGGTAGGTGTATCCCGTAAGTGACACTATAACTTTATTATAAACCGTGACAGCTTAAAACAATGTTATCAATTTATAATTTATGACTCAATGTATCCTCGTCTTGTGATTAAACAATAGCCGCAAGGTCAAGGTTAAAGAGCGCTTGCCATGGATGGATGACCACGGATTACATAAGGAGTTTTGTCCGTGCCTCGGAAAGCACGCTAAGCCGTTGATCCCAGCACGCAGGATATGTCAATTCCATTGATTACTGTGACGCGTGAGAGCGCCGACTTTATTTAATAAGTTCTTTTTGGTAATTTTTGTTATACTTATAATGTGTATTGTATTTCATTGGTATATTGTGTTACTGTTGACCTTATTGATGATGTTCTTCTGAAAGGACAGGTGCGTAGTACTCGCAACTGGCGTGTGTGTGACCAGATGTATGAATGTGGACGATGGCAATAGGCTCGAAGGGTAAATCCCCATGTAATATCAAAATCAAAATCAAAGCATTTATTTCAAGTAGGCCGTTACAGGCACTTTTGAATAGTCGAATTAAACTAACTGCGGCACTCAGAGATATCCAACGATTACTCAAGCCGCCACCCAGCAAAAGCTTGACATACTTTTGTATGACAAAACTGCCAAAAACCTTTACCAAGCGACGGCCCAAGCAACCACTGAAGCACTCCGAGTGCGGCAGTAAACTACTAAACTAATGAAGCTAAATAAACTAAGCTACAGTCCCAGTCACAAGGCATAATAACTCGTGATTGTACTGTAGTCTCCCATTCCAAAGCGTTGGTCTCATGAGAAGAATGGCAAGAAACTTCATGGACACTATTTTAAAATCGTTTGGGGTTACAATATGTTCAATGTACCTACAGACATAATCTTGGTATAATACACACATGAAGACTGCAGATTAGTGTCTGAGATGGTCTGAAATGGTCCCATGTAATAGGCCCCCTATTACATGGGACTTAAAACATAACTGGCGAAATGTAGGTGTACTATTTTAAGTACACACGGCTACACATCAAGCTATACATTTCCAGTTTACGCTGATCTCGCACTGTACGGAAATCCTATACAATGCGAGACTAGCTTATACTGGAAATGTATAGCTTGATGTGTAGCCGTACGTACCTACACTTCTACCTAATCCATCAGGAATGACAGTTTACACCACTGCCTAACCTTTAGGGGATTACAGGCGTGATGTTATGCGTAGAGAAAATTATCACTTTTAAAAATCGCTGTATAAATTAATACTCGTGACTGAAACGCCACGTTTTGAGCACGTCATTTGTAATTTCTTAATTAAAATTATAGAGCAACTAATATTTAATCAAGATAGACTAATTAGCGTATCTTGATGTTTTTATCTGAGCTGTTAACGTGACTTTCATGGACGTCGGAGACAGGACTGTCCAGGTGATCATACAACGTAACATCACGCACTAACAAATATGGGTTTACAGAGTTCTAAGTATTAAAATCATCTATAAAACAACACCTTCTTTTTTGGACGGTCGGATATCATCAAATGACACCTCCCGCTCTGGGCAGAGCAGAAGGGAGTGTCAGACTTAAGTAAGCTGAATCGCAATCGATAATCATCATCATCAGCCTATAATGTTCCCACTCTCTAGGAGAGGGATGGGCTATAATGCTATTAATGCTATATAGTTTGGTAGATGTCACATGTCTTCGAATTTTTTGGTTCAAGACATGCCGGTTTCCTCACGATGTTTTCCTTCACCGTTTTGAGAGCAGTGGTGATGAAATAAATTACACAAAGTAATGCACCTGCCTGGGTTCGAACCCTAGACTTACTGTTCGTAAGTCGGGGCCACTACCACTGAGCCACCGCTGCTCTAATCGATAATGTTGCAACGCAATGATAGTCGGAATTATTTAGTGCTATGCGACGGCCATTACTTGTCTTTTTCTAGGATCTAAACGTAGTTTAGTACTAATTTATCGACATCTAGTTACCATAACGCAATGCCTGTAATCCCTGAAGGCTTAGGCAGAGGTGTAGCTTATTACCATAGATAATAATAGAGCCGGAATAGATAGAGCTATTTGCAGGGTTCATTTTGACCGCAAACATTGATGTTAATATGGATATTCCACGGGATTCTGACTGATACTACGGGATTTTATTGAATTTCATTCTTTTTGTCAATATGTCTAAAAATGGTCAGACTTCTACCGACTAAAAACTACCCATGTTCCTTCTTTAGCCCTTTGTAGTAACTATTTAGTAATCTGTGGTTGCGGGACCCCGGCAATGTTGCTGACAGATATTATATATATATTTTTTTAAAACGTTGCCCCACACTAGGAATTTCTCCTGTATCGTGGGTGCGTTCACAAACATTTAAACTCACATACACAAATACCCAGACCCGGAACAACTATCTGTAGGTCTTACAAATATTTGTTCCGTGCGGGGATCAAACCCGCGACAAGCAGCGCGGAAGTCCATCCACTGCGCTAACCGTGCCGTCAATTCAGAAAGACGAAGTCAGATTGAAGTTATTCTTTTTTTCTTATTATTTGTTTGTTTTATATTGTGTGCAGTTGTAGCATGTCTATACTAATATTATAAAGAGGTAAAGTTTGTGTGTTTGTATGTTTGTTAAATTGTAAGGGGTAATCTCGGGATCTACTCAACAGATTTTAAAAATTCTTTCGCCAATAGGAAGCCACATTATTGCTGAGTGTCATAGGCTACTTTTTATCCCTGTATTCCCACGGGAACGGGATCTACGCGGGTGAAGCCGCGGGACGTCCGCTAGTACTAAATAAATCTATTTCCTTTCTTTCAACAAACCACTACAACCTAACATATTTATATAAAACCCAAACACAAATGTTTATCCCAACGCAATTTCTACATCCTTTTTTAGCAAAACCCTCTGTTATTTCCCTCCTCCCACGCGTGCCCTTCAAATTGTGCTGATCTATCAAACACACCGATATTCCTCGCAGGTAGGTAGGTACGTTTTTCCCTAAAATTTGGTGACGCAGCAGCATTTGTTAAAAGATTTTCCTTTGCAAATAGCTGTATCGGTTTTTAGGGTTCCGTTACTTAAATGGATAAACAGAACCCTTATTAGATGTCTTTGCAATGCGTCTGTCTGTTAAGACACTTTGTCTTGAGAACGCGTGGTGGAATCGAGTTAATTTTTTAAAACCTAGTCTCTTGAAGCTGTGAAAATATCAAACTTCTATGTTTATGCCCAAAACATAAAAAAGATACGGTCCTTTGCAAAAAACTCAATTCGACACTCTCAAGGGAATCTTAATTTATAAGGTACTTTCTGTTGATCTAGAATCATGAAATTTGGTAAAAAAAACAATGTGTTACAGTTACAGTACAATGTAAAGAAAATAAATAATCTGAAAGTCGTAAATTACGTAATTTAATAACAAAATACCCACAAGTTTGTACAGAACCCTCGGTGCGCGAGTCCCACTCGCGCTTGACCGGTTTTTTTATACAAATATTATATTTCGTGATTTAGGTAGGGGATGAGACGGTAAAGGTTTTTAATAAAGGCTTACCCTTTTAAAAAATGACAATTACTTAGGACTTAGTAATCTTCGCATTTTCGTATCTATTTTTACAAGCGACTGCCCGTTGGTCTAGTGGTCGCAAACACGACTGCTGAGCATGAGGTCCTGGGTTTGATTCCCGGGTCGGGCAAAGTGTTATTGGGTTTTACAACATACATTTCTCGGAAGCAGCCATGGACTCTGAAATTGTGCCCGGTTGATGTCAATAGGCTCGCCCCCTATTACATGGGACTTAAATATAACTGGCGAAATGTGGGTGTACTATTAGATACACCTCTGCCTAGCCCTTCGGGGATTACAGGCGTGATGTTATGTTTATATTTGTGATTTAGGTGAGGGATGAGACGGCAAAGGTTTTTAATTAAAGGCTTACTTACACTTTTAAAAACTGCCAATTAATTAGTAGGACTTAGGAAAATTTTTGTAATCGGCTTTACATCTTCGTAAACATATTTTTTCGCGTCTATATTTTTTGCGTTCGTTTATGTCAATTGAGACTCTATTTTTAACTTATTTAGCTTTTTATGTGTTATCATAAGTCTCCGAAAATAAAAATAAAAGTCCTTACCCTCTGCTTCATCACTAAAATGCAATTTTGCAACCTCCTCTTCCAAGATAGTGGGCACTAAATGTTTTTCATTTAACTTCGGCATGATCACAAACTATATTGAATCTCACAAACACGAAATCTAAGGCTCGAATTCACCAACAAACCTGAACGCGAACCGCTAATTTAACTATAAGACTTGAAAGGGTCAAAGTTATTTTGCAAAGATGACACTGAACATGGCATTTACGTGTGGAACTTTACTTTAGACTGAAATAAGACAATAGGGGATCGGACTGACTCAAAAAAATATGATTCTGTTTAGTCCGTCAGTTAGATTACCGAAAAATATTGGATACGTGTTTTTTGTTTTATCAAATCAATAAAAATTGACGAAGATAAAGCGCGTCAAAGTTCATGGAGTGGGGCTAGAAACGTCACTTGAAGGTACAAAATGTACTATCATATGACGTCACACGAGTTTTTTAAGCACTGTATCGTCTTCATTTTTTGTTTAGGTGAAAAAAGAAAAAATACGTGTCCAATATTTTTTGAAAATCTATCTGACGGACTGATTAGTTTTTTTTTGTCCGAGAGTCATAAGCCGTGACTTCACCAAATCGTACACGAGCGGAGCAGAGAGGAGACATACAAGATTCGACTAATCACGGGAGAGGAGACACCATTTTTTTGGAGGGTGGGAAATCATCAAATGACTCCTCCCGCTCAGGCAGAGTGGTACGGAGTGTCAGACTTCTACTAACTAAAATCCACCCATGTTCCTTCTTAGACCTTTGCGCCAAGGCCGCGGTATCTTTCTTTCGAACAACCCGCAGAGACGAGACACCTGATTTAGATTTCAACCATGTCACTGATCGAATCCTGCACTTCTCTCTTCGGCTCCACTCGTCTCCTCCTTGGCGGAGTCCGGGCTAATGCAGTTTCAGATTAACGTATTTTCAATGCGTAAACGCTTGTTTTAGGACGCGCGTGAAGGTGCGTAGGTATACATTTTGCGACATCTAGAGCGTATGAGCGTTGACACACGTATATAAGCTCATACAGGCGCGAGTTGTGAGATAAGTCGTCACTTAAGCTGACAGCTGTCATTTCAGTTCAAAAAGCGAACACGCGCGGTTTTTTTTTGTAGCGCGTAATGAGGGGGCACGTGTACGCGCTACAAAATACGCTAGTCTAAAACCACTCTCTTGTTCAATGATTATATCTGATGTCAATCTAACGTCAAACTCCACAGTGTAAAGGTCATGTTCAACAGTCGCCAACGAACTCGAAAATCCGCGTTATATATACACAAATCAAATCACCAATGAGTATTCAGAACGTCACACCACTAGTATGCCAAAACGTAACGCGGATCCGGATCCGGACGTAGACACTGACTGATGCTTTAAATGGACCGATTCCGACACTGACAGATATGTAGAACCGCTGCGGACAGGTTGCGGACGCGGCTCTTTTTGTAGACACTGACTGATACTTAAGTAAAGTTTTCTATAAACCGGTACTCGCGCGTAACTAGTCTGGCCATAGATCAATTTACTAAATTATCTGTAGTGTTCACAGATGCGACCGGAGTTTGTCTATACCGGTTTCACCAACTAATTATTTTTTTATTGTATAGCACGACTCTTGAATAACGCGACAGGCCTAAGCTAATGGTAAGATCCTATGACTGACTGACCGCAAAACCAACGTCTTTACTACGCATACAACAGATAATTATAAGACAGCACTTAACCTTGTAGTCTTCACAATAAATATTTAATAAGTCAACACTTAGATAAATTACTTTTTTTCTTGTATGTGTAAAAACTGTATCTTGAATTCTTGACTGACAGTACAACGCACGCAGAGAAGTACAGTAGCACTTCATCCAAAACATAACCTTATTTGTATAAGGCTAAGTGCATGTTTACGTAAAGGCGGGGCGTCGCGCGGCGCGTGCTGCGTTTTTATAATTCAAACACATGGCGATGTATGAAAACGTTAACGATTTCAAACGTTGATTTTACGAGAAGCGATTTTTCGCTCGTTACTTTAAAATGCAGCGTTTGTTGCGGTGGCCCGTCTCTCAGTAAATTAATAAAAAAAGCACGAGACGAGCCTTCTGCACGCGCCGCGCGACGCCCCGCGTCTCAGTAAACGAGCTCTAAGGTTGACTGGTAGAGATTGCCTTGTGGCATTAAGTCCGCCTATGTGCCACTCTTGTGCATGAAGTTTAAATAAATAAATAATGATGAGAATGGAAGAAAAAAACGTGTTGCGGGGGATCCCAAATATGTAGAATGGGACTAGGGCATGAAGATGTTGTGTAGGGCTAATGTTTTTTCTTATTGGGAAGATGATGGATACGTTTAGGGCTAAATAATGTTCTTTCTTATCAGTGACTAGAAGCCCCGCGACTCTTGATCGCGTGAAATTATTTTGAAAAAATTATTTATTTATAGGTACTTCCTCCTATTTTTTTGTTTTTGGTGGGTGGAAATCATCGAATAACCCCCCCCCCCCCCCCCCCCCAAACCCCCGCTCTTGGGCAGAACGAAGGGGAGTGTCAGACTTCTACTGACTAAAAACCAACCCATGTTCCTTCTTCGCCCTTGTGCCGAGGCCACGTCATCTCTTTCGATAATCCGCAGCCCCGGGGAGGTACTGCCTCCTTTGAATCGGATAAATTGGGTTCCCGAAAATTTTGTTACCAATTTTAAGGAAACTGGGCATGTAATAGATGGCTACCCATTCACCGACCGACCGAACTGTGCTTGAGAACAAGCACTGTTCAACCTTGAAGATCGAACTATCATCATTCTCCTTACCTTATTCCGATTTATTTGCGGAATAGGGGATCGGACATAAAAAAACTAATTAGTCCGTCAGATAGATTTCCAAAAATTATTGGACATGTATTTTTTCTTTTTTCACGTAAACAAAAAATGAAGACGATACAGTGCTTTGAAAACTCGTGTGACGTCATAATGATAGTACATTTTGTACCTACATACAAGTGACGTTTCAAGCCCCACTCTCGCACGATCTTTGACGCGTTTTATCTTGGTCATTTTTTATTGATTTGATAAAACAAATAACACGTATTCAATATTTTTAGATAATCTAACTTACGGACTAAACAGAATCATATTATTTTGACCCAGTCCGATCCCCTAATAGGGGCGCTGCATGTCTTGTTCTTCCATACTTCTGTATTACTCATCATCACATCTGACATCTCCTTTCATGCCATATCATCCTTTAAGTACAGAGTACATCGATCGTTTTTCGATCTGCCTTTACTCTTGTTGAGCTGTTTAATTAAGGCATGTATTTAAACCGTTATCTGTATATTCCCTTTTTTCGAACAAAATATTTTAAAGTTACACCAAAATACTGACTTGCACACAAATTATGCACACTAAAGAAATCAAATTTAGTATCCTTTTTAATGGCATTTGCAGAACTCTTTTATTGAACAAAGGCGAAAGGCAGGGTTGTATGGGAGTTTCGTACACCTAATAAAATGTCGTGTTTTGGGATATTTTTTGTTTTAATTGGTAGTCAATACAATAGGCAAGCCCTTTTAAAATTCTTAGATTTTTAGAAGTTGGGACCTAAAAGTTATAACCAGTTTTATTTTTGAGGTTATGTCCCAATAAATATTAAGTATTACGTGTAGGCATATAAACATTGTTTTGGTGAAAAGGGATAATAATATGTTCTAGATAGTTGGCTATCTTTGTAGTGTTTTACTTATCATTAAGTTGGCAAATTGACATTAGAATTGTACCTATTCAGTAGGGTGCTTTAGGAAAGACCTGCGTCCAGCAGCGGTCTGCAATAGTTTGATGATGATGATGATAAATGATGAAGTGCTGATGGAGTTTTGAGTGTGGTTAAATAAAACAACTTTGTTTTTGTAGGATCCAACATTTATTTTATTGTTCTTAAATTACCTAATTACTTCTTAATATTACTTCATCTAAGCAAGGGGCAGGTCGGGTCATATCTTCATGGCGAGCGTAACTAAGGTACCAAATAATGCTCATAACGTGTGAGCAGCATCCCACTTCTTAAACCTACAATGCAATTACAACAATAACTTTTGATTGCGTCCCGACCATTCATATTTGATTCTGTAACTATGAAAACGAAATAAGTTCTAGCAGAAGAATGGTGGGACTTTATTTTAGCACGAAGCAACATATTGGGTTTATTCCCTCTAAGCCATGTATTCTCTCTCGAGTTATCTCTAACATAGATCATACTCCATGAAACCGAAAATGCTCACCCACATATGAACGAGCCTGGCGAATTTGGTATATACCACAAGCAAATAATATTAATTCCTCCATGGATAAATAATATTAATCTCGAGCTTGGCCCCAGCAAACTCCATAATCTTCATGCATGGATGACATCTGTAAATAAATAACATTGATGAAACACAAATTAAACACTGACAGACATAAATTGCGCCCAACATGACCAAGCTACAGAATAGTTCTTGACATAAAAACCCAAACCCATGCCTTGTTGCATTAAGTCCGCCTATGTACCACGTTTGTGCATGAAGTTTAAATAAATAAATAAAATGATTGGTTTTCACCTTACAGAAAATCTTTACCAAAAATATCTATGTTGTGTTAATATAGAGAGAAGGGCTATGTGACAATGGAAAAACCAGTACCCTTTTGTTGTTAGTAGAGCCATCATGATTGTCCCAGATTTAGCAACATAAAATAGTAATTGCCCTTTGCATGACACATTATTATAAGCTAATTACTATAAATATATTTCATATACATATACCTGCTGGTGCTCCATCAAACGAGCAGTGTTGTCGGGATTCCACTCTTGGTCTGATGTTGAGTCGGATAGACTCTGACCACATACAGCACACATCAAATCAGAATGATCACCCTCCAGATGATCAGGTACAATGGGTTGAATGTCTTCATTTGGTGAACCAACCCTAGTTCTTCTAGCTCTTAGCCAACACGGCACACAAGCTTCATCCTCAGAACGAAGCTAAAATAAAAAAAATATAAATAAAGAAAAAGTTCCGTTTAAAAATGCATGGTATTAGTGGGAAATAATTTACATTGTTTTAACACACATCAAATCAAGACACCTAATCGATAAAAGTTATAATAGGTATGTGTTGTTATACCTCTCGTGGTTGGATCCAAGTAGTAACTGTGTTAGCCATTCTTTGTTCGTCTTCATTTGCACCTTCAATCAAAATCCTGCGTTGACTGATTCGTAGTATGGATCGTCCACATACAACACAAACACTTTGATGGCCTGTGCGTCTCCTCGGCATATTATCAGAAAACGGGGATGACTAGCTAGCTGCCAGCATGCATGGCAAACATGGTCAGCAGGTGTTATCTGGAAATAAAGAAGTGATTTTGTGTACGGCTCAACATTGCTTTATATGACTGACACTTTAACAGTCATACTAACAGAGTAATAACTATTATAACAGTGTTAGGCAAACCAAGTTAGGCAACCAAGTGTTAGGCAAGTAAACAATACATGCAAAACGATCACTTATGTGTTTGTACATTATATAGGACAAATTGTAAATATGTAAACAACCACAATAGTGTTTGTTATATTTTTCAAATAATGTTTAGTTTAGTTTTTGTACACACATATTATTTTAGTATGATATCGTGTAGTTTAAATGGTAAGGACTACTTTTTAACACGTAAAAGTTATCACTTCGTAACTGGCACACTCGTACGCAAAATGTTATGTTTGAAACTACTTACATCTCTAGGATATGTCCACAGCCGAATAGTATTGACGAGATCTTCACTCTCATCCGATAAAGCGTGCCTTCATATTCGGGACAAGCGAACGTTGCAATTGATGCATTGCAAACTCGTCATTTTAATTAAAAGCACGTCACACACAGCACAATTAATAAAGCGTCCTTTCGCGAAATTACTAGATAGAGTACGGAGGAGCAGTAGCTGGACTCAACGTAAAAATGGCCAGATAATTTGCTAAATTGCTCAGATGCAGTTACAAACCACAATTTGAATTCAAAACAACAGCAAAGAACTGAACAGAGACTCGGAAAGATTTTCCCAATAAATAATCTGTGATTTTCCTAATCTGTCAAATACTGTCAATAAAATAATTGCCAATACAAAAAAAAAATTGATGTCGAAAATAATTCCTATCATTATATAGTTAATTATTAAGATTGTATGCAATAATTATTCATTGTAAGGTATAATGTGTAATTGGTTAATTATATTTACTGTTATTTCTATTTAAAATAATTATTTATCATTGTGAACCTCGTGATATTTTACAAATGGCAACTTCTAAAAACATAACTACGTTTAGTTTAAGATTATATTACGTTTAATTACTTAAATCTTTTAATTGATATAATTAATGAATCCAGACTTCTAAAAATACTAATGTTACATGAAAATGAATGGTTTAATTGACTTAATAAGTGGTACAAATTCTATCACAAAACAACAAAAAAAGTATGTGGTACGAATTCTGCCTTTTGCCTTTTTGGTGTGAATTCGATAAAAAAGGTCATCGCGTTTTGTGTGATTTTTTAGACTTTTTTGTAGGACATGTTTAGTTAATCAATTGGTTTTTTTGCACAGCATTCATTTTTCTGGTATGCATTCAGTTAATTAGTGGAGTTACCTAGTGTGCTGAAAAATTAAACAGATGTGCATTTAAATATAACCCTTTAATTAATTGTTAAGCTGTTTGTTGTTATTTGTTTATGTATGTGCTGCTCTTTTGTGTTGCTGCTGTCCATTAGCGAATAAATACGTATTCTATTCTATTCCTATACCCATCCAGCCGTGCAACTGGTAAGCTATTGCATAGCTTCTATCGCGGGCCTTGAGCGTGGAGAGCGAATCCACAAATTTCCTAACGAAAACATTCAAGATTCAGTATTCAACCAGGTTGCTATGGTTACGGAAAATAACAAGGTTGTCAAATTAAATAATTAATTATTTGCTGTTGATAAAAATGCTATGCAATAGCTTTACCGCGGCAGTCTCCGAGTGCCACATTTAGTTTTATTATTTAGCTACGGACTCCTCTCAAACTACACCCACATACATAAACTCACACCCGTTTCCCATGGGGGTAGGCAGAAACCACAGAAAGCCACCTGCTACGATCCTTACATACCCCTTTTGCCTAGTCCATATTCAAAAAATCTGGTCATACACGCACGCCGGTTACGAGTACTACGCACCTGTCCTTTCTGTAGAACCTCACCAATTAGGTCAGAGTATCTTCTTATATGTAGATTCTCCAACTAATATACAAATAAAGAAACATAGCACTACTTAAACACATCGTAAAGACCATGAAGTTATAGATAAATATGGAGGCCACACTTAGAACAAAAGTTTGAGTCAAATACCTACGATTCTCTATCTCACTCTCTGTGGGCTGACTTCTCTTTCTAAGGTGGACGATAGTATTGCTATCTCGTTATTAAAATCTCCTTATTCATTTTTAAAAAGAGTCACCACACAAATGTAATCAGAAGTTAAATACTGTCAAATAATGTGCTAATAAATAAAAAGCTAAACTAAGATTACTGAAATTAAAATTCCAAAATAGTATGTCACGAATGCTTGACAAGGTTGGCGAATCAGTGAATTATTTTCCCATTTCCTAAGGATGTGGTAATGTGGCAACATTGGCCCCACATGTCAACATAAATCGTACCAATATGGCGGTTGTTTACTTTGCGGTTCACAGTTTCGTTTGAGATATTTGCCTGTAATCAAAGTTATAATTGAGAAAATGGTGCAAACTTGTGTAGTGCGTGGTTGTGGAAGTACGTGGTGTCCAGGAGGTGATATAAGATTTCACGCGTAAGTGTTTAAATCGGGATTTTTTACACTGAATAATTGTAAACATATTTCTGCATATTTCTTTGTATTTTCAATTAATTACTTCATAAAAGCTTGACCTATGATTAAGTCAATGATAACTTAGATAACTATGTAAAGACCAAACAGTTTTACATTGAATTTCATGGACTTTCTGCAATTTTATTTGTTTTTGTTTTTAAGGGGTCATACTGAAGTAGTGTGACCATATTGGGGATATATCTGGGACTTTCCGTGGGACCTTCATTAATTATATAGTCATTATCATACTCGCTTTATTACATTTTATTACTTTTTTCACACACCGTGTTATTTCTGTTAGTTCTTTGAAATAACATAACATTTTCGTGAATTTTTAACAGTAGTCAAATAGCCAATTACTATTTAAATAATACAGTAAATGTAATGAATAATATAAAATTATGTTCTGATTTCACACTCTTCTGGTTTTAGGTCAACAGCGAAGCCCAGGTCTCTACGAAGATTGATAGGGGCGTACAGGTGTAAATAAAATCAACTGAAGAAAAAATACTGCAGAAGAAATCTAAGATTCTTAAGCAAAGAGTTTTACGACAGACTAAAAAAATCAGGACATGTCTTCGTAATATAATAGAAAATATTATAATAAAATGATTTTAATTTAGAAAGTGTTTTTGTTTCTTTTTGAGGTTTTATACATATGTATTACCGTTCCTATTATAGCCCCGTATTTAGATGAAAATACATAATATTAAAAATTCCACAGTGGTAAAAAACCTTAACACTGACTTACCCAGAAATCTTTAAAAAAAATCATCTTATATGTATCATTTTCGTTAGTCTACAAAATAAAAGAAACATCTAATTTCTTTTTTGCGATTTTATAGTAAGAGTTGTACTGGGCAAAAATCTCTCCCAAATCCTTCCAGATTCATTATCTTGAGCCACCCCACCAGCTCTTGCGGTAGGCAACCACCGTGGTCGTGTCACCACCTCTTCTGTCATTATGATTTACTAGCTTTTGCCAGCGGCTTCGCCCGCGTGAAAATGGCGATTTTCCATACAAACTTTCATCCCCTATTTAACTCCCTTAGGGGTTGAATTTCAAAAAATCCTTCCTTACTCCTTGTCTAGATTATAAAGGGAACCTCTGTGCAAAATTTCAGCTTTCTAGGTCCAAGGGTTTGGGCTGGGCGTTGATGAGTCAGTCTGTCAGGACTTCTCTTTTTATTTATATAGAAGATAGATAGAAGATCATTAATTTCGTATTGCTACAGGAACTAAACTTTTATACTGCCCATGGTCTATATTCTATTTCTGTGCGAAATTACGTACGTATACGACCTAAGACTTTTTTGCGTGATTGAAAATGACAAACTGCCAAAAAAAATCAGGAACTTTCACACTGTAAGCAAACAGCTTCTTTCGTAATTTATCATTGGCATCTTTCATCAATCTAGAAGTGAACAGAGATGTGGATATATTAATATAGTCAAACACAAGTTATGAAAAGGAACTACGTAATGTCCTAGGTAAAATAAAATAAAGGTTACCCTACTTAGAAAGAGAGGGTCAGCCCACAGAGAGCGAGATAGCGATGCATAAGTTTTGCTTCAAGTAGGTATTCGAAGTGTGGTCTCCATATTTATCTATAACTTCATGGTAAAGACAAACTAAGTATATAACTTCCACAATATGAAGACATATGGATGTGACCAAAGCGCCTGAACGTAAAAACTATGCAAACTACACACAATGTATATTTGCTAATATTGTTTTCTTAGGCAGGGTTGTCAAAAGGAAAACAGGACTTTTTTATAGGATAAGCCTGAATATAATCTTTATGGAAGGTAGCATAAGTCTAGATTATGAAATATTAGCCTAAGGTCAAAATAATAACTGGCTGACTTCCAAAAAAACACTTAGGAAAGGTTAATAACAGTACTTACGGAACTTGGCGACTTTTGTTTTTTTTTTTCATTCATTGACTATTTGAAACCGAGTTCATCATATTCTGTGTAGCCTTTTCTCACCATATTAGGGTCGGCTTCCAATCTGACCGATTGCAGCTGAATACCAGTATTTTACATTGAGCGACTGCCTTTCTGACCTCCACAAGCCAATTAGTATTGGGTAGTATGATACCCCTTCGTCTTCTTCTTCTTATCGTGTGGGCAGTAAGGTCTAACGACCCCACACACCCTAGTGTCAGAGTTTCTAAACCGCCGCAAGGGCCTCTGACATGGTTTGACGACCGCCATTTGGCGGCCGGGACCACCGGCTTATACGTGCCTTCCGAAGCACGGAACCATCTTTTTATCAGACAATCAGGTGATTCAAGCCTGCAATGTCCTAACCAAACTGGAAACAACTTCACAAAGTATGCTTCCCGTGGGAATCGAACCCACGACCACCGGGTCACAAGGCAACGCCTAAACCACTCGACCACGGAGGCAGTTATACCCCTTCATAAGACTGGTTGATTTAGTCAGGCCACTGACAGCCTATACCGACTGCCAAAGATCATGCCACCCTTCCACGGACCAACTTAGTGGCCTTTTTAGAGTTCCGTACTTCAAAAGGAGAAAACGGAACCCTTATAGGATCACTCGTGTGTCTGTCTGTCCGACCATTTCCCCCCCCCCCCCCTCGTATCATAAAAATACAGAAATTAGTTCAACACGTATAGATTACAGGAAAACCTATAAGAAGTCATGGTACGGAACCCTTCATGTGCAAGTCTGACTTGCACTTGGCCAGTTTTTTCCTCCGAAAACCAAAAAAGGTAGGTATTTGGAAATTGGAGTAGTTTCAGCAACTACCACCCCTATCTAACAAAGGTCGTCGACCCGACCATCGCGTTTTGTCATTCCGTGACAGTAGCTAGATAAGCGACGCGGGTACTAACTTTGTTCAATAGTTTAAGAAGATCCACTATATTTTAGTTTATCTATAGCGTTGGGCTAGTTGATAACTGAAGTCTTGGCATAAATTCATCGAGAGTAATTTATTTCAGTGGAGCAGTGGTGGCCCTGTGGTAGCAGCCCCGACTTACGAGCACTTATTGTAATTTATTTCATCACCACTGCTTTTAAAACGGTGAAGGAAAACATCGTGAAACCGGCATGTCCAAGAACCAAAATTCGTAGACATGTGACCTCTACCAACCCGTACTGGGCCCGCATGGTGGATAACCCATTTCCTCTCATAGCGAGGAGTTTTGTGTCTCAGCAGCAGCGGGAATATTATAGGCTGGATGAATTTATTTCAACCAAGAAAGGGAAGCTGAAGGAAGGGGGGCAAGACGGTAGTGGCCAAAATTGTAAAGTGTATGCTTAGATGGTTTGATCATGTGGAGAAGATGAATGAGAGACGAATAACAATAGGTATTTACAAGGCAGATGTAAGTGGCAACACTGGGTCCACGCAATAGAAAAACAAACATTGACCTTATTGGTGACGTTCTTCAGAATAAACAGGTGCGTAGTACTCGTATCCGGGGTGCGTGTATGACCAGATGGATGAATGTGAACGAGGCAAAAGGAGTATGTAAGGATCGGAGCAGGTGGCGTTCTGTGAATTCTACCTACCCTCATGGGAAAAGGGCGTGACTTTTTGTATCGTATAATGTATAACAAGTACTTTTTGTGAAAGCAATAAATTATATAACTTAGCGCCGAGGCCAGACCCAAAAGCCGGCAAAATGCCAAAAGAAACTTTAATAAGAAACAAACATGGTAGGCGTAATCCCTCAAAAAAGAGAAACCTTTCAAGATATATCTGAAAACATACTTTCCCATTTACAAAAACTAGCGTACCTACATAACTAAAACGAATTTCTAAATAATATAATCTATTGAACAGCGCGCCTGCTGAGCATGAGGTCTGGGGGTTCGATTCCCAGGTCGGGCAAAGTGTTATTGGGTTTTTCCATCAGGAATCTCAGTAGCAGCCAGGCAGCCTGAATTTGTGCCTGATTGATGGTTATTAGTTTTTCCCTTATGGGATAACATTGTGAAGCGTGGGTGTACTAATTGGTACACCTCTGCCTAACCCTTTGGGGAATTACAGGCGTGATGTTATGTTATGTGTACAGTGCGATCAAATTATCTTGGCAGCTCCGAACTTCGTGCAGGTCATTTTGTTACAACGAATGTATAAAAGTGTTATGATATTTATTTTATTTGTATTTCTCACTGTTTAAATTAAATATTTTCTGATCGTTTAAGAATTGGTTTATCTGGCAATAACAGTTTTATTCCCAAGTTTACATGCGTAAAATTTCGCAAAGCCTATGTTCAGAGCTGCCAAGATAATTTGATCGCACTGTACTGCGCGAGTTTTTTCGGAGATTCTGGTGACTAAATAATAATAGCCGCTCGTGTCGATTTTGAGGATAAGCCGCGCTTGTCTCGGATGGTCCGTGGAGTGAACGCCCATTATAATTACCGGCACGGTTCTTGAGCGCTCGGCGGAAGAGTGGGGATCGCTGTGCGCATCGTACACTTTATGACAAATAAAACACACACCCGTTTATTATTTATTGGTCGTGAGGTAAGTGCAGCAGGAGTAAAGAACAAATCCCGAGTGACGGCTTAGACGCGATGCGCTACGGGTCAATCACTGCACTTTCACCGCCCCGCGTCTCACTTCATACCACCAAAGCGACCCAATAACTCACTTTTGCGTCAGCGCTCAAGAATCGTGCCGATGATAACACATACAGAATTCCCTCCGTGCCTCATAAAGCATGTTAAGCTGCTGGTCCTGGCTATCATTGGTAGATCTTTAACAGCCGTTACCTAGGTAGTCAGTGACCTGGAAGTCTGAAAACCAGTCTTACTAAGAGGTGTCGAATTGCCCAGTACTAACTGGGTTATAGACATCAGATAGACAGTCGCTCCATGTATAAAATAGTGGTATTCAGTTACAGCTAGTTTATATTCTGTAAAATTAATTTGTTTAAGAAAAAACATTGTTCTAACATCATCTACCGTCATTTCGACGCATTTCAAGTGACAGTCGAAGATTAAAAAATATATGACATGATGACACAAAAAACAATAGCATTAAGTAATGTTTGTTACTTCAGTTATCGGTCGAAAACACGAATATCTCAGGATAAACGTTCTTATCATTTGATAGTTGTATCTACAACTAGCAAAATATCTTTGGGTATATTATTAAGATTCGGGCTCGTTCTAGATGAGAATCCACTACAGCAAGTCACTCAGTTTATATATCTTGGAAGCAACATGACAGCACTGGCTTTGTAGATACTATCATCATCATCATCATCAGCCTATAATGTTCCCACTGCAGGGACTCAGGCCTCCTCTCTAGAAGAGCGATGAGCTACCCACCACGCGAGCCCAGTGCGGGTTGGTAGATGTCACATGTCTCCGAATTTTTGGTTTAAAGACATGACGGTTTCCTCACGATATTTTCCTTCACCGTTTTGAGAGCAGATACCATCGCGCATTGCAAATGCTGCTACGAACTTTGAACTGCTTAAGGCCGTGTCCGGATATCCGAAGACACGATCATTAGCATGACCTAAAGCTAGAGACAAAACTCCTGTCGAGCTGCGGGTTGTTCGAAAGAGATACCTCGGGCCCTCGGCCCCGGAACACAAAGGGCTAAGAAAGAACTTGGGTAGTTTTTAGTCAGTACACGTCTGACACTCCCTACCGCTCTGGAGTCATTCGATGATTTTCACCCTCCAAAAAAAAACATTAATTCAACTGTGCTTCTCTTTAGCGCAGAGACATAGTGTCTTTACATCAATTCGTCATTCACTTGTCCTTACCCCAATAGTTCGAACTGTCCCCTCATTGCAAACAGGGGGACAGATCAAACTTTTTTTTCCTATCCGTCACCCTAAGGGGACAAATCGGGGTGACAGATCGGCTATTCCATACATTTGGGGTCGACGCAGTCTATCAACGACGCAATCAACATAAAATGAATACGAAAAGAAAGAATATATTAGACGCTGTATCTGAAATTCTGAATATGTAAAAGAATCTAGTTAGTAAAAACAGTATATTCAGTAGAATGTTTTACTAAGAGAAACACGCTTGGCTGAATATTATGGTAATAACGCTTTACAAAAACAAAGTGTTTGATGTACAAATTGCTTACAACGAAGGAAAAGTGTATTAAAGAAATGTTTGTATTGTAAATAATTCTAGCAAACATACACAGGTTTTTTGTTCTACTTAATTTGAGGACTGCTTCGTATTAGTCGTCGCAAGCGTGACTGTTGAGCAAGAGGCAGAACCTCTTGCTCAACAGTCACGCTTGATTCCCGGGTCGGGGAGAAGTGTTATTGAGTTTTTCCATCAGGAATTTATTAGAAGAAGCCACGAAGTCTGAATTTGTGCTCGGTTTTGATGGCAAATAAGCTCGCCCCCTAGAAACTTTTGCAAAACGCTTTTAGCAATAAGTTCACCAATGCTATGCTATTTTATTGACTCGAATTTGCCCTGGTGGTTGAGAGAATAGCATGCTCACTCGATTGTTTCACTGATGGTGGCGCGTGTGTCGGATTTTAGTTCCCTTCAAAATGGTTGATTTAGAAGAGTG
Source organism: Diarsia dahlii (assembly GCA_949775195.1). Taxonomy (NCBI): domain Eukaryota; kingdom Metazoa; phylum Arthropoda; class Insecta; order Lepidoptera; family Noctuidae; genus Diarsia; species Diarsia dahlii. The sequence continues at coordinate 10,877,461 of OX459218.1, read as the reverse complement.
TCCATGGAGTTTCTTGCCCACTTTTCTCCATAGAAATCTACGCTTTGGAATGGGAAACTACAGCACTTTCACAAGTTAGTATGGCTTGTGACTGTAGTTTCGCTTTCATTGTTTTTATTTGACATTCAGAAGTGCCTGTGATGGTCTAATTGAAATAAATGCTTGGAGTTTCGAGTTTTCTCCCATTCATCAATAGCCTGTAATGTTCCCACTGCTGGGACGCGGGCCTCTTCTCTAAGAGACGTAGTGGGCTATAATCCAACACGCGGACCCAGTGCGGCTCTGTAGATGTCACAATCATGTCTTCGAATTTTTAGTTCTAAGACATGCCGTATTCCTCACGATGTTTTTCTACACCATTTTGAGAGCAGCGGTGATAAAAATACGTGGGTACGAACCCACGACTTGCTGGTCGTAAGTCGAGGCCGCCACCGCTGGGCGACTGCTGCCCTTTTCCAATAATTTTCCTCCAATATTATGCAACCCCATCTTAGAAAAACAACCCCCAATAAACAAAGGTCAGCAATTCAAAGCAAAGAAACCTCACACAAATGTTTACGCGAACAATATCCTTCGAAATGAAACAACTTTTGTTTCTTTGTTTTTGTTTTTATGCTGAATTTTTATTTTTACATTTCTCCCGACCTTCGTCAGTTCTCGGTTTTCATAAAACTTTCAAGATTGTTTTAGAAGAATGAACAAGTTGGGACTGTGACTTTGCTGGTATGTTAATGTTTTAGTTTCTGTGGGTTTAAATATACTTACACCATCATGTGTACTTCTCAACCCCGTCGGGACTGCGGGTTGTTCGTAAGAGATACCGCGGCCTCGACAAAAAGGGCTCAAAAGGAACCTGGATGGTTTTTAGTCAGTAGAAGTCTGCCACTACTTACCTCTGTCCAGAGTGGGAGGAGGAGTCATTTGACAACACTTGACAAAAACTGCAAGATGATGTTACATGATGATGCGTATTTTTTGCTCATATTCAACTTTATTTTAATAACAATAAGAACAGAGGAAGACCAAAGAAACGATGGGTAGACTGTATGAAGGATGATATGGAAGAACGGAGGTAAGATGACGATTAATAGAGAAGTAAGTTCATGCTGCGCCGACCACAAATACTCAAAACTTTCAACACAATATTTTTCTCCTTCCACCGCATCACAGGAGCAGCGGTGGCCCAGTGGTGGCGGCCTCGACTTACGAACAGTAAGTCGTGGGTTCGAACCCAGTCAGGCGCATTACTTTGTGTAATTTATTTCATCACTGCTGCTCTCAAAACGGTGAAGGAAAACATCGTGAGGAAACTGGCATGTCCTAGAACCGAAAAATTCGAAGGCATGCGACATCTGCCAATCCGCACTGGGCCCGCGTGGTGGATTATAGCCCATTCCCTCTCATAGATAGGAGGCCTGTCCCAGCAGTGGGAATATATTAATAGGCTGATGATGATGATGATGATGACCGCATCACATTATCACATCTAATAAAAAAAGGATAGAAACTTGGAAAAATGCAATTCCGTACTGTAAGACGAGGCGAACCCTTAACTTAGCCGATGATGCCTGTACCTGTAGCACACCTCCGCTGCGAAACAACAACTGCGAAACCGCTGCGCGAGTTTCGCTGTACAACAGTACTACGGTCAACGGTAGACGGCTCCTGAGCAAACGAGCGAAATCGTGCTAGAAAGAGACAACATCATAGTCAGTTTTGAGTACGTTAGAGCAGGGAATGTCGCTCCTGTTTCGCCGCCAAAGAACTCGCAACTCACAGCGAAACTATTGCGGTTTCGCCCTTTGAGTTTCGCAGCGGAGGTGTGCTACAGGCATGAGGGTTATGGTAATGAAAAAGATTCACAAATTCCATCGCAATCAGGTCACTACTATTAATACTGACTAAGGGATATTTACCATGTTTGATTATAGTTTCGAGTTCCCGATATTTCGGCGCTGTTACAAGCACCATGATCACGGATAAACTGAAGTCATTGCGGGTGGATGTTTATTATGAGCAGTCCCGTGCGTGCGTGTCCCGTTTTCAGTATTAGATAACTAGCTTTTGCCCACGGCTTTGCCCGCGTGGATGTCGGTTTAACTACAAAAATGTCGATTTTCCATACAAACTTTCATCCCCTATTTAACTCCCTTAGGGGTTGAATTTCGAAAAATCTTCCTTATTCCTTGTCTACATTACAAAGGGAACCACTGTGCAAAATTTCAGCTTTCTAGGTCCAAGGGTATGGGCTGGGCGTTGATGAGTCAGTCAGTCAGGACTTCTCTTTTTATTTATATAGATAGTAGTGTCAGTGACCTTGTCAATTTGAAAACTTAAATGAGTTTAATCAGTCAGCATACCCGAGAGATACTTCTCGACGGCATATAAAGTCAAGTCAGAGGCCCGTGGGCGGCATAAAAAACTCTCAACTCTCATCAGGTTACTTACCCCATGATAAAGAAGAAGCGTTCAATATTTAAGCCGTAAAATGGCAAGGCTCTTTCCAATACTGTCGTGGATATATGGAAGAATAATATGGCACAGCTTTTGGCTAAATGCCAGCAGTTGAACGAGAAGCAATCAATCAAGTCAATGTATCACAGGCCACTGTTGTATATGACTTCTCTTCAGTTGTAACATGGTAACATACGTAATCAGATTAAATAGAGCGGTGGTGGCGGCTCCGACTTACGAGAAGCAAATGATGGGTTCGAAGTTCGAACCCAGGTAGGGGCATTATTTTGTGTAATTTATTTCAACACCGCTGCTCTCAAAACGGTGAAGGAAAACATCGTGAGGAAACCGGCATGTCCTAGAATCAAAAACTCGATTTCGATTGTGTTATTGCCTCTTCTATCAAGAATTTGTAAGTAGCGGCTTTGTGCCCGGTGTATGGCAATAGGCTAGCACTCTATTACATGGAACTTAAGGGCCTATTAGACCTCAAATTAGCAACTCTATTTGTAGTGGTTCAAACTTCGTTTGAAATAATGTCAGAATAAAGTTCTAATCAGCTTGCACTACAAAGCGGTTGTTACGTCTCTCACTGCGGCCGAATAGCGCGAAATGAGTGGTTTTTCGCAAATTTAATTTATTAAAAAAAAAAATACGCTGTAATGTTATAATATTTTTACATATGTCTTTAGTTGGTTAAATTTCCTTTCTGATAGTAAAAAAAAAATAACAGTTATCGCTCAAAATATTGAGCATTTCGAGACGATTTCAAGTTTTTTCGTGTTCTTTCTTGATTGTGATTGTGATTTTTTTTTCGAGGTTCTTGATTAATTTTAGAAAATATTTTTGCATAAGTCTTTTACCTATACATTTGACTATACACTGTATTTTTTTTGGAATTGTAATAAGTAGCAATACGGCTAACTCTGCAATGAAAAACAGGTCGTTTTTACGGTGTCCCTCTTATCGTCGCCTTAAATGTAACTTTTGATAGAGTGGATCTCGAGCAAGGTTTTAGTATCTATATATAATTTGACCGACATCAACGCGGACAAAACCGCGGGCATCAACTAGTATTAAGTAAAACTGTGAGACTGGTATTGTCATTTCAAAAGCGGGTGGGTGACCGTTGCATTAAGTTCCAACCCCCTAGAGGGGTGTGCGTGCGTCATCGACCTGGGTTGACGTGCTGTCTGCTAAGTTGACGTAGTTTAAAACTACGTAGTTATGGTTGAAAATAGCTTTATAAATGTAAGTGGATATAATAGCAAACTTTTTACTGTTACTTTAAAAAAGTCTTGCAAATATCTACGAAGTCCGAATTAAAGTTTTTTCTTATTTCTTCCAGTGTCGTAAATCCACATGGATGTCCTAGGCCCTGGGCGGGCGGAGGGCTATGTCAGACTCTAACAGACTTAAAACCAGGGCCCCGAGTCTGCTATTCAATAGTGTCAGAATGGTCTATCATTGATCTCATAATTGTTGATTTTGACAAGTAGACGACAAGCCAAAAAGTACCTTATATCGACAGACTTAAGGTACTGTTTGGCTTGTCATCAATCAACAATTATGAGATCAATGATAGACCATTCTGACACTATTGAATAGCAGACTCGGGGCCCTGACCGGTCTTCGCTTCCCACACTTGCACCCAACCAACTACTTTTTGTTTTTTGCGTTGCCCCACTCTAGGAATTTTTCCTGTATCGTGGGTGCGTTCACAAACATTTAAACTTTCATGCACAAATACCCAGACCCGGAACAACTATCTGTAGGTCATACAAATAGTTCCCACATCCACGAATCAACTGAGGCAAGCTTGCTTAACCTTGATGAACCCCACTACAAACACACATACACAAATTAATCGACTGTATTTCGTTACTTCGAAGTTCGAAATACCGAAGTACGGTATACAGAAAGTTCGTGAGTCCGAATTACGTTAGTCAGAATGTACGCTATGACGAAGTACCTACGGTATTCAGAATGTACACTATCGCGAAGTACGGTACACCGAAAGTTTGCTACTACGAAGTACTGTATTCAGAATGTACACTATCGCGAAGTACGGTACACCGAAAGTTTGCTACTACGAAGTACTGTATTCAGAATGTACACTATCTCGAAGTACGGAACACCGAAAGTTTGATATGACCAATTACTCAATAATTATGAGGAATATTCATCATTAGAGAGTATTTCGAATTAGTCAAGTATTATAAATGATGATAGTCTCGATCGAATCGAAGGCTTTCTCGTAGTCCACAAATGCTAAACAGAGAGGCAGGAGATACTCTTTAACCACCAATTACTCAATAATAAATGAGAATATTCCTCATCGAGATTCTGAGAGAGTATTTCGAAATGTACACGATGTGAGGATAAATGACCTAAAACAGTGACTATAGCTACTGAAATAAAAAAATCGTAATTTAAATAAGTAAAAGCATTTTAATCTATTCAAAATAAACTTAAAACTTAGGGTAAAAAAAAACTAAATTAACTTTTATTTTTTTTTATTCAGTAGACTAGCTGAACCCGCGCATACGTAGCAATGCGTTTTTCCTACCTACCTATCTACTACCCTACCTACTACCCTACGTACCTAAAAAAAAAAAAAGTATCCTATGTCCTTCTCCTGGTTCTTAGCTACCTCCCTACCAATTTTCAGCTAAATCCGTCCAGCCGTTCTTGAGTTATAAATGGAGTGACTTGTAAAACCTATTTGCACAATAATCATCATTTATAATACTTGACTAATTCGAAATACTCTCTAATGATGAATATTCCTCATAATTATTGAGTAATTGGTCATATCAAACTTTCGGTGTTCCGTACTTCGCGATAGTGTACATTCTGAATACAGTACTTCGTAGTAGCAAACTTTCGGTGTACCGTACTTCGCGATAGTGTACATTCTGAATACAGTACTTCGTAGTAGCAAACTTTCGGTGTACCGTACTTCGCGATAGTGTACATTCTGAATACCGTACTTCGTCATAGCGTACATTCTGACTAACGTAATTCGGACTCACGAACTTTCTGTATACCGTACTTCGGTATTTCGAACTTCGAAGTAACGAAATACAGTCAAATTAATCATATCCACCGCTATTCTTCTAAAAACCTTGCAATTTAAATAGTCCGCAATGCACTGGACTGCATCAAATTAATTGGTCGAGCTGACCAGTAACGCGCGCGGCCGGCCACTACTTGCGACTAGTTGGACGCAGTGCAAATAAATTAATATTCTGACGAATTTATGTTACGTATTCTTTGGTGGGGGGCATTTTTAAAAGGTTAGTGACATTCAGAGGTCATAAAAGGAAGTCTGAAAGTGGCACCGGTGACTGGAAAGTTGTGTGGTAATCGGTTGGCTTGGTATGGACATGACGTGATGCAGAGGGATGAGGAAAATGTCGTGAAGAAAGTTTTGAGTATAAATATGGATAGGTTTAAAAGTAGAGGAAGACCTCAGAAACAATGGATGGACTATGTGAAGGATGATATGGCAAGGAAGGAGGTATCTGATGAGATTACGAGTATTAGAGAAATAAGGAAGAAAAAATGTTGCGCCGACCCCAAATAATGGAAATAGGGCAAAAGAATGATGAGTAAAATCCAGGGGGAAATTATAAGTATTATTCTCGTACAGGGGGTAATCTCCGGAACTAATGATTCAAATCATCACAGGCTATAAATTATATTAGCTTCGTGCATATAAGCCAAGTTATCATATTTTTTGCGGACGAAGTCGTTGGCATATTACTAGTACGTATAGCGTTATCACACCAATATTATAAAGGCGAAAGTTTGTGTGTGAGTGTGTATGTTTGTTACTTCTTCACAAAAACTACTGAACGGATTTGAATAACATTTTGGTACACAGATAGTTTATAACTTGGATTAACACATAGGATAGTTTTTATCTCCCCGTGGGATAATTTTCGAATTGTAGCGGGTGAAGCCGCTGGCAACAGCTAGTAAAAGTTAATATTAACTGCACAGTGTGAGTGCAAATAAAAAACAGTGCTGCATGCAAATCTGGCAATATCATACTACAACTAGCAATATCATGTCTGTGGCTATAATCACGTGCGTCCTAGATACTTGGGAATTTAATATGACTGTTTTTATGTCTATCTAGCTGATGCCCGCGGCTTCGCCCGCGTGGATACTGTAAAAACAATCCTTGATGCGGATTATATATCAATCTAAAATTTCAGCTCGATCGGTGCAGAACTTTTTGAGTTTTTAAAGCGTACACAAACCAACATAACTTTTTTATAAATATAAAATACTAGCCGTTGCCCGCGACTTCGTTCGCGAGGAAATTTTGTCGTGTATGTATGTGTGGAACTGCCTCTGGATGTACTATGCCTAATCGAATGACAAATGCCAATCGAAGCGATTATATTCTCTTAAACTGGCTCGGTCATAAAATCTGTTCCCAAACATACAAATACATTTATGTCTTAACTATATTCCATCTCTCTACCAATTTTTCGGCTCCAAAACGCTAAGGATTTCATATATATACTTGCGGGAGCCCTTAAGTCCAGATCGTCACAAAAAAAATTGTTAGCTTAGCAAGTCTATTAAGACTTGCTAAATTTCAGGCCGGTAGTACAAAAATCAAACTTACATACAAACTCGCGAGAGCCTTTAGAGCTTCCTAATCCGACCCTGAACCAAAATCTTAGCTAACTTCTACTCACCATAAACTACGTCCCCGTCAAAAATCAATACTGTAGCACGAAAAAAGAAGGACTTTCATACAAACTTGCGAGGGCCCTTATACCACCCTAATCCGGCCCTGTCGCAAAATTAATTCATAGCAGACGCCTACAAAATCAAAATCAAAATCAATCAAATCAAAATATTTTATTTGCCAGAATATGGTATATAAGATGTTACAGTAAAAAATTGTTTCAGCATACCCTGCCATAACATGGCGTGCAAATGTCTTACAAAACTGAGCGAAGTCGATTAATCTAGCTTACAATTTACAAGTTCTATTGACTTGTCATCTAAATATTCTTTAACAGAGTAATATCTTTTACTTATTAATAGTTTGAAAAGTATTTTTCTAAACATCGTCATCGGTAATTCTTGAAGACTATTTGGTAAATGATTGTAGATTATAATCGACATACAGTACACATTTTTCTTAAATAGTTTCAGTTTTATTGGCGGCAGCCGAAGTTTATCTTTATGCCGCGTTCGGCTATTTGGTCTGTCAGTGCTAGATTCAAATAAATTATAGTTTTTCTTTACAAAAGTACATATTTCAAAGATATATAAACATGGCAAAGGTAGAATTTTAAGTTTTTGGAACAGTGGCTTACAGCTGTCTAAAAAGTGAGCTCCACAAATTGCTCGGATACATTTTTTTTGAGTTTTAAAAACTCTGTCAAAATCAACTGAGTTACCCCATATTATAATGCCGTATCTAAGTACGGATGATACATAACCATGGTAAGCCAGCATTGCAGTTTCACAGTTTACTGTTTGTCGAATTCTTTTTAATACATATATAAACCGATCTATTTTTGTCAGAATTTTGTCAATGTGTGTCTTCCAATTACAATTTTTATCGACCGTTATACCTAAAAACACACAATTATCGACAGTGGTCAATCGGGAATCTTTATAATTAATGTCTAGCTTATTTATGTTTGAATTGTATGTCTGAAATTGGATTAAGTTTGTTTTTGTCATGTTTATTTTTAAGTTATTGCTATCTAACCATTCAATTGCATTGTCCAGAGCTTGGACGATTTCATATTCTAAGTTTATGTTATTGTCACTTTTAATCATTATTGTAGTGTCATCAGCGAAAAGTATGCAATCTTTGCCTATCGCCTCTACAATGTCGTTGATGTAAATCAGAAAGAGTAGTGGTGATGAGATACCTCCCTGTGGCGTGCCATAATTATTTTGTTTGTATTCCGACCTATAAGTTTTCTTTTCTTTTTGACAAGTTTTTGTTATTTCCACGCATTGAACTCTTTCAGACAGATAACTTTTGATCCAGTCGTTGGCCTTGCCGCGGATTCCGTAATGCTCAAGCTTTGAGAGTAACCTTTTATGGCAGACAAAGTCAAAGGCTTTGGTCATATCTAGGAACGCGCAGCTTATCTTCGATTTTTGATTCAAGCTTTCAGTTATGAATTTTACTAACGCGAAACATGCTAAAGTAGTGGAGCTACCCTTCCTAAAACCGAATTGTTCTTTTTTAAGAACATCGCAGGTTGTTAAAAAGTTTTCTATTTTTATACACATAACCTTCTCAAAGATTTTGGATAGGATTGGGATTAATGTTATTGGCCGATAATTGCTCATGTCCGTTTTTACACCTTTCTTATAAAGAGGCTTTACAATTGATCTCTTCAGACGTGTTGGGAAAACTCCTTCTGTTAGAGACAGGTTTATAATGTAGGTCAAGGGAGACACTAAACTCTTTGCACATATTTTTAACACTTTAGTGCTCAGGTCGTCATAACCAGTTGCGTTGGTATTTCTTAGATTTTGAATTATTTTATAAATGTCTGATTCATCTACTGGAGTAAGGAACATGGTTTTAGAATTTTTTGGAGTGGTTATTTTCATGTCATTTCGCATTTTTTTTTTAGAATTGTTAGTCGTCTTTGTTTGGGATATATAATAGTCATTAAATAAGTCACATATTTGGTTTGGATTGTCATAATCTTTATTGTTAGTATTAATTACGTCAATTTCCGAGTTGCTTGTCATATGATTTGCGTTTGTTTTAATCATGTCCCATGCCGCTTTACTTATATTTTTGGCCTTATTAATGTAGTTTAAGCTATTCATTTGCTGGACCTTGTGTATACATTTTTTCAGTATTTGTGTGTAGTTGTCATATGTTTTTTTGTTTTGTTTCTTGTTATGTCTGTAGAGATGGTATTTTAAATATAATGTTCGTTTTTTAATGCAGCATCTTTTTATACCCTTGGTTAGACCTCTATATCCTGACTATAAACTACGTCTCTGCCGTAAATCAAGATTGTAGCACGAAAAATGAAGGACTTTCATACAAACTTGCGAGGGCTCTTAGACCACCCTAATCCGGCCCTGTCGCAAAATTAATTCATAGCAGACGCCTACTGACTATAAACTACGTCTATGCCATAAATGAAGATTGTAGCACGAAAAATGAAGGACTTTCATACAAACTTGCGAGGGCCCTTAGACCACCCTAATCCGGCCCTGTCGCAAAATCCGTTCTTAGCGGACGTCTACTAACTATAAACTACCTCCCTGCCAAAAATCATCTTTATAAGTCTAGCGGTTTTCGAGATTTCGTGATGAGTCAGTGAGTGACCTTTCGCTTTTATAAATATAGAAGATAGAAGATAGAATATAGATAGATAGATTAAGCAGTAAATAGGCATACTCAAGCTTTTTATCCCATGGACCTACAATAAAACTTAACCAATTTTATAAAATAGGAAGGATTAGGCAGAAGTGTACACCCAAATTTCGCAAATTCCGCCAGTTACGTTAAGTCCCATGTAATAGGGGGCCTATTGCTTGCTACCGGGTACAAATCCATACTCCGTGGCTGCTACTAAGAAATTCCTGAAGGAAAAACCCTATTTGAATTTAGCTGACCTGGGAATCTTGCACCCATTAGAGCAACTAGGCAGTGAGACCAAAACATACACTTTCGAATTTTATAAATGCGAAAGTGTTTGTTTGTTTGATATCTTTTCATGCCTACACCATTAAACCTACCTACCATTAAACCTACCTACCTCCTTGTCAATGTGCAGAAGCCAGAAACGGACACCGGGTACCTTATCCCGAAAAAAAAGTACTGCTTCTGAGGAAAACAATAATAACGTTTTCATGATAATAGGTGGCGCCACATGTCTTTCAAATCATGATTGAATTATTGTAGAAACTTAGTTACTTAGTATTTTGTATTTTACGCGGTTGAAGGTCGCGTGGCTCAGCTAATCAATCTATAATTTTACCATTTGTTTACCTGCCTTTAATTTGTCCCTTACATATAGTTTTATATCTTGGTACGTATTTATTTGTTAGTAAGATTAGTTTTTGAAGGGCATTAAACTACAAATGAATATCCTCATATTATCTCACATTGTGTATGCAGTCCATCATTTCTTTTAAACTCCGTGCATATGGACATAGACTTCCACAGCAATAGCCACAAAGACCTACTTAAAAGTCGGTAATTATCCGAGGCCTAATTCACGCTAATTCGACGTTTCCTGCAATTGGTCCGTACTAGGAGCTTAAGAACAGCAAGCATATTATTCTACGTGTGATACTCAAGCCAAGTGTAGACATATCAGTACAGGATACAATTACTGCTATTAAAAAGCCACTCTGCGTTTTTGTTGTGGTCGAATCACTTCGGGACAACGAAAAACACACGTACCCGCAATAACTTCAGTTTATGATGATGATTGCAAAATCACCGAAATATCGTTAACTCCAAAGTAATAGTACCTAAGCACGGTAAATATAGGGTTTTGTGTAAATGATTGTGTTTGTGACCATGTCAGTTTAAAAACTCGTCTGCCCATTTCGCCGCCAGACGACCCACATTTCTTTATCCATTTTTTGGACGCCATTCGGTGACAGCCGACAGTTCATCTGTCATAAATGCGCCTTGCTTGGTGTCCTGCCTGCCCAAATCCATTTGAGTTCCGTACTGCGATTTCCAATATCGGAAACCTTCTGCTGAACTTAGGGATCTTCCAAAAGAATCGTTACATCGATTCTCAACATGTTTAATCGCGTGATTGTGGAGCAAAAACCGAAGTTACGCTAAAACTCAACTCGTGATGCATAAGCCAGTGGACCTGATATGGTCTGCTTTCAAAAACCGACCCTGTGTGGTCTTTGCGTACGAGCGTTTTTGCCAAACACAGTCACTGGGCCAGTGGAAAGGATACGGACTTCTTTCAAATACCGACCCTGTGTGGTCTTTGCGTACGAGCGTTTTTGCCACACACAGATAGTCGCTGGCATTATCAGATTCTCCATATGGGAGAGATTTTGGAACTAGCAGCTACAAATTGAGCGTGTATCCTAGCAAAAGCGTTTATCAGCAAGTCCTTTGCGTGGAAGGCAACTCCAATCCAACGTGCTTTAGGTCTAGACCTCAGTTAGTAATTGTTGACTGACCTGGATCTCCAATAGAACTCTGAGCTTCAAGTATGGCAGTAGCGCTTGGTACCACTAGAACAATGAGATGGTTACTTTTGGATAAACCTTTTTAATCATGCCTATCTGATCCTGGACCTCTAGCTTTTAAAGACCTTATCTGTTAAAAAACTGCCATTGGTGTCTGGTTTTCTATTTTTTCTAGTCATACCTTGAATTTTTGACAAGTAAGTTTTACTTTTATGATAATCAAATTAACTCATGCTGTTTGCTTTGCAGGTCAGTAACAGGTTGCAGGTAACTCTGACACTGTAAGTTGGGGCATCTAAATATTGAAAAAAGTTTAACACAGACCTACTATTAATATCATTAGCAACACCACAGACTAGTGCGACTAAATTATGATGAACTTGCGAGTTTTCACAATGACATGTTTAGTGCGTTAATCAAATTCCGTGAGAAAATGAGATCTTTGTTAGTTGAAGTGTTATAAAGCGTGAGATATGGAATGCTGCTGTCCAATCATGATGATGCTGTCATCTAGCCGATTTCGGTCACAGGGACTACATTGGATGCCGTCGAGACTCCGGGTTGTTCGAAAGAGATATCGCGGCCTTGACACAAAGGGCTGAGAAGGAACATGGGTGGTTTTTAGTCAGTAGAAGTCTGACACTCCCTAACACTCTGCCCAGAGTGGAAGCAGTCGTTTGAAGATTTCCCACACCCAAAAATAGAAAAGGGACCACATTTGATGACTTTCTAGGATGGCTGTCGAGAGCGTTGGTATGCTTCTCTTTCAAAAGCACTCAAGTGGCTAGCATATCCAACTTTGACCGAAAACCTCTGAGGAGAAAATGGACATATCAGAATACTAATGACGATATTGTAGGGCATAGCTGGAGGTGATCTAGGTTTAAGGTCATCACGTCAAAAAGGTAAACAACGATCTCCTTCTTTCTTCAAAGGCCTACTGATGCACATGACGTCTTCAGATTCAAGCCGATTTTGAACCTGCTTTTGAAACACTAAGGGGTCAAATTCGCATCTTTAGAAGTGTCTGTTCGGAACACCCTTGACTTTATTGTGAATGTGAGGAATACGGTGGAGTAAACCACATTCCGGTACAAATACAATTTCGATTCGATTTCATAATAGTCTGTCAAGTTGACTATTTTATGCTACATCTGCTTAGCCTTTTTCCAGTCGTATGCAGTTGAATAACAGTATTTTACATGGAGCAACCGCTTATCTGACTTCAATAATTCTGATATTACTGGGTAAAACGATGATCCTTGGTAGGACAGGTACAAACTTTCGGGCCACTGACTACGTGTAACGACTGTTAAAGATCTACACATACGAGCCGGGACCTATGGGTTAACGTGCTTTACGAGGCACGGAGGAAACTCAGTATGTAATGGGTGGTCCTGGTCACTCATCCACGGACCAACCCGGGCAAGCGCCGCTTAACCTAAAGTTCGACTCCGAGAGGCAGTTATTATTAAACCACGAGCTCCTCATGTACAAAGTACTTAATTTATGAGCTTCATTTCATTAAATAGATACGAATCTAATTAGGAACGTCCTTGAAAGGGTCAGGTGAGTACTAGAGCGTGCGTGTTTGACAAAAATGTTTGAACGTGGGCGAAGCTAAATGAGTATTGATGTAGATGCATGGCGTTCTGGGCAATAGAGGGTTGCTAACTTGCTATACTCGGAGTGTCCTTGTGTGATCGAATATTTAATTTTGTTCTGGTAAAATGTGGGTGTACCTACTAATAGGTACACCTCTGCCTATGCCTGTTTTATTTTTTGGAGCTTGTGAAAGCATCAAAGCGGAGCGGCAGAGAGAGTGTCAGACTTCTACTGACTTCCTTCTTAGCCCTTGCACACCCCTGCAATGTTGTTGACATCTCTTTGAGGCACCTCTGCCTACCCCTTCGGAGAACATGAGTGCCATGTGATCCTTTCTAATGTACTTAACATCTTGCAAGCTTTGTGTGTATACTCTTGTTTCTTACAAATAAATGAGTTCTGACTTTGATGTAATGTTATTCCAAAACTTCTTTAAATATCGGAAAACTAATAAAAGTATCGGATATCGGATATCGGACGTAAAAAACCCGGTACTATTATTTAGGCCAAGGATTTCAGTGAATCCAGAATATCGAATCGGAAGCACTTGCCTCCAATTGAAAACATGAATATTCTACCTAATCTACAATAATCTATACTAATATTATAAAGCTGAAGAGTTTGTTTGTTTGTTTGATTGTTTGTTTGTTTGTTTGTTTGTTTGTTTGAACGCGGTAAACTCAGAAACTGCTGGTTGGAAATGAAAAATTCTTTTTGTGTTGGATAGTCCATTTATCGAGGAAGGCTATAGGCTATATAACATCACGCTACGGCTAATAGGAGCGGAGCATAAATGAAAAATGTTACAAAAACGGGAAAAGGTATTTCCTTTTTGAGAGCTTCCGCTGCGTGCGCTGCGAAAACGGTTTAAGTTACGCTAATATCATGTATGAAGGAATTGTTCCTCTTTAAAAGTTCTAAAAAAAAGTCCGCTACAGCATCTATCTATCTTTTAAGATTGACTCACTGTAACCTTTTTTTACAGTTAAACTGTTAAGTTAAAAATAATTATTTTTTGCGAAGCTTATTTAACCCATATGGTATTAATCTATATCTAAATAAATGTGTTTGTTAGAACGGAAATTTAATATAGAATATTTGTGCCCTTTACTCTATACAGTTTAAACAAATATCTTAGAAGATATCGCAATGTAAAAATATCCGCGCGGCAAAATATTTCGCGCGTCGCAATGTAGGTACGGGGGATTCTGGCTGGCCTCCGGGAAATTCAAATTCAAAATATTTACTGCATCATTGTTTACAAGTATAGAGTGTTATAGTATATTTAACAGTAAGAGATAGCTATAGTAATTCACACTTTAATATAATCTAAGCTAATCTAAACCGCATCTGAACTATTAAGTATAATAAAGAGGAAAGATAAGATTTTTTGTTTGTTACGATTTAGCTTAATTTATGTCGGATAGTCGATATCGACAAAGGTTTTAAGCTATATTTATGTGACGCAGACGAAGTTGCGTGGGTCAGCTAGTAATATTATAAAGAGGAAAGGTTTGTATGTTTGTGTGTATGTTTGTAATGAATAAACTCATAAACTACTGCACTGATTTCAAAAATCTATCACCATTAAAAAGCTACATTCACCCTGAGTAACATAGGCTACTTTTTATCCCTATATTCCCACGGGAACGGGAACTACGCGGGTGAAACCGCGTGACATCCGCTATCTTACATAATTATATCCGAGAAAAAGTATTGTTTCTGTCTTTTTATCGGTAACTAGCTTATGGCCGTGCCCGTGCCCGTGTAGTGTTCTGTAATTGTCCCACAAGATCGATATTACAGGGATAGAAAGTATGCTTTGATGTTAGCCGTTAGCCAAATTGGTTTACTAGTTTATCGTGTCAGGATTAACTACCCCAAATTAACCAATTAAATTGAGACCAACTTCAAAGTTCCACCACACGGTTTGCTCGCAGTCATGGGGACGAGCCTATTACCATTAACAGTCGGGCACAGACCCGACACAGATCCGACTTCGTAGCTGCTACTGAGAAATACCAGATGGAAAAACTCAATAACACTTTGCCCGACCCAGGAATCGAACCTAGGACCCCATGCTCAGCAGTCGCGCTTGCGATTACTACACCAACGAGGTACCCACTACCTAACCGTAACGTCGTGAAATAATAACTAACATAACAATAAATAAAGCAGTAATTTGTCGTGGAAATCGTACACACAGCTACACATCAAGCTATACAAAACCAGTTAATCTTGGCCTCACTTTACTAGATCTTTTCGCACAATGAACTATCAGATTATACTGGTTTTGTATAGCTTGATGTGTAGCCGTGTGTACCACCTGTCCTAATTGTAATCGAGACAACAATATCGTATGTCTATCAATACCGATGGAAAGGGCATTTGTTTTATACTTATAGGGTTGTAAATTATGTACAGTACAATGTTTTGTAGACTGTGATATGTAACCTTGTTGAGGAGCTCGTGGCGTAATAATAACTGCCACTCGGGTCAATCTTTAGGTTAAGCGGCGCTTGCCTAGGTTGGTCTGTGGATCGTTTCATACTGAGTTTTCTCCGTGCCTCGGAAAGCACGTTAAGCTGTTGGTCCCGGCTGTCATATATAGATCTTTGGCAGTCGTTACAGGTAGTCAGTGACCTGGAAATCTGACAACCAGTCTTACCAAAGGGTATCGTATTACCCAGTATAAACTGGGTTGTGGAGGTCAGATAGGCAGTCGCTCCATGTAAAATACTGGTACTCAGCTGCATCCGGTTAGACTGGAAGCCGACCCCAACATAGTTGGGAAAAGGCTAGGCAGATGATGTTACGTAACCTTGTTAACCCAAACCATTTTAAAAGATTAAAAGAGTAACCTTTGGAGTTTCTTGCCGGTTCTTCTTCTTAGGAATCGACCAATGCACCGAACCGTGCACGGTTACAAATGTTGTCGACGTTTTACAAGTGCCCATGAAGGCCTATGTGAAATAAAATATTTTGACTTTGACTTATTGACTTTAACATAGGTACCTATTTCTACTTATTTTTAGATTTATATAAATAACAGCCGAACCAAAACCCAATCTTGCTTCCAAGGCACGTAGAAAACTCCTACTTGGAAACCTTAGCAAGCACCGCTTTACCGTGATGATCGAACCATACGGCATGGGAACACAAATACACATTCTGGGAGAATTTCAACTGTCTAGCTGTTCGGCCGGATTGCGGATACTTAGATAATAGGGTACCGTTGGTTACCAATCCCAAAAACTAATCTGGTGAACCATTCACTATAATAGGGTAGTTGACAAAACAAATCTAATTGGTCCGTCGATAGATTTCCAAAAAATATTGAACACGTATTTTTTATTTTTTTACGTAAACAAAAAATTAAGACGATACAGTGCTTCAAAAAGTCGCGCGACGTCATAGTTTGGTACATTTTTCACCAGAAATAGTTTAAACGTTTTATTTTCGTAATTTTTTATTAATTTGACAAAACAAAAAACACGTATCCAATATTTTTCGATAATCTAACTGACGGACTAAACAGAATCATGTTTTTTTAGTCAGTCAACTACCCTATTACATCGCTTCATTATTTTTTAGAAGTCGGTTAAAATAGTCAACCGCTTTTTCAGCACTGGAACACGTGCCTCACAAAATGTGGCCTTCGCATGTGAACAGACAATATTGAGTTGTAGTTATTTTCATTGTTTGAACCTAAAGCCATGAATATTTGAATTATGATGGTTTTAGGAAACAGTTCCTAAAACCATCATAATTCAAATATTGACTGACTGGAAAACTTCGAGTTCTACATATTTCCAGAATGGAGTAGGTTATTTAATATAACATAACATCATGACTGTAATCCCCGAAGGGTTAAGCAGAGGTGATCCTGTTAGTTACACCTATATATTCCACCAGTTATGATTAAGCCCCATGTAATAGGGGGTGACCGAATCGCCATCAACGGGCCACAAATCTAGACTCCGCGGCTGTTACTGAAAAATTCCATACAGTGAGTCCGACCTGGGAATCAACCTAGGGCTTCACGCACATCAGTCGCGCTTGTGACCACTAGACCAACGAGTAAACTGCTCGTAAGGATAAGTTTTATTGTTTCATTCAGTTACCTACATACAAACATACATAAACTTCCGCTCTTTTCTCATGGGCGTATGCAGAAACCACAGAACGCCACCTCCTACGATCCTTCCATACTTATCTTGCCATGGCTTATATTCATACATCTGGTCATGCAAGCTTGCCAGGTCAGTTACTTTTTGTGCAATATCAATATCTTCAGTTTATCGATATCTGTCAAGATAAAACAAATCAAACTGATTATCTAAACTCATATTTCAAATAAAACTAGATTATCTGGGGTTGTTGACCCAAAACAAAATTTCATATATTTGTTTTTTTGTTTTATGAGGTCGTGAGTAAGTAAGCCACGCTTGTCTAGGTTACATTTTATTTATAAACAAGTCATAGTGATTACTTGAGTAAATGTCATTATTTAAGATACGATTTTTTCTCTGTAGTTTAGTAATTCCTTGATGTTAGAACTATCAAAGGTTAGAATTCTTAGGTTTGCTTTTATTGACGGTTCTAACTTCGTTTAAATTCTTGCCCATTGCATAAAAATATTTGCATGTTACTAAGTCCAAGTAATTACTTTGACTTGTTTATAAATTTTTTGACATTTTAATTATATTTACTGACATTGCAATTAATCTTAATATCACTGTATTACTTTGACTTTAGAACTTGTATTTTGGACATAACAAATTAATTTTTATTTTACTTTTTGACAGTTTAATTAATTTAGTGATGATTTGAATGTGCTTAACTTTTTTATTATATTTCTACGCCAGCAATCATATATGTGGAACATTATTAGTGTAAGATCTCAAAATACCATATACTTGGAAATAAATATATTAAATACGGGTGTTAGTGGATGGGTGACCCTAACCGCTCATTACCTACACGTAGAGTTTCCTCCGTACTTCGAAAATCACGTTAAGCCTGGTCCTGGCTGTCATTAATTAAATCTTTGACAGTCGTTACCGGTAAATAATCAGTGGCCTGAAGGTGGCAGCCAGTTTGTGGGAGTCATTAGTTAGGAAAAGGCAAGGCAGATGATGACGATGATAATTCATGAAATTTAAGATCACTATTAAATACACCTCTGCTTTTCCCGTAAGAGTTATAGGTGTAATGTTATGTAATGTTTAGAAGTCAATAAACCATTGCTTTGCGAAGACAAAGCCAGGCGCAAGGTAAAAATGGTGAGGAAACCGGCATGTCCTAGAACCAAACATTGGAAAACATGTGACATCTAACACCCCCCCGCACTGAGTCCGCGTGGTGCCCATTCCTTATCATAGAGAGGAGGCTTGAGTCTCAGCAGTGGGAACATTATAGGCTGAATTATGCTTATGCTTTATCCATTACTTCTGTAAAGAATCTCTAGTATATTCCTAGGTCATTTGACCCTTTTTTTTGTAAAATCCTCAGACCAAGAAAAAAAGAAAGACGGCGCGCCGCGAACACCAACAGTGAAGTCACAAAACCACGCGCCTCTAGCAAGTAAACATACAAGCTCACGCACACACCTACACTAAAACCACACGCATTTCGCCTAGAACGCCACGACTTCACGAGACATTGTCTACACACATAGATAAAAAGCTGACTTCACTTTTGATGTTCGTGGCGCGCCGTCTTCCTTTTTTTGTTGGTCTGAGGTAAAATCAAATAACCCCTCCCGCTCGCTCTGGGCAGAGCGGTACGGAGTGTCAGACTTCTACTGAATAAAAACCACCCATGTTCCTTCTTAGCCCTTTATGTCGAGGCCGCGGTATCTTTGTGACCAACCCGCAGCCCCAACGGGAAATCATTTGGCCCTCTATTCAAGTATCATAAATGTCGTCACAACTACGGTTTCGGCGATCAGGCACGCGTAACAGATTATAGATTATTACTTCGGTAGGTAAGTGATACCCGGTTCTTACGTAAGGTTACCTTTCGTCCATTGAGTGGATCGTATGTTCGTGAACATTTTTAGTACGTTCGCAGGTTAGTTACGTAGTTGATCCAGGTAAAATACTGCTATTCACCTGTATCCGGTAAGATTGGGAGCCAAACCCCATCCGTTAGTCGCTGGTTCAAAGAATTTAAGTTGGTGGTTAATCCGGTACCAAACCGGTGAAGAAATACCTAAGCCGGGCACCGGAAAAGGCACACGAAGTAGGGGTCTTGTAGATATTTATACTGTGCTTGCGTTATCTAGGCTGTCTATATCTATGGTATGGATGTCTATATCTATGGTAAAAACCTTCGCCCTCATTACGTAACCCGCTAACCAAAGCAAATAGTTTCCATTTCCCTGTTCATTACAGCTTTTGTTTGGGCCATCTCTCTTTCTGACAACTAGATTAACGTAATGTATATTGTTGGACTAATTTGGAGCTCGTGTGCTCGTGGCCTAATAATTATAATACGGGTCGGACGGGCTGTGGATAGGTGACGCATGTTTGTACCGGTTGTAATATAATCTCATCATCTCCATTTGTAATCTTTGACAGTCGTTTTTTTCTAGTCCTCTGCTATTATTTTCTGATTTTTTTTTATTGTGAAATGGGTTTGTGCTTGACCTCGATCACGATTCACGCCTGATGGAGAACGATGGATGAGGTCTATGATGGAACGAGCGTGCCCAGAAAAAGCCTGTTCTCTTCGTTCTGTATCTTTTCTTTGGCCTTCCTCTCCCTCTCTATCCATAAATTTTTATATTTATCACTTTTTTAGTCACATGCGTTTCATCCCTCCTCATTGCATGACCATACAAGATCCAAGACACTTAAATTGTTTCTCTGGGACTACGTCAAAGACGTCGAGCTTCGTTATTTCGGGACTTTTCTGGTGGTCGCCACTATTGTTTCTGGCTTTCAGAAGTTGAAGATGTGGTTTGGGAAGAGTGGTGGGCCTGTTAAAAATGTCGTTGCAAATAGTCATAAGCGCGAAAGTTATGACAACCGTTATGACACAGCTGTACACACTAAATAAAGAAAGGAACAGAAAATAGTACAAAGGCGATGCTTCAACATTGTTGGGAAAAGATTAGGCAGATGATGTCTAAGACCGCTCATACCGTCATCATCATCATTTCAGCAGAAAGACGTCCACTACAGTACATAGATCACACCCAAGTGTCACCACATTAACCAGTCCATAGCGTCTCGCACCCAGCGGATCCTTGCAACCTTCACCGGGTCATCGGTCCATCTAGTGGGAAGCCTTCCAACGCAACGTCTTCGTGTCCACGGCCGCCAATCCAGAACTTTTCGGCCCCATCGGCTATGCGTTCTACGAGCAATGTGCCCTGCCCACTGTTACTTAAGTTTGGCAATTCTTCAGGCTATGTCGGTATCTGGTAAGTTATACCGTGAAACCTCCCAAATTCATGAAACCTTCACCCTTATTATGTAACTACGGAGTTACATGGAAACTATGTATATACCTACATTGGTTACGGAACCAATGTAGGTATATACATAGTTTCCATTTCGCTGTTCATTACAGTTTCTGTTGTTTATCCTTCACCTAGACAACTAGATTTTGTTGGATAGATAGTACCTACCTATTACTCGCAGAACGGATAGTCGATGGGGTCGAAAGTTCTGAAGTGGCATGGCGGCCGCGCAATGCAAAATCTTCCGGTTCGCAGGGCCCGATGCTATAGGCCCGATGGGCGATGACCTGGTGAAGGTTGCGAAGATCCGCAGGATAAGAGACGCACGGGACCGGTCAATGTGGCGTGACTTGGGGGCGGCCATCGAGTTATAAGTACTAACGTACACCTCAATGGGGGCGGCCTATGCCCAGCAATGTACGTCTTTCATTCAGCTGGTATAACACATATTAATTAGTTCTTCTTTATCGTGTGGTTTGTGCTTAAGGGCTCGTTTACGGAGACGCGGGCGTCGCGCGGCGCGTGCAGAAGGCTCGTCTCGTGCTTTTTTTTATTAATTTACTGAGAGACGGGTCCATCGCAACAAACGCTGCATTTTAAACTAACTAGCAATAATAGCTTTTCGTGTAATATACGTTTGAAATCGTTAACTTTTTCATACATCGCCGTGTGTTTAAATTAAAATCGCAGCACGCGCCGCGCGACTCCCCGCCTGTACGTAAACATGCACTAACCCGGTTTCAGAGTTTTCTGACTAGAGTTTACATGCAGGTTTCCTCACGTTATAGGCTCGCGCCTTAATAAATGAGAATTAAATTATAACTAGCGAAATGAAGGTGTACTATAGGTACACCTCTGCCTAACCCTTCGGGGATTACAAGCGTGGTGTTATGTACGCAGATACAAACTCAGTAATAGTCCATATAAGAGCAATCCAGCAGTAATCAAAAGCGTTATTGTGATCATAAAACGCAATAGTTTATAAACTAGGCGAACGGAATTCGCACTTTGCATGATTAAATCTACTAGCTGGTCAAGTCCAGGGGAATGTGTGTGGAACGAATGGCCTCGTTCATTCACTCATTTTATATGTTCACTCCTATATTGTTGGGAACGTAGGGTAAGGATGCACGCCCGATATCAACATTGCGAGGATCGCCCGGAGGACACGGTGGAGGTCTGGCCTGATTGGACGGAGCAACACCGTGTCCTCATCGAAGCGATCGGCGACTCTAGTTCAAGCCATAGTCCAGAATGAGGAGGCATGGGAAGCGGTCACCTCCTTCTGCGAAGCAGTAATGCTAGTCCGAACGCGTAAGACAGAAGGAAACCTCACGCCCCAACCGCCGCAACAGAAGAAAACGCTCCGAGTTTCAGGAGTCGCAGGGCCATTCCCCGCCACTTTAGGCGCAACACCACATTTACACTCCAGGGCAGCGTTATCCATGAATCTCTGTCGAATATCGAATGGATTGTACATCACTATACGAAGGGACCCCAAGACTTTAAGTGCCATTAAAGTTTGAGTGTATTTTCGGAGCATATAACATCGTTATTGACACTCATATCATTAGACGTACGACCGTTGTCGCATAAAACTATTTCTGTCAGCAGTATAGATTTCTCGGCATATTACCATGATCAGGGTTGTGGAGGTCAGATAGGCAGTAGCTCCATGAAAATATTGATATTCAGTTGCTTTTAGTTAGACTTTTAGAGGCTGACCTCGAGGAAAGATTTGTATTTTTGTAAGTTTGTAACCACTAGGTGGACCGATGACCTGGTGAAGGTTGCGGGGACCCGCTGAATGAGAGACGCACGGGACCGGTCAATGTGGCGACACCTGTGGGAGGCCTATGTCCAGCAGTGGACGTCTTTTGGCTGAAATGATGATGATGAAGTTTGTAACGAATTAACTCAAAAACTAATGAACCGAATTCAAAAATTATTTCACTATTAGAATGCTGTTTGGCAATATTTATGACAAGTTTAAAAAATAAAAGTTATAAATGAGACAGACCAAAGAAAAGAAATTGTATGAAAATATATAAGGAAGGAAGTTATCAAAGACGTACTCCACCGACCTCAAATAAATTGGAATAAAGGAAAGGCGTAGGGTGTAACGCGTTTTCCCACGTACAAAAACGTCACGTCGAAATGGCGCGTGTTTACGAGCCCAAAACAGACTATTATGTGCTCAAAATAGCATTTTTGGCGGTTGGTACCGGCTGTATTTGTAGGTCTTTGACTGTCAAAGGCTGACTCCTATAAATCTTACTCAGTTGTATTGTTTTACCAATGATATTATAAAGAAAGATACGCCATGCTTATACTGAATGGCGTTCAGATAATTATATCGTTGCGTTCTACGACAGCGATAGATAATACGGAACATATAAGATAGTTAGTACAACAATTGTCTTAGTTTGTCCTCAACAATTTGTGCGTGCCAATGCGATATCTACCTCTTTTTATTTATAATATCATTGTTGTTTTACCCAGAACTAAGCTGTGGATGTGAGAGGGCCAGTTTTTGTATGTATGGTAAATGGTTACCTGCCCAGATACATAAACTCAAGTCCTTTTCACAGAACACCAGTTGCAACAATCCTTACATACTCCTTTTCCCGCTTGCACATTCGAGTCTTTGGTCAACTGGACCCTCTTGCAACTGGACCCATAATAAAACTATGAAAAAAAAAAACAATTTCAAATGTGATTTGTTCGACTGATCTCGTGGGTTCACTTCGAGTGGGTTCAGTTGACCGAAGACTCGCACATACATAGGTACATCAAGTCATATACGCACGCCAGTTGCGAGTACTAAGAACAGATGGGCAGTATGTAAAATACTAGTATCCCGCTGGATCCAGTAAGACAGTTAGCCGACCCTAACATAAAGGCAAACCCTAATAAAAAGGCGGAAGAGCATGAATTTTGCGTCAGTGCCCGTTCTCACACGTACAGAATCGACCCAGGAGCATTATGTCGAAACGACAGGGATTAACGAGCGCAAAAACGGAACAAAACAAAGCACAAAATCCTGCTGAAAATAGGTTATAGAGTAGGTAATCGGCGGTACAAGTTGGTAGCGGGCGACACGAAGCCGCAGCAGACGACGTGTCGCGGCGACACGACTGGTTTCTACGTATTTCTATGAAATTCCCTCCGTAGTTAGCGACATGAAGCTAGCTACGTGCCGGGGCACACGATGCGTTGCGGCGCCGTACCGCAAAGATTCGGACGTATCGCCTTCAATTTCACTGGTCGTGTGCCCGCCGATTGGTCGAAATCATTGCGGTGCGGCGCCGCAGGTCCGCAACGCATCGTGTGCCCCGGCACTACGCGTCGTCGAGCGGCAGACGCACGTATCGTCCGACCGCAGATCAGTAGTGCCCATAGATAACAGAAACAACAGGAGATATGTCCTTTAGCCGAAAATGTATCGGAACCTGTGTCTTCAGTTTACACCAACTGGATGCCATCTGCAGTTGCCGTCTGCAGTCGGGTTCGAAATCATGACTGCAGCGACATGACGCGACGACGTGTCGTGACGACATGAAGCGACGACATGTCGTCTGCTGCTGTTGCGTGCATTCGGTTACCAACTTGTACCTTAACACACTCCCAATCCCAAAACTATTCATTACATAACATCACTCCTGCAATCCCCGAAGGGTTAAGTGAAGGTGTACCCATTAGAACAGATATTTCGCCAACTTTTATTCAGTTCCACATAATAGGGGGCGAGTCTATTGCCATCAACCAGACACAGATTCAGTCGCCGTGGCTGCTACTGAGAAATTCCTGACGGAAAAACCCAATAACACTTTGCCCGACCTTGACAATTCAACGATATTCATAACGTAATGCCTGTAATTTCCGAAAGGATAGGCAGAATCTTGTAATACACTTTTTTTTCAAAATGGGCCTGCTCTTGACCTCGATCTTGCCTGATGGAGAGCGATGGATGAGGTCTAAGATGGAACGAGCGTGCCCAGAAGAAGCCTGTTCACTTTTGCTTTGAAGGCGTACAGGTTAAATGTAGGAGGGGAACACAGATAACCGGCAGAAGGTACATATGAAGCATATGGATATAGGTACCTTAAAAAACCTGACGATTGTAACAGAAAAGTGGGTCGATACTGAAGGCTACAAGAGTTCTCAAACAACAGAAGGGGCGGATACAAGCGGTGAGACATACTCAAGATATGATCGAGGTAAAGTTACTGGAGCATTGATAGCGCGTTGTGTGACCGTCGGACAGCCATGTCACAGGTCTCGATTTCGATCCCAAGACACGCACTTCTGATTTTTCGGATTCGTGCGTATTGTATAATTTTCACTTGCTTCAGTGAGGGAAAATATCGTGAGAAAATCAGCATGCCTGACAGATATGAGATATATTTATCAACTGCTTGTAAAGCCAAAAACTCAGATACTAGGCTAGGCACGTAGGCACTAACCACGCGGCGATTAAGATACCTATATATACGATTAATAGTGATGAAATATTAAAAATCTTGGCCAGGTCCGGTGTGATGAAGGCTATCTGACATTTGTTGGGAAGAAATGTTTCTACAACCAAGTGTCAAAAGTAGAGAAAGATTGTCTCCATGCATGACGTTGAAGACTTTTGTCGATTGAAAAAGAGAACATTTATTTTGTACATTTTAACATTGCCGTGCTAACGACGATAGAATTCTTTCTACAATCTGTCATTGTATCGATTCTTCCGTAGACAAAACCCGTTTCTACGGTGGTCATACTACGCGGGCAGGTGTCAATACGGAGTTTGGCACTCAAACAACAGAGGGGCCGGATATACAAACAAACGGCGAAACATATTCAAGATATGATGGCGGCAACATTGTTTTGCATTGTAAATCTGTACATCGATCGATCTGCGCGGTACACTTGAAGTTGGCATTGATTAGACTGATATTTTTGGTTGTGGATAGTCTCTTTCTTCTTTATTGCGCAAAACCGCTTATTACAGTCATGATGTTAAGTTTTTTTTGTGAATCGCATCTCGCAGTTCAGCCTAGGAGAAGTTGTCTACTGTTTAACCGGACTTTTCTGTGGATGCCTTGAAATCAAAGCCTTCAGCCAGGGCAAACAAACTAAGCAACTACACGCTAAAGGCACCCCCTGGGGGATACGCCTTGGCTTAGGGCGTCACTGGGGCCGGTCAGCAAGGGGACAGGCTGGATCGGAGTGATATTATTATTATTTAGAGGCTGCTTAGCATCGCGGGCTGGCTCGAACGAGTAACGGGGCGGTTACGTTTTCAGTACGCACTAGTTGAAATGCCTGTTTTGATGTGGACCAGTATTGCTGTATAGATGCACAAAACATGGCATAGCTTAAGCATGCATATGCTGTGGCCCGGATTCCGGCAAAATTCCTCCAAAGCAATACAGATACAGTCTCTTATTCACTGACATCAGAAAACTGCGCAAGGAGCTCGTGGCTTAATAATATAATAATTCCCGCTCAGGTCCATCTTTAGTTTAGGCCTATGGTTTAAGCCGTGCTTGCCTAGATTTCACGTTAAGTCGTTAGTCCCGGCTACCATAATACTTTGTGACTTTGGCAGTAGTTACAGGTAATCAATGGCCTAAATGTCTGACATCCAGTTTTACCAAAGGGTATCGTATTACTCACAGTACTAACTGGATTATGGAGGTCATATGTATAGGCAGTCGCTCCATGTGAAGTACCTACTGGTATTCAGCTGCATCCGGTTAGACTGCCAGCCGACCCCAACATAATTAGGAAAAGGCTAGGCTGATGATGATCAGAAAAATGCCAATGGATATTTCCGCTTGGGGGAAACTGACCCTTTTTTTTTTTTTGGTGGGTGGAAAATCATCAAATGACCCCCCCCCCCCCCCCCCGCTCTTGGGCAGAGCGAAGGGGAGTGTCAGACTTCTACTGACTAAAAACCGAACCCATGTTCCTTCTTTGCCCTTGCGCCGAGGCCACGTCATCTAGTACAAAAATCCGCGGCCCCGACGGGGGGAAACTGACCCTAATACCTGTGCTAATACGTTATTTTCTGGTAACCATGATCATGTTTACAAATCTCCAACTCAAATGGAGGTGTATCTGATTAGCATAATGTGTTGTCGCGAGGATTCCTACGAGAAATAAATATTTTTACCTTCATTTTCTGAGAAAATCCCTCGAGGGGTGACAATCCTGTTAAATGGGCTGTATAATAAAGTCGTCAAGGTAATTTGAAGTCTTATGGAACCGTGGTAAGAAGATGTGCTTAGTAGTTTCGTCTGTTGGTCTGTCTGTCTGTTTGTCACGGGCCACGGCTAATCCCTGAAAAAGTTCGACTGATTTTGGCGGGACTTTTACTGGCACATAACTGATGTTACCTACTGGGAGTTACTGAGGTTGGAATTAATAAAAATTATTAGGGTTCCATGCAAAAACATCCTTGGAAATATTAAGTAACAAAATCCGGTTCAAATAGTTAAGTAATATTTTAATAATAATTTTATTGCGTGTGTGAACGTGGATGAGGCGGAAGAAGAATGTAAGGATACTAGCTTGTGGATTCTGTAGATTCTGTCTAGGGTTCCTCAGAAAATGGGGTGAGTTTATGAGCCGGAAAAAAAGGGAGCTGGGTAATCATGGAGAGAGACTAGCTACTAGGTCTTGAAAATAATATCCAGTAGCCAATAAATACCAAGAAACTGCCAACATCAATCCAGTGATGGCAGTCCTAACACAAGTGGAAACAGAAGGGAAAGAGATGGGAGGGTTTATTTTTATCTTCGGGGACGCCGGCAGACACCAGACGTGCGATCAGTCCTTTCGTTGTGGATTATTTCGCCCAGGATTTGGTACACTTGGGTTACACTTGGGCAGTGACAAAATGTAGACATCTACAGCAATCGACGCTGCAATTCGACGGCACGGTTAACGCAGTGGCTGAACGATTGGACTGCTGCGCAGCGTGTCACGGGTTCGATCCCCGCACGAAACAAATATTTGTATGGCCTACAGATAGTTGTTTCGGGTCTGGGTGTTTGGTATATGAGTTTCAATGTTTGTAAACACATCCACGATACAGGAGAAATTCCTAAAGTGGGGCATAGTACTCCAAAAAAAAACAAAGACGTCTTCTGAACCTAACCCTCATTTGTCTACTGGTTCCAGGTACTACTGCGAAATATGATATCTAAGATGGACTCCCAGGTGAGGCAGTGTTATTGAGTGTTGTCATTCGGAATATCGCAGTAACAGCCTGGTGTCTCAATTCGTGCGAATTTGATGGCAATAGGCTCGCCACTTAAAGAAAGGTGTGGGTGGGTTGGGCTTGGTGGTCGCCGAACATATTCGAAAAGTTTTGGTACAACATTTAGGAAGCTGCGAGCTTTATGAAATAAATTAAATAAATTGCCTTCGAGGGTAATTATAATTGCTTCTTTTCTTTTATATTTACAACATTCTGTACCTAGTATTAATATATAAATATTAATACTAATATACATATTCGTATACAATCATCACGCATGAGTTATAAATTAGTTTTATACATGTGCTAAAGCTCATTGTGTTGACGATATTGTCAAAGTTGCAGAAAAACCTGGATAAAAAACGCACAGGACTGGGAAGTGTGCCATAAAAAAGGGAAGGCCTATACGGTATAGGCCTCCTATACCCAGCAGTGGGTGATTCCAGACTGATACGATAATGAAGTCATTGTTTGCCTATTTCGGCCACCAGTTTCTCACAAAATGTTTACCATGCGATTTAGTGTATCACATATTACATATTTATTTATTGCTGTTCACTCTTGACTGCTCTTCTATGCTGACAGGTTATAGGAAGACAGGATCACTGATACCGGCAGTGAGTTCCACACTTTTGTCAGGGGCATAAGAAAAAAATGTGGACAAGTGCATTGTAGTGTATACCAGAAAGAGGTCCACAACTCCACATCCAAAGCACGTATTTTGTGTATAGGGACAAGTGCCCTACAACAAGTAACTATTGGGTTTGAAGTTTCCAATTGTCCACATGGAATGTTAAAAATGCCTATGTTTAGTATGGGTAGAAAAAAGTAGAAGAAAAAGGAGAATAATAATTAGGTACAGTGCGATCAAATTATCTTGGCAGCTCTGAACATAGGCTCTGCGAAATTTTACGCATGTAAACTTGGGAATAAAACTGTTATTGCCAGATAAACCAATACTTAAACGATCAGAAAATATCTAATTTAAACAGTGAGAAATACAAATAAAATAAATATCATAACACTTTTATACATTCGTTGTAACAAAATGACCTGCACGAAGTTCGGAGCTGCCAAGATAATTTGATCGCACTGTAGGTATATAATCAAAATTATAATTGCCTAATTGCTTTGTTACGTTGCATTCCTTTGTTACTATGATGTTATTTTATTTTTACAGAAGATCAATGTTTATGAAAAGCATTAATTTATTTAATTTGTATTAGAAACCAATTTGGTAGAGTCGCTTATGAAAAGTAAATGAAAGTGTTATTTATTAATGCTTCTATTATTTTTGCAGATGGACAAAACATGACCTGTGAATTAAATTCAAAATACTCTTTGCACAATCAGGCTGCATAAAAATTTCTTGGCACATTCACAAAAAAAAACACTTACCTTTGTTTACAAACATTGTTTGTGTAGCTAAAAACAGATTTTTTAAAACAATTCAAACAAATTCTTTAGTATTTGTGCATAAGATTCGCGTGGAATATAATTTTGAGTAATCCACTTACCGGTATATGATGTAGAACTGTAGGAATCGGCCGAAGATGCCGATAAAGATCTGCTTCTGTATCGCGCCGATTTTTTCAAAGCGCCTGATTTCCCGCGCTGTCCTTCGAATTTGCCAGCAGCAGCACCAGCTTCGGTGTTCCCGCCACGCACCTGCCCCGGGTCCGTCACAGGACTATCACTCGGCACATTAGCCGCCGCAACACTTTCTTTCCTATTGGAATTCGAATTCAGCTGATTCGGCTCTCCATGACCGTCAGACATATTTGAATTTTTATTTTTTTTTATGTTTTTTTTTCTAGTATTAATTCAATTAGAATTTACGGTTTTCTATATTAATAACCTTTTTACTGTGAACACTTTATTTTTTTTACGTTTTTTTCCAATATTTGCACCCAAGAACGATGAAATTAGAATATCAATAATAAAAACAGCAGTACAAACAACCGCAGTGGCGATTAAAATAAATTTGAAGATTTGGGGAACACTTCGCGGTATGTAAATAAATTCATAAGGTAGTATGACGTTATTTTGATATCGGTAAAGTCATGAATAAGTAAAAAATTAAATAGAACAGATGGAAAATACAATTTCTTCAGTTATCCGCCCGAGCAAAACCGCACACCCCTCTTCCATGCTTCACCCCCGATACTGAAATGTCATTTTTTCGATCGGCATTCGGCATTCAGCCAAGGATTGCATTAGCACTTTGACGGTAAACCGTAAACATAGTAATGTTTTCGATTATTCCAAAAAGTTATAAAACTAACAATCTGAAATGTTTTAGGAAACAATAGTGTACCGCGTATTCGATACCATCATATTTATTTGTAACAATCACTGGTGTCCACTAATCCAAAACGAATGCTTTAAATATTATGAAACCAACAATGATGTCAATAGCAACATTTGCGTTATTTAATGTAAATGCAACATTTATTCAAGTATTCCACAGTCTCTTTGTTCTGTCAGATTATTCCCCTTTATTTTTTTTGTTGCTCTCCACTTTAAAAATAAACCGGTTTTACCGGTTTGTAGTCTACGAAAGTTTGTTTAGAAACTCCCACGCCCATCACTAGACTCGCCAATATGGAAGTGAAACGTATGTCAACTACTGCGCGACCAAACAACTAGGAAATAAATAACTCAAAAATACTTTATATTATTTAACTTGGTGAGTAAATATTTACAAAATTAATAATTACACTATTGTCTCGCAAATTTCAGTGAAATCATCCATTTTTATGCACCGTTCACAAATGGAAATGTACCCGATAATCGTCATCAGAGCATTCGCCGGCGAACAAAGATATTTTTAAAAGTTAAATAGCCTTTATATATTTAAATCACATTCGAAAGCTTTGTAAACAAAACCTTTTCAACGTATCCGTTGAGTTTTCATTGATGGTTCTCCTGTATATTTTTGAAAACATACATGCGTGACATTTTAAGTTGTCATCATGTTTACATGTCATGCATTTTATTATTTTACGTTTATTAAGTTCAGGGAAGGTGTTGGAGCGTGTATATTTATCTTTACAAGCGTCATATTGTGTTAAGTTAAGTGATAATGTCGTGTAAATAGTTGTTTTCAAGATATTTAGCCAAGGCTATGAATCTCGCAAATATAATGAACACACACGCTTTGACATATGCAGTTTGGTTTTTTTTTATCGTTTTCCTCGTGTCGCTGGAAACTCGTCATTCAGCCTTAGACTTAGATGAATTAAAACTTTTTGTGTGTATTTTTTCACATTATATTTATTTAATAGGGGAGTCTAATTAGTACTCATACACCACTTTTCCTCAAATCTTTGAATGAAAGAATATCAAATGTATGAGCTACTTTTTATCTTGTGATATTGGTTTTATTTATATGAGGTTTAATAGAAAAGAGAGTTCAAGTTCAAGTTATTTATTTCATAACAAAAATACATTTGTGTCGAAATATTTGCACAGTAATAGTATACACAAACAAAAGCAACACACAAGCACATAAACAACAACAATAAAAACAAATAAGCAAGTAACCTCATTCCACACCCATCCGAAGTTAGAACGATTATCTAAATTAAAACTAACTTTACTGTCATATTAATACACAACAAATTCCCCAGCAAAACGCTACTTACATACATTTTATGTCAAGAAAAAATAAAAAATATTTAAAAAAAACACAAAAAAGAAGCAAAGTCTATAACAAGTCAAAGAATAGTCGATACAGTTATTTATTTAATTTAACTACTTTTTTTAAAAGTTTTGTCATTACAAAATTCGTCAATGGAATAATAGGCTTTCTTGATTAACAAAGCTCTGAGTTTATTTTTAAATACGTTCACATTCTGAATATTCTTTAATTCTGCTGGTAATTTGTTAAACAGATTGACAGATTGCACACGTGACGAGTGTTTGACAACATTGAGCTTTGCCTGCAGAATAATAGGAAGATCTTTTCTGCGAGTTTCTAATCTATTTTTCCTTTCATCGTCTGTTTCAAACTCTTTTAAGTTTTTGATTAAATGAGTAAGGAGAACCAAAACATACAGACATGGCACCGTTAAAATTCTAAGCTTAATAAAATACTCCTTACATGATTCCGTCTGGTCTAAACGAAGCATGGTTCTTATAGCTCGCTTTTGTATAGTAAAGGCTGCCTTATTATTATATTTATAGCTGTTACCCCAAAATTTAATGCTATATCTAAGTTTCGATTCAACCAGAGCAAAATAGACGGCACGAAGTTGCCCACCAGACAAAACATCCCTCAAAGATCTGATAGCATAACATGCACTACTTATTGCATTTGTAATTGAATTTAGTTCTGACTTCCAATTCAGTAAAGAGTCAATTTGTACCCCTAAAAATTTTAAAGTTTCTACTACATCAATTTTACTGCCCAAGGACTCTATGTCCATTGTAACTTTGTTCCTAACTGTAGATCTAAATATCATACATTTTGTCTTACTTACATTTAATTTAAGGTTGTTCATAGAGAACCAGCTTTCACAAGCAGCTAATAAAACATTTACTTTACATTTTAAGGTCTCCATATTGTCAGCAGCTATAACAGCACTCGTATCATCAGCAAATATTATTAAGTCAGCATCTGGTAAAATGTTTTTGATGTATTCAGTTAGATCGTTAAGGAATATTATAAAGAAAATGGGGCCCAACACCGAACCCTGAGGAACACCTCTAGTTACTGTGAATAATTTCGATTTGTGAATTTCTTCCACACCTTCTTGAAGCGATTTAATTTCGACGTACTGTTTCCTATTAGTTAAATAAGAAGCAAAAAGTTTTAACACGTTTTCTCTTATACCGTAGTGCTCTAACTTATCCAAGAGAATGCAATGTTCTACAGTATCAAACGCAGAACTTAGGTCTAGGAATAAACCGGCAACTTTCAGTTTATTGTTCAGCTTATTTACTACGTTGTTAACTAAAGAGTCTATTGCATCTAGCGTCCCTTTACTTTTTTGGTATCCAAACTGATTTTGGTTTATTATCTTTTGACTACTCAAATGACTAACAAGCCTAGATTTAATTACTTTTTCAAAAAGTTTGGATAGAACTGGTAACAATGAAATGGGCCTATAATTGCCTGGATCCGTTTTAGCACCTTTCTTAAATAGTGGTAAAATTCTGGCTAACTTAAATTGGTCTGGAAAGACGCCTTCATTGACGCAGTTATTTATTATTTCAGATATTGGGTATGCCAGTATATCTATATTATCTTTGATTACGTTCAGAGGTATTTCATCGTGTCCAAATGACTTTTTACCATCCATACCCTTTACCATTTTGTAAATCTCTAACGGCATTACAGGATTAAAAACCATAGACTTATCAACTCGGTCAGTATTCTCAATTAAATGTCTCTTAGCTAGTTCTGGGTTACCAGTATTTATGCCTTTACTGTTGTCAAACTTATCTGCAAAAATGTTAGCAATGTCTATTGGATTACAAATTATTTTATTATTATGTTTAAGTATTATATTATCATTTTCGAAATTATTATCAATTTTTTTCCGAGTTTTATTAACTATTTTCCAAATTTCTTTGCTAGGATTAACTGCTTTATTTATTTGTTCAGATACTTCCTTTTTTTTTGCGTTCCTAATCACCTTCTTATAGACTCTAAAATACCGTTCACGATAATTTAATAATGATTTATCACACTCAGCTTTATTTATAGAATTTAGTAATCTTTTCATTTTGCTGGATATCCTTATATTTAGAATATTATTTAATGTTTTAATTTGGAACAACAACAACTAATGATTATCAACTATAGGAAAATAAGTCAATTTAAATCCCAATTAAGTAGTTATATTTATTATAAGGTACTCTTAAAGGTTGGAATGAGGTATAAATGAGAAATGTATATATAAAAAATACATATATTATGAATTTATGACATATTTAGATATCTGTACTTTAGAAAATGTTGTCCATACAATACTTGTTTGTATCAGTGCCAGTTATGGAAATAATGAATACAGGTTTTGTTTATACACATAGCAGCCTGTTATGAAAATTACATAAAATGGCGGGAACTTCATCAAGCCATAATATTCCAATCGCTTTGTCTAAACTTGCATTCATTGCAATTGCACTTTTGATCTTAAAACAAATAAAAACACATATTTTTTCCTAAACTTTAGTACCAAACACAAATTGTGTCCCGAGCTGGTGTCCGCAATTCCACATCTGAAGTACACCCCTCAACACACATACTATACCAAAACACACACAAGAGCTTAAGAAGCTAATATTCTCTTGTTTTCCTTCGTTCTCAGATGGCCATGGATTTAAAGAAGGTATTGATCTTTTGTGTTTCTTTTCCCACCGTTTCTGCCACAATATTATCTCTCTCGTCATACTCTTAGCAAAGTGGTTGTCATGACAGGGGCGGTGGCAAGTTTCACAATTCGTCGCCATTCCGCTCGTACTGTTGCTTGCCTCCTGCAATTGTGGAGTGGACCATTTAATGCAGTTTTTTTGACACATACTGCATGACAAATACATTTAAAAAAAGCACTTATTTGCCTAAATAAGATACAGAAGGATCTTAATCATAAAGTAAAGTGCTCTTATTCTGCCATTCACTCTTATATGTGGTCTTTAACATTGTATGTCGCTGCACATCCATATACACAAGTTTTTCCTATGGCATTCTGTAGCTACAGAACGCCTGTTAAGATCCTCACATAATTCTTGTGCCTCATCCACATACATGCTGGTTGAAGAACAATGCTGGTGACCTTTCAGAAAATGTCACAAATAAGATCTGTGTATGTTCAGGACATCTCTTATGTGGCATTGTCACTCACATCTGCAGTGCAAAACAGTGGAGAAAAGCCGAACTATTATAATTCACAGAGAATTTAAAATTTGGTCTGTTCTACAAACTATGGAAATATTGCATTTCAAACTTTTTATCAATAATAACTTGCCAATATTATTATTTTGGTACATTGCATGATAAAATGATTTTATCACACTTGAAAATACTATTACTATAGTAGGTATAATATGTTAACAGCGGATAAAAAAATATAAACAGTAATGCTGATCTGTCACTCATCAATAAGCTATGACTTAAAAAAATCTGTCTTGTGTGAAAGGATGGAGAGAGAGAGAGGAAGGCCAAAGAAATGATGGATGGATTGTGTGAGGAATGATATGAATGAGAAAATGCCACCGTAACGTCTAACAGGGAAGAATGGAAGAACAAAACGTGTTGTGCCGACCCCAAATATAATGAGATAAGGGCAGGAAGATGATGATGTGTGAAAGTGACATGAATAACGCTTAAGACTCTAAGAGCTTATACTACCTCAAACGCGAGTTTTATAATGCGTAAAAGTATATGATTCACTGCAGTAATCCAAATCAGTAAAATATATGATATTCTTCAGGATATATGCTAGTGACATAGTGTTATGAAAACATAATACAACTAACTTTGCTCGATAGAAAAAAATCGCGAAGATACCTCTAAAATAAATTAGTAATAAATTAATTAGTCTAGATTGCTTAGATTGTTAATTGTAAGTCTCTTGTGTAAACTTTTACTATAACTACACTGTTGTATTAGGTTAGCCTGTAATGATAGTGTGTGTTTAAATAAATAAAAAAAAATCTTTTAACGAGTAAAAACTATACTAAAATACATGTCATCGTTCTGATTTTTTTGCCAAATAATTCTACAAGCAACACTAAAATCATAGTGTTTTACTTTTTTAGTCCAATCAATAGTTTTTTTGTAAATCGCAAAATACCACTAATTTCGCACTATTCGGCCGCAGCGAAAGACGTAACAACCGCTTTGTAGTGCAAGCTGATTAGAACTTTATTCTAACAGTATTTCAAGCGAAGTTTGAACCACCACAAATAGGGTTGCTAATCTGAGGTAGCATACGCTCTTAACCAAAGTACCGTTACATTCACGCCATCGAGGTTTTTCCATTGAGGTAGAAAGAAATCACACTTGCTAAGATCCACCTATAAAGGCCTCTCTCCCTGACTTCCGGTTCCTTCGAATTTTCATTTCAAATTGTTTGTATAGTTACTTGTAGTCATAAATAAATCAAAGAGAATTAACCTCACTAAATGGCAGGTCATCGCTTTAGCGGTTTTTTCGAAGGCATCCGCTCTTCAAAAGAACCGCTAAGGTTGGTGCCCGAGTTTTATGCCGCCCAAGGGCCCTCTGACTTGACTTTTTGCCTCCTAGCTAGCATACTTCGCTCCATGGCTCGTTGGCAGTCCCTGAGTGCGGAATTCTAACGCTTCTTTAATGACGACGACTAACTGCGGTACTCAGAGATGTATAATGATTAGGTACTTAAGCCGTCACTTGGTAAAGAATTTGACATACAAAACGTTCACTATAGTGTCAGAAATTTTATTACTTAACCCTTCGTCTGCCGGAACGTAGATCCACGCGAGACATAGTGGCTTTATAAGGCTTTGTACCCGTGGTCCCTCTCGTAGTCCCTTGAAGGGACCACGGGCACAAAAGTACCCGTGGTCCCTTTTTCAGATATAACCATACCAAATTAAGAAGGCGATCAGTCACAAACTACCAGGAGGGCAGAAGCATCGGGAATAATCGTAATGTAGCTTCCCGTTATGGGAGGGGGGTTATATTTTTATAAATATAAAAAATGCTAAAAAAAAGTTTTTTTTTCTACATTACGAGTATTCCCGATGCTTCTGCCCTCCTGGTAGTTTGTGACTTACCTACCTCTGCTCCTCCCCCGCTTGTACGCTCTTTTGTTTAAAATAAAATAAAAATATAACCCCCCCCCCCCCCCCTTAACGGGAAGCTACATTACGATTATTCCCGATGCTTCTGCCCTCCTGGTAGTTTGTGACTGATCGCCTTCTTAATTTGGTATGGTTATATCTGAAAAAGGGACCACGGGTACTTTTGTGCCCGTGGTCCCTTCAAGGGACTACGAGAGGGACCATGGGTACAAAGCCCTTTATAATTGTGTCTAAATACTCGACATACAAGGAGTTAAGTAATCATTAAACGTCTCTGAGTGCGGCAGTAAGCCATTAACAGCGTGAATAAAAGCAGTCAATGCCCCATTTAACCTTGATATATTCCCAAGGTTATCAATATAACAATAGTTGAGATATTCTTCTCCGAGATAAAGTAATGTATGATAATTTATTTCTCAATAAAAAAACTAATGCAATGGGCAGTGACGCGTTTATTTCGCCAAATATGGAACGAATTTATTTGGGGAGCTCTTGGCTAGATAATAATAGTCGCTCAGGTCAATCTTCAGGTTAAGCTAGGTGGATGGGTTCCCATTACATACCTACTGAGTTTCCTCCGTGCCTCGGAAAGCACGTTAAGCTGTTGGTCCGGCGTAATTTGTAGATCTCGGCCAGTCAGTCAAAATCAAATCAAATCAAATCATTTATTTTTGCTGAATACACTGTTACAATGGTGTTATAAGAATTACATGTTTCAAGTGATTCTACCGTAAGGCATGCAAAATTTATACAGTCATAAGTAGTTATTCATCAATTAATTAAAAATAGACATTGGAATAAATAAAATTAGATGAAATAAGCACGATATAGTTATAATAAGTTAAAGCCATAGTGGAGAATAAATTAATTAATAAATAATAAAAAATTAAAAAAATAGATTAAGTATTTCAATGTCAATGTCAAAATTAGTTATTAAGAGATACATTGAATCATTCATTGAATAATTGATTTTACTTGATGTCACTGTGAGGTCTTTAGTTTGTCAAAATTATCATTGAGGAAGTCATTCAAGTTATAGTAGCATTTATTCACCAGAATTTTTTTAGACTTTTCTTAAATAGGGCCGTATTCATTCCCCTTATTTCTTTAGGTAATTTATCAGTTTATCAGTAGCCCGATAGTCTGACAACCAGTCGTACCAAGGGGTATCATATAACCCAGTAATCACTGGGTTGTGGAGGTCAGAGGTAGGCGTTCCATGTAGACTGAAAGCCGACTCCAACATAGTTGGGAAAAGGCTAGGCAGATGATGATGACTGGGCAAGTGGGCAGTGACGTAACACGTTTAGTTTGTTAAATATTGGACCTATTTATTTTGGTAAAGATGTTGGGGTTATCTCGTCGTTGACTGGATACCCCGGTAGTTGTTGTAGGAAGATAGTTCACACCAAACCACTGTTAACCTTCCTTATCCTTACATAGTATAAAACAAAGTCGCTATTTTTGTCTGTTTGTCTGTATGCTTAAATCTTTAAAACTACGCAACGGATTTTGATGCGGTCTTTTTTAATAGATAGAGTGATTCAAGAGGAAGGTTTTAGTATATAATTTGAACGACATCCACGCGGGTGAAGCCGCGGGCATCAGCTAGTGTTCAATAGTTTAATTCCGTATTACAAGTTACGTTTGCTTGGTTGTCTGAGCCGCACTTCATGCAATGTTATTATTGATCGACCCGCCTGTGGCTAAGTTTTAGTGACGATAGCTGTTGCCTGCGAGTTTGGTCTGCGTGATCATAACATAACATCACGCCTGTAATCCCCGAAGGGTTAGGCAGAGGGGTATCTAATAGTACACCCACATTTCGCCAGTTATATTTAAGTCCCATGTAATAGGGAGCTGGCCTCTAACTGGGCATAAATCTACACTCCGTGGCTGCTATTGAGGAATTCTTGATGTGGAAAAACCCAATAACAAACATCCCGACCCGGGAATCGAACCCATGGACCTCAGCAGTCGCGATTGCGACCACTAGCAAAATCTTTAGATTATTTACGTTATACTGATGGCTTTTCTCGGCATCATAATCAGCCTATAGGTATGTATTTTCATTATATCACATGGTGTTGCAAAATACCACATGTTAGCTAGGTACTGCATTATGATTTATGGCTGACCATACACACAAAAAACGACACATAAAATACAGACACATGTGTGATTTTGCACGTATTCGCAAATTACAGATCTGTGATAAATTATATTAAACTAAATCGCGTATAAACGAGAGATCACTTTTAGAGGAAGTGACGGCACGAAATCGGCTGGAGATACTCAGAAAAAGCTTTTTTAAATATATTTTTTAGTAATTTCTCCTGTTCCGTGTCATGTCATGTCTGTAACATTTAAAACTCATATATGTACCTACACAAACAGCCAGACCTAACCTGGTCTTACAAAATATTTGTTCCGTGCCGGAATCGAACCAACCATGTCTTCCCGCGATCTTTTGTAATTATTTATGTATGTTATCAATTCTACCAAAACAAATTAGTATTAATTTGTTAATTTCTCATTCCAGCTAGTTATAATGTCGAGTGTTGGCCGCGGGCGAGGGTACACCGGTCGACATCACTTGCGGGAGCAGCGGCCCGGTGACGACCGAGACAACGACTCGGACGCGGCGCGGACCCTGGCTGAACTGAGTCCACGATCTACTGGTTAGTTACTTGATTCCACCTAGTGGAAGGCCTTCCTATGCAATAGGGCGTCCATTAACGTCTTCGTGGTGAATCTCACCGAATCTCACGAGGGATAGTGAGGGTCGCCATTCACGAACTTTTCACCCCATCAGTCATCCTAGTGAAAGCCGTGCTTCGAAACTAGTTAACATCATCGAGCTGAATCTCACGAGGTAGAGGGGGTCGCTATTTAAGAAGTTATCGGTCATCATAGTGAAGGACGTGCTTCGAGACTAGTTATAATGTCGAGTGTTGGCCGCGGGCGAGGGTACACCGGTCGACATCACTTGCGGGAGCAGCGGCCCGGTGACGACCGAGACAACGCCTCGGATGCGGCGCGGACACTAGCTGAACTCAGTCCACAATCTACTGGTTATTTACTGATGCTCTTGATTCAACAGCTCCTTTGTCCACCTAGTGGGAGACCTTTCAACTCAAGGGGACGTCGATTGACGTCGTTGAGCTGAATTTCACCTAATCTCACGAAGGGGAGTATCGGCAAATATCACGTATTTATTTTTCTGGCGAGGAGCAATGTAAAATTATGTGAAAATTGGGTTCTATTACTAGTCTAGTCAAATTAGCCAAAATTAGGTATGAATCTCGGAATTTGAGATCCCAGCTACCTGTTCTTTCTGTTCCGTGCCAGCTACAAACTCGTGTAAACTTGTATTTTGACATCCTAAAAGTTTTCTCAAAATTCACTTAAGTATGGTAGGGTGTCCGCGTCTATTAAAAATCAAAGGTCACAAAAATCGTTTTTTTTGCAAACATCTCGTTTCCTATGGGTGTTTCGCTATTTGTGTTTGAAATACTCAAACGTCACTCAATTATAAGTAACCCTCAAAACTCCTGCTATCTCTGTCACTCTGCGTTAAAGTAACAAAGACAGATTAACGTTCGAAAAGACGCGCGACGTCACAGTTTGGTGCATTTTTACCAGAAAGTTACGTCACCAGCCCACTCACGATCTTTGGCACGTTTTATTTTCATAATTTTTTATTGATGTGATAAAACAAAAAACACGTATGCAATATTGTTCGAAAATCTTACAGACAGACTAAACAGAATCATATTTTTTTTGTCAGTCAACTACCCAATTGTGAAAGAGTGAGACGGCATGTGGTATTCGACCCCAAAACCTGGCCAAAAGGTCATTTTTTATTTATTAGTATTCCTGCCTGTATTGCTTTTTTTCAAAAAACTGATTAGTTTTCGCACTTAAATACGAAAACCACAAAGCGCTAGTGTAACACAGAGCGCGACACGATCAGTCCAAACTTACAGTTCGCCTATGACACGGTAATATACGATATTTATACTGTGCCCATGACGTTCGTGTGATTTTTCGATGCGCTCATTTTTCGTTATTTTAAAAACTCTTTTGTGTTTATTTATCACCGTTTTTGTGGTTGAATTTTGTGATGGATTGTTTTAAGCAAGGTTTATATTTTATATTGTACATACTACATTATACTAAAGAATATCTTATATATCTCTGAATAGAACTTAGCCTCGAAAACTGCTGTAAAAATATTTATTTAGAATATTTAAAAAGCCTTTTGTTATATTTCTAATCATTTCTCAGCGTTGATAAGTATTGTGCTGTATGCAGTATTTAGTATAGAAGGCATCTATAAGTAAATTAGCCGCCCGAAACCGCCCGTCCATTTTTAACGATTTTTTTTCGACATACCTAGAAGTTTTGACCATTTGAAATTATTTTTACTTAATTTCTGTTTATTTTATTAACAGGACTCAATTTGAGTCATAGGTAACCCAGACGCGGTTACCTATGACTCGGAATGAGTTGTATTCCCTCATGCAATGCTCAAAAGAATCAGCATTTGATGAAAAAATACAATTTATGGATCGAAAACGCAGCTGTATATTATTAAATAACAGTTTAAGCAAAAAATGGGACTACCTCAGGAGTATACTCTTTCAAATAAAAAAAGAATTTTGAGAATCGGTCCACAAATGGGGGAGAAATCAGGTAACATACATAAAAATATATATATATACACACGAACATAATAACCTCCTCCTTTTTCGAAGTCGGTTAAAAATGGGTAGCCGTTAGATACTTCATATGAGTTCAATGATTTAAGTGAGAAGAGGGACTGTAAGAAATAACATTTAATTTTATGTTTGACCTTTCTTTATTACATGCCCGCATACGATTTTTGAGAGAGGTCATGTCACATAGGTTACCTGTAGGAACATGGAATGCACCTTTCTGCAGAAGAAAATCAATTTGTTAATGGAAGAAAATTAAAAAGAAACATACAATAACTCGAGGATTTAGTGGATCGTAACAAACAAAATTATTTCATTATATTATTAAGGTTTAACTACACAAGAAAGTTTCGCGGGTAACCTGCAATATAATTGTCCTAAATAGGCTTTTTTCTTAACATCTGACCTTCTTATAACTGGCATGAGGTCTAACACAAGTAAGAAAAGGAAGTCCTTATCTTCTGAAGTTTTAAACTTATTATCAGAAATTGAAATAACAAATGTTAATATTATTGAAGATAGTATTGATAAATAAATTATTTAAAGCCGAAATAAATGCTTATTTTATTATTATTTGGTATATATTTTAAATAAAACGTATATCTCTAGCTGTTATTGATAAATAAATTATTTAAAGCCGAAATAAATGCTTATTTTATTATTATTTAGTATATATTTAAAATAAAACGTATATCTCTAGCTGTTAGATGCATAAAATATTTTTGGCCAGGTTTTAGGGTCGAATACCACACAGTGCGGCGCTATACAACAGTTAAACATTAGAGCAGGGACTGAATTACCCAAAAATTACGGTACCTTTAAATTTCGGTATGACGTCATACCGTTAAATAAGGGTTACCGAAATATTTCGATATCGTAATTTTTTTCGGTAGTGGAATTTTGACGTTGGAAATGCATACCGGTATATTTCGGTAGAACTACCATAACCGTTAGGTACCGCTACCGATAGGTAGCGGTACCTAAACCTTAATAAATAGGGGTTTTCTTTGACGCACCGCCTCGCCACTCTGTCTGTCGTTCACTTGCCGATTGTTGCACATGATTATACATATTTCATTTCATGATGAACTGAAATATAATTGATTACAGTGTAGTTCCCAATTCGCTAGTATTTGGCATCGCAGTTTTAGAGAAAATAAAACAAAACTTTTTCTCTATGAATTGGCAACACAGATTTGACACTTCTTTTTCGCGCGTTGAACGGCATCGCAAGTAAAAATGGTTTCTGAAGAAAAACTTATTGGAAAAATGTGGAAATACTCTTGTATAAGTTGGATTGAC
This sequence comes from Diarsia dahlii, assembly GCA_949775195.1. Lineage (NCBI taxonomy): Eukaryota > Metazoa > Arthropoda > Insecta > Lepidoptera > Noctuidae > Diarsia > Diarsia dahlii. The sequence continues at coordinate 10,834,671 of OX459218.1, read as the reverse complement.
GACGTCGAAACAAAATACGGAGTCCCGATGGTGTGCCAAACGCAACCTCAGTTTAAATCAACGGCAAAGTGTCGACCGGGACCGGACTTGACCGGAGCCCTTTGCTCGTCATTACTTCGGATAACGAAGGTAAGCTTTTTGTTTTAGGTGCAACTAAGTCAAAAAAAACGTGGCTGGCTACAGCAATGGTCGAGGATAATATACCGTGTTGGTACGAGATACTTAAACACGAAGATCAACTTTGATACGAGATATCAGCTTTGATGTTTATAACAGATTTCTGTTACCGGCACGAGTTGCCGATGCCGACCAGCCCCACATGTGGTTACAGTACGAGATACTGTTTACCGTGTTAGTACGAGTTACCAAACACGAAGATCAACTTTGATACGAGATATCTACTTTGATGACAAACGGCACGAGCTGCCAATTTGATCTAAACCAGCATGTGCTTACAGTACGAGATACTGTTCAGTGCTATTCTAATGCTGTTGAGAAACCTTACAATATACAGTGTTTACAAACACTACAAGATATCAACTTGGATGTCAGATTTCTATTATATCGGCACGTGATGCCGATTTGATCAAAACCAGCATATGCGACAGTACGAGATACTGTGTAGTGCAAGTCAAATGCTATTGAGAAACCTTAAGGGACCAAGTAAGGTATTTTTTCATAATTTTTTGAGAAAAAAATCATTAAAAGGTGTGAAATTTGTCAAACATCAGGCCCTGATGAATAACGTGACACTCATTTTGTTGAAATCCCAGATATTGAATCCTTATCATCACCAAAGTAAAGCTAGTGATCTCTAAAATGGGAATAACTAGAAATAAGTGTATCGCTTACCAGCAAAGACAGGTGGGCACAGCACTTACAATAATAGACAAAATCAGGTCTCTTATAATAAAAATCCTACTAGATAAAATAACTATGTTAAAATCACTTGGTGAAGCAACAAGTTGGTGTGTGAACTCTATCATTAAGAAACTAAAAACAAGGTCTGTAGTGGCTCTGCACAAGCATTTCATAGAAATTACTCATAAAACTATTTTTAAATGGTGGCAATTTATCAAAGAATTGCGGTAAATAAGATGCATACAACAGAGTTCAAATTCTATTAAGAAAACTGCACCAAGCCAGCAATTTCTGCTTAAAACATAAGTAACAAATATATGGGAAACAGAAAGAGTCAACCACAACAGTTGAAAGCATCAACCAACCAAGGAGATGGTATGAGATGGACCACAGACTCGACCACAGCCATCACACCGCAGAACATCCTTGAACCCACAGCGTTCCGAGAGAACCCGGGATGTCTACCACAATAGCAGGAAATAAACAAGGTACATATTTTGTTTGTTGGTTGTAATCAACAAATGACCCCATTATATTGCAGTGGATTAAGGATTTCATGTCCCTTTCATGTCTCAGTCCTAAAAATAATTTACCTGATTGTGAAATTACACATATGCAGGAAGCTTTTGTTCATAATTGTTCACCTTTTACAATTAAGAGCTATAACACCATGTTGTCATCCAAAGGGAGAATACATCTCAAAAGATTTTCCTTGTTTCAAAACCTGATGGCAAACAGGTTAATTTTAAATCTAAAACCTTTGAACAAGTATGTAAAAGTCAGCACTGCAGTAAGGTTAATTGCTGATCATTAATAAGTGTGTTGCATAGACTTAAGGAAGTCATATTTATGATTTAAAGTTCCTTTGTTTTGAATTCAATGGAACCTTATATGAATTTACAGCATTGCCATATGGACTATGTACTGCACCTAGTTTGTTCATCAAATTGTTAATACCTGTGGTTGTTTATGCAAGAAATTTAGGCCACTTATTCATAATCTACATTAATGATATTTTATATATTGACCAAGCATATTACAAGGAGTGTTTACAAAACATGAAAACAACAATTAGTGTGTTAAAGTTCATATGCTATTATTAGGGTTCCGTAGTCAACTAGGAACCCTTATTAATTATGACAAAAGTACCCTAGTACCTTGTTAATGTTCTAAACTGGGATTCATGATTAACTCCAAATCATTGTGCCTACCTACCAACCATACCTTTTGAAAAAAAGAAATACAATGAAGAGTAGGTATGTTAAATTCTAAAATTTAAAATAAGAGAATTTTGCCTTGTTTTTAGGCACATTAGTAGCAGCATGGCCAGCTTTATCATAATATGGCATAGTACATACAAAACAAATGGAAATGGAATACCATTACTGAAATCAAACCATCTTTTTATCAGACAATCAATCAATTATTTTATTAATTATGATGCATCCATGACATTACCTATGGTTTACTTTTTCAATGGTCATCATCATCATCATTTCAGCCGAAAGACGTCCACTGCTGGACATAGGCCTCCCCTTGGCTACAGCTTGTTACATTAGGCTAGATCAATACTTTCGCTTCTCTGTTAAATGAATGAATTGACAGGGATGATCACATCAAGCGTTTTCTCATGGGTCTTTAAAGAATTCAACCCGCTTTATACAAGTATGGGAATACTTGTGATCCTACAATAGTAGTGTAGTAGTAATCACTGTCTAATTGGGGATAATCTGAATTTTAATTTAAAAAATTAAGTAAAAAGCTTGTCACCTTATTAGCTCTTGCTACTGCTCAAAGAGTGCAGACTCTATCAGTTATTAAAAGACAATATGTCCATGTCACAAGACATAATACATTATGTACATTACTATTCTTATAAAAATATCACTGTCATCAAAACTGAAACCTGCTTTCCTTTTATAACAGGCATCCAAACAAACAATTAGTAGAAGAATTAAATTATTAATGAAGGGAAGTGGGATTGACTGATATATTATGTACCACACATAACACACTTTATGCAGACACATATTTTGCTAAACAGGCAGGGGTGTCATTAGATGTCATTAGGAAAACTATTGGCTAGCCAGATAGTTCTATTACATTGACAAGGTTTATGATGTATCAGTGAATGTTAATGGTTTATGTCTGTTTGACGGCACGGTTGGCGCAGTGGCTAAGCGGTTGGACTGCTGAGCTGCGTGTCGCGGGTTCGATTCCCGCACGGAACAAATATTTGTATGACCTGCAGATAGTTGTTTCGGGTCTGGGTATTTGTGTATGTGACTTTATATGTTTGTGCACGCACCCACGATACAGGGAAAATCCCTAGTGTGGGGCAAACACCGTCTTAAATACCAACTTGAAGATGTAAATCATATTTACATTCCTTTATTTATCTTTACACAAACTTAATAAGTTTAATTTAAACATACAGTTTTAAGTTTTATTCAAACATTCCTTATTATTAATGATTATTTATTTTATTTGTACACTGTCATTAATAGTGTTTTAATTTAGTAATATGGCATTATTAGCTATACATACTTATAGCATTTATTGTTTCATATTGTATCTGATTATGAGACAGGACTGATAGTATTTTATTATCATGAAAATACTAGTAGCCAATTATCATTGGTTTGTCTTTAATGACGCCCTAGTTATGTAAGCCACATAATGGCTATTTTGTCTTTTTACACATACATACTTATTATATAATACCTTAAGATTGATGATTATGAATCATACCTACCTAAGATATACAAGCATAGGTTGACTATATTGGTCTCAAATAAATTTGATTCATGTAACAATAAGATTGATTTGGTAAGTTTTTTGGTAAGTATTTCCAAAAGAGTGGCCCATGTCGACTTAGACTCTAAACAGCTACACTGTAATCAATTATATTTCAGTTCATCATGAAATGAAATTGATTAATCAGACGAACTTACCTTATGTGAAGTCCGATTACAATTTCATGAAGGATGAACTGAAATATAATTACCCACCCAACCCATCCTTTTTAGGATTAGTCCCTTGTCGAATGGGCTAATATAGCAACGCTATCTCTAAAGAGTGTCAAATCTGTGTTGCCAATTCATAGAGAAAAAGTTTTGTTTTATTTTCTCTAAAACTGCGATGCCAAATACTAGCGAATTGGGAACTACACTGTAATCAATTATATTTCAGTTCATCCTTCATGAAATTGTAATCGGACTTCACATAAGGTAAGTTCGTCTGATTAATCAATTATAAACTACTTACTCAATTTCTAACGTTTACCACCGCACACACGCGCGCCGCGCCTTCATTTCGGTACCGAAATCGTGTAAGGGTTAAATAACAATTTAGCCCAACCTTTATTTATAAAGGTACCGGTATAGCTCAATCTTTATTTTAAACCGGTACCGGTATATTTTTGAGGTATCTTAACCTGTAACCGTAACCGCTTTCAGTCCCTGCATTAGAGAGAGGGAGACAAAACTTTTAGCAAAATACCCAAACTACCTGTGCGATTGTCAATTGGAATTTCAACTCTCGTTCTTAGGCATAGCTTTGACAATAGGGATGTTTCCTGACTAAAAAAAATATGATTCTGTAAAAATATGATTCTGTTTAGTCCGTCAGTTAGATTATCGAAAAATATTTGATACGTATTTTTTGTTTTATCAAATCAATAAAAATTTACGAAATTAAAACGCGTTAAAGATTTGAATGGGGTCTTGTGACGTCACTCGCCGGTGAAAAATGTCATACCAATGTCTTACAATATGACGTGTTTTCAAAGCACTGTATCGTCTTCGTTGTTTGTTTACGTGAAAAAAGAAAAAAAATATGTGTCCAATATTTTCTGGAAATTCTATTTGACGGACTAATTAGATTTTTTTGTCAAGTAGGTACCCTATTAAGTTCAATGTAATTAGTTGATGAATTGTCTTGACTGTGAGCAATAATCTAATTAACTAATTTAATGTGCCTAATTAATATTAACGATGCAAGACTGTTAATTTATTAATTTTTTTTGCTAATGATCATGATTTGTGTATGATTAATGCCATTGAAGAAATTCTCATGATATTATTATGCATGTACCAAAAATGTTTGTACAGCTACTGATAAGTCGAATATACTGAGGTTTAACTAATTTTTATCACGTTATGTATCTACTTAACACAATAATAGGGATGTTTCCTGACAAAAAAAAATATGAATCTGTTTAGTCTGTTTGCTTAATAAAAAATTGACGAAGATAAAATGCATCATGCACCAATATTTTTTGGAAATCGTATCTGACGGACTAATTAGATTTTATTAATCAACTAGCAAAAGCTAGTAAACTAGCAAACTAGCTAGTATTTTGGCAAATAAATTCATTTCATCTTATAAAAAAAATCGCCTGTGCGAAGAAAAGCTTGTGATAAGGATAACAGAACAGGTAAAGTAACAACAATGCCAAAAAAAATACCTAAGTACTCACGGCGAAACATAAAGCTCTACTTTAACAAGGCCTCGCATTCTATAGAATTCAGGTACAATGAGAGATCCTTATAAACTGGCTTAACCAGGTATTCTTCATTAGTCGTCGTTTACCTGAACTTACCTCTTTTGGAAACAATGACAGTTTTTATCAAAGTTCTACGAAAGAATGAAACAGCACTATACGATTTTAAAAGCGATAGAACGAGACAAAACAACAATAGAAAGTAGTACTACCACTCCTGTATTCGTCACTCAGGCAGGAATAAATCGAAATATATTTTCTATGCCAATTTTGGCAGTCGCACCTGTGGCGTCAACGGAAGAGGTCGTGTTTCTTGCAAACTTTATTTTTACCCACGACGGAACGGAGCAGGTATATGCGTTTAGCTTAGGGTGAGAGATGTTTGTGTGTGCGTTTTTTGCATGTTGGGAACCTATCTTCTAAACTAATGATCCGATTTTGATGCGGTTTTCAATAACGGGTTTGTGTTCGATGAGTTCATGTTCTTAGACAGGTGTCATGGCTGTAACTCACTAGGGGGCGCCACAATATTAGTGCAAAACAATGTTGCAATATAATCAAAATGAAATGTCCGATTACAATTCTGTTTTCAGCAATAGCTTAATGCATGTTCCCAAATAATTAAAATAACGTCAAGTGGATCCTATTTTTTTGGCCGGTTTTTGTTTTATATTTCCCTGAATTTGAAAAAATTCTGAACACATACATTTCAAAAACCTCTTGACCACTATAAACGGGCTATCTTCTAATTTATAAGTTACTAGCCGATGCCCGCGGCTTCACCCGCGTGAATGTCGTTCAAATTATATACTAAAACCTTCCTCTTGAATCACTCTATCTATTAAAAAAAACCGCATCAAAATCCGTTGCGTAGTTTTAAAGATTTAAGCATACAGACAAACAAACAGACAAAAATAGCGACTTTGTTTTATACTATGTAAGGATGTATTCATCATCTACCTAGCATTTTATCGGGTTTATATGAGACCCGGGACCAACGGATTTACGTGATATCCGAGGTACAGAGGAAACTCAGTATGTAATAGGTCACCCATCCACAGGTATTATAGGTAACACGTACCATCACCACCATCTACGGACCTGCCTAGGCAAGCACGGCTTAATCTAAAGATCGATCCTGCAGTTATTATAGACTTATGTTCCTTTGAATTTAAGTTTTGTTTTCATCATCATCATTTCAGCCGAAAGACGTCCACTGCTGGACATAGGCCTCCCCAAGTTTAATTTCGTCATCATCATCATGTACCAACCCTTGTCCGATTCTACAAGGGCTTAAAACAAAATAAAAAACACATAGGCCTACATGGTCACTTATAAAACGTCGACAAAAAGGTGCACAGTTCGGGTTGGTCGCTTCTAGAATCATTATCTTCCCACTGCAGGGACTGTAATCCACCACACGGGCCCAGTGCGGATTGGTAGATGTCACATTTGTCTTTGAATATTTTGGTTCTAAGACATGCCAGTTTCGTCCCGATGTTTTCCTTCACCGTTTTGAGAGCAGTGGTGATGTAATAAATTACACAGAGTAATGCGCCTGACTGCGTTCGAACCCACGACTCACTGTTCGTAAGTCGGGGCCGCCACCACTGGGCCACCACTGCTCTATGGAGAATAACCGACAAAAAAACTCCGTTGTTAAAACTAATCAATATCCTTATTCTTACAGAACCACCAAGAATGGAGGTGAAACGGGAAAGCGATAGGGAGAGAGACTTGGAGCCAGAGAAGGAGACAGTAGCAGATAAACCGGAGAAGCTCGTCCAGTCCCCGTTGGAAGAGGACACCACTCTCACTGAGATGCTGAGAGTTGATGAGCAATTTGTGCCCTTGTTGACGCTGGTGAGTTACTTTTGAATACCACATCATGCTTTTTTGTGGGTACAAAATCATCAAATAACTCCTCCAGCTCTAAGCGGAGCGGAAGGGAGTGTCAGACCTCTGTTACTTATAGCCTGTGTCGTCCGACTGCTGGGCAAAGGCCTCCCCTCATGATTTCCATATTTTGCAATCCAACGGCACGACGACGACGACGACACGGTTGGCGCAGTGGCTCAAGCAATGGACTACTGCGCTGCGTGTCGCGGGTTCGATCCCCGCACGGAACAAATATTTGTATGACCTACAGATAGTTGTTCCGGGTCTGGGTATTTGTGTATGTGAGTTTAAATGTTTGTGAACGCACCCACGATACAGGAGAAATTCCTAGTGTGGGGCAACGTTTTTTAAAATCAATCAAAATCCAGGGCCAATGTGGACCCCTGGTCGTTGGTTGTGACAAGACTTCTACTAAAAACCACCTATATTCCTTCTAAGGCCTTTGTGTCGAGGCCGCGGTATCTCTTTCGAACAACCCACAGCCCCGACTGTATCTGCTTAGCCTTCTCTCAACTATGTGGGGGTCGGCGTCCACTGTAAACTACATAGGTTGTCTTAGGACCCATTATATTTATTTCTTCTCTTTTTCATTTTAGTTATTGTTTTTTATTTTTTATTTAATTAGTTCATTACTTTTGGTTTGATTTTGTTAATAATCACCGTGTCACGACCCTTTGAATAACAAAACGAATATGTACAACCCTGATCCCCAAGATACAGACTAACGTCTAGTTTGGGGATCACCGTTCAAATCGCTATGTTTATGTACTTGGTTGTTAATAAATAATTTGAATTTGAATTAATATCTAAACTAATATTAAAAAGAGGAAAGATTTGTTTGTTTGTTGATAATATGAAACCAAACCAGCCATGACCATGCCTGAGAGAAATTTGTCGACTCAATTTTTCTGGACTTCCCAGAGGTTCACGAAAAACCTGCTGAGTTGGAGATTCAGAAATGACTACCCTGTAAATGTTCTACAAACATTGGGGTACTTAATATCGTGTCCTGCGTGTCCTGCTGTTCGTTCACTACAGGAACCGATGACGCTACAGAAAGCGCCAAACTAGCAACTAGCTCAGTTCTGGGCCTGGGAAGAAGACAACTGGAGGTTCAATTAATTTGTGTGTTAAACTTGGTATTTCCGTTTCCAGTTGGAGCAGTTCTCTCCGGGCGAAGACGGCATTCAGTTCAATAGAAAGCTTCGACACTTCGAAACCACCGTGTCTTCTTTGTGCCCTGATGAGACACGTCTGCAGTAAGTACCTTGTGTTACTAATATATGGGCAACTAGGGGCTTCGCCCGCGTGTATGTCGGTTATCGCGACCAAAAGTAATATTTCATCCTCCCCTTTGAACCCCTTACAAACCTTGTTTTGCATTCAAAACTAGCATATGTCCTTTCTCAGGCTCTAGACTACTTGTGCACCTTTCATTTAAATCGGTTCAGTAGTTTTCACGCGACAGACACAGACAGACAGAGTTACTTTCGCATTTATAATATTAGTAAGGACGACCCATTTTCGCTCCTTCCGGGGGTGCGTAATTTTTTTTAATTAATTTTACTAGCTTTTGTCCGATGTCGGAAAATATCAAAAATTACATGCATAGGGCATGGGGTCACAACTCGAACAAATTATAATTAATCTTGAAAAAAACACAATAGATGGCAGCATAGGTAGTAGTAATGAAATTAACAATCGCTTAAATGCGCTATACGGTAGATTTCGGCCGAAAGAAGATTTGCAAAAATCAAAAATTCCATGTTTAACGCTTATTTATCTATTTACACTCATTTATCACGTTATTTCAACAAAAAAGGTTAAAGGAGGACTTTTACTTCAATTCGTACCCATAGATTGCTAAAGTTGTCAAAAGTAAGCCATCTGTAAATCATTTTCTCTAGAGCTGTTTGCAATAGATGGCGTTTTACTCAATTTGCCACATACAATAATCGTAACTGCTGTATAATTAAATTTAACCATTAAAAAGCATATGTATTACTGTTTATAGAAATATAACACATCTTTTAACATTTCTAAGCGAAATAATTACACATTTTTCTCATTTTACTGAACCCGAAAGTTCCGGAACTACATAACACGAAACGTGAACTCCTAGATGGCGTTGTAAAACTCCAGTCTGTGGCAATTAGTGCGACGCTGGTGCTGCCATCTGTTGAAATAATGGAGGAAAGAATATAAAACGAGCAATAAGATGACTTAGGGAGGTGTCATTTCTTTGTATGGGATTGGGTATCTGTACGAAGTATTATAATATCTGTGCATAGGGGTTGAATTTCGAAGAGTCTTTCCTTATTCCTTGTCTACATTATAAACGGAATCTCAGTGCAAAATTTATTTAAACTTCATGTACAAGAGTGGTACATAGGCGGACTCAATGCCACAAGGCATTCTCTACCAGTCAACCTTAGGTAATAGATACTAGCTTTGATGAGTCTGTCAGTCAGGGACTTTTCTCTTTCATCATCATACTCAGGCCTCCTCTCTAGGAGAAGGATGGGCTATAATCTACCACGCGGGCCCAGTGCGGATTGGTAGATGTCACATATCTTCGATTTTTTTGGTTCTAAGATATGCCGGTTTCCTCACGGCTTTTCTCTTTATTTATAACAAAAAAAAATCGCTTTAAAAACAGGGATGGAGAGTTAGTATGCAATAATAAAAGAGCGTCTTCGACGGAACCCTGACAAGAGGTCTCTTTTCTGAATAGTTAAAAAAAATAACCATGAAGGGGGTGGCGATTCGCTCGCTCACTCAACCCCGTCATCTCCTTCTAACTCCCTCGGCGCTGATAATTTCATTTATTTGTATAGATTTATCTTTATAATGCTCCTATATAAGGTCCAATTATTAAAAATAGGTGGACAAATTTTAACACAGCGTTCAGACGTCAAAACAAAGATATCCAAACAACAAAAACACGAAAGTGATTTTATTTTGACTTAAAATAATACACACATCAAAAGTGTCTAGGGATCAAGCATTTTTATGCGGATTTCTTGAGATGGAGATGTGGCTTTGTAATAAATTTATGATTTTATAAATTTATATGGATCCTTTTTGGTGCATTTCATAATTTGAATCAGGAACTGTCAATCAAATTCGAGTAAAAGATGAAAATTAGCTGTCAATATTTTCCCTATAGAAACATACAACGCATTGAAGACATTATTAGTGCTACTGTTTCCCTACTACTGATTAAAACCAACGTTATTATGGAGCGGCGGCGACGTCATTTAAGCAGGGAAGAAATGCTCAGAGCCGTGGGAATGATAGAAGCTGGTTCCCGGCAACGTACTGTGGCTTTAGCTCTGAATACAAGTCAGAGTGTTATCAGTCGACTTTGGACACGTTACCGAAGCACTGGTACCGTGGCTGAGCGCCATGGAGGACGGTATCGCTGCACCACACGGAGACAAGACCGATACATTCAAATCTTAACTCGAAGAGCTCCAACAATAACCGCCATGATGTTAGCCGTGAGGCTTCATCACTCTTCAGGGAACTTAATTAGCGACCAAACAGTCAGAAACCGCTTGCATGAAGTGAACCTTCATTCCCGAAGACCGCTACGGGTACCACCTATAGCAATGCACAATCGTAGGATTCGGATCATTCTCATTAGTTCCACCAGCAATTAGTTCCATGGAACTAGTGAGACTTTTTTTTCTCAGTAGTTCCATGCACTTTGTTATTGGAACAAATGAAACAAAACTTAATCGAACTCGTCTCACTAGTTCCACCGTAGTTGTCCCATGGAACTAGTGAGAACTTTTTTTTCTCAGTAGTTCCATGCACTTTGATAATGTAACAAATGAAACAAAACTTAATCGAACTCGTCTCACTAGTTCCACCGTAGTTGTCCCATGGAACTAGTGAGAACTTTTTTTTCTCAGTGGTTCCATTGTTCTTCTTAGTGGAACAAGTGAAACTAAAGTTAATCAACATCATTCTCATTAGTTCCACTTTTTAGAAAAATATCATCTAATATTAATAAAGGAATAAAACGCAAAAAAAATATAAAAAATTAAGTAATTTAATGTTTTCATTTTTACAAACAAATCAGGCCAACGACGTAATTTCAAGAACGTAATTACTTAATCAGGCTCATTTTCTGAACAAATTACGATACAGACGTAGGTATGTTATCTTAATTTGTCCAAAAAAAGAGGAATGCTGATAGCACCTGAAATTATTTCCATTTGTGTTTACAAATTTGTTCCGAATCTGCTCACACATATGGGCAAAACAGTGAATGGCCGCAGGACTAGTCGGAATCCGTAATTCTTCCGCTGCACAAGAAAGGGTCAACCAAGAGCTGCGGCAACTACCGAACTTCCGCTATTACCTGGACTGGCAAATTCCGCAGGAGCAAGCAGGTTTCGTGAAGGGCAGGGGCACTCGAGAGCAGATTCTCAATGTCAGTCAGCTGGAGTTGTTTGTGGAATGTCCTGCAGGACCTTGGAGTACCAAACCATCTCATCGCCCTACTTCGTACCTTGTATGAGTCAAGTCAGGGGGTCGTAACGTAAGAGTCGATAAAACATTCTCAAAACCCTTTAAATTCCACCAAGGACTACGGCAAGGTTGCATTTTGTCGCCCATTCTATTCAACGCCTATGGAGAGTACATTGTGAGACGTACCTGTGAGAATTGGGAGGGAGGCATAACAGTTGGTGGTGTGAAAATCACCAATTTACGTTACGCCGATGACACAACTCTTCTTGCAGCAAACGAGTCTGAAATGGTCGCACTTCTGGACCAAATGGAGCGGATTAGATAGATAGATATATAGAATACTCTTTATTATGTACACCAAATTTCCAAAAAAAACAATAGTAAAACATTTTACAAGGGGTGATACAATGGGCGGTCTTATCGCTTAAAGCGATCTTTTAAAGACAACCTTTGGATGGATATATGGAAGAAGGAGAAACAATACTGCAGGTAGCCTGTGGTGTACCATTTACATAATTATATACAATAAATACATACATATACATACATAAATACATATTACACTTATATAAATTTACATTATAGACAAGTGCGAGGAACTAAATTAAAATAGCTAACAAAATTTAAGCCTACGGAGACAGATACAGTTTCTTTATCATGCTTTTAAAAATTGGCAGAGATTGAGCCCGCCTTATAGACACTGGCAAGGCATTCCATAACCGTACTGCTTGAACTGTGAAAGACTTGTCGTAGAAACTGGTGGAATGCATCGGCATTAGCGAGGAGATGGGACTTTCGATAAACAGGTCCAAGACCAAGGTCATGGTGGTGGATAGATCTGGGAAGTTGGAACTCACTGGCGCGTTGGGCCTAGAAACAGTGGACAATTTTATATACCTGGGTTCCAACATCAGCAACGATGGTTCGTGCGAGAAGGAAGTACGCAGGAGAATTGGCATGGCTAAGAGCGCCATGTCTCAGCTTGGAAAAATTTGGAGAGATCGCAACATTTCCGTAAAAACTAAAACCAATCTGGTACGGCCTCTAGTTTTCTCGATCTTTTCTTATGGCGCTGAGACTTGGACACTGAAAGCTGCAGACCGTAAACGCATTGACGCCTTTGAGATGTGGTGCTGGAGGAAGATGCTCCGTATCCCCTGGACAGCATACCGGACTAACGTCTCCATATTGCGTGAACTCAAGATCTCCTCGCGGCTGTCATCCGAATGTTTACGCAGAGTCCTGGAATACTTCGGTCACATTGCAAGGAAAGACAGTGGCAACCTCGAGAAACTCATCGTGACCGGCAAAGTAGACGGGAAAAGGCCTCGTGGACGCAGCCCAATACGTTGGTCCGACCACATCCGCACCGCGCTCAACTCTACGTTTCATAATGCCCTCCACACCGCCCGAGACAGAAATAAATGTAGGAAAATCGTACGGGAGAAAGTGATATCGAAGGGAGGTCACGACCCTCATCACTGAGGAATACGACGCAAGGAGGAGGAGGAGGTGTTTACACAAAATTATTTTTAATTTTATTGTATTAATTTCCTATTCTCAACGTTTTCATCATATTATTCTACTTTTAACATAAAATGAATGGTCAACAACATTAAATTACTTAATTTTGTATATTTTTTTACGTTTTATTCCTTTATTCATATTAGATGATATTTTTCTAAAAAGTGGAACTAATGAGAATGATATTGATTAACTTTAGTTTCACTTGTTCCAATAAGAAGAACAATGGAACCACTGAGAAAAAAAAGTTCTCACTAGTTCCATGGGACAACTACGGTGGAACTAGTGAGACGAGTTCGATTAAGTTTTGTTTCATTTGTTCCATTATCAAAGTGCATGGAACTACTGAGAAAAAAAAGTTCTCACTAGTTCCATGGGACAACTACGGTGGAACTAGTGAGACGAGTTCGATTAAGTTTTGTTACATTTGTTCCATTATCAAAGTGCATGGAACTACTGAGAAAAAAAAGTTCTCACTAGTTCCATGGGACAACTACGGTGGAACTAGTGAAACGAGTTCGATTAAGTTTTGTTTCATTTGATCCATTATCAAAGTGCATGGAACTACTGAGAAAAAAAAGTTCTCACTAGTTCCATGGGACAACTACGGTGGAACTAGTGAGACGAGTTCGATTAAGTTTTGTTTCATTTGTTCCATTATCAAAGTGCATGGAACTACTGAGAAAAAAAAGTTCTCACTAGTTCCATGGGACAACTACGGTGGAACTAGTGAAACGAGTTCGATTAAGTTTTGTTTCATTTGATCCATTATCAAAGTGCATTTAACTACTGAGAAAAAAAAAATCACTAGTTCCATGGGACAACTACGGTGGAACTAGTGAAACGAGTTCGATTAAGTTTTGTTTCATTTGATCCATTATCAAAGTGCATGGAACTACTGAGAAAAAAAAGTCTCACTAGTTCCATGGGACAACTACGGTGGAACTAGTGAAACGAGTTCGATTAAGTTTTGTTTCATTTGTTCCATTATCAAAGTGCATGGAACTACTGAGAAAAAAAAGTTCTCACTAGTTCCATGGGACAACTACGGTGGAACTAGTGAAACGAGTTCGATTAAGTTTTGTTTCATTTGTTCCATTATCAAAGTGCATGGAACTACTGAGAAAAAAAAGTTCTCACTAGTTCCATGGGACAACTACGGTGGAACTAGTGAAACGAGTTCGATTAAGTTTTGTTTCATTTGTTCCATTATCAAAGTGCATGGAACTACTGAGAAAAAAAAGTTCTCACTAGTTCCATGGGACAACTACGGTGGAACTAGTGAAACGAGTTCGATTAAGTTTTGTTTCATTTGATCCATTATCAAAGTGCATGGAACTACTGAGAAAAAAAAGTTCTCACTAGTTCTATGGGACAACTACGGTGGAACTAGTGAAACGAGTTCGATTAAGTTTTGTTTCATTTGATCCATTATCAAAGTGCATGGAACTACTGAGAAAAAAAAGTCTCACTAGTTCCATGGAACTAATTGCTGGTGGAACTAATGAGAATGATCCTAGGATTCGATATCAATGGGCTCTTGAACACAGAAATTGGGCAGAAGAACAATGGCGTTTCGTGTGCTTTTCTGATGAGTCTCGTTTTGGTATGAGACCGGATACAAGACGTATACGACACTGGAGAACCCCTGGACGCCAACAGCGATTAAAATCCTGCCAGGAAGTCCATCCTTATAGTGGTGGAACCATCATGGTATGGGCGGGTATTTGGATCGGCGGAGGAACTGAGTTGATTTGGATCAGAGGCAACCTCAACGCTCAAATTTATGCTGAGACGATTGTATCAGACGTCATCGTTCCTCTACAAGTGCAAATCGGTCCCTTATTTCAGTTAATGCATGATAATGCACGACCGCACACCGCAAGAGTTGTAAGACAGACTCTCGCCGCAGCTAACATCAATGTCCTGCCCTGGCCTGCTCAGTCGCCAGACTTGAACCCGATTGAGCATGCATGGGATATGCTACAGAGAAGAGCTCTGCCGAATATGGAGGGTATCCAGTCGCAAGAAGACCTTTTTTTGTTGTTGCAACGAACATGGGCGGCCATTCCACAGCGTGATTTGGATGAACTCATTTTGAGTATGCCAAACCGATGTTCTTGTGTTGTTAGTGTTCGCGGTAGAAACACGGATTATTAATTGTTTAAGTTACCCAATAAAATTTTAAAGAAAACTGTTATTTCAGTCTTTTTTTCGAACTTTAATGTTAGTGGTTCAAATGTCAAAAATCCCTTTATTAGGAAAATGGCAAATTTCTTTATTAATGCAAAGGTGACTTGGTTTATCGTTACTGTGACAAACGAAAACACTTTATTTGATGAATCCTTAAAGAAAATTTTAATTAATATCAATCAGGAGAAAAGTTATTGCAAAAATATATGTTGATCCCTAGACACTTTTGATGTGTGTAAATTGCCGGCACTCTAGAACAAACTCATCCTTTATGAGTAGGTATTTAAATGCGATTTTCTTATTATTATTTTTGTTACCATTGTCCTTATTTTGGTGGTCTGTCTGAGTGGTGGCCCAGTGGTGGTGGCCCCGACTTACGAACAGTGAGTCGTGGATTCGAACCCCGTCAGGCGCATTACTTTGTGTAATTTATTTCATCACCACTGCTCTCAAAACGGTGAAGGAAAACATCGTGAGGAAACCGGCATGTCTTAGAACCAAAAAATTCGAAGACATGTAATATCTGCCAATCCACACTGGGCCCGCGTGGTAGATTATAGCCCATCCTTCTCTTAGAGAGGAGGCCTGAGTCCCTGCAGAGGGAACATTATAGGCTGATGACATTGATATAATAAAACCCTAGATGCACACTCTCGAACAAAACAAACAGTTGAAGCTGTCGCCAAACACTCACCAATACACGCACTACTACATGTAGTTATCGTCACTATAAACATTTTTTTTTTGGCAAATTCAACCTTACGCAGATTCCTTTTACAATGCAGTTATAAAAAGCAATATAAAAAGTATTTTGTACGACTGTGCAGAAACGCGAGCGACGCGAGACTATTTGAAATGAGTTCATTGTGAACTCATTTTAAGCGGACGGTTTTGAGACGCGGAGTGTGTATCTTGGGTTTTATTATATCAATGGCTGATGATGATATAAAATAGGTAACTATATAAAACCCGTCCCCGCAGCCTAGCATTCGCCACGTTCCGCGCCGCCGCGCTGCTGAGCGCGGTGTCGGCGCGCAAGCTGGCGGCGGTGGGCGCGTCGTTCACCCGGCAGCAGCGCCAGCAGCTGCTGCGGGGAGCGCTGCTCAACGTTGTCATGCAGGGTACCTTTGCTAGTGAGTATTTCATCATTTCTGCCTCATGTCTACCTAAGGCGCGCAAGCTGGCGGCGGTGGGCGCGTCGTTCACCCGGCAGCAGCGCCAGCAGCTGCTGCGGGGAGCGCTGCTCAACGTTGTCATGCAGGGTACCTTTGCTAGTGAGTATTTCATCATTTCTGCCTCATGTCTACCTAAGGCGCGCAAGCTGGCGGCGGTGGGCGCGTCGTTCACCCGGCAGCAGCGCCAGCAGCTGCTGCGGGGAGCGCTGCTCAACGTTGTCATGCAGGGTACCTTTGCTAGTGAGTATTTCATCATTTCTGCCTCATGTCTACCTAAGGCGCGCAAGCTGGCGGCGGTGGGCGCGTCGTTCACCCGGCAGCAGCGCCAGCAGCTGCTGCGGGGAGCGCTGCTCAACGTTGTCATGCAGGGTACCTTTGCTAGTGAGTATTTCATCATTTCTGCCTCATGTCTACCTAAGGCGCGCAAGCTGGCGGCGGTGGGCGCGTCGTTCACCCGGCAGCAGCGCCAGCAGCTGCTGCGGGGAGCGCTGCTCAACGTTGTCATGCAGGGTACCTTTGCTAGTGAGTATTTCATCATTTCTGCCTCATGTCTACCTAAGGCGCGCAAGCTGGCGGCGGTGGGCGCGTCGTTCACCCGGCAGCAGCGCCAGCAGCTGCTGCGGGGAGCGCTGCTCAACGTTGTCATGCAGGGTACCTTTGCTAGTGAGTATTTCATCATTTCTGCCTCATGTCTACCTAAGGCGCGCAAGCTGGCGGCGGTGGGCGCGTCGTTCACCCGGCAGCAGCGCCAGCAGCTGCTGCGGGGAGCGCTGCTCAACGTTGTCATGCAGGGTACCTTTGCTAGTGAGTATTTCATCATTTCTGCCTCATGTCTACCTAAGGCGCGCAAGCTGGCGGCGGTGGGCGCGTCGTTCACCCGGCAGCAGCGCCAGCAGCTGCTGCGGGGAGCGCTGCTCAACGTTGTCATGCAGGGTACCTTTGCTAGTGAGTATTTCATCATTTCTGCCTCATGTCTACCTAAGGCGCGCAAGCTGGCGGCGGTGGGCGCGTCGTTCACCCGGCAGCAGCGCCAGCAGCTGCTGCGGGGAGCGCTGCTCAACGTTGTCATGCAGGGTACCTTTGCTAGTGAGTATTTCATCATTTCTGCCTCATGTCTACCTAAGGCGCGCAAGCTGGCGGCGGTGGGCGCGTCGTTCACCCGGCAGCAGCGCCAGCAGCTGCTGCGGGGAGCGCTGCTCAACGTTGTCATGCAGGGTACCTTTGCTAGTGAGTATTTCATCATTTCTGCCTCATGTCTACCTAAGGCGCGCAAGCTGGCGGCGGTGGGCGCGTCGTTCACCCGGCAGCAGCGCCAGCAGCTGCTGCGGGGAGCGCTGCTCAACGTTGTCATGCAGGGTACCTTTGCTAGTGAGTATTTCATCATTTCTGCCTCATGTCTACCTAAGGCGCGCAAGCTGGCGGCGGTGGGCGCGTCGTTCACCCGGCAGCAGCGCCAGCAGCTGCTGCGGGGAGCGCTGCTCAACGTTGTCATGCAGGGTACCTTTGCTAGTGAGTATTTCATCATTTCTGCCTCATGTCTACCTAAGGCGCGCAAGCTGGCGGCGGTGGGCGCGTCGTTCACCCGGCAGCAGCGCCAGCAGCTGCTGCGGGGAGCGCTGCTCAACGTTGTCATGCAGGGTACCTTTGCTAGTGAGTATTTCATCATTTCTGCCTCATGTCTACCTAAGGCGCGCAAGCTGGCGGCGGTGGGCGCGTCGTTCACCCGGCAGCAGCGCCAGCAGCTGCTGCGGGGAGCGCTGCTCAACGTTGTCATGCAGGGTACCTTTGCTAGTGAGTATTTCATCATTTCTGCCTCATGTCTACCTAAGGCGCGCAAGCTGGCGGCGGTGGGCGCGTCGTTCACCCGGCAGCAGCGCCAGCAGCTGCTGCGGGGAGCGCTGCTCAACGTTGTCATGCAGGGTACCTTTGCTAGTGAGTATTTCATCATTTCTGCCTCATGTCTACCTAAGGCGCGCAAGCTGGCGGCGGTGGGCGCGTCGTTCACCCGGCAGCAGCGCCAGCAGCTGCTGCGGGGAGCGCTGCTCAACGTTGTCATGCAGGGTACCTTTGCTAGTGAGTATTTCATCATTTCTGCCTCATGTCTACCTAAGGCGCGCAAGCTGGCGGCGGTGGGCGCGTCGTTCACCCGGCAGCAGCGCCAGCAGCTGCTGCGGGGAGCGCTGCTCAACGTTGTCATGCAGGGTACCTTTGCTAGTGAGTATTTCATCATTTCTGCCTCATGTCTACCTAAGGCGCGCAAGCTGGCGGCGGTGGGCGCGTCGTTCACCCGGCAGCAGCGCCAGCAGCTGCTGCGGGGAGCGCTGCTCAACGTTGTCATGCAGGGTACCTTTGCTAGTGAGTATTTCATCATTTCTGCCTCATGTCTACCTAAGGCGCGCAAGCTGGCGGCGGTGGGCGCGTCGTTCACCCGGCAGCAGCGCCAGCAGCTGCTGCGGGGAGCGCTGCTCAACGTTGTCATGCAGGGTACCTTTGCTAGTGAGTATTTCATCATTTCTGCCTCATGTCTACCTAAGGCGCGCAAGCTGGCGGCGGTGGGCGCGTCGTTCACCCGGCAGCAGCGCCAGCAGCTGCTGCGGGGAGCGCTGCTCAACGTTGTCATGCAGGGTACCTTTGCTAGTGAGTATTTCATCATTTCTGCCTCATGTCTACCTAAGGCGCGCAAGCTGGCGGCGGTGGGCGCGTCGTTCACCCGGCAGCAGCGCCAGCAGCTGCTGCGGGGAGCGCTGCTCAACGTTGTCATGCAGGGTACCTTTGCTAGTGAGTATTTCATCATTTCTGCCTCATGTCTACCTAAGGCGCGCAAGCTGGCGGCGGTGGGCGCGTCGTTCACCCGGCAGCAGCGCCAGCAGCTGCTGCGGGGAGCGCTGCTCAACGTTGTCATGCAGGGTACCTTTGCTAGTGAGTATTTCATCATTTCTGCCTCATGTCTACCTAAGGCGCGCAAGCTGGCGGCGGTGGGCGCGTCGTTCACCCGGCAGCAGCGCCAGCAGCTGCTGCGGGGAGCGCTGCTCAACGTTGTCATGCAGGGTACCTTTGCTAGTGAGTATTTCATCATTTCTGCCTCATGTCTACCTAAGGCGCGCAAGCTGGCGGCGGTGGGCGCGTCGTTCACCCGGCAGCAGCGCCAGCAGCTGCTGCGGGGAGCGCTGCTCAACGTTGTCATGCAGGGTACCTTTGCTAGTGAGTATTTCATCATTTCTGCCTCATGTCTACCTAAGGCGCGCAAGCTGGCGGCGGTGGGCGCGTCGTTCACCCGGCAGCAGCGCCAGCAGCTGCTGCGGGGAGCGCTGCTCAACGTTGTCATGCAGGGTACCTTTGCTAGTGAGTATTTCATCATTTCTGCCTCATGTCTGCCTAAGATGTATGCCACTTGTAGCCTGTGTAATATAGTACCCGGCACGGTTCTTGAGCGCTCGGTGGAAGAGTGGGGATCGCTGTACGCATCGCACACTTTATGACAAATAAAACGCACACCCGTATATTAATTACTAGCTTTTGCCCGCGACTTCGTTCGCGTGGAATAATGACTTCCGGCAGATTTTTGGTTTATCTCGCGAAAAAAAAAAAAAAAAAAACTGTCCTATGTCCTTTCTCAAGTTCCAAACTATGTCTGTACCAAATTTCACACAAATGGGTTCAGTAGTAAGACAGACAGACAGAGTTACTTTCGCATTTATAATATTAGTTAGGATTAGGATAAGATTGTATAGCGGCCGCAAACAATAAACGGAGATTTCAATAGTGTGTTTATAAACCAAAAAGGAGCTGAAATACATCAAATACGGTGTTTCGCAGGGCAGCGTTTTCGGCCCATATTTTTTTATGTGAAGTGTCATAACAAATAAGGAAAAAGTTAGCAGAAAACTGTACTTACAATTCAGTAATCCGAATATAGTCGGATACTCCTAGGTGCATACATCCAGAGAAAAAAGGGATGCTATCGGGAATGATCTTCTCGTTAGTTAATGACTGGCAGATTTATAATATTAGTATGGATTGGTCGTGAGGTAAGTGCAGCAGGAGTAAAGAACAAATCCCGAGTGACGGCTATGACGCGATGCGCTACGGGCCAATCACTGTACTTTCCCCGCCCCGCGTCTCACTTCATACCACCAAAGGGACCCAATAACTCACTTTTGCGTCAGCGCTCAAGAATCGTACCGATCATTATACACGACCTAGTCGTAGCCTGTATTTAGCGTTGAAAATGCCGAATGTTACAATTCGTTTATTAATACGAATAACAAATGGAATTGTGTGTTTTTTCGTAGCCAGTGTTTCTTCCACACGCCCAGTGATAGGCTATGTTCTACAAGAGCGGAAACAACACCGAACCCTGTGGAACACCACAAAATCTCCAGGATCCTATGCCTTGGATGCTTCTCGGAACAAAATATTGAAATAGAAATATTAACATTTACTTGTATTTGTTTTCAGAATTGGATGTGTTGGAGCGGTCAAACCCGCTGTTTTTAATAAATGCTGCTAACCTCATGGGAGACTATTTTGCAGGTAAATATAATGGTTACAATAGTTTTTGGCTTTGTTATAATCAGCTTATAATATCCCCACTGTTAGGATAGCGTGGGACTTTTTATATTTTTTGGGAAATTGTTAATGTTTTAGGATTTCGTACCCAAAGGGTAAAACGGGATCCTATTTCTAAGACTCCGCTGGTTGTCTGTCACCAGACTCCCATACAACAGACATCATTTTTTATCATTCGATATTCATATAGTCACGTTTTTATAGATAACTAGCTTTTGCCAGCGGCTTCGCCCGCGTGAAAATGACGATTTTCCATACAAACTTTCATCCCCTATTTAAATCCCTTAGGGGTTAAATTTCGAAAAATCCTTCCTTATTCCTTGTCTACACTATAAAGGGAACATCTGTGCAAAATTTCAGCTTTCTAGGTCCAAGAGTTTGGGCTGGGCGTTGATGAGTCAGTCAGTCAGTCAGGACTTCTCTTCCTTACATAGTATAAAACAAAGTCGCTATTTTTGTCTGTTTGTTTGTTTGTATGCTTAAATCTTTAAAACTACGCAACGGATTTTGATGCGGTTTTTTTAATAGATAGAGTGATTCAAGAGGAAGGTTTTAGTATATAATTTGAACGACATCCACGCGGGTGAAGCCGCGGGCATCAGCTAGTTTTATTTATATAGATGGCACGGGAACCTATCGTGCGCGACTCCGGTCGCACTTGGCCGGCTTTATCAATTCGTTTTGTTCTGTGTTAGCTTGTGTGAGACCATTAATACTATTTCTTTGTTTCTGATGTTATTTGTATAATTCCAGAGGCCCGCCTATGCAACGGGAACAAAGTGCACATACTGGCCAGTCCGCTGCTGCAGTACATGCGCGCGCTGCTCGGTAGTGACGACATTAGGGCGCACCGCAGTCTGGCTACACAGGTATGTGTCTATCATCATTTTAGCCCAAAATAACTCTCGTTGGGTAAAAAAAAACACCGCATTGGGCGATCTTCCAAGGCGTCTTTCATTAATTGAGGCGTTTACGGGAGAGGCCCTTGAGCTGAATATCATCCAATCTCACGAGTCCGAGAGGGTGGGTCTATAATCCACTCCGCGGGCCCAGTGCGGGTTGGTAGATGTCACATATATTCGAATTTTTTGGTTCTGGTGTTGTTATAAAGTACACAAAGTAATGCGCCTCACTGGGTTCGAACCCACGATCCACAACCCCTAAGTCGGGCCCGCTACCACTGCAATTTTTGCGTAGTCAGTTTGATTTACAGGACTCTTGGTAGACGCCTTTGTGAAGGATTCGATTACACCGGTATAATTAATCAAATAATTTATTTATAGTGCTCATTTTGCGAATATCAACTCTATTCACAATCTTCTTCTTAATTTGTGGGCAGTAAGGTATAATGACCCAAATATATAAATAAACTAACTGAACCCGCGCATGCGTTGCAATGCGTTTTATCCTACCTACCTATCTACTACCCTACCTATCTACTACCCTACCTACTACCCTACCTACTACCCTACCTACTACCCTACCTACTACCCTACCTACTACCCTACCTACTACCCTACCTACTACCCTACCTACTACCCTACCTACTACCCTACCTACTACCCTACCTACTACCCTACCTACTACCCTACCTACTACCCTACCTACTACCCTACCTACTACCCTACCTACTACCCTACCTACTACCCTACCTACTACCCTACCTACTACCCTACCTACTACCCTACCTACTACCCTACCTACTACCCTACCTACTACCCTACCTACTACCCTACCTACTACCCTACCTACTACCCTACCTACTACCCTACCTACTACCCTACCTACTACCCTACCTACTACCCTACCTACTACCCTACCTACTACTCTACCTACCTACTACACTACCTAAAAAAAAAAAAAAAGTATCCTATGTCCTTCTCCTGGTTCTTAGCTACCTCCCTACCAATTTTCATCTAAATCCGTCCAGCCGTTCTTGAGTTATAAATGGTGTAACTAACACGACTTTCTTTTATTTAAATAAATAACGAATTCAATTTCTTTCACAGCTCATGCAAAACGGCCGAGAACTTCTCTCAGTGCTAGCTCAAGAACTAGACGAGCTCTCCATCTCCATCCGTCTCCGCCTGCTCTCTCCGCCACCAGTCAGCACCATATGGCTTCTCCTCTCCGCAGACTTATGTCTGAACAAGTTCCTTCCACTACCAAACACACTACAGCAGTTCTACGCAGCCCATCTAGAGTTAACCACTGAGGAAACCTTCAGTGAAGTCAGCTATGGGTCTTGGAAGAAAAGCCCGGAGAAGGAAGACTATAGGCAAGACACCAGCGAAATCGCTGAGAAAATCAGCCAGAATTTGAATCTATCCCAAATTAGCCTGAATAATAACGAAGATACTAAACCGAAATTAAGACCGATTTTAGGCGCAGGCGCTGGTTTGCTAAGACAAGAGCAAGCCCTATCCGTCAGTCAGGATACCTTTGAAACTTGGACTGCGAAAAATAACCTGAACAAGAGATATGACTTGAACTCTTGGCGGCAGCAGGAAGAAGAGAAAAAAGAAGAAGTAGAGTACAACCAAACGATCTTGCCTCCAAACGTGCAAGCGTTCCCTGTACCTGATTACCCACCACCTAGATTTAACTATGCTGATAATTATGTGAACTACCTACAACAGGGTGACGGGGCGTATATACAAAGCCAGTACTCAAATGTGGCCTTCAACCAACAAGGGGGTGATAACTTTCAAAACTTCCCAGAAAGAACCCCTGTACCACCCCCGAACACAGACCGTCCACCTCCAGTAGTCGAAAGAGTGGCTCCGTCTCAACCCCAGCCTATACCGGAACGAGTAAACAATGAAGTCCAGAAGACCAGTTCTCGACGTCCCGTAGAAAATTGGAGGAAAGAGAAAAGCGAAGTCAAAGAGGACCCGAACAAGAATAGACCACGGAATTGGACCCGCCAGAGGTCTAAAGACAATGTAAGCGAGGATGAAGAAAAGGAGAAATATAAGGATCGGTCTACGTCGAGAAACAGAGATGGTAGACCTGCTAGAGTGTCTCGCAGAAGTAGCGGAGAGGAAGAAGGTGGACTGGCCAAGACACCTCCAAGAAGACACGTGACCGAGGTCCCGAGGAACACAAAGTATTGGGATCATGATGACCGCTGTGATAAAGATTATAACAGTTAGTAGACCCAGGATTCTTAGCCGGGTCATGGCCTTGTGTGGATGGTCGAGGAATTGGGTCACCAAGGATTACGACCCTATGTAATAGTGAATAAAATTCTCATGTGATACCGTTTGTCTCTGGACCTCAAAATTTGCATTTTTGTTCCTTGGTACAAAAAAATATGATTAAAATCGAACACTGCCTAATTATTGGCCAAAAATTTGCATTTTTTTCAATAAATTACTGCCAAAATGATGTATATACAAGATTTTTATTCACTATAAGGCCATTCTATCTTTCTGGCATAAGCAGAAAGGCACACAACGCCTTCTATAGGTGATAATAACTAAAATAATGGACTTTACATACAAAACTTTGGAACTTTGATAGTGAAATTAATAAGTGACATGACACTGGCTAGTGAAGTGACATTTAGTGACAAAAAGTGGATGCCTGATGACAAATTTTAGTGTTAATAAAAGTACCAATTATGTACGAAACTGTTGTACCTATTGTGGTACTCAGGTAGATCGCAGAACGATTTATCGGCGTCCGACAAATTGGACAGTGTAATTTGAATTTGACTTGCTACATTGCGTAGATCGGATTGTAGTACATTTGAATATAAAAAGTAATTTGGAAACCAACTTTTAGTCGGTTACCATTTTAAGGTATTTCACCAAAAAAAAACCTAATTATATTATCGAAAAATATTGGATACGTGTTTTTTTGTTTTATCAAATTAATAAAGATTTACGAAAATAAAACGTGTCAAAGATCATGAGTGGGGGCTTGTGACGTCACTTTCTGCGTAAAAAACGTACTATATCTGTGACGTCACACGACTTTTCGAAGCACTGTATCGTCTTCACTTTTGTTTACGTGAAAAAAGAAAAAATAGGTGTTCAATGTTTTTTTGAAAATCTATCTGACGGACTAATTAGATTTTTTTTTGGCAACTACCACCATATTGGAGATGTCGGAAAGTCGGTTGCCTTTAAGCCAACATTTTGTCGGTTGCCTAATTGAGATGAGAAATCGGTTACCTGCGATCTACCGACCCCATTTAGACTATACTTTGATAGTATATTGCATAAAAACACGACTAAGAAAATGTGTTCATAAATAAAATCTTTGCAATTCGTGATTGCATAATTTAAATAATGTTTAAATTGATTACTTAAATTAATTTACTTACTTGAATATTTCGGGGCAGGCCTATTAGTTTTCGACTCGAAGCCATACTTATTCCCACGTGCGGGACTCAGGCCTCCTCTCTAGGAGAAGGATGGGCTATAATCCACCACGCGGGCTCAGTGCGGGTTGGTAGATGTCACATGTCTTCGATTTTTTTTTCTCTATGTTTTGTTTTCACTGTTTTGAGAGTATCATCTTTCTCTTGCCTTTATCCTAATTTATTTGAAGTCGGCACTGCATGTCTTCTTTTTGTCGGATAGAGCCGACAGTGGCATTGTGGACACGTTTTCATTTGTCGGTTTAATCCGACCGAGGCGTTCAAAAGGTTTAAATAAAAGTTCGGAAATAATCGGCCAGCCCCGAATATCGAGTGCTAGTAAATTAGTCTCTTATAAAATATCTCACTTAAAATTTTATATGTAAATTGTATGCATGCGCTAAAAATATTAGGTCAATGTGGGCTCGAAAGATATTGTAAAGATTTTCCTATGATTTTCTGTCATTTTAAATGTATATTGGCTGTGTATGACGTCCTGGGCTCAATTCCCTGGTTGGGCAAAGTGTTATTGGGTTTTTCATCAGGAATTTCTCAGTAGCAGCCACAGAGTCTGTTTTTGTGCCCGATTGATGGCAATAGGCACTACCTGTCATGAAACAACTGGCGAAATGGTACACCCCTGCCTAACCCTTCTGGGATTACAGGTGCTATGTTATGTTGTATGCTGATCAGCAAACTCCGTTTGGCATCTACTATCAGTAAATACGTGATATTTGATATTGGCGCCCAACCTAGCAAAATATGTTCGAGACAAACATGTGACCCTGACCGGCTAAATGTGGATGTTGCCTATCCTTTTGTGGATTACAGGCGTGATTGTACACAATGACAGATTATTTGGTGATCTTTACAAGTATCTATAGGAAAATTACAAAAGTAAAATGTAACTAGGGAAAAATTATGTTATATTGTTATTTTTTAACAATTCAGCAACTGATTCTAGTTCTTTATATAATGAGTGCTAAACAACAAAATGGATTCTCCATTATGGACGTGTTAATATAGAATAATAATAAAATAATTTAATTAATTTTGGTAGGGTAGTCTTAACAATTTTTTCTTCTCATTTAATACATTATTAACAAACTAACTGGATCTTTAAGTTTTCATTTACATTAACTTGCGATTTTTTGTCGCAATTGCGATTTGATTGCCATATTCAATTTATTGCTAAATTCAATGTCATGTCAGATTTTTTTATCAAACGCAATTGTGACAAAAAAATCGCATTTGAACGCGTCCTAAGTGCACTTACGAAGGCGATAGCAAAGACATTGCTACAGTGTCGCTGCGGTTTTAATTCTGAACGCGATCAACCGACCAGTTGACGGCAATAAGCTTTTTTTTGGAATTTCGGAAATCATCAAATAAGTCCTCTCGCTCTGGGCGTACCGGAAGGCAGTGTCGGACTTCTACTGACTAAAAACCACCCATGTTCCTTCTTCCGCCCTTTGTGTCCGGGGCCGCGGTGTCTCTTTCGAACAACCCTCAGCCTAGGCAGGGATGGCAATAGGCTGGCTCCATATTACATGGGACTTAAACGTGTCTTATCATTAGGTACATCTCTGCCTAACCCTTCCGGGATTACAGGCGTGATGTTATGTTAATGCAACGTCACATCTATGACGTCAGAGACTCTTCTCTTCCCAAGTCTATATGTCTTGTCGCTTGGTTCGTGACAGCCATCGTCTTCATCATCAGCCTATAATGTTCCCACTGCAGGGACTCAGGCCTCCTCTCTAGGAGAGGGATGGGCTATAATTCACCACGCGGGCCCAGTGCGGGTTGGTAGATGTCACATGTCTTCGATTTTTGGTTCTTAGACATGCCGGTTTCCTCACGATGTTTTTCTTCACCGTTTTTGAGAGCAGTGGTGATGAAATAAATTACCTAAAGTATGGGTATGGGTAGTAAGTATGCGCACCCACGACTTACTGCTGGTAAGGCCGCCACCGCTGGGCCACTGTTAGTACAGTACCATTAGAATGTTGGCTGCGGTCTCCGCTCGACCGCTACAGCAGACGTGGTCTCGTCATCTTCCTAGCCTTTTCCCAACTATGGGGTTGGCTTCCAGTCTAACGAGAAGCAGGTGAAACCAGTTTTTTAACCGACTTCTAAAAAAAGAAGGAGGTTTTCAATTCGAAAGTTTTTTTTTTTATGTTTGTTCGGGCATAACTCCGTCGCTTGTTAACTGATTTGAAAAATTCTTTTTTTTTTTCGAAAGTGTGTACTTCCCAAATGGTCTCATATTTTTTTTATCGAAATCGGACAAGCGGTTTTTGAAAAATCAACAAAACTCAAAAAAAAAAACTAGATTGTCCACATTACGACTCATGAACATGTGAACCACTAAAAAGTGAAAAATAAAAACTTTTTAACAAAAAATAAAACCGACTTCAATAAAAAAAAACACGAAAAAGTGAAAAATAATCTTTAGAAGAAAAATCAGTTTCTGAAGTCGGTGGCAAAAAATTAAATCAAACAAACAAAAGTCACCAACTTCAGAAACTGATTTTTCTTCTAAAGATTATTTTTCACTTTTTTACATAGAGCGACTGCCTATCTGACCTCCACAACCCGATAATTAGAAAATAGGCCCCCCCTTAGTAAGACTGCATGTCTGACTTTAGGCTTCTGTCTGCTCGTAATGGTTGTCAATTGAGCAACGGATTAATTAACGTGCTTTCCGATGCACGGAGGAAACTCGGTAGTATTTTTAACCGACTTCTAAAAAAGAAGGAGGTTCTCAATTCGGATGTTTGTTTTTTTTTATGTTTGTTCGGGCATAACTCCGTCGCTTGTTAACTGATTTGAAAAATTCTTTTTTTGTTGGAAAGGGTATACTTCCCAAATGGTCCCATATTTTTTTTTTTATCGAAATCAGACAAGCGGTTTTTGAAAAATCAACAATACTAAAAAAAAAGCTACATTGTCCACATTATGACCCATGAACATGTGAACCACTAAAAAGTGAAAAATAAAAACTTTTTAACAAAAAATAAAACCGACTTCAAAAAAAAAACACGAAAAAGTGAAAAATAATCTTTAGAAGAAAAATCAGTTTCTGAAGTCGGTGGCAAAAAATTAAATCAAACAAACAAAAGTCACCGACTTCAGAAACTGATTTTTCTTCTAAAGATTATTTTTCACATTTTTGTGTTTTTTTTTTAAGTCGGTTTTATTTTTTGTTAAAATGTTTTTATATATGGAGTGACTGTATCTGACCTCCAAAAACCATTGTAAAACTGCTTGATCATATCCACATATCTATGGAAGCATTTTTCTAGAAATACATCATCATCATCATTTCAGCCGAAAGACGTCCACTGCTGGACATAATTAGCATAAAATATTTCCACTGCTGGGACACAGGCCTCTTTATGAGATCCACCACACATAATCCTCCACGCGGGCCCAGTGTTGATTGGTAGATGTCACATGTGTTTATTTATTATTTTTATATGCTTATTCTACTTAATATAATCTAGTACTGTCGTGTCGCAGCGCTCTGTCGTTGCGGTTGAATGGCACTGTCGTTGTAGTCTGCGGTTCGCCTTCGGAATTGTACCTTGACTTACTTTTTGATTGCTCAATTCTTTAGTTTCATACCATATGGAAAATAACATAGTAGCAATATATTTGAGATAATAAATATTATCCAAATAATTTAAATTTTATACAGAGGGTGGATGGGACACCCACGCGAAATAAGTTCACACCTATTCAGTAAAAATACCATCACGTATTCTCTTTTTATAGCTTGTATCAGTTTGGGCGTTTTCATTTGTCGGCTTAAGCCGACAGTGGTGTGTTGGGCACATTTTCATTTGTCGGCTTAAGCCGACGGTGTGGTGGGCACGTTTTCATCTGTCGGTTATTACGACGGTGGCGCTCAAAAGGTTAATGGGAACTTAATCGTAGGCGGTAAAACAAGCCCTTAGCATCCTACACTGATGAAAGTTAAAAAATATTCCCTTTCGGGGTTTTTTCTTTGTTATAAAATATCGCGTAGTTGCTCCTTAGTTCAGACTGTGAAAACTCGGAAGCCGAATCAGTGGTGCTCAGAAAATGTTTTAAAAACTGCCTAGCCTTTCCTACACAGGGGTCGGCTTGATTGCCCCGTCGAACAAAAACAAACGAAACAAAAAACAAACAAACGAAACAAAAAAAAACAAACTAAAGCTTGAAACCTACACATCCCTTCGCGTTAACCCAGTTAGCCTGTGTAACAGATCTATACTCCTTGGTGAGACTTGTTGTCAAACTGTCTGGCATTAAACTACCTGTAACGGCTGTCAAATACCTACCTACACATGACAGCCAACCATCAGCCAACGGCTTTCCGAGGCAGAGTATGACTTCTTTGTTAGCATCCTAAACGAGAAAACATCTTTTCCCCATAACAGTTAAGGTCGGTTTTCATCGATAGCCGAGACCAATATGTTAACGTGCTTTCAAAGACCCGAAGGGATCTTGGTATACCTCGATTGCCTACCAAACAATAAAACACCGTTTTCCAACGGCGTTACAGTCTGTTTTCACTGAGCAATTTGATCCACTTGGCGAGTCTATCAGTCTGCTATATGTCAATGTGGTCGCTAGTTGTCTTTTCATTACTTTCTAGTCTTAATGCAATGATTGAAACCGTTAGATCTACCCATACATAATCATAAAATGAGTAAACAGCTATAGTGCAACTCTGACTACAATATCTCCCGCGCCGATTTCTTATCTCCGCTATGATTGACTGCCGTGACCGAAAACGGTCAGGAGGACTGTATGGCCCCTATATCATTAAACTATTCAAATATCAAATGAAACGAAAACATGAGCATATTTTTACAGGATCAGTCTAACGATTTAATTTTGCGCCCAATCTACAAGTGACGGTGTCATGTAGATTAATACGGAGACCAAGTCTACAATAGGTGACGTTTTTCTGCTCAGAATTAAGGCATCGTTCACACCAAACGTATTGTCCGCCGCCGACTGTGAGTATGCTCACTGTCTCTATGGATCTACGTAGTAGCGTATAGTCGGTTCGGTGTGAACAAGAAGTTAAATATATATTGAAAAGCGATAAACTGCATAACGCGTGCTCACAGTCAGTGGCGAACAATACGTTTGGTGTGAACGATGCCTTAGTCAAATTTGTACAACAAGTAACTAAATGTATTTAACACTAATGGGACGGGCAACTGGTGGAACTAATGGCGCTAGCACCGCATGAACCTAAGCTCTTCATTGGTTGAATATATGTCAATGTCATTTTATATTTCAAAATAGCTTGACCTCATTGGTCGGATTGGGACAAGCTATGGACACGCCATCTACAATCAGCTTTCACTTGCCAACCCCATTACAACAATACAATTTTTAATTTAACTATACATTTTTCATTCACAAGAGATTGCTTTGACTCAATTGACTAGCTCGGTCTAGTGGTCACAAACGCAACTGCTGATTATGAGGTCCTGGGTTCAATTCCCGGGTCGGGCAAATTGTTTTGAGCTTTTCCATCAGGAATTTCTCAGTAGCAGCCACGGAGTCTGGATTTGTGTCCGGTTGATGGCAATAGGCTCGCCCCCTATTACATGGGACTTAAAACATAACTGGTGAAATGTGGGTGTACTATTAGTTACACCTTTGCCTAATCCTTTGGGGATTGCGGGCGTATTGTTGTTATGTAAACGATTGCCTATAAGTCGCCCTCGCTTTGCAAGTACTCCTTGGTTTTAACGATTATATTTAGTGTTGTTTTAAGTACAGTCTTCTTATGTTCTAACGTCGGTAGAAACGCATTTTGTGGGGTTAAATACGAGAAGGTGTATTCTTAAAGTTAGCATCATCGTCTGAAATATCGTTCAAATATATCGCTGATATGTTGATTTTAGAAACAAATGAATAAAATTGATTTAACTGCTTGTAATTTCAAAATAAGAGCTTTTTACTGGAGGCGTCTAGATAAAACATCATTTAAAAAAATATCTGTCCCTACTGGCTAGTTACCAGAACGGCTGGACCTATTTTGATTTGATCATCAAATTATTTTAATAGGGTTCCCTGCACAAAAAAAAACAAAATTCGATACACACGTGGCGCCACCTATTTTCGTAACAACTTTATTGTTGTTTTCCTCGGAAATATTATGTTACACTTAACAACGTAATATGTATATGAAAAAATTGAGGATGATCGTTTCAGTGGTTTAAGCGTGAAAAGACAACAAATAAACTTACTTTTGCATTTGTAATATTGTAGTTAGAATTTGACAGATATTTTTAACATTGCCAACTTTCAGAATGTATCCTCTTCAGTGCTAAACGCATTTAGTCCATATTGATGCAAACAGGCTAAATACAAAAAGTAATGGATTCAGCCTTAAGTATAATGCATAATAATAAAGAAATTAGATTTCTTATTTTTCATATTTAATTATAATAATAGTTTAAAATAATTAGAATTTAAATAGTACTAAGACTATAACAAATAATGTTAAAATTCGGAATTGTGATTTGTAAATTTAGATGAAGTTGGATAAAATTGCAATGTTATGAAGTACTGCTATTTAACTTTTTGAACGCCAGAGTGCCATTATTTTATTTGACACTATTTTTTGTTGTTTTTAAACATCAGTTAACAAAGTTTAAAAAAATACGTTTTGTTGTCGGTTTAAGCCGACGGTGGCGTGTTGATCACGTTTTCATTTGTCGGCTATACCCGACGACCCGACTGTGGCGTTCAAAAGGATAAGTCATCTGCATAGCCTCCCCCCAACTATGTTGGGGTTGACTTCTCCAGTCTACCAGCATGATGCAGCTGATCTGCATTTATTTCTAAAAATAATGAAGTATTTTGCATTGTAATTATTTGAAAACTTTCTCTCTTATAGAAATCCTTATTGTTTGTCTGTTATCCATATCCTTAAAATTCTGGATTTTGTGACTGGATCTGATGTAAAAATTATTTGAAGTAAAACATGGATAAATCATCTTTTATTTTTCATTTCACATAAAGATTACAAACATTATACATACACAAATTCGAACATTTTATTTCAATTAGACTACAGGCACTTTTGAATGTCAGAAAAGCAAAGCAAGCGAAGCTACAGACACAAGGCATAATAACTTGTGAAAGTACTGCAGTTGCCCATTCCACAGCATAGATCTGTATGAAGAAGAATGGGCAAGAAACTCCATGGACATAAAATCAAAAATAATTATACTTAACTTCAGATACCTTTTAATTCTTTAAGATTTATTTGGCGCTACAGCCGACAGCATTTTAATGCCTTTCTCATCATATCCAGCCACACATAGAGAACACAAGAATAACCCAAAAATACAACGCAATTTAGTAACAAAATTCAGAATACTAACCACAAAACACGAAACCGCTCACCGGCAGCAACTAGACGTCCTGTCACAATTCGCTTTGCATTACTGCCAAATCATGAGCCCCGGCAGAATTAATTCTAGGTAGGTGCACCTTCAGACACTTTTGGTGATAAGCACCCAGCATATGGGACGAACATTAATTCGTTTCGTGTGCCCACAACCCGCCTCCGAGTCTTCGCGATGACTTGGCAATTTCGGACATAAAAAAACAATTTTCAACAAAAAAAGCCCATCTGTTAGAAAATATGGATTAAAGAGCGAGCGTAGTGAGCTTGACAATTTTTACACCTACCTTGAATTTGATAGGTTTTCTTTTGTTATTTATTACACATTTTCCTTGCACACTGCTGCCACTAGCCCTTATGAATTTGACATTAATTCCTATTTGCATATGGTTGCTGTTGCCTTGCGGCTGTCAGTGGTAATAACGATAAAGGAAAGCAGGCAATATGGTAAGGATAAAAAAGTTCGGAAAACCGGTGCAGATTAATCAAGGACGCGGCCAGCGACAGATACATGTGTCAGTGTCCGCGCCGGTTTGTTGGAACCTTGAAAGAATGTTCAGTAAACATCGCTCGGGAAACAGTACCTGTATAGTTTAGATAATTCATTGTGTGAGAGCAATATTTTAAACTTTTAAAGGGGATAGAACCAATGTGGCATAGCAACCTGTCCGCCATTTTGATTTTTTTTCGAAATCGCGGCCCACGGTGAAAGTGGTATGTATGGATAGAGGACATATAGACGAACAAAAAATGTCCAGTAACATGGTACCCAAAGTGTCACGTTACCGAGATATTTGAAGTTAAAGATCGACAAACGAGTACAACGACATTCATTAAATATTTTTTTAAATAGCCTTTTTACGTGTTTGGGCGTTAAATTATATCCAAATAATAGTTCCCAGGTTGATTATTGTTATACGCACATTGAAATCGCTTCGCATCTCATTGAAACGCTATGTAATGTCAAAAAATAGTTTTCTCGTGCTCCTAGTAGTATGTAATGTACCTACTCTCTTTCAATAACCAGTAATAATAATAATCAACGCCTATAGACACGTAAAAGGTCTAATTTTTATGTGGTCATTGTACTGATTTGTCCATCTTTACCTTCAAATATCTCGGTAACGTGACACTTTGGGTACCGTGTTGCTTGACATTTTTTGTTCGTCTATATGTCCTCTATCCATACATACCACTTTCATCGTGGGCCGCGATTTCGAAAAAAAATCAAAATGGCGGTGGGTCGATATGCCAGCTCCCATATAAAAAAGTTCAAACCCCTTTAAACTTAGTCGTGTGCCGTGGACTGTGGGAAAAAGTGACGCCACAAAATCATGGTTACTGAGCCTTTTTTGAGTTTGTTTGGTTTTTTGGATATGTAAGCCAATTTTTGGCCTAGTTTTGAAGGCTTTCTCTAAGGTTTGAGGCAACTAAGCGCTTAGTTAGTAAATTAGTTAATGTAATCGGATTGACTGCAGTCCATGGCTTTATGAACGATTTTCATGCAAAATTAAACTGGAGGTCTCTTGTAGCATAAGCCTTACTGTTCCTACTGCTGGGACACAGGCCCAGTCTCTATTAGAGCGGACCGTAGTTCACCACGCATGCTCAGTGCAAATTATTGGATAATTTATGATAAAGTCTTAGTTAGTAGTTACTTAAATAACAGTGTTTTACATAGAGCGACTGCCTATTTGTCCTCCACAACGTCCACAACTCAGTAACTACTTGGTAAAACTGGTTGTCAGACTTTTATTTAGAAAAAAGAAATGTGCTTTAGGGTATTTCATTATTTTGTTGGTAGATACCTTTTAGACTAATTTTATGACCTTTATTTTGTGATAAAAAAACACATCTTGTATCTTTTCGAATTATTTGTGCAATGAAATGTCCATTAGTTAATTGTGGTTAATAATAAAGTAAATTAATTTTACAATACAACTGAAGATTTTCTGATTTTCGATTACATGAAATTTCCCTATTACATGGGACTTCGAAATGTAGGTGTACTTTTCAGCAAGTTTCAGCAAAACCCTTCGGGGATAACAGGCAAGATTGGCTTTTTGAATTATCTCATTACACGTTAGGGACCTCGCGACTACGCGGGGCGACCACGACTTGGTCGCGTTACCGGCCGCTATCGTGAACAAAAGTGGTCGAACGCCCGGTTTTGCGACCACACTTCTGGTCTAAGATTCTGCGGTGCGCGAGGCCCCTAGGAAAAAGGATTATGAAAAAAAAACAAAATCCCTCTGCTAAAGACCGTTTACGCATATTGTTTAAATGTAGGTACTTACTTACATTAAGCACATACATAAAGGGTGACTGATAATTAGTAACGGATACTTGAACAAGGATACCAAACGACTTTCCCAAAGAAATATCTTTTTATACTCGTTAACTATAAGTTATCACCATAACATAAGAGCCGTATGTGTGAAAGTGGAAGAGTATAAAAAAATGTTTCTTGCAGAAAGTTGTTTATATTATCATTAGCGTTTAAGTATCGGTCACTAATTTTACCAGTCATCCTATATTATAATATGCACTTATCATTGCAAGGGTTTAATGCATTAGTCTGTTTATAAGTTATAATTAATTACAAAATGGCCTCTCACAAGCTATATAATTTTGCATGAAAACCGTATATATCCTAAGGCATTGTAAATTAGCTAAACAAATATAAGTGTATATTTTAGATTTTTCTAAGATTTCTTAATGAAACGTTGTGAATATACGTTTTTGATTGAGTAACAAAATGTTTTTAAATATAATTGTTTTTGCGCCAAATTTTGATGTAACCTCCAATGGTGTCGACCTGTCAAAATTTATGGTAGATGGCGTGACTGTATGTAATTCCCAATCTGACATGAATTATGTTAACCGATCTGACTGCCTCGTTGAGTCTAGTGGTCGCAAGCGCGATTACTATGCATGAGGTCCTATGTTAGATTCCCAGAACGGGCAAAATGTTACTGGGTTTGTCCATCAAGAATTTCTCAGTAGCTGCTACGGAGTCTGGATTTGTGCCCTTTTGTGGGCAGTAGGCTCGCCCCGTATTATATGGGACTTCAACATAACTGGCGAAGTGTTGGTACCTATACTATTACGTCCACATCTACCTAAGGGCTCCCACACATAAACACGATACGACGTCGCGTCGTGGAAATCTATGATGAGCATCGTAAAAAAACACGACATCGTAATAACGATGTGCCACGCACGATACACGGCACGATGCCGTCGATACAGAGGGGTGGTGTTTTAGTTCATTCCGAAAAATGAACCGCTCTAGACGCATTCTGAAAAGAATATTTAAATGTTTTTGAAATTAGAACCCAAATAAGTAAATGTTAATTTGTTAATTAAAGTAACAAGACAACTGTGCGCAGGATTGCATCGTGAGTTTCTAACGTCACGACGTCGTATCGTGCATCGATACGTTACGACGTCGTGTCGTAGATTTCCACGACGACGCGATGTCGTATCGTGTTTATGTGTGGGAGCCCTAACCCTTCGGGGATTAGGTACATGCGTGGTGTTTACGGGGTGCCACTTTCAGGCAGTCAGATGGTCATAAGTGCAATATCATATAACTTTTACATGTAGGTACTTTATTTCTAAGAACTTAGCGTTGGAAGTCAAATGAAACTAATTTGTTGTCACCGGAACTTCAGCTGTTTAACATTTTGAACGCCAGTGTCCCCTCCTACGCCAACGCCAAGGCATACAAACTTACAAAAACATTATTTTATTTCACACTATTTTGTATTAAAAAACTGCTACATCATTTTAAAAGAACATACGTTTTGTCGGTTATAGCCGACGGTGGCGTCTTGGACACGTTTTCATTTGTCGGCTTTACCCGACTGCATGGGCGTTCATAAGGTTAATTGGCAATTATACAATATATTATTTAGTTGGAATAGACACCAGGCTGACATGGCATGTAGTAACAGAAACATTATTTTGACTTATTATTATAATAAATTAATAATATCATACATTTGTATAAATACAAAGATTTAGTAGTAGGTACAATATGTTGTGTTTTCTGATTGTCGCAAATATCAAAGATAGGCGTAGACACAGTTACTTAGAGACCTATAAAAGTGGAACATACTGTGAAAAATATGCATAATCGTCTTGTTAAATAGAAAAAAGAACATCACAAATGCACATAGCTTACAAAATTCCACATTTAGTTATTTATCTACAAAAAAAAAAACAGAAATTTCTGTAAAAACAAATGTAATTTATTTTATTTGTCTTATGTTGCGTGCATCAAGATCTCAAATTAATTCAAGTTTACTTTTGTTGAATCAAGCGTTTTTTTTTTGTGTATTCTTTGATTTACAACTAGAATATAATACCAATTTAGTTTTAGTTCTGCCACAGATATTATAATACTTCGTGTTCTGCCAAACCAACTCTTGAACTTTAGTGCCCGCAAATACACGATTAAGGGCCCCTGCACACAGACCGGCTCGGAGAGGAGAGTAGATTTTTTATCACGTTTAAAATAGAGTTTCGGACTATTGTAATAAGATTTATTTTTACGTGTCACTTTTTTTGGTTGAAGACCAAAGAAACGATGGATCGACTGTGTTAAGAATGATATTTCGAAAAATAGGAGTCTCATGAGATGACGAGAAACAGCTAAGTATTGTAAAAGAAAAAAAAAATTGTGGTAACGGGAAGAGAATGATAATGATTTCTTTTGGTATTGAGAATTCTTGAGAGCAAACATAACGCGTAGTGACATGTAAAAATAAACCTTAATTATTGTATCGTGCCTGGTGTCTTTTGTATGATTATGTCAAAAAGAAAGGATTCCTTACTATTTGACTACTAAACAGATGTGTAAAGGGCTAAGTAACTACAAAAAGGTTTTCTGTTAGTATAAAATAATTTCGACTTGCAAGGTGTCGAGTCGCTTTCGTTATTAAATTATGTAATCTCGAATAAACTGAAATATGATTTCGTTTTGTTGTTTTATTTATTTTCCTAGCTTAGCGGTGCCTGTTATTTTCTCACAGCTGGGACACAGAGGCCTCTTGTCTATGAGAAGAGCGGGCACTCTTGCTGACACGATATAAAACGGTTTGGCTTAGGACAAAAGAGTTTTACCTGAAATCGGGTTTGGCCGGTTACATAATACATACTAAATAGATACACACTTGTAGGATAGGAGAAGCCAGAGCAAAAGGTAAATAAAAGCTACTATTTGAACAGATATACCTAAGCATCATTTATTTACTAGGTTCAGAACATCAAATTAAACACAGAATAAAAACTACAGCTTTACATTTACCAGTTTATAAT
The DNA here is from genome assembly GCA_949775195.1 of Diarsia dahlii. Lineage (NCBI taxonomy): Eukaryota > Metazoa > Arthropoda > Insecta > Lepidoptera > Noctuidae > Diarsia > Diarsia dahlii. Next base: position 10,796,344 of record OX459218.1, on the reverse strand, counting down.
AAAAGTTCACTGTACTTACACAGGTATTTTAGAGCTCCTTACAGTTTCAAAGTTCAGAAAAGAATGTCCCGCTAAAATGGCAATAGTCAACTGTCATTCCAATACCCGTTGGCGCCATACTGTAAATACCTTAAAACTATTTATAAATGGCTCGGAACCGGTTTAAAAAGAGCGGTTAATTTCGGTTAAATACCGGTAAATATATCGTTCCTTCATTTACCGGTTAAACAAGTGAACTGTTTTTTGTAACCGAAATGATAAAGGTTACCGGTTACGTAACCACAAACGATTTTAAAACCATTATTAACCGGTTAATACAGTAATTCGTTATTTTTTTCGTCTACCTTTTTAACTCTTCTAACAAGTTACAGTTACATTATCGGTAAAATATAACCGGAAAACATAAATAGTGCGGGTAGATTCCTGTTTCGACATGGCGAGGGCCGGGGACCCTACTAAAACTTGGCTTTAACCGGTTAATTTTCACTACCAAAACCGGTTTACCACTTAAACCAGTAGCTTTAACCTATATCGATTTCGGTTTGGGGTCAATGACCGAAACCGGTTAAGAAATTTAACCGGTTTCCGAGCCTGGATTTAAATAGCTAACACACTATTTAAAACCTTTATTTAACAATCTTCACTAGTTTCACACATCTGTCATAAATTCATAATAACAATACTTAAGGTTCCTTCCACGAAATCATCTCATTTTGATCAATTTTGATCGGTTCTTGTGGGAAATCTATGAAGAATTTGAAGCTTCCTTTTGGCTATTATAAGAGACGAGTTCTTTTTCTGGTGAATAGTGAACAAGAATTTTCAAAATAATGTTTATATTAATGGCAATCACCCGTATTCAAAAGCCCTTTTCCGCAAAAATACCGATCGAGTTACGTTTGGCTTAGCCGAACGTAACACTACAAACGATTCTTAACATTAAAAAAAATATAAATAACATCACCATATGGTCTACTGGTGTACCAAGGAGTCACATTTTCGACTTCAATACAAAAAATAGCAAAAAAAAAATGTTAAAACATCGCAATTTTTACAAAATGTCTCGACAACTAAGATTTTTTTTCTATACCTTAGAATCACTTTAGAGAAAATTCAAAAACTACGTATTAATTTTAAGGTAACCTTCTAATAGAATCGTATTTTTATTTTATCAATAAACTATAATTTCATTTCGTAAATTGAATCCAAAGTTAACTATATTATCGACCGCGCAAACTCTATCTCGCCAGTACGAATCGGCCACTGCCAAAGGACGGACGTATCGCTTTGTGTCACAAACGCTCCCGTGTTTTTCGTAAGCATATTTTCGAGATTGTAAGCCGATTACCACAATTTGATACACTTATTAATTTTGATCAAACATGTTTTTTTTTGCTAGTTTGTAAAGATTGCTAAAATTTTTTTCATCTTCAAATCGAAGTCGAATTTCAAGATCGATTGTTATTGTCGATTGTACTTCGATATATATTTTTAACCGACCTCCAAAAAAGAGGAGGTTCTCTATTCGTGTTTGTATGTCCGCAAATATCTCCGTCAATTGTGGACTGATTTTCAAAATTCCTTTTGTCTTGGAAAGAGTATACTCCCGAGGTGGTCCCATTGTCACCAAGTCAGTTTCTGATGATGGGAGCTCTGAGAAATTGAGGGCAACCCTCGAATGTCATAGGCGCACATAACGTTTTCCATACATTTTCAGAAGCTGTTCAAGTATTTGCGTCTGATAATCATAATTTCATGAGGCTGCGCTGATGACGGAAGGTGCAACTCCTCAACGGTCAGGACTTGAAAGAAAATTCCTTCAAAATTATACGTACTTATGGATCGATAGTTGTATTCTTTCAGGCTATTAGGTTGAACTGATGATAGACGGTAAATCTCATTAACCGACTTAAAAAAAAGGAGGTTCTCAATTCGTCGGCTAGGAAAATTTTAGGTTTTTCCGTCATTGGTGTCGTTTTCATGGTTTTTGGGGTCGCTGATTACGAAAATGAGGTCAAAATGAAAATTCAAGATGGCGGCCAGGAAAATTTTTGGTTTTTCCGTCATGGGTGTCGTTTCCATGGTTTTTGGGGTCGCTGATTACGAAAATGAGGTCAAAATGAAAATTCAAGATGGCGGCCAGAATTTTTTTTGGTTTTTCTGTCATGGGTGTCGTTTTCATGGTTTTTGGGGTCGCTGATTACGAAAATGAGGTCAAAATAAAAATTCAAGATGGTGGCCAGGAAAATTTTTGGTTTTTCCGTCATGGGTGTCGTTTTCATTGTTTTTGAGGTCGCTGATTACGAAAATGAGGTCAAAATGAAAATCCAAGATGGCGGCCAGGAAAATTTTTGGTTTTTCCGTCATGGGTGTCGTTTTCATGGTTTTTGGGGTCGCTGATTACGAAAATGAGGTCAAAATGAAAATTCAAGATGGCGGCCAGGACATTTTTTGGTTTTTCCGTCATGGGTGTCGTTTTGATGGTTTTTGGGGTCGCTGATTACGAAAATGAGGTCAAAATGAAAATCAAGATGGCGGCTAGGAAAATTTTAGGTTTTTCCGTCATGGGTGTCGTTTTCATGGTTTTCGGGGTCGCTGATTACGAAAATGAGGTTAAAATGAAAATTCAAGATGGCGGCCAGGAAAATTTTTGGTATTTCTGTCATGGATGGGTGTCCTTCTGATGGTTTTTGGGGTCGCTGATTACGAAAATGAAGCCAAAATGAAAATTCAAGATGGCGGCCAGGAAAATTTTTGGTTTTTCCGTCATGGGTGTCGTTTTCATGGTTTTCGGGGTCGCTGATTACGAAAATGAAGCCAAAATGAAAATCCAAAATGGCGGCTAGGAAAATTTTAGGTTTTTCCGTCATGGGTGTCGTTTTCATGGTTTTTGGGGTCACCGACTACGAAAATAAGGTCAAAATGAAAATCCAAGATGGCGCCGACGAAATTTTTGTTTTTTTTGTCATGGGTGTCGTTCTCATGGTTTTCGGGGTCGCTTATCACGAAAATGAGCTCAAAATTTAGTAATACATAAAACGGGTTTGTTAAACATGAAATCGAAATTAATATTAATTTAGTGATACTAGACAAAATGTTAAATAACATGAACAGGAAAAAAATGGAATTATAGGCATTGTCATTCAAATAGTCCGTTAGCCTTTATCACGTTTCCACCGGGCACCACGTGGAGGTTTTTTTGGTTGTTTTCTTTTCATTGATTTTTATACACAATGTTCAAATCAGATTTTAAGTATTATACGTGATTAAGGGAAGAAAATATTTGATTTTTTGTTTATTAAAACTGAGTACACTACACACCCCTGATTACGCATTACATATTCGCCAATTATGTGCTTTAGCGTATGTTCCATCAGAACAAGTTATCAACGCTTTTGACGAACTGCTCGAATCTCAGTTTTGTATTGTGCATTCTGGCCTCCTCCGACAAGTCATTGATTATTTTGAAGATAACTGGATCGGAAGGTTGGAAAGACGGGGCAGGTGAGCTCCTGGATTTCCTATTGATCTGTGGAATACTTTTGATGCAGTTCTTCAGGAAATTCCTCGAACGAACAACTCCGTTGAAGGCTTTCACAGGGGATTCTCGTCACTTCTAACGGCTCATTACCCATCTATATGGAAGTTTTTGGATGAACTTCGTCGGCAGCAAAGCCTGACAGAGCTGAAACTGGAGCAAATTTTGTCTCGTGGATCACACACAACTAGTCGGCCAAGATATAGGCAAACATCAGCAAGATTGAAAGATTTAGTTGAATCATTTGAGGAGAGACCACTCCCAGATTACTTACCGGCCATTGCTCATAATTTTGAATTGCAACAAATTTGATTTAAAAAATACATTAAAAAAAACGAAACAAACAAAATGATTAAAAGTAAAAAACTAAAAAGTATAAAAATTTAAAAGAAATAATCATATCTATCTGGGGTCAAAGTCTACATACTGCATACGGCCAATGGCCTTTTTTTTACAAAATAAGCCAGCATTCCTTCAGGCGTGATCGAGATTCTTGACCTCGAAAGCACAAAACCTAACAAAAAATCATGTTTTTTTTTCCTTCATCATGTATAATACTTAAAATCTGATTTGAACATTGTGTATAAAATCAATGAAAAAAAAAAACAACCAAAAAAACACAAAACCTAACAAAAAATCAAATATTTTTTTCCCTTCATCACGTATAATACTTAAAATCTGATTTGAACATTGTGTATAAAAATCAATGAAAAACAACAACAAAAAAAAAACGCTGGGTGTCAGTCCACCTCCACGTGGTGCCCGGTGGAAACGTGATAACGGCTAACGGACTATTTGAATGACAATGCCTATAATTCCATGTTTTCCTTTTCATGTTATTTTACATTTTGTCTAGTAAAACTTATTAATATTTATTTCGATTTCATGTTTAACAAACCCATTTTATGTATTACTAAATTTTGAGCTCATTTTCGTAATCAGCGACCCCGAAAACCATGAAAACGAAACCCATGACGGAAAAAATAAAAATTTCGTCAGCGTCATCTTGGATTTTCATTTTGACCTTATTTTCGTAGTCGGTGACCTCAAAAACCATGAAAACGACACCCATGACGGAAAAACCTAAAATTTTCCTAGCCGCCATCTTGAATTTTCATTTTGGCTTCATTTTCGTTATCAGCGACCCCGAAAACCATGAAAACGACACCCATGACGGAAAAACCAAAAATTTTCCTGGCCGCCATCTTGAATTTTCATTTTGGCTTCATTTTCGTAATCAGCGACCCCGAAAACCATCAAAAGTAATCAAAACGATACCCATGACGGACAAACCAAAAAATTTCCTGGCCACCATCTTGGATTTTCATTTTCGTAATCAGCGAGTAGCGACCCCAAAAACCATGAATACGACACCCATGACGGAAAAACAAAAAGAAATCCTGGCCGCCATCTTGGATTTTCATTCTGGCTTCATTTTCGTAATCAGCGACCCCTATAGCCATGAAAACGACACCCATGACGGAAAAACCAAAAATTTTCGTCGGCGCCATCTTGATTTTCATTTTGACCTCATTTTCGTAATCAGCGACCCCAAAAACCATGAAAACGACACCCATGACGGAGAAACCTAAAATTTTCCTAGCCGACGAATTGAGAACCTCCTTTTTTTAAGTCGGTTAATGAGATTTACCGTCTATCAGTTCAACCTAATAGCCTGAAAGAATACAACTATCGATCCATAAGTACTTGTAATTTTGAAGGAATTTTCTTTCAAGTCCTGACCGTTGAGGAGTTGCACCTTCCGTCATCAGCGCAGCCACATGAAATTATGATTATCAGACGCAAATACTTGAACAGCTTCTGTAAATGTATGGAAAACGTTATGTGCGCCTATGATATTCGAGGGTTGCCCTCAATTTCTCAGAGTTCCCATCATCAGAAACTGACTTGGTGACAATGGGACCACCTTGGGAGTATACCTTTTCAAACAAAAAAATAATTTTGAAAATCGGTCCACACTTGTCGGAGATATGCGCGGACACACATAAAAAAAACATACGAATAGAGAACCTACTTCCTTTTTAGAAGTCGGTTAAAAAGAGACGGAAACATTATTTATTTTTGACGTGATATAGTGCTTTTACAACCAATTTACAGCAAATATTAAAATCTGTGATTAAAATAGATATCATAATTTTTTATTTTAATTCATCTAACACCTAATTGAACCATTTTTATGTTGATTGATATACTGTACCTATACACAACACACATTCCAGACTTTTTTTCAAAGCCGTACGCGTGTACTTACTTACTATAAAATTATGTCACCTAAAATAATAATCGTCTAAATGATCAAATTTTTCAACCGTAGTACAACGCTCGAAATGCCCGTGTGTGCGTTCGTCGGTGTTATCGCTGCACACAAACATAGCATCGCACCGAAATTGCCTAAAGTTCCGCAAGTCTTGTCTGTACAAGGCCTCTTAAGTAAGTTTTTAAAAATATTTATAAAAATCTTAAATTAATTTGTGATATTATTATGTTTTTATTTTCTAAAGCCCAAAAGAAATGTTCCTATACCTATCCGAACGATTTCTGGAAACGCACAATTGTGGAAAAAAAACATCACACCCGTCGTTTGTTTGTTCTACGTATGTAAAGGTACCTCGAAAATACCAAAAACACAAAAATTCCTCTTTTTATCCGACTCCGGCGAAGCCCAAAAGGAGGGTTAGGTAATAGGTATTTACTTTTGGGAACGTTCCTAAGTTGACATCATGCCATTAGTTAGGTACACACGGCTACACACCAAGCTATACATTTCCAGTTTACGCTGATCTCGCACTGTATGGAAATCCTATACAATGCGAGATCAGCATAAACTGGAAATGTATGGCTTGATGTGTAGCCGTGTGTACAATACAACCAGAAATCGTGGAAATACTAAACACTTTCAAAACAATTGCTATTTCATCATGAATTAGGTACCTACATACGAATTTAGGTTATGTTTTGTTTGTAGGCCATCAAATAAAAAAACTACTTTACTTTTTCTTTAGTCTTTGAGATTTAGGTATGTTGCAACGATTAAGAAGTGCATAGATTTCCAACTTCTTCGTGGACTTCAATTGCGCATGGAGTTGCTTTAGACGGCTATCCGTTGTGGGCAGAACATCCGCTAAGATCATCCTATAGTCCATTTTCCCTTTGAATAATTCGTAGATAGCTTCAATTGTTTCCGTGTCTTCAGCAAACATCATCGCTTTATCAAGCCATGCAGCAGCTAGGTCGTGAGAATTAAATATATCGCCTATCACCTCGAGAATCGGATTACCATGATCTAGTACGTTACCCAAATTAATGTCTCTTAGTATCATTGAAGACTTGTTCATTAATCTTATGTTACACTCTGTCAAAACATTGTCTATATCAGCCAGGACCATTTCAATAGTCATACGAAACTCCATATCGTGATCAAATCTTCGCACGAGTTGACTGGGAGGTATCTTCTGCTCATACAACAATGTCTGTTTCAACAGATCCAGTCTACTGATCAAACATGATAGTAATGTCTCGTGTGCCAATCTTGGATCATTTGGTTTTATTTTAGAAGCGATTTGGTCATTGTGCAGTGTTTCTATGGCTTCGAAGTGTTTTTGATTGAATCTTAACCCCTTCCAGTCTTCATACTTTCTGTATAATTTGAAACCTAACACAACTGCTCTCCTGCCAGTTAGCCAGGCAAGAGTAGATCCGTGCATTACACATATAGCTTCCATGTCTGCTAAGATATCATATGCTTTTCTAAATGTCAGCGTATTGGTCGTATCATATTTTATTGTGGCAAACAGTTCACATTCCTCAAGGAAAAATAATAGCATTCCTTTGACACACACCCAATGATCTTTATAATTCTTTATATTATTTATAATTTCCAGGTCTCTAATATGTTCTTTGTTTTTCAACTTGTTCAGTTTTGATCGTATTTGATTTATTTCTTCAGCATCAGGACAGTCTGACATTTGAACACTTTCATCATATTGGTTTATCGTTTTCACATAATTATTATTGTTCGTTATTAGTCCCAGCATTCGTCTCACATATGATGTAAGAGATGGTAATATCCTGGCAAGTTTGTCATTCAGATCTGTTTTAGCTGACTGTATGTCTCTCAATATTTTATCTTTATTTATCATTATCCAAGGAATTTCTTGCAGTAATTGTAGTGTTAAACCAGTGTGTCTCCAATCATCTTGATAATATTTGCCTGACTCTCGTACCGCTTCATTTTTATCTATTTTATAACGTCGATAAATGTCATCTTTTCGCAATTGAGCCTCATCAGGTAAATCTTCAATTCGTTGTTCCAAGAGACGCAAACCTTTTTCAAGTAACGATTTATCAAGAATGGACTTAAAAATATCAAGAATAGGATTTATAATATCTTTGATCATTATCAACTCTTGCTTGATATCTTTAAACCTTTGAGCTTGCGTGTTTGCCATATTAATCCTTGATCTCAACGAGATGCTACCAGACTTCTTGTCACGCGCGTGTGACATGAAGTCTCGTATCTTTTGGAGATGGCTGATTGTCTCCACAGATATTGCTGCCTGTAGCAATGCTTCCGTAGATAGCGAGAGATGATGAGAGTCAGTACGAGTACTTTTTGACATTTCTCCGACAACATGTAGGACTCTTTCAATCATAAGAACATTATTGTCAGTAGTATTTTCGATGGCTTCTATGTAATGAACTATTTTAATAAGTGAATAATAATCTCTCACATAGCTGACTGTTTGTAAGTAGTTCTCATTTATCAATTTCTCTACTTCTGATTTATCATTCTCGTCATTTGAAATTGGATCATCGCGTATAACATACTCCTTTAAAATTATTTTTAACTGTGCAAGGCTTTCTTTAAAACTCTTTCGTTCAAAACATATGACCGGACCATTATATAACTTGTGAAGGTCAATTGTAAATTTCATTATTTTTTTTATACCGTCGTGAATAACAGTATGCTCTTCTATGAGAATCTGCCGCTTTTCTGGTAAGTACAACCGCCAATGTTCACTCGTGCTGTAGATGAAATGATAGATCGCTGATTCTATTCCATCGTACATATTAGCAGCTTTTGTATAAAGCGTAAGCATATTCGAATTTCCTTTGAAATATTTTTTCTTTTTATTGAAACGTTTCTTCAAATGGTTTCTAAGAACAAACAAGTCGTCTAGTATGAGCAAGGAAACATTAAAGTCCAGCTTACGAAAATAAACTTCGTAATAAAGGTATTCGAGATTTCTATAATACATGCTACTATCATCATTGATGTTGGCTTTTATTGCTTGCTCCCGTTCTTGCTTAGTGTGTCTTCTTCTTATCTTCTCTATATTTGAATATTCATCATAAATACGCAACAGTTTGTCAAGCGGGGTTTCCATTTCTTGGGGAATGATGTCTACCAAGCTTGTGGGGTTAAAGTCATCCGATTTTAACCCCGCAAGCATTGTATATATTTCACGCTGAAAAGCGTTGAATGTGAGGAGACAATGAAGGTTTGCATGTAGCTGGTCATCATAATTTGAGCAAGCGTCGCTTGCGTTTTGTAGCACGTTTCCAACCATTTCTACATTGTTGATGTCATGTCCGCTCCAGTGCAAGTTTCCGCACCAAAAGTCATAGAGCATTTCGATTATGTTAAAATCTTCTAAAGTTAGCGCGTGTTTGGCTGCTTCAGTTCTCTGCTTGTTGACCTCTGTGTCATCGAAACTACCATCGGTGAGGTGGATCAGAATGTCAGCCTCTTTTAATATGTAGTGGAGGATATCCGCATTCTTGTTCTGACATGCTGCAAGGATTAAATCAGTCTGAGTTGTACATTGGATGCCGCTTGTGTGCAGTTCTGACAGAAGTTGTTTGTTATGTGCTAGATTCTGATGGAAGCCATTTATTATATTCTTGACATTCTCTTTATTTCCTTCTCTGATGGAATTTCGTAGTTCTTGTAAAGTTCTTAGTAAACTTTCTTTTTCCGGATCCATGTCTTTACGCAACTTCTGTGAACGAAAGAATATAAATTCATTATTTTTTGTAACGTTGCCATCAAGAATGTATGCCGTATCGTGAGTGCGTTTAAAAACATACAAATATTACAAAGAGCCAGACGCGGAACAACTATAACCTGTAGGCCATACAAATATTTGTTCCGCGCAGGGATCGAACACGCGGCACGGAGCGTAGCAATCAACTCTCAGCCACGCCGCCAACCGAACCGTATTTTTGAAATCATCAATATGTCTTTCCTTTTTTAGATTACAAATCATCAAATGACTCCTCTTGCTCTGGACAGTGCAGAAGGGAGTGTCATAGTCTAACTGAGTAAAACCCAGTGTCCCTCCTAATGTCATTTGCGTTCTCGGGCCGTGGTGACCTCGTGGGACCCTAGCGGCACAGCTAGCTGGCCCTGTTCTGACATCTCTTTGAGGTGAGTGGAACATAATGCGTCGTCGACCCTGGCCTGGTTCTGATCGAACGCTCGCTGTCCGCAGGTGGAGCGTGAGGTTTACCTCTCTCTTACGCGTTCGGCCTCCTCCTTCGCTAGCAGTACACCTTCGCAAAAGGAGGTGACCGCTTATCTCATGCCTCCTCGTTCCGGACCATTGATATTTATTATCATCCACATAATATCTACAGGGTATAAGGGGACCCGTCAGGGCTGTGGTTTGTTCGAAAGAGATACCACGGCCTCGGGCACAAAGGGCTAAGAAGGAACATGGGTGGTTTTTAGTCAGTAGAAGTCTGACACTCCCTACCGCTCTGCCCAGAGCGGGACGAGTCATTTGATGATTTCCCACCCCAAAAAAAAAAGCGGGGAGGTGGGTTAACCTTTTGACCGCTACAGTCAAGTATAAACGACAAATGAAAACTTGTCCGATACGCCACTGACGTCTATAACTTTTTAAATTTGTAGATTTTAAGATTCGTCTTTTTAAGATTGTAGTCTTCTGACGATACATATACATACCTACTTATTTCTGTCTATAGACTCAAGAGTGCCTCGTTGGCCTCGTGGTCGCAATCGCGATTGCCGAGCATGAGGTCCGGTTCGATTCCTGGGATTCCCGGGTCGGGCAAATTGTTATTGGGTTTTTCCATCAGGAATAAAATAACCATAAGAGTAACCATGGAGTTTCTTGCCCGTTCTTCTCCATAGGAATCGACCAACCCAAACCGCGCACCTTTTTGTCGACGTTTTACAAGTGTAGGCCTATGTGAAATAAAATATTTTGATTTTGAGGAATTTCTCCGTAGCAGTCTTGAAGTTTGGATTTGTGAATAGGCTTGCCGTTTGATGGGAATAGGCTTGCCCCTTTTTTCATGGTACTTATAACTGGCGGAATGTCGGAGTGCCATTACACACAGTACCTACACTTCTGTGTTACCCATTAGCGATTACAGGCTTAATCTTATAATATTGTTTTGGTTTTGTATTTATTTTGGCGCACAGATAGTTTATAAGGTCCCATTAAAATAGGTGGACAAAGAAGGTCGGCCAAATCGTACCTGACGATGAAACGATGGTGTCCCAATATGGCATATATATGAAAAATACCCTTATTTTTTAAGGTCTTAAAAAACGCAAGAAATAACTCTCTAAGTAGCCACAAAAAAAAGTTATCCATTTATTTGTGTTCTTGTAACTGTTTCGAAATAATTAAAATAATAGTTTCAGAACGCACTGGAATGCACCTAATTACGATTCATTTCGCGGATGAAAGGACTTGGTATTCAAAGACTAATTATTCACGTTTTTCTGAATAGTTGTTCATCCTAATTCAATTCAATTAGTACGCAGGCATCAATTTCAACTACTATGCTTATTTATTATGTACTGGATTCTTGTCATAAAAATAATTATGTAGGTTCATAGTAAGCTTAGCGACTCAAACGGCAACGTTTTTCACTTAGCGTTTTGTTCACGTACAACGGAACGTCATTTGTGATCGACAAGTTACTTAATCTGTGGTCATCGATCCGCTTAGGCTTTTTTGAAGTTGTTCATAAAATGATGAACGTGTGATGATAATTATTATGCCATCCTTGTTTTTTCGCTATACGCTGTGAAAGTTAGAGCAATAGGTGTAGTTTTCATTGAATTGTCGGTCAAAATCTGCCGTCCAAGCAGACCAGACTCCACGAGACGGCTTGACAGAAGGCTCTTTTTGTGACATCGAACTCTAGGAGACTCATGGACAGACAAGAAGTGCGTTTTGAGATATGTCCCATTTTTTGGGTAATTATCTGAGAGAAATCGAAATAAATGGGAACGAGATCGCTAATAAGCCTCTTCGCTTATCGCTAACTACACTTTTAGGCTACTTCGCAGTCGGGTTAAAGGTAGTTGTTGATTCTAACCTCAAAAGTATTGTTGACGTTATTATAAAAAATCGTGGCTATTTAGATACGATTTTTCAACAGGATGGTGTTTATAACATAAAAATAAACCAATTAAACTATAGCTTGTTTTGGGACCTGAAAAATAAAAGTCGGGTCCAGCTCCTATAGAAATTTGGCCAACACAGCGTTCAGTAGGTCTGTCTAACCAAAGATATCGTACCAAAAAAAACATTAAATATTGTGATTTTTTTTTACTTAAAATAATAAATTACCGGCACTCTAGAACAAACTCATCCTTTATGAGTAGGTACATAAATGCGTTTTTCTTATTATTTTTTCTACCATCATACTTATTTTGGTGGTCTGAATGATTTCTGAAATTTTTCTGGAATTTTCCTATTTTAATTGGACCATAAATAGGTAACCTAGATTAACACATAGGATATTTTTTTTATCCCGGTAGGTAGTACGATCTCTTAGGACAATCACAGCACGGTCAGTACAGTGGCTCAGCGATTGGCTGCTACGCTGCGTGTCGTCGGTTTAATTTCCGTACGGAAAAAAATTGTATGGCCTACAAGTAGTTGTTCCGAGTCTGGCTGTTTGTGTCATCATCATCAGCTCATCGGCCTCTTAATGTTCCCAGTGCTGGAATACACGCCTCCTCTCTTTAGGAAAAGCCTAACAGTACGTAGGGAAGGTGCATTACTTTGTATAATTGCTCACAATGACGGTGAAGGAAAACATCGTGAGGAAACCGGTATGTCCTAGGACCAAACATTATAACACTTGTGACATCTACCAATTGGGCTCGCGTGGTATATAGAGATAGCCCATTCCCTATCAAAAAGGGGAGGCATGTGTCCCAGCAGTGGGAACATTAAGAGGCTGATGTTGATGATGAAGAAAGTTATGTATCTAGTCATTTTTAAGTCAATTAACATACGTAAAGCATTTTTAAGATACAAAAGAACAAAGACAAAAGACTGATGAATCACTTACATTTATTTATTTAGTAGTTTCGGCGCGAATTACTGAGGCGGCACACTTAAAGCAACAGGCACTATAACAGTCAACCTTTGCGCGAAGCAGAGACAAACCGTGGTAGTTGCAAATTAAACAGTTTTAAAAACTTTTGTTTGAGCTTGTTAAACGTAAAACGCAGTCAGAACATTCGACTGCAACTGGTTTATTTGCGTCGCTGTGACTCATATATTTTATGATAAGCAATATACCTACCTATAATTAGGTACTCTGTAGCCGGCTATTTCCTCCATAGTCTGTGGTTTGGTCAAGTGTTGATAAACCACGGAAAGCCTACAAATTGTGTGATAATGGAAATTAACCAAGCATTATGTTGCATTACTTCAAACTAAGTAGGTAACCCTAGGTACGCAAAAAAAATATTGTAGGGAAACGATTTTTTTTTACTTATTCTATTCCATTCTTATTTACTAATTTATTAGTGAATGGCAATTATATTATTATAGAACCTAAAAACAGGTGTTTAAAAAATACATGTGGAGGAACTTTTGGGACTATTTTGCGGCGTTTAAAGATTTTTGACTATTTTTTTATGTTGGCAACATAACTTGCTATGGAAAGAAATCCCCTGATATCTCGTCTTTGTTCCTTGACCATAGTGCTTGCGTCGCTGTCAAATTTTAGTATTAAATAAATTAAATTAGCATTGATCTTTAAAATAATAATATTTATTTCTGAGTATTTATTATGTAGGACGTACCTACAAAGATCTTCATATAAATAACAGTTTCACATACACTACCGTTGCCGGTGTAGATATATTAAATTATTTTACTAAGTGGCCAAGTTCTAGACTGATTCATAAGTTATGTTGCCATTTCACTTTTCAGACAAGTCTTTCAACATTATCTGACAAAATGATATTTATATTCGTTGTAGGTAATCCAGGGTTGTGGCCTCGCAACCCTCAGCATTAAGAAAAAACGACGCAAGGAGGAGGGAGTATGATCTCGTGGGACAATAAACTTTTCGCGGGCGAAGCCGCAGGCTTAAGCTAGTCACACTAATATTACGAGTATACAGGCGAAAGTTTGTGAGTGTGTATGTTTGTTACTTCTTCACGTCTAAATGGCTGGAACGATTTTAATAAAATTTGGTATGGAGTTAGCTGACACCCTGGATTAACACATAGGATGAAACCGCTGGCAACAGTTAGTAATTACATAAAAATACTAAGTCAATTAGTAGGTAAATAGTAGCATTATATTTTCCTGTTATTATTAAAACATATGAAGAGAAACTTGTGGCGAAATAATAACTGCCACTCGGGTCGACCATTAGATTAAGCCGTGCTTGACTTGCCTACTTATGTTATTCCGTGGATGGGGGTCATTCATCCACGGACCGGCTCCATCTTCTTCCTGCCCTTCATCATCATCAGCCTATAATATTCCCACTGCAGGGACACAGGCCTCCTCTCTAGGAGAGGAATGAGCTATAATCCACTACGCGGGCGTGCGATTTGGTCCTGCCTTATCCCATTCTATTTGGGATTGGCGCAACACGTATTCTTCCCTGTTAGACGTCACGGTGGCATTTACTTCTTTCTCTTTCATATCATTCCTCACAAAATCCATCCATAATTCCTTTGGTCTTCTTCTCCCTCTCCATCCATCAAATTATGCAAGCCGTGCTCGCGACATGGATAAAACAGTCTTTTGAGCGTATCTGCCTCCGTGGTCGAGTGGTTTAGGCGTTTTCTTTGTGACCCGGTGGTCGTGGGTCGATTCCCACGGGAAGCATACTTTGTAAAGTTGTATCCAGTTTGGTTAGGACATTGCAGGCTTGAATCAACTACATTCTAAAACCTCTGTGCAAAATTTCAGCTTTCTAGGTCCAAGGGTTTGGGCTGGGCGTTGATGATTCTGTTAGTCAGAAGGACTTATTTATTTATATAGATCTGAATAAACTTGACGAAGCAAGCATGCCTTTTTTTATGTGGCTCTGGTCCGCTGGACAAAACTTCAAAACTGCTGGCATTTACAATAGGGCAATAGGGCACTTTTGTGACGGCTAAACACCCTTATTTCAGAATAGGTGACGCTAAAGAATCATAGATAATCGATCGAAAGCGTGTCCAGCCAGCTTGAAAAACCACTTTTCGCTGGTCTCTCAATCTCGGTAACGGAAGTGATTTTGACGACTTTTTGCATATCAACGGGCGTCACATAAATATGTGACAGGCATCAAGCTAAAAGTTTTGTGATACGTACAGTGGTTTAGTAGAAAAATGCAAAAAACTGTGTCCAGCCATCTTGAATTTACGTAAAAAACTTTTGGCTGGCACTTCCGAATCCCACATAACGGGAGCGTTTTCGATTATGGTTCCTTTACTAATACTTGGTGACGCAATGTGTGACAGTAATAACGTTTGATTTATGGCGTCACATGTAAGGGTTTACGAGATATCAATGAAAACTTAATGTATACTTGTGTCCAGCCATCTTGAACTCAGGCTGGCTGGACACGTGTATCTCCGCTGCCTGATGATCTACGACCTTCAAAATGTTATCAAAATGTTGTGACGGGGACGATAATGATAACCTGAATTAGTGACGGAGAAACTTTGGGTAGTTTCAAAGATATTGATCATTTAAATTTTCCCATACAAACATCCATTAATATTGTGAGGTGACCATATTTTTTACATAATTATAGGATTTCTTTTGAATCGACTAATTGGCCGGTAGCAGCCAAGCCACGCCAGCTTTGTATTTGATTTCTCCGTGGGAATAAAAGGTTTTCCTGCAGAAAAAGGAGAAGTATGTGTTAATTCTAAATAATAATTAAAAACTAACAAAAAAAACAAAGTGCATTGCACTCAGTGATGCCAATTTAGCATAAACTTTATTTTTGTAATTTGTGTTTATATTTGTTATTTTATGTGTGCAATAAAGAATAAGAATAATAAGAATAGCATTTTTTCATGTTGTTTAGCAAACTTATTAGTTGTTTAGCATATAGCATATACAATTATTTTAAAATAAAATACATTAATGCGTAAGCAATTATTTCCATTTAGAAAAAAAACCCTTTACTAAGTATAATATTGTTGGCGCTCCTGATGCTAATGCTGATGATAATGGAAAGAGTATTTGAGAACTTAGTCGATTAAAACAGTATGTATACCTATTTTGTTAAATAATAAAAAAGTTAAAACTATGTTACGTTTCATTTGACACTGAAAAATGTTAGCAGATTTTTTAGCATTTCTTTAAAGCAATTGGCATAATTTTAGCAGATTCTATATCGGTCTTGTTGGCAACACTGATGCACTGATACTGAGTTTGTTTTGTACACAGAGGCTGTGAGTGCTGTGACAGCGTAAACCGTTTTCGTTTAATCGTTTAGAGTAAAGTATACATAATGGTATTTAGAGCCTTCCGTCGATTTGTAAGGAATACGTGCAATATTTGCTAAGCGCGTTGTCATTTAACGAGGTCCTTGGTAAGTCACGTGAATTACATTATTTTTTCATTTAAATACCTTAGAGCATTAGTCTGTTATCCTGGCACAATATCTACATACGTACTTATCATAAAAAACACCAATAATTATCTACTAAAAAGAGTAGATAGGTATCTGCACGTAAATAATCAATAACATTAAAGCCCCCCCCCCCTTCTACACTTTTGTCTTCTATTGATTTAAATATCTACAGTTGTTCGTATTAGTATCACCGATACGCGGATTTTCGTCCATTAAAGAAAACACCTTAAAATATACTTTGTCCTACATAAAACCTACAATATTGGTAACCCTACTACAGTGTTTGTATGGGAAAATTTAAATGATCAATATCTTTGAAACTACCCAAAGTTTCTCCGTCACTAATTCAGGTTATCATTATCGTCCCCGTCACAACATTTTGATAACATTTTGAAGGTCGTAGATCATCAGGCAGCGGAGTTACACGTGTCCAGCCAGCCTGAGTTCAAGATGGCTGGACACAAGTATACATTAAGTTTTCATTGATATCTCGTAAACCCTTACATGTGACGCCATAAATCAAACGTTATTACTGTCACACATTGCGTCACCAAGTATTAGTAAAGGAACCATAATCGAAAACGCTCCCGTTATGTGGGATTCGGAAGTGCCAGCCAAAAGTTTTTTACGTAAATTCAAGATGGCTGGACACAGTTTTTTGCATTTTTCTACTAAACCACTGTACGTATCACAAAACTTTTAGCTTGATGCCTGTCACATATTTATGTGACGCCCGTTGATATGCAAAAAGTCGTCAAAATCACTTCCGTTACCGAGATTGAGAGACCAGCGAAAAGTGGGTTTTCAAGCTGGCTGGACACGCTTTCGATCGATTATCTATGATTCTGTAGCGTCACCTATTCTGAAATAAGGGTGTTTAGCCGTCACATAAAGTGCCCTATTGCCCTATTGTAAATGCGAGCAGTTTTGAAGTTTTGTCCAGCGGACCAGAGCCACATCTTTTTTTTTGGGTGGTCGGAAATCATCAAATAACCCCTCTCGCTCTTGGGCAGAGCGAAAGGGAGTATCAGAAAGGGAGTATTAGCCCTTTATGTCGAGGCCGCGGTATGTCTTGCGAACAACCCGCAGTCCCGAGGGGAGGCTGAGTATGCCTTATTTTTTTTTTGGTGGGTGGAAAATCATCAAATGACCCCCCCCGCTCTTGGGCAGAGCGAAGGGTCAGACTTCTACTGACTAAAAACTGAACCCATGTTCCTTCTTTGCCCTTGTGCCGAGGCCACGTCATCTAGTACTAAAAAATAGGCTGTGTATGCCTTGGTTCCATTTGCGGGTCGGGCAGTGATATTGGATCTTTCTATCAGGAATTTATCAGTAGCAGCCACGGAGTCTGGATTTGTTGATGGCAATAGGCTGACCCTCTATTACATGGGACTTAAACATAACTGTCGAAATGTGGGTGTAGTGATGGGTACACCTCTGCCTAACCCTTCGGGGATTATAACCGTGATGTTATTAAACTTACAATCTGAGTATTCATCCATCTGTTTGAAAAATATTATTATTAGAATAGAGTATTTCACCAAAAAAATCTAATAAGTCCGTCTGTCAGTTTATCGATAAATTATATTGGATACGTGTTTTTCGTTAAATCAATACGAAAATAAAACGTGTCAAAGATCATGAGTAGGGGCTTGTGACGTCACTTTCTGGGTAAAAAACGTACTATGTCTGTGACGTCACACGACTTGACACGACTTTTCGAAGCACTGTAACGTCTTCATAAAATAAAGACATGTGAAATGTCCATTATTTTTTGGAAATCTATAGCAGGACTAAATTTTTTTTTTTTGGTGAAATACAAATTACAATGGGTTGCCCAACAAAATTAAAATAAAACAGAGAAAAACATTTACGACACATTTATTGAAAAAATAATATACATGACAACTTATGATAACTTAAAAAGAATTATAAACATGATAGGAACAACAATAGTACATTGTTACCTTAGGGGTGAAAGGAACTTATTTAGTCCCGAGTCGGGGTTTGGCGCCTGAGCGCAGCGAGGGCGCTAATAGTTCGAGGGACTAAATAAGTCTTTAACCCGAGGTAAACACTGTGCTTTTCATTACGAATACAAGGAAAGTTGATGGGAATAGGCTTGCCCCCAATTACCTAAATCGGTGAATAGGCTTTGCTCCTAATTACATCGGTTGATGGCAATAGGCTTGCTCCTAGCTTCTAATTAGATTAGTTGATGGCAATAGGCTTGACCCTTATTACATCGGTTGGGGGCAATAGGCTTGCCACCAATTACATTCGTTGATGGCAATAGGCTTGCTCCTATTTAGATTAGTTGATGGCAATAGGCTTGCTCCTAATTACCCAAATCGGTGGATGACAATAGGCTTGCTCCTAATTATATCGGTTGATGGCAATAGGCTTGCTCCTAATTAGCTTGGTTGATGGCAATAGGCCTGCACCTAATTACATCGGTTGATGGCTATAGGCTTGCTCCTAATTAGATTGGTTGATGGCAATAGTCTTGCTCCTAGTTAGCTTGGTTGATGGCAATAGGCTTGCACCTAATTACATCGGTTGATGGCAATAGGCTTGCTCCTAATTACATCGGTTGGTGGCAATAGGCTTGCTCTTAATTACATTGGTTGATGGCAATAGGTTGGCTCCCTATTACAACAAATAATTTGACAGCTGTCAGTAGAAAGCGATTCTCCCTAGGGCTGAAAAGTAGTACTTTCAACCCGCTCCGCAGGCATGTTCTGACCTACTTTCAGAGTATGAGTAATGAAAAGATAATATTTATTTACAAATACTTAAGTACCTACTTATATGTTAACTACGTTTTAAGTCCCATACTTAGTGGAAAACAAAGTTGTACAACAAGTTTTGTGAAAGAAACATGTTTTGGCAACATTAAGAACATGTTGACAACATGACAGTTATGAACACGAATATTTGAAAGAAATTTTGCTTTCAATAGATTCGACCCGAAGCAAGAACCTATTAATGTTCCCACTGCTGGGACACAGGCCTCTTCTCTTTGAGAGGGAATGGGCTATAATCTACCACGCGGGCCCAGTGCGGATTGGTAGATGTCACACGTCTTCGAATTTTTTGGTTCAAGACAAGCCGGTTTCCTCACGATGTTTTCCTTCGCCGTTTTGAGAGCAGTGGTGATGAAATAAATTACACAAAGTAATGTGCCTGCCTGGGTTCGAACGCACGAACTACTGCTCGTAAGTCGGGGCCGCCACCACTGGGCGACCGCGACAGCATCCCAGCATATGGGTCGGACAATATTTCGTCTGTGCGCCCACAACCCGATTCCGAGTCGACGGCGGTCGGCATTTTTGGCGACCGGCGACGACTTGGAGATGCTTGACTTAGGGTGGAGACCAAAGCGATGTGCCAAATTCGACCAATCACAGTTACATCAGGGCCCCGAGTCTGATAAAGATAAAGATAAAGATAAAGATCAGTTTATTTGTCCAAACATGTGTATACATGCAAGTTAAGCATGCAGGATGTTACATTAAAAATATTTCGTACGTACATGTTTCACCCGTAAGGCGTACAAATTTATAAAATTAATAACAAAGAAAAAGCAAAAATTAAAGTACAAAATAAACAAGTCAGTAAATCTCAAAGTACCTTAAGTCGACAGGCATAAGGTACTTTTTGGCTTGTCATCAATCAACCATTATGAGATCAATGATCGACCATTCTGACACTATTGAATAGCAGACTTGGGGCCCTGGTCTTTCGCCCTTCCTGTGATTGGTCGAATTTAGCACATGTCCTCTCCGCTTTGGTGGAGTCCCGCCCTAAAACAACATAATTTTACACAAAAAAATATGAACTTTCAGTTTTGGAATGACACACAGTTTGTTTTTAGGTAAGCGAAAAACGGCCAGAAATAACTTTCTCTCCTTGCATTAAGAACGAGTATCCAAACAAGATCAGAGGAGCTCGTGACTAAATAATAACACAATAATAGCCGCAAAACTTGATCTTCAAGGTTAAGCAGCGCCTGGCGAGGTTGGTCCGAACTGAACTAGCTTTTTACTAAACTCAAATATTTTCAACTCTCTCTCTGCTGCTATCTGAAACAAAAATAAAATGTTGTGTTAACAATCATATTAATCACTAACATTTGCCCGCGGCTGCGCCCGCGTGCATGTCGGTTAAAGTACAAAAAAACTGGCAAGTGCGAGTCGGACTCGCACATGAAGGGTTCCGTACCAAAACGGTATGCTATAATTTATACAATTTCTTCTACGGGCCAATGAAACTTGACCTCTGGATTGTATAGGCGCTCATACGATTCAGGGACCAAATTATATTGGTTAACTGCTGTTTCCATCTGTTGTTTCCATCCAAGTTCAAAATGATTTTCCTAGAAAGTCCTTATAAAGTTCTACTTTTCAGATTTTTTTCATATTTTCTAAACTTATGGTTCAAAAGTTAGAGGGGGGGGGGGGGGGACACATTGTTTTTTACTTTTGGAGCGATTATTTCTGAAAGTATTGACATTAACAAAAAATGATTTCAGTACACCCCTATTCATTTTTAAATACCTTTCCAACAATATATCACACGTTAGGGTTGAAATTAAAAAAAAAATCGCTTCCCACTTTACATATAGGGGGGGGCTACCCTAATAAAACATTTTTTTCCAATTTTTATTTCACCACTTTGTCGGCGTGATTGATACACATTATATTGGTACCAAATTTCAGCTTTCTAGTGCTAACGGTCACAGAGATTAAGCGAGGACGGACGGACGGACAGACAGACATGGCGAAACTATAAGGGTTCCTAGTTGACTACGGAACCCTAAAAACTGCAAGTCGGACTTGCACATGAAGGGTTCCGTACCATGACTTCTTATAGGTTTTCCTGTAATCTATGCTTGTTGAACTAATTTCTGTATTTTTTTCAGAATTTTAGGCTCAGTAGTTTCGGAGATAAGGGAGGGGGATTGGTCGGACAGACAGACACACGAGTTATCCTATAAGGGTTCCGTTTTTTTTCCTTTTAAGGTACGGAACCCTAAAAAACTGGCCAAGTGCAAGTCGGATTTGCACATGAAGGGTTCCGTACCATTGTAGTAGATATTGAGAGATTTTCCATGGTATTTTAGCACCAAAGACTTCTTATAGGTTTTCTCGTAATCTATGAGTGTTGAACTAATTTCTGTATTTGAGAGGAAGAGGAAGAAAAAATTAAAATGAAAAGAAATGATGGCGGCCCCGACTTACGGACAATAAGCCGTGGGTTCAAATTCAGGCAAACGATTTCATCATCATCATCATTTCAGCCGGCAGACGTCCACTGCTGGACTGCGGCCTCCCCCAGGCGTCGCCACATCTCTTGGTCCCGTGCGTCTCTCATCCAGCGGGTTCCTGCAACCTTGACCAGGTCTGAGGTCCACCTAGTGGGAGGCCGCGCAACGCAACGTCTTCCGGTTCGCGGTCGCCATTCCACAACTTTTCGGCCCCATCGGCCATCCGTTCTGCGAGCAATGTGCCCTGCCCTGCAGCCACTTAAATTTGGCAATTCTTCGGGCTATGTCGGTAACCTTGGTTCTCATGCGGCAAACGCTTTAGTTTGTATATTTATTTCATCACCACTGCTCTCAAAACGGTGAAGGAAAACATCGTGAAAAAACCGTCATGTCCTTAAAAAAAAAATGGCCAAGTACAAGTCGGACTTACACATGAAGGGTTCCGTACCATGACTTTTTATAGATTTTCCTGTAATCTATACGTGTTGAAGTAATATCTGTATTTTTTTCAGAATTTTAGGTTCAGTAGTTTCGGAGATAGGGGGGGTGGGAGAATGGTCGGACAGACAGACACACAAGTAATCCTATAAGGGTTCAGTTTTTTTCCTTTTGAGATACGGAACTCTAAAAACCTGGCATGTAAACAACTTGTATGTTGTTCTACCTACCCTCAACAAGTGGTAGCGCCATGTTCCTCCTCGATATGCTTCCGGAAGACGTTGCGCGACCCGGACTCGAACCCGCACGCCCCGCAGACCAACACGTCGGCTGCCTCGACCTCCTCTGTGTTTAAGTGTACTGTATCTGTTGAAAGGACATAAATACAGTTTAAAAATAACAATAAAATAGGTTATTTGCACCTTCAAGTAAAAATTATGGTTTTACAATAGGCTATTTCACCAAAAAAATCTAATTAGTCCGTCTGTAAAATTAATCGAAAAATATTGGATACGTGTTTTTACCCGACTGCGGCGAAGCCCAAAAGGAGGGTTATGTGTTTGACGTGTATGTATGTATGTATGTAAGTATGTATGCATGTATGTCCGTTTCTTTGTTCCCTCATAACTCATAAACTGATGAACCGATTTGAATGAAATATACGTCGTTGGATTCGTCTTGATGGCGCGGGTGTTATAGGCTACATTAAAATTAAAAAACAACGAAAAATTGCGGATTTTGGAGGCCAAATCGCGGACTTCAAAAAAAAATTTCCCAATACCATTGAGTGGGATATCAAAATAAAGGGTTTTAAAAGGAGATTACAAAAATATATACCACTTATATGTTTAAAAGAAATTCAAAGTGAGAAATCCTATAAACAAGCACAAAAGTAAATTATTTGCGAAGAATTTTACGCGATCAACGAAAGAACAAACAACAGAACTAAAAAGTTGGAAATAAAAAAAAAGTAGTTAAAAAACTAAAAACCCAACTGAAAAAACTGAAAAGCAAAAAACAAGCACATTTTAAATTATACAAAACTTGGAAGCAGGCACCCCGCCTGCTTCCAAGTTTTGTATAATTTAAAATGTGCTTGTATTTTGCTTTTCAGTCGGGTTTTTTAACTACTTTTTTTTTGTTTTATCAGATTTATAAAAATTTACGAAAATAAAACGTGTCAAAGATCATGAGTGGGGGCGTACTAATCTGTGACGTTACACGACTTAAGACAACTTTTCAAAGCACTGTATCGTCTTCATCTTTTGTTTACGTGAAAAAAGAAAAAAATATGAGTTAATTATTTTTTGGAAATCTATCTGACGAACTAATTAGATTTTTTGGTGAAATACCCTATTTAAATAAGTCCGTTAATTCCGTTCATACAGACCGGCTTGGAGAGCAGAGCAGATTTTTTATTAAGATTTATTTTTACATGTCCCTACGAGTTAGATTTGCTCTCAAGAATTCTCATTAACAGAAGAAGTGATACGTAAAAATAAATATTATTACAATGATTCAAAACTCTGTTTTAAACGTCGAGAAGCGAAAAACAAAGACGTAAAGAAAATAAATGTACTAATGCTTGATGAAATGTTTAAAATGTATTAAATGAAATGAAATATTGGTGGTTACATGTGGGTGTATTATTAGTTACACTTCTGCCATCATCATCAGCCTATAATGTTCCCACGTGCGGGACTCAGGCCTCCTCTCTAGGAGAGGGATGGGCTTATAATCCACCACGCGGGACCAGTGCGGTTTGGTAGATGTCACATTATATGTCTTCGAATTTTTTGGTTCTAAGACATGCCAGTTTCCTCAGGATGTTTTCCTTCACCGTTTTGAGAGCAGTGGTGAAGAAATAAATTACACAAAGAAATGCGCCTGACGGGGTTCGGACCCACGTTACGACTCACTGTTCGTAAGTCGGGGCCGCCACCACTGCCTTACTGTTCAGGAATAGCGACGTATACGACGAGTAGATTGTGCGTGTTACCGCTCCCCGCGACGGAGCACTGTTGTATGAAACCGCGCGGGTGCCCGCTTAACCGAACCGAACCGCTTAGTACCGAATTGTTATCTGCCCCAGGTGATGAAGGAGGACTTTTGGCCTCAGGACGTGGTGTTCCGTCGCTTCCGCGGACAAATTCCACTGGACAGCCTGCACAAGTGATGTGGTTACAAGTGAAGTGCTACTAACATAGTCTTAAGTCTTATTTATTAACAAGAGTTTTGTATTTAATTTATATGTGTTAGTTTATAAGGTATATATCTATGGGCCATTGTAGCCTGCAATAAAATGATTATTATTATTCTCTTTATTTATTTTCCTTACATACTAATTTACATTTTTAAATATTTGTTAAAAAAAGATATCAAAAAACATTTAAAAATATTAAAAAAATAGTAGTCCACCGGTGTCGGGAGCAGGGTTATTATTATTATTATTAACGCAGTTTCAGACCTTTTAGGTTCGCAATCTTTTTTTTTTTCGTACTCACTGCGGTCTCTATATATTCAAACATTTTCTACCGTCTAGCACTAAAATAACTTTAGTCCAGTCACTGGTGATTCCCATTATAGACTATGCTGATGTTTGTTACTCTGATCTTTCCCAAGAACTTTTAAACAAATTAGATCGTCTTCTCAATAATTGCATTAGATTTATTTTTGGCCTTCGTAAATACGATCACATCTCTTCATACCGATCTCAGCTTAAATGGCTGCCTATCCGACTCAGAAGATCCCTCAGATCACTTCTTTGCACGCTTTTCACTATTTTAAAGGATCCATGTACTCCCGATTATTTAAAAAAATACTTCAAAGTGTTGGGCAGTTCACACAGTCGTAACCTTCGAGCTTAACAACCTACTCCTTGAAATTCCCTCACACCGTACTGGTTTCTTGGCATTCAATAAGCGGAAAGCAAAATGGCTTTCAAAAGAGCTGTGCGGAAGCATTTCTTAAAATCGGACTGAATTACTCATAATTATGTGTGTTAGTCATGGTAATTATTGTTTGGTTTCTCGTTTTGTGAACTATTTGTATGTATTATAATATATATATTAGTTTATTTAATTCCATCTTTATATTTATATTTTTTTTTTTTAAACGTTGCCCCCCACACTAGGAATCTCTCCTGTATCGTGGATGCGGTCACAAACATATAAGCTCACATACACAAACACCCAGACCCGAAACAACTATCTGCAGGTCATACAAATATTTGTTCCGTGCATCGAACCCGCGACACGCAGCGCAGCAGTCCAATCGCTTAGCCACTGCGCCAACCGTGCCGTCAAATATGTACTAGTATGTACGATTTATGTAGGTATATTAATTTATGTTAACAAAATAGTATTCTCCTAATTTATTTATTTTTGTACTCTACCACAATGCTGTCCTATTTGACCCTAAGGTTGACTGGTAGAGAATGCCTTGTGGCATTAAGTCCGCCTATGTACCACTATTGTACATGAAGTTTAAATAAATAAAAACGTCGCTTCTTTTATTTCTTAGATTTTTGAGTTAAGTCCATATCATTCTGAAGGTGCGTAATCTTCCCGTTGGGTCTGAGGGTTGTTCGATAGATACCGCGGCCTCGACACAAAGGGCTAAGAAGGAACATGGGTGGTTATGTCAGTAGAAGTCTGACACTCCCTACCGCTCTGCCCAGAGCGGGAGGAGTCATTTGACGATTTCCCACCCTTAAAAAAAAGGTGTTCCGAACAAAATGTAAAAAATAATGTAAAGAAATGAAATGAAATACTAAATGAGAAATGTCATCATCATCATGAGCCTATAATGTTCCCACGTGCGGGACTCAGGCCTCCTCTCTAGGAGAGGGATGGGCTATAATCCACCACGCGGGCCCAGTGCGGGTTGGTAGATGTCACATGTCTTCGAATTTTTTGGTTCTAAGACATGCCGGTTTCCTCACGATGTTTTCCTTCACCGTTTTGAGAGCAGTGGTGATGAAATAAATTACACAAAGTAATGCGCCTGACGGGGTTCGAACCCACGACTCACTGTTCGTAAGTCGGATCCGCCACAAAATGTAACAACATGTAAATGAGTGTGAATAAATACATACAATCAGTAGACTTACTGCTGGCTCCGTCCAGGTGTGTCTCTTGTACATGCTTCATTAGCTGTAAGTAGACAAAAGTAGTTTGAGTATGATTATATCAGATTTTTTTAAAAGAGATTTTTCGAACCTACAAAAAATTATATCTAATTTTAAACATACACCGCCTTATTACAAAAACGTAGTTAAACCTGGTTTAACTTAGACTTGGTTTATCTCGCATGACGTCTCACTTCAAATAATATTCAAAAGAAAGTGACAGCATGCGAGATAAACCAGGTCTAAGTTAAACCAGGTTTAACTACCTTTTGTAATAAGGCGGATTAACTTTATAGAAAACAGTCAAGTTTTTACTTGACTGTTTTCTATAAAGTTAATATGTTTAGATATAAATTTTCCTTCTTTTTTATTAATCATTTTTTATTGAAATACTAATTAAAAAATTAGTATTTCAATAAAAAATGATTAATAAAAAAGGAGGAATGCGTGCATGAGTACAGAAAACTATTATAATTATAACATTTTTATGCAATGCTCTTTGTTGAGACGTTCCGCTCAACATCGCTGCGCGTCAGCGGCAATGAACGCGGGACGCCGGGAATAGTCCGGTCAATTCAGACATCCGAGGTTACATTACTTTCCCATCCTAAATAATTCCCTCTGCAACCCTCCTACTCTTCAAGAATTGTTAATGATTCCCACTGGTTTCCTCCTCTACTTCGAACTGTTTTATTTGTTATTCCTTGTTTTACCATTGTTTTTATTAATTTTTAATTTTTTGTTGATGTTTCATGTTTAATGCATTCCCTTCACTTTTAATTACGTGATTTAAATGAGTTTTTCATATGATTTTAACCAGACTGTTCTAATTACCGTGTGGTGGGACCCTGGTGATCTGCTATACAGGTTTTCCTAGTGCGGACACCAGTCTCTCACAAACTTTTCTGTGTTATGTAATTTTAAGCTCTATGTATACATAATAAGTTAAGATATGTTTGTGAAGAGAAAATAAATTAAATTTGAATTTGAACATTAATTCCCACCAGGCTGAAATTTGGTAGGATTGTTCAAAACGCCATTATAAATGATATGTAAAAAGTCCTCATCGATCCGACACTTGGAAAAAAAGTTATTCGTGGTCAAAGGTCACAAAAATGGGTTTTTCCCGATTTTCAGCAAAACGATAAGTTTTATCATAAAATTTGCAAGGACCAAAATTATAGATCAGATGAAAATCTATGAAAATGTCCAAACACTTATATATCTACGATCCACTGTTTTTGAGATATAACAATTCAAAAAGTTGTAAGAGATGTAATCTAAGCACGTAGTTTATACTTATACGTGGTGCGTGTTGTACATGTACAAATATTATTATGACGCGTGACGGTAACAACTCTTTTCGATTTTTCGAACCCTTAAAAACATATCTCTAAAAATATTAACTTTATCGTGAAAAGTCAAGTATTTTAATTGTATTTAATAAAAATGGTAAAAAAAATTACAGGTTGTAAAACAACAAAAAATCTAATAAGTTCGTCAGATAGATTTCCAAAGAATATTGGACACGTATTTTTTCTTTTTTCACGTAAACAATAAATGAAGAAGATAAAGTGCTTCGAAAAGTCGTGGGTCGCACAGTTTGATACATTTTTTACCAGAAAGCTTTACCAGCCTCCACTCATGATCTTTGCGTTTTATCTTCGTACATTTTAATTTATTTGATAAAACGTATCTAATATTTTTTGATAATCTAATAGACGGACTAAACAGAATCATATTTTTTTTAGTCAGTCAACTACCCTATTGTTTAAACAGTATGGCACAGGGTTGTCTCAAGGTAACATGTATTTATATCAGTAGTAAAGTAATATTAAAGAGAATCGCATAAAACATTGTGGACTAGTTTTCTGTACATATGCGCGCGTTCCACCTGGATGTTCCTATATGTACCACTGTTGTATATGAATGTGTATTGTAAATAAATAAATAGTTGTACCTGTGTGTGTGTGGCCGCGCGGAAGGGACACCTCGCGCACTGCAGCGTCACAGCCGCGCCGCGCCCGCCCGCCCGCGCGCGACCCGCGCCCGCGCCGTGCTCGCGTGCCTGGCCATACATCATAATATTATAATGTTAATATATTATTTTCACTTCTCTCGCTCTAAAATTCGTCTTTATGTCGTGCGTAGGCGACATAAAGTCGCGTTTTATGCTCTAGAGCATAAAGTAAAATCTTCGTCGAAGACCAAGGTAATCGACACAGGTAATCGGCCCAACAGCCACACGAACAATTTCAACTTCATAGAATAACCTCTTTAATTCGTTTCGTTAGTATTCTAAGAACAAGGGATTACTGCTTTTCATTACGAATACAAGGAAAGTTGATGGGAATAGGCTTCCCCCAATTACCTAAATCGCTTGATGGCAATAGGCTGGCTCTTAATTAGGTTGTTTGATGGCAATAGGCTTGTTCCTAATTACATCATTTGATGGGAATAGGCTTACTCTTAATTACATTGATTGATGGCAATAGGCTTGCTCTCAATTACCTAAATCAGTGGATGGCAATAG
This sequence comes from Diarsia dahlii, assembly GCA_949775195.1. Lineage (NCBI taxonomy): Eukaryota > Metazoa > Arthropoda > Insecta > Lepidoptera > Noctuidae > Diarsia > Diarsia dahlii. The sequence continues at coordinate 10,767,540 of OX459218.1, read as the reverse complement.
GCTTGCTCATAATTACATCGGTTGATGGCAATAGGCTCGCTACTAATAAGATTGGTTGATGGCAATAGGCTTTTCCTAATGACATCGGTTGATGGCAATAGGCTTGTCCCTAATTACATCAGTTGATGTCAATAGGCTTGATCCTAATTACATTGGTTGATGGCAATAGGGTTGGTCCCAATTACATCAATTGATGGCAATAGGCTTGCTCCTAATTACATTGGTTAGTGGCAATAGGCTTGCTCCTAATTACATTGGTTGATGGCAATAGGCTTGCTCCTAATTACATTGGTTGATGGCAATAGGCTTGCTCAAAATGTTTTTATAACTGAGCAGTATGAGTAACGACATAAGTCAGGTGTTATGTCAAGTTTCCTACTGAAAAAAAAAAGTTAATTGACGGGAACCTTAATTATTTTTACAATATTTACAAGTTGCTGTTTCATTTCCTCGCAATCGAAGTGAAAAGTAGAGTGTAAAACTCGTCCATAAAACCCATTTTGCGCGAGACGTTTATCCATCCGATGCGAGCTTGCGAGCGAGGATGGATATAAAGTAGAGAGCAAAATGGGTGCGTTTTATGCACTTGGTGTACAATCTACTATTTTCATCCCTTCAATTCAAAAATGTGTCGTTTTGTTCCTCTTTAAGTGCGAGCAAAGTAGCTCTTTTCTCCATTAGACTTTTTAGCGGGCAGTAATGAGATTTGAATTTAGAACATGAATCGTTCATTGAAATCGAACGCAAATTGTATTTTACTGGCTGTAAGTGTTGGCTGTACGGTGCGAGGAGACGCGGTAACTAAATTTAAAAAAAAAACAAAAGCGCGTGATTTATTCCCTGTTATAATAATCGGTACGGACTTTATTGTATTTTGTGCAAAAAAGATGAGTTCTACGTCGAGTTCTGAAAGTGATAGTGCATTAACTCCTGAAACAATAAAAATAGAAGCTAATAACGTCATACAAAACTTAATCCCTACGAAATCCCGGGAGAAATATTTAAAGGCATACGACAATTTCTTAATATGGAGTAGAAGGTTGTTTAGTAACGTGTTGTCTTATTAAGGACGTAAAACTGGACACATATTCGTAATTAATATGTCTGATGGATTTAAACGTGTCGTCACTCTATTTTTATTAAATAATAATATTACAATAAAATATGAGGCGCCTTATATTTTCTCATAGAGGGTGATGAAAAGTCGAGTGTATCACTCGGGTGCAAAATATATTTTGGGCTCGGGCGACGTACTTTGAATCCCTCGCTACGTTCAGAATTCTACTAAAGAATCCCTCACTACGTTCGGGATTCTACTCTACAATCCCTCACTTCGCTCTGGATTCAAAAAAGCGCCCTCGCCGTAAAAATATTATTTTGCTCCCTTATGATACAATCTACTATTTCATCCCTTCAATTCGAAAAGTGTCGTTTTGTTCCTCTTTATGTGCGAGCAAAGTAGCTCTTTTCTCCATTAGACTTTTTAGCGGGCAGTAATGAGATTTGAATTTAGAACATGAATCGTTCATTGAAATCGAACGCAAATTGTATTGTGTTGGCTGTACGGTGCAAGGAGAACGGTAACTAAATTAAAAAAAAAAAACAAAAGCGCGCGATTTACTTCCCTGTTCTAATAATCGGTACGGACTTTATTGTATTTTGTGCAAAAAAAATGAGCTCTACGTCGAGTTCTGAAAGTGATAGTGCATTAACTACTGAAACAATAAAAATAGAAGCTAATAACGTCATACAAAACTTAATCCCTACGAAATCCCGGGAGAAATATTTAAAGGCATACGACAATTTCTTAATATGTTTATTTATTTATTTATTTAATTTGGCTCCTCAACAATGAGTACACTGTTACATTTACATAAAAACATTTCAAACTTAAGTCTAAGTGCCCCATTACTTAAAGAAGAGCACTACATGCAACATAATATGCGCCTTAACAGCCAAAACACGAGATCAAAAAGAGATATAAATACAACATAATGAAAATGACGAAAGAATAATCAATTCACTGAAATAATCAATTATCAATAAAACAATCAATAAAATAATCAATAAAATAGTCAATAAAACAATCAATAAAATAATCATTAAAATAATCAATAGAATAGTCAATAAAATAATCAATAAAATACTCAATAAAATAATCAATAAAATAATCAAAAAAGAAACAATAAAATACTCAATAAAATAATCTATAAAATGATCAACATTATGTTAATTTAGGCCGAACAGAATAAGACTAAGACTTAGTATTAGATAAGTTACAGTTTAACATTTTCTTTATAGAAGGCACAGATGTCTGGAGTAGAAGGTTGTTTAGTTGCGTGTTGTCTTTATAAGGACGTAAAACTGGACACATATTCGTAATTAATATGTCTGATGGATTTAAACGTGTCGTCACTCTATTTATATTAAATAATAATATTACAATAAAATATGAGGCGCCTTTTATTTTCTCATAGAGGGTGATGAAAAGTCGAGTGTATCACTCGGGTGCAATAGTAGATTGTATCTTAGGGGAGCAAAATAATATTTTTTAATACAGTTGCAAAAAGTGGCGTATTGCAGGGACGTATAGCGTTCGGGATGTGGGCTATTACGTACTCGTGCTTTTTCTTTACCATTTCCGAACTCGTGCGTTCTCTTTCCCAACTGTCAAAATAATGTCCATTAAAAAAAAACCAACCACGAAGTTTTTACTAAAAAAAATCATAGAAGTTTTTATGATTCATGCAAATATTTCTAAAGAAGCTACTAATTTGTTTCAATATCAGATTTAATTATTTGATTCAATGAGTTAAGTTTAAGTTTCATTCCATTTCATCTCATTAAATTTCATTTTCATTTCATATCAATAAAAAAAATCTACTGAAGACTTGGCTGTATATAGTTCCCTTTGCCTACCCAGAATGGGTGAAGAAAACAAAAAAAATCTCTGCTTAAATTCTTTTACGGTTCAAAAGTGTTCTTTGCGAGTTTAATTACGGTTTTATTATTTTATTAAATTGCTTCATTTTTTCGCAACTGTATTAAAAATAGTTGTTCAGTACACGTGCGGAACCGTCATTGCAACTTGTTCCGACTGTCAACCCTCGCCGTCGGCTGTGCCTAGGCTCGGGTAGACATTTGTCGCAACTCTTTGCAATGACAGGCTTTCCGCACTTATAATGAAATATACTATTTACGGCGAGGGCGCTTTTTTGAATCCAGAGCGAAGTGAGGGATTCTAGAGTAGAATCCCGAACGTAGTGAGGGATTCTTTAGTAGAATCCTGAACGTAGCGAGGGATTCAAAGTACGTCGCCCGAGCCCAAAATATATTTTGCACCCGAGTGATACACTCGACTTTTCATCACCCTCTATGAGAAAATAAAAGGCGCCTCATATTTTATTGTAATATTATTATTTAATAAAAATAGAGTGACGACACGTTTAAATCCATCAGACATATTAATTACTAATATGTGTCCAGTTTTACGTCCTTATTAAGACAACACGTTACTAAACAACCTTCTACTCCATATTAAGAAATTGTCGTATGCCTTTAAATATTTCTCCCGGGATTTCGTAGGGATTAAGTTTTGTATGACGTTATTAGCTTCTATTTTTAATGTTTCAGGAGTTAATGCACTATCACTTTCAGAACTCGACGTAGAGCTCATTTTTTTTTTGCACAAAATACAATAAAGTCCGTACCGATTATTAGAACAGGGAAGTAAATCGCGCGCTTTTGTTTTTTTTTTTTTAATTTAGTTACCGCGTCTCCTCGCACCGTACAGCCAACACAATACAATTTGCGTTCGATTTCATTGAACGATTCATGTTCTAAATTCAAATCTCATTACTGCCCGCTAAAAAGTCTAATGGAGAAAAGAGCTACTTTGCTCGCACTTATAGAGGAACAAAACGACACTTTTCGAATTGAAGGGATGAAATAGTAGATTGTATCATAAGGGAGCAAAATAATATTTTTACGGCGAGGGCGCTTTTTTGAATCCAGAGCGAAGTGAGGGATTCTAGAGTAGAATCCCGAACGTAGTGAGGGATTCTTTAGTAGAATCCTGAACGTAGCGAGGGATTCAAAGTACGTCGCCCAAGCCAAAAATATATTTTACGCCCAAGTGATACACTCTGCTTTTCATCACTCTCTATGAGAAAATAAAAGGCGCCTCATCTCATATTATATTGTAATATTATTTTTTAATAAAACATAGAGTAACGACACGTTTAAATCCATCAGACATCCTCTTCAGATACGCTATTAATTACGAATATGTGTCCATTTTTACGTCGTTATTAACCTCCTGTCCGCGTACCATAGGCTTTCATATATTTCTCCCGCGATTTTGCAGGTCAGTTCACATACTTTCAGGAGTTAATTCTATACTTTCACTGACACTTAAAGAATTCATTTTTCAAAACAAAACCATGAATTTCTAGAAATCCGTGAGAATTGAGAATTTCAGCGCTGTAAACCAATATAAACTGAACTATGCGCATTTAGAGTAGAAAGCTTTTTCATGAAAGCAAAGTCGGCCAGGCATCACAATTTTTTTTTTTTAGTTCCGCGCCTCCGCACCGTACCTACTGCCAACACTTACAGCCAGTAAAATACAATTTGCGTTCGATTTCAATGAACGATTCATGTTCTAAATTCAAATCTCATTACTGCCCGCTAAAAAGTCTAATGGAGAAAAGAGCTACTTTGCTCGCACTTAAAGAGGAACAAAACGACACTTTTCGAATTGAAGGGATGAAAAATATATTTTGGGCTCGGGCGACGTACTTTGAATCCCTCGCTACGTTCAGGATTCTACCAAAGAATCCCTCACTACGTTCGGGATTCTACTCTAGTATCCCTCACTTCGCTCTGGATTCAAAAAAGCGCCCTCGCCGTAAAAATATTATTTTCACTTCTCTCGCTCTAAAATTCGTCTTTATGTCGTGCGTAGGCGACATAAAGTCGCGTTTTATGCTCTAGAGCATAAAGTAAAATCGTCGTCGAAGACCAAGGTAATCGGCACAGGTAATCGGCCCAACAGCCACACGAACAACTTCAACTTCATAGAATAACCTCTTTAATTCGTTTCGTTAGTATTCTAAGAACAAGGGATTACTGCTTTTCATTACGAATACAAGGAAAGTTGATGGGAATAGGCTTCCCCCAATTACCTAAATCGCTTGATGGCAATAGGCTTGCTCCTAATTACATCATTTGATGGGAATAGGCTTACTCTTAATTACATTGATTGATGGCAATAGGCTTGCTCTCAATTACCTAAATCAGTGGATGGCAATAGGCTTGCTCCTAATTACATCGGTTGATGGCAATAGGCTTGCTCCTAATAAGATTGGTTGATGGCAAAAGGCTTTTCTTAATTACATCGGTTGATGGCAAATATGGCAATAGGCTTGTCCCTAATTACATCAGTTGATGGCAATAGGCTTGCTCCTAATTACATTGGTTGATGGCAATAGGCATGGTCCCAATTACATCAGTTGATGGCAATAGGCTTGCTCCTAATTACATTGGTTGATGGCAATAGGCTTGCTCCTAATTACATCATTTGATGGGAATAGGCTTACTCTTAATTACATTGATTGATGGCAATAGGCTTGCTCTCAATTACCTAAATCAGTGGATGGCAATAGGCTTGCTCCTAATTACATCGGTTGATGGCAATAGGCTTGCTCCTAATAAGATTGGTTGATGGCAAAAGGCTTTTCTTAATTACATCGGTTGATGGCAAATATGGCAATAGGCTTGTCCCTAATTACATCAGTTGATGGCAATAGGCTTGCTCCTAATTACATTGGTTGATGGCAATAGGCTTAGTCCCAATTACATCAGTTGATGGCAATAGGCTTGCTCCTAATTACATTGGTTGATGGCAATAGGCTTGCTCAAAATGGTTTTATAACTGAGCAGTACGAGTAACGACATAAGTCTGGTGTTATGACAAGTTTCCTACTGGAAAAAAATAAAGTTACTTGGCGGGAACCATAACTATTTTTACAATATTTACAAGTTGCTGTTTCATTTCCTCGCAATCGAAGTGAAAAGTAGAGTGTAAAACTCGTCCATAAAACCCATTTTACTCTCTACTTTATATCCATCCTCGCTCGCAAGCTCGCATCGGATGGATAAACGTCTCGCGCAAAATGGTGCGTTTTATGCACTTGGTGTACAATCTACTATTTGCTCCCTTATGATACAATCTACTATTATACACTATGAACCGTTATTCTAGACCTATACAGTGAGACAGCATCTTTTCGGATCTGACGTCACGACCTCTCTTGTTCCCCCTCCCAACCGGCTCCGCCCCGCTGTGGCCGGGGGGAGGGGGCGTGGAGCTTGCCCGAATAGTCAGGCGCACTCCTCACATTGGCATCGTTTTCCGGTGCGATCACACCTCTTCTAGTGCGGGCAACAGCGCTGCTGTTTAGTGTTTAAAACTATTAGTTTATATAAAAACACTACATTTTTAGTTCGTGGAAAAACTTTATTCAGTGGTTATTGGAAAACTCGGTAATAGTGTTTCGAGTACTTTTAGTGTTTGAGTGCGTGTTTTTTATAAGAAATGGAAAAATCCACGAAAGCACCTGCCGAGGGTGACGGGAGTCGCCCGCCTCCCCCTGTTTCACCGCAGGCATCTTCTTCGTCGTCTTCATCGTCGTCGAGCAGCTCCGCCCCACGTCGGAGACGCCGGCAACTGCGGCAGGAAACCCGAGAAACTGACAAGCGCAGGTTAGACTCGCTGTCAAATCAAGTGAGTGAAATTTTATCGTACTTAAAAAATAACGATCGCTTTTCAAACAAAGAAACCGAGCCCGAATCTGATTCTGATATTTCCTTACATCCATCTGAAGGCTTGAGGGTTTCTCTTGGGAATGATCACCTTCTCAGTAAACCACAGAAGGCGAAAGTATTCGAATTTCCAGTATCCACTAACCTAAGAGAACCTACTGTTGAAAATGCCTCTGAGGGTAGATTACATGTACTAAATAAACTACATCATTTTGATACTAATGATTGGCAAAGGGTTAGATACCTAGAAACTGAGAAAAAGTATGTCGCTAAGCCAGGTTTTTACGAACTTGATGTTAACACTGAACTTAGACATTGTGATACAAATTCTTCTTGGCTTAGATTACTTGATAGATCGTTTGGAGCTTTTACCCATGGGCTTATACAACAAAATGAGCTGCTAAGAAACAATTTCCAGCAAATCATAGAATGGGCGCAATCGCCTGGCTGTGTACTTAACGCTGACACGCTTTATGAAAAGATTAATGCTTCTTTTTCCGAAAACTCATCTTACATGAAAGTGTCCGAGGATCTCTTGCAAATGAGTTGTGGGAGACGTGCTGATATCATTCAAAGACGTCGTGACTGCATTTTGTCGGGTGTCAAGGACAAATATGTAAAGGTGGACTTGCAAAAGATCCCCCCAACACAATATAACCTTTTTAATCCACAGGATTTAACCACCTTTTTGCAAAAGGCTGGTGGTACAAGTAAGTTGTTCTCTGCCCAAAAGCGCTCTGCGGAAGAGCCTCATGCCATGTCTATGCGGAATAGACAGGATGGCCCTCCAGCTAAGCGACCACGCAAGCCCTTTCACGGTGACAATCCTGGGTTCGATCCCCAGCCATCCACGAGCTTTCAAGCGCCCCCGAAAAGTAGAGGCCGAAAGTCGGGAAACAATAAATCCGGTACAAGGCATAACGAAAACAAAAAACGGTTCTCCGGCAATCGTAAATCCGATCAGTATCGTAAGTGACTATCCTCAAGAAATTTTATTTTATGGCGGGCGGTTAAAAAAATTACATTCAAATTTGGAAGAATTACGGTGCTCCAGAGAACATTATAAAAATGATATCTGGTTACCGAATTCCCTTTTTCAAAATACCCCCACTTCAAAGTCCAGACTTATTAACACGTTTTCAAACTCCAACGAGCTTATTGATGTCAGAACAGATCGATATTTTGAAACAACAGAAAATCTTGATTCGAGTAGATCCATCTCCAAGTTATGTCTGTCCGATGTTTTTAGTGCAAAAGTCAGATACCAGCAATCGCCCGATATTCAATTTAAAAAATCTAAATCGTTATGTAATGCAAACAAAGTTTCGCTTAATAAATATGTACCGTGTGCCGGATTTCTTGCAACCGAACGACTGGGCGATCAAAATAGACCTTTCTCAGGCCTATTTTCACCTAGCAGTCAGCCCAAGTCATCACCCATTTCTGCGAGTATTATACGCAACAGAAAAGAAGTCGAGCCCGGAGCTCCTTCAGATCACTTGTCTGCCATTCGGGCTGTCATCAGCACCCAGGGCATTTGCGACAGTGACAAATTGGGTAGCAGACGTGCTGCGAGAGAAGGGCTTGCGAGTTATCGTCTATTTGGACGATTATTTAATCGTGAACCAAGATCGATTAATCCTAATGGACCATGCTGCGGAAGCTATAAGAGTCCTAACAACTTTGGGATGGATGATCAACTACAAAAAATCCACATTGATCCCTACCAAGGCAGTAGACTATCTCGGCATAAAATGGAATCTCGCCCTGAATTCCAAGTATTTGCCCCAGGAAAAGGTTTCCAAAATCTCCAATATGATACGCCACATACTACAGGTAAATCGATGGAGTTTGCACGACGCTCAATGCTTGATAGGTATGCTAAACTTTGCAGCCTTCGTTGTGCCCAGAGGTCGGCTTCATTGCCGCCCGTTACAAGTAGCCTGCAATCGGCTTCCAAAGCACCAAGCACGCGTAAAACGGCCACTCGAGCCGGAAGTGTCGACGACCTTAATGTGGTGGTTACGAGCTCTGTCTACAGGAACAGCGATACATCCAGATCCTGTCTCACACTATGTAACGACAGACGCATCTGCCAGAGGCTGGGGTGCCATAGTAGACAACGCTTGTCTGAGCGGATTATGGTCCCCGGAGCAGAAACATTGGCACAGCAATTTAAAGGAAATGTGGGCAGTTATACAGGCCTTAACCAATCGTCAGCAATCGCTACGTCATTCAACCGTGCTAGTTCAGTCAGACAACAAGAGTGTGGTGAGTTACATGCGGAACGAGGGCGGTCTCCGATCACAGAACCTCTACCGGCTAACTTGCATGTTATTCGAGATTGCGGACGAGAACAAGATTCACCTGGTCTCTCAGTACCTGCCCGGTCAGGTAAACACAGAAGCAGACATGCTGTCAAGGCTCAAATTACCCGGGGAGTGGACCCTAATGGAGGAAGCATGTCAAGAGGTATTTCGCAAGTTCGGAAGGCCCAAAATCGACTTGTTCGCCTCGAAAACCGCACACGTGCTTGCGCGCTACGTCTCACGAGATTGCAAAGACTCGAAAGCAGAGTTTCACGACGCCTTCAGCAGAAGGTGGTCATACCGTCGAGCGTGGATATTCCCACCACCACACCTAATTCCACGAGTTCTGTCACACCTCAACCTGTGCAAGGGTCGATACATCCTAATAGTACCGCGCTGGTCCAAAGTGTTTTGGCGGCCAGACCTGAAGAGGAGAGCGGTGAGCGCTCCTTTACCCATATTCAATCTTCATCGGCGGTATCTAGAGGCATGGCTAGTGAAGGGTGGTGTGCCGAATTAACAAATTGGTCTCAAAACGAAATAGACCTACTTAATTCTAGCTGGCGACCCTCCACGAAGAAAATGTATGCTGGTATTTGGAAAAAATGGTTAAATTGGTGTACTCATAATAATTTCAACCATACAAACCCCTCTGGTGCCCAAGTCGCTAAGTACCTTGCATACTTGCACTTAACTCTTAAACTGTCTTATAAAACTATTTTAGTTTATAAATCAACAGTTGCCACTTTGGCCTGTTCTAACGGACAAATCATAAGCAGTGACCCTATCGTTCAGAGAATGTTAAAAGCTATTTCACTTGCTAATGTTGATTCCAAACCTAAAAATTCTTTCATTTGGGATCCACGTATTGTGGTAGAATGGCTCAGCTCTAACCAGCCGCCTCATGCAAGTTTATTCCAAGTATCTCGTCGCACAGCACTGATTTTGCTACTCGCTTCTAGTCGTAGAGTACATGACCTGACACTGTTACGGGTTGATAGTGCACATTTTGAAGAGAATTCTAATCATATTGTTTTACACCCAGCATTTGGCTCAAAGACAGATAGCTATACGCACAGACAATCATCATGGAAAATGCACACACATACAGATAAATCCATATGCCCTGTATGGTGGATACGTAAGTTGATAGAAGTATCATCATCACGTAGAATTAACCATGACATTAATCATTTATTTATATCAACTCGTGGTAGAGTCAGGCCAGCCTCCCGAACAGTGATTGGAGGATGGGTTAAAACAATTCTTAAGGAGGCAGGAGTAGAGGCTACTCCTGGTAGTACTCGAAGTGCCGCAGCATCTCTCAACTGGCTTGAGTGCCACAGTATTGACGAGATCATGGCAAAAGGGAACTGGCGTGTCCCCAACACATTTGCACGGTTCTATTCAGCCGAAATTAACACATCGCAAAGTCGTAACAATTTATCTCTGACATTTGAAGCTGTGTAGATTCTAAATAATAAATGATTACTTAAATAATCAATGTAATTTCAATAAATAATTCAGTTCAAAGCAACATATTGCTATATTCAGTTAAATTGATTTATTTAATCTAAGTAGGTATGATATGCATAACTAATGTAACTTTAGTTCAAAGCAAATCTTAATTCTTCGAATATCATATCATTATAGCATACATTATGGTACTAATCATGTTAAGTGAATAGCAAAACTTATGTATGTGTAAGTTCTTTTTACTGTGGTACCTACTTAGTTTTGGTGGTTCATTAAAAATCTTTTTCTTTACATAATTAAACAGTTTTTTATTTATTTTCATAAATATTCCCTGCAATTTCTTTCATTGAGTCACTTTCATTTCTAATAATAATGTTCTCACACAGTTTTATTTTGTTTAATGTAAATACTCTTAAGTAATTTCTTTTTCACACATTGGCATATACTTAGCTTGCCACCAGGCGATAATAAACACATCTCACTGTATAGGTCTAGAATAACGGTTCATAGTGTATAATATAATGTTTTACCTGAAAATAAAACAGTTATTATATACGGAACCTTATTCTAGACCTATATTTTGAATCCTGCCTGGTGGACTCATAATCCACCGGAAGTGAGATGCAATGTGAGGAGTGCGCCTGACTATTCGGGCAAGCTCCACGCCCCCTCCCCCCGGCCACAGCGGGGCGGAGCCGGTTGGGAGGGGGAACAAGAGAGGTCGTGACGTCAGATCCGAAAAGATGCTGTCTCACTGTATAGGTCTAGAATAAGGTTCCGTATATAATAACTGTTTTATTTTCAGGTAAAACATTATATTATTTTATTTTAATCTCTTCGGGAAACTTACAGCTAATACAAACAGTATTCTTAAAAACTAGGAATTTGAAGGCCATTTACAAGTTTCCACAAATAAATACATGAAACAAAAAAAAAGACAACAAAAAGAACGAAGTAATTACTAAATAGCTTAGCTAGCTAGCTTTATAAATTAGGAAACCCAGTAGGATTGATAAAACCAAAAAACCATACAGATATATGGTATACCGTAACTATCCGTGACTTGGAGTGAGGGACATGCAGCAAACTAGGTTTGCGATATATTGTATTATTTGCTATATTGTATGGTATACCATACAATGTTATGTAAGCTCCCATTCAAATTGGTGGACAAATTTTAACATAGCGTTTAGTATGTAATACCAAAGTAAAAAAATCTGATTTATGTTTTTATTTTGAGTTTTCAGTAACATGTAATTGAACCCTGAGGTGGACAAGGCTGTAAAACCGAATGGCGTCCAAGAATTGACAAAACAAATGTGGGTCGACCAGCGACGAGATAGGGTAGAAGACATAGTAAGGCTGCCTGTCCATAGAAGTGGACCGAGGCTACGGAGCGGGAAAATATTAACGAATCACAAGGGCAGATTTTATGTAATCCTATTATAGTGCGCGCGGAACTAGTTGGTCGCGCCTTAGGTGGCGACAGGGGTGAGGGGCGGGTTGCCTACAGCTCACAATGCACAGGAGACTATAATTAGACAGCGATGACCAATCTCGAGATATCGTGAACAATAATTGTTCAATTTATTGAAAAGAATACTTAAATAAAAAACAAAAACTTGCCTAAGGCGCGGCCAACTAGTTCCGCGCTACTATAGTCAATATTTCTCTGTTTCTCCACTCCGCAACCTCGTTCCGCTTCAGTGGACAAGCAGCCTTACCACCGGGGGTAAAACCTGGATGAGGTTAGTTAGCACAGGTCTGCAGAAGCAAGAAAAAAGAAGCCTATACAGTGGTTGAATTCAGGTGTGATTATGATTACCCACCAACGGCTAAGCTAAAAAGGATTATATATCTTACCCTATGAGCCGACATTTCCTTAACAGCATTACACCGGTAGCTGCACATCTTACAGCTATACAGGTACAGCTTGAAGTTAGGCGACGCTAACAGCTCGTGCGGGGGAGGCAGGTCGCTCTTACGTTTGCGGCCGCGCGGGCGAGTGCGGGACGCTGCTAGCAACGCTCTGGGGGATGAAACGTTCATTTAGTTATTAAAAACTAGCTGACCCGTGCCCACTTCGTTGGGCATAATTAGTCGAAAGTGTGCTAATTACGTTTCGAAAAATTCAATTTCGGGGACGTCCGCTGCGTAAGGAGCCGACCACGCGACTGAGCCGCGCGGGTACCTACCTCTCAGATCAGATGTAAAAGGCCACGCACCTTTCTCCCGAAGCGAGCACGAACGCGAACCGAATTAAACCCGAAACCATCCCGCGCCCTCCGCTGCTTTGGCTTTTTCTCCGATTCACTTTGCAAAACGGACTACCACTTAAAAGCCTTTTTATTTTTCGGTTTTTTTATATAAGCTATGACACTCAGCAATAATGTGGCTTTCTATTGGTGAAAGAATTTTTAAAATCGGTTCAGTAGATCCCGAGATTACCCCTTACAATTTAACAAAAATACAAACACACAAACTTTACCTCTTTATAATATTAGTTTAGAGTATAGATGTATAGTACCCTTGCGGGCCCCTCCTTGCTGACATCTCTTTGAGGCGCGCGTGGAACACTCCTGCGCCGCCGACACGGTCTGTTGCCGTCATGACGACGGCCGGACGGCGAGCTAGCCCAACACTCACCGTCCACAGGCCCGCGTAGTAGGTGGCCGGACACGTGGCCCCCGACGCCCGGAGCGCCTCCCGCGGCGGCTGGGACAACGAGAGGTTCGCTCCCTCTCTCGTTCCGCCACCTCCTTCGCTAGCATCACTGCTTCGCAGAAGGAGGCGACGGCGTCCCATTCCTCTTCGCCCCGGACAATAGCTTATGTATAGTCATCATCATATCAGCCCGGAATCACCCACTGCTGGGTATAACCGGGAAATGAATCATCATCTGCCTAGCCTTTTCCCAACTATATTGGGGTCGGCTTCCAGTCTAACCGGATGCTGCTGAACACCAGTATTTTACATGGAGCGACTGCCTATCTGACCTCCACAACCCAGTTAATACTAGGTAATACAATACCCATGACGAAGTGATGATGATTACCGAGGATTTAATACTTACTTAGCTTTATGTAGAGATTTCGCTTTTTCTAATATTTCTGCTGGTGTTAAACTTTTCTGTAAACAAAAATAAAAGTGTAAATCTCTTACGAAAGGCATTTATTATCTATCAGCTAAAGAAATTATAGAGAGAGTAGCGGTGGCCCAGTGGTCGCGGCTCCGACTACGAGCTGAAAGTGGCGGGTTCAAACCCAGGTAATTTATTTCATCACCACTGCTCGCAAAAACGGTGAAGGAAAACATCGTGGGAAAACCGGACTAACATTAGCAGCGGTGGCCCAGTGGTGTCGGTCCCGACTTACGAACAGTAGGTCGTGGGTTCGAACCCAGGCAGGCGCATTACTTTGTGTAATTTATTACATCACCGCTGCTCTCAAAACGGTGATGGAAAACATCGTGAGGAAACCGGCATGTCTTAGAACCAAAAAACTCGAAGACATGTGACATCTACCAACCCGCACTGGGCACGCGTGGTGAATTATAGCCCATACCTCTCCTAGAGAGGAGGCCTGAGTCCCTGCAGTGGGAACATTATAGGCTGATGATGATGATGATTTGTTTCTACAATAGGGTAGTTGAATGACTAAAAAAATATGATTCTGTTTAGTCCGTCTGTTAGATTATCGGAAATATTGGACACGTGTTTTTTGTTTTATCAAATTAATTACGAAAATAAAACGTGTCAAAGACCGTCAGTGGGGGCTGGTGACGTCACTTTCTGGTAAAAAATGTACCACGCTGTGATGTAACACGTCTTTTCGAACCAGTGTCGAATAGTGGTTCGAATTCGGTCTTCATTTTTTGTTTACGTGTAAAATGAAAAAATATGTGTCAAATATTTTTTGGAAATTTATCTGACGGACTAATTAGATTTTTTTTGTCAACTACCCTATAGTAGCAGATGGCGTGCTGTGGTTTCTGCCTACTCCCATGAGAAAAGGCCGTGAATATATATGTATGTGTGTCAATCTCAGACATAGCTTTAGTACTGTACCTTGACTTCAGGTGGTTTCTGAACAGCGGTTGCCTGTTGTAACGCAGATTTGAGTATGACTAGGGAATTCTCACCGTCCTCATTTTCTACCATCATGTAGGAATCTTGGTTATCCGGGTCTGAAAGTGTGAGAATATGGTTTTTTTTAGCTAAGGTTGGTATTTTGGGAGTATGAAGAACAGGGTGTAAAGGAATATACCTTGTAGTTTTAGTGTTTGTGCCATTTTGCTACAGTGCCCTTCTAATCTTGTAAATATATCATCTGTATATACACTCGAAGGCTATTTTTTTATTTGCTTGGATGTCAACAAATGAAGTCCCGCTCTGGGCGGAGCGAGTGGGAGTGTCAGACTTGTACTGACTAAAAACTACTCATGTTCCTTCAAAAATTTAACCTAAACCGGTGTTCCGGGGCCGCGGTATCTCTTTCGATCAACCCGCCCCCTTCAGGCACTATACTACTAATAATTCACTAATCAATTCCCTTTTATTTTTAGGTATGGAATGATTTTGGTTACAGGCTTCAGAATTTATAGGACAGTATAATACCTTCATTATCACTAGTCTGCAGAACACATGTGACGGTAGAATCTGAAGACATTTCTCCATCAGAAGTGCCTGCGTTGGCCACCAGCTGGTATGATGCCTCTCCATCTTGGCACCTGCAATAATATAAACGTTGGTTGGTTTTACGTTCATGATGGTCTAGTGGTGGGACCATAGTTTTGTTTTATTTATTTATTTATTTATTTATTTCTTAAGGAAAAACAAACAGTAACATATTACAGGTTAATGACAAGGCTTATGTACTAAAATATGATAAATATGCTACCCACTACGTTTTCCACAGATTACTTTAAAAAATTTATAGCTAGAGAGACATTTGTATAGGATTATAACTAAAATAACAGTTTTATTCGTATGAACTAAAATAATCATTCTAAAAACTAAAATAACAGATATAAACTAAAGTTACAGTATCAAAAAAAAAGTGATAGTGAATTTAAGTAAAGTAAATTACCTGAAAGACAAGTATTGATAAAAAAAAAAAAAGAAAAAACAAACAGCCGTGAAAAGTTTGGAACCTTGACCCCCAACATCTCCGTAGCCAGGGGGTTCCCAGGCATGATCCAGAACAAAAAAAAAAAAAAAAAACATCGCAGTGACAGGAAGGACAAGGGCCCTTAGGCCAAGGGCACACCTACCTACACCCTTCACATATATATATAATTATGTATATCATTAAATCTCAATGGTCTACTGTCGATCCTTAAGAGTTGCATGGATTTGCTTCCTGAATACGTTTTTGCTGAGGTAAAGTATGTCGATTAAACTAAACTCGTTGTTGTAATTCTCAACCAAGCGATGAAGAGGTGAGCGCGAGCCAGCGTTAGATTTACAACAGCTAGTAGCAAACAAGCGCCGTGCGCGCACCTCACGTACATGTACTGTTCGAGGAACAAGATAACCTAGATTCTTTACTAATTCAGGACAATCGAATTTATTGCGGCATACATTGAACAGGGTCATAGCATCGAGAAGCATTCGTCTTGATTGCAAAGTTAGGAGATCATATTTTCTAAGCAGTAAGTTGTATGAGACTTTTTTCCGAAAACATCTATAGTTTACAGCACGAAGGTACTTTCGCTGTACCAGTTCCAAAGCTTCATTATATTTTTTATATAGAGGATTCCATATAGGAACCGCAAACTCTAACTGTGGTCTAATTAACGCTTTGTATAAATGTAAAAAGGTGGCGGGGCGACGAAATTCCCTAGACGCTCTCATTACAAAGCCAAACATTTGGTAAGCCTTACCAACTATTGTATCTATATGAACATCTAGATGGAGCTTCGAATCCAGCTGAACCCCAAGATCACGGAGGGAAGTAACTTTATCTATTAAGGTGCTAGCGAGGCAGTAGTTAAATTCAGTTTTATTTTTCTTTTTGGTAAATGTTATAACGTGACATTTTGGAAGACTGAGATAGAGCTTGTTAGAGGAACAATAGTCAGAGAAACGGTTCAGATCTTGCTGGAAATCAATACAATCTTGTTTATTTGATATTCTTTTATAAACTTTTAAATCATCTGCATAAAGAAGAAATTTAGAATGCTGAAAACAGATATTAATGTCATTAATGAATAGAATAAATAATAATGGTCCCAGAATGGAACCCTGAGGGACACCAGACGTGACCTGAATAGAGCTGGACTCGAAGCCATCAATCACCACCTTCTGAGTTCTGTTAGTTATGTAAGAAACAAACCACCGCAAAAGGTCGCCTCTGATTCCGTTATAAGCAATCTTACTCAGCAACAGCTCATGATCGATTTTGTCGAAGGCTTTCTGAAAATCAGTATAAACCGCATCAATTTGCTGTCTATCGTCAATACTTTCAAAGAGATGTGATGTGAAAATAAGGAGATTACTAATACATGATCTGCCCTTGACAAAACCATGCTGTTCATTTATTAGTACATTGTGAACAACTGGATATACCTCATTATGTACAAGCCTCTCGAAGAGCTTGGAAAAAGCGGATAGTATGGAGATAGGTCGATAATTCACTACATCATGCTTGGATCCACTTTTGTGAACCGGCACGATATTTGCTTGTTTCCAGATATCTGGAAAGACACCAAAAGATAAACATTTATTAAAAACAATAAATAAGGGATAGCAAATTGTATCACACGTATTCTTTAGAAAAACTGAGGGAATCCCATCCGGACCCGGACCCTTAGATGAATCGAGCGATTTTAATTCTCTACGTATAGCATCAAGAGAAAGATGCAGCTTAGACAAGTTGACATCATTATCAGCACTGTTGGTGGGAGGTTTCCAAGAGTTGCAGTCGAAAGATGAAGGCTCATATACGGAACGGAAGAATGTAGCAAATAAGTTACATGAAGAGATAGGGTCATTAGATGAGAGTTGATTGAAGTGAACCGTTGATGGGATTTTATTTGTAGTTTTGCGACTGGCAACATATGTCCAAAAGGTCTTAATATTGGTAGCAACACTATCCTCGACAGCACTGATATAGCTATTGTAGCATCTGTCAGCTTCTTTTTTGAATCTAGTTCTGTTGATGGAAAATACCTCATAGTCTCTTAAATTACCAAATTTCTTCCACCTAACCCAGGCACTAGATTTACTTTTAAAAATAGCTATAAGGGATTTGGAAAACCAATTTGGGTAGTTTACATTTTTAAGTTTACAAAAAGGAGTGTGTAATCTTATAATTTCATAAATTTTTTCATAGAATTTAGATACTGTTTCTTCAGGTGTTAAATTATCAAGTATTAAGTTCCAATCAACGTTACGCATATCAGTATTTATTTCTGTATAATTAGCTTTATGATAATTTAGTTTTTTATGAGTAGTGCATTTAGAAATTTGTGTAGGGCAGGTGAAAGAAGTATGTACATAGAAAGCAGGATGGTAGATGTCAATGGGCAAAAGAGTAGTATCGGGGGTAAACGTTACGGTATGGGTGTTACAAAAGAATAAGTCTAAGATGCGACCGACAGAATTGGGTAAATGGTTATACTGTTTCAGACCTTGTTGTGAGCAGAAGTTTAATAAATTGCGACTAATGTTTGTGAGTTTATTATTTGTAGCAAATTCCATGCATGATAATTTTTTTTCCCAGTTAATTAAAGGTAAGTTGAAGTCACCCACTAAAATAATATTATCAATGCAGGGCTGATCACACAAAATGGACAACGAATCAAGAAAACTTAAGTATGTATCCTCAGTAGCGGCTGGAGGTATGTAGACGGCACTTATTAAGTGATATTTATCATTGTTGGACATAATTTTTACTATGACATGCTCGGGTAACGTTAACGGAGGCGAGAGAGACATACAGGTTGGTTTCAGTTCTTTAGAGACAGCTATCAGGACACCGCCGCCATCCTTTTTATTGGTGAGCACACGATTACGATCACATCTAAATACCGAATAGCGGTGATCAATTAATTCACTATCCGATATTTCTGGCGTTAACCAGGTCTCTGTCAAGATAATGACGTCATATGCATGCGACAAAATATTTAAATATAGGGTATTTAATTTAGTCCTGATTCCTCGACAGTTTTGATAGTAAATGGAAAGATTATTAGCATTAGCCATTTTTAAAGTGAGAGGTTATAATGAAATTAACCAGTAAAGTATAATATTTGAGACTATCATATTCAACCAAAACAAAACTACGCTTATTACTTTCACAGTACTTTTCTATCATAATATCAGATAATAAACGCAAAAAGTATACATAATCGACATAAGCAACAACAATTAGATTAACCAATAAAGTATATTTAAGACTAACGTATTGAACCAAAACAAACCGACGCTTGCAACTTCCACAGTACTTTTCCATCATGATATCATATAATAAAAACAAATAGTAGACATAATATACCTGAGTAACTATAAACTCCTGCAACAATACCAGGTTTGGTGGCATGACCGTAATGTATATAACGCTATTGAGTAAGACCATTTTACATTGTAAACAATACTTAAAAATCACGGGTACAATAATCGCACGGCTGACCGCAACTAAACATAACATACCAACGAAAAACAACTTATTTCTACTTAAAGGGTGAAACGAATAATACAATAATTTACGATTACTTATTACTGACAGTTTCATTCGAGGTATTACGAGACCCAATATTTCTAGAAATGTCGTCTTCCGAGCGGATCGCAAAGGTAGATGAGTCATCTGTTTCCTTGACCAAAACAGTAGCATTTCGGACCCATACGTACTTGAATTTGCTGGTTTTGGCAGCGTCGCGAGTTTTACGAAATAACTCCTTATTCCGAAGCGTCAGGTGTTCATTCATATAAATACGATTCTGAGTTCCAGCGAGACCAATACGATCTGACGTAATACCTTTAGACAAACGATAAGCGCTTAGTACGTTATCACGTAGTAGCCGGGAACACATCTTTACAATTATATTTTTCGGACGTGAATTATGCGCGTGTGCGTGTGGAACTCGGTGAATAGCCACTATATCTCTTTGGGTTAAAGGTATTTTGATTGCTGATGCAATTGACTCCAAGATCCCAACTAGATTTTCACCACGTTTTTCGGGCAAGTTTCCAATTTCGATATTGCACTGCCTAGCATGTTGTTCCAGCCGATCAATTTTGTTTTCTAATAAACATATGGTCTCAGACGCACGAGTGTCAATCCTTGACTCCATCTCCGTGATTCGTTTTCCGTTGTCGGAATTGTTCGCTGAGTTGAACTCAACTGACGACTTCAACTCATCCACAACCTTCGATAATTGCATGTGTTTCCTATCTAGGGTTAATATATCCTGTTTAGAAACAGAGTACTCGGCACGTAATTCTTTCAAATCATTTTGAATTTGAGAGGAGGTAGATGACAATTTATTGAATTCATCTCTTAGATCTCTGATGTTCGTGTTTATATTCGCAAACTGGTCGCGCATGTCAACACGCAGGGTATTCATGGACCTCTTAAATTCTTCGGACAAATCAGATATAGCCAAAGTCAGCTCGCAGTGGGGCTGCTTCCTCTTAAAATTTCTCTGTGTTACATTTGGGTCAGCATCTTCACCTGAGGTCAGATCTGGGACCGATTGGCACTTACTACCTTTCGGGGAGGGCATCATTGTGTTCCACAGTGCGAAAGTACGAAGATAAGAGTTACGCAGCACTCAGCTGGTAGGCCCTTGTCAAAGTTGTATGCAGGCAGAACCGGTTTCCTCGAGGAGGTGAAGGGGGCCGCACGCATACAAAGTGAACGTATCACCACAGTATCGTTTCACGGTGAGCGAGACACAGATATACTCCGCAAGTCCGCGCTGTTTCCCCGAGGGTGTGAGGGGAGCCGCACGCGCACTGTCACCCGTGATTTTTATAAACTGATGAAGTACTTTTTAAGTTTTATTGTCTTAGAGGTATGGCACAGTTTTAAATGACACCGAACTTATTAACTGAGCAAAAAATCCGAACGCACGTCTGCTCTAGCCAAGCGAATTAGCGGTATGTTTTGTTCATATTTTTATATCATGTAAGCATGCCCTGCGGGTTTCAATTAGTGATGTGCCGGATCGTCAAAAATGTATATCCGCCGACAAGGATCCGGATATTTAGGGTCAAGATCCGCGGATACGGACACGGATACGGATCTTTAATTTCTAACTCAATCGGTGTCGCCACGTGACCTTGAAACGATATCACTATTGGTTTGGTAACTTACTAGAATATAATATGTTTGCAATTAAAGGTGTCAAATATTTGATTTGACACCTTGTCCCCTGACCCTGTTGAAAAATACTCTGAATGGTTTTTTTTAAATAATACTACTTAATCACACAATCTACAGCTTGTCTATAAAGTCATGAAATTAATGTTTGAGGAACTAACATTATTCAAAAGTAAGGCAACACTAAATCATGGTACATCAAATGTCATCGGCTGTCATCAACTTGTTATTTAACTTGATAACTTTTGCATTTTTTAATGTTTTTCAAATCTACGTCGACAAAACTTCGAAAAAACGTGTTAAATATGAGGAAAACAAATAGGAGTGGAGCTCGGGAAATTATTTCAAAGTATATCAGCGATGTTTGTTAGAACACCAAGCTGACCAAATTTTATCAAATTTGGATGATATTTATACTCGAACAGCAGCTATAACAGGTATGTAATCGTGTTATTGTTTGTTTTTTATCTACCAGAAGTCACAAATTTACTAAATATACGATTTTAAGACTAAAATAAGCATTGTTTACATTGCGCATTTATAGGTTAGATTGCAAATGTAAGTAGCTCATATTGTAGTGCGACGTTAACTTTTGATACTTTTGGGTAATCAAATTTACCGGTGATTTTAAATATGAATAAGTTTTAACATGTTTGAAATAAAAACAGTGCTATGTATTTTCTGTTAGATATTACATCTTTTTTTAAATCTTTCTTTCAGGAAAATCTGAGAGTACAGTGAGGCGTATTGCAGATGAAGGCAAACACAGATCAGGCCGTCCTAAGAAAGAAATGGATGACTTCAACATAAAATTTCGCTAAAACAGATCTGGATTTTAAATGTAGCCTAAAAGTCCTGCGTAAAATTTTGAAATCGATTGGATTTTCTTACAAGAAGATCAAAATAACAGAAAGGCTCTAATCGAACAACATATTGCAGCAAAACGGGCAAGAGAAAATGGGCATACAGTGGTACAAAAGTTAAAATATAACATTAATAAAAAATATGTACGAACATTTTTCTTTTATTTACTCATTTTTATTTCAATGAAGGTCGGAAGGAAAACATCGTGAGGAAATCTGGACTTATAATATTATTATAAGTCTGAAATCGCCAACCCGTCTTGAGCATGCGTGGTGATCAGTGCTCGTGCCGTCTCTGTTGAGAAGAGGCCTTTGCCCAGCAGTGGGACAGTAATAGGCTGGTATTATCATTTATAATGAAGGTCGCATCTTTGTTTATGGTTTCTGTATTTATTTTAAATAAGATAACAGATTTTAATTAAAACCAGGTTTGCTTCTAGTACAAAATAATGTGCTAGTATCAAAACCATTTTAATCACACTATACAGGGTTGCTATGTGCACGAGTCTTCACGACCGCAGCGCCCTCATTTATTTTCATGACTTTATAGACAGGCTGTAAGTTATTACGCAGCATTTTATCCTGTCAATTGAATTTAAAAAATTAATAAAAGATCCGCAAAAGGTCCGCGAGAAAGGTGACGGATACGGACACGGAGCTTATTTCTCCCGCGGGTACCCACGGATACGGATATCCGGAAAACCACTAGTTTCAATATGTCCCTCGTTTAAACTAAAATACTGTATAACGTCGAGAAAAGATGCGCGGTTCGGATTTATCGTTTCCTACGGAGAAGCACCGTCAAGAAACTGTATTGTTAAAAATGACTTGGTTTCACAACAATAGTGATGTTTACTAACTAAAATAAATATGATTCTGTTTAGTCCGTCTGTTAGATAATCGAAAAATATTGGATACGTATTTTTTGTTTTATCAAATCAATAAAAATTTACGAAGATAAAACGCGTCAAAGATTTGAGTGGGAGGTTGTGACGTCACTGCTCGCTAAGGAATGTCATACTAATGTCTTAGAATATGACGTCACACGAGTTTGTAAAGCACTGTATCGTCTTCATTGTTTGTTTACGTGAAAAAAGAAAAAATATGTGTCCAACATTTTATAGAAATCTATTTGACGGACTAGTTATTTTTTTTTTTTGTTAACATCCCTATTAATAATTATTTTCATAATACAACATTTATAGTACTTAGGTAGTGGTGTGAAAGTTGGACTGCCAAGTCATAGGTCTCGAGTTCGAACCCAAGCCAACATATCAGATTTTTCAGATTCATGTGCGTATATAATTATCATTTGCTTCGGTGAAGGAAAACATCGTGAGGAAACCAGCATAGAGAGAGATATTTCTCGACGGTATGTAAAGCCAAGTCAGAGATCCATGGGTGGCATAGCTCTGACACCAGGTTAGGCACTAACTTTAAACCGACCCCTCCCTTGAAAACTAAAAAAAACTTTTTAATAAAAAATAAAACGGACTTCAAAAAAAAAAAACACAAAAAAGTGAAAAATAAATTTTAGAAGAAAAATCAGTTTCTGAAGTCGGTGACTTTTGTTTCTTTGATTTCATTTTTTTGCCACCGACTTCAGAAACTGATTTTTCTTATAAAGTTTATTTTTCACTTTTTTGTGTTTTTTTTTTAAGTCGGTTTTATTTTTTGTTAAAAAGTTTTTATTTTTCACTTTTTAGTGGTTCACATGTTCATGGGTCATAATGTGGACAAAGTAGGTTTTTTTTGAGTTTTCTTGATTTTTCAAAAACCGCTTGTCATAAAAAAAATATGGGACCATTTGGGAAGTATACCCTTTCCAACAAAAAAATAATTTTTCAAATTAACCGATTTGAAAAATTATTTTTTTACAAGCGACGGAATTATGCCCGAACAAACATAAAAAAAAACCTTCTTTTTTTAGAAGTCAGTTAAAAATTAAATTGCGTTCTCTAACAAATTCACGCTAAATGTAACATTTCAATGGAATGGATCGCATTGGGTAACTCTGTAAAGATTGTCGTAAGATGAAGAAATAATAAATATGGAAGATATACAATGATACATACCTGACCAGTGTCAAATTGAGCAGGTCTAGCTGTACCAGCCCCTTGGTGGTGTCCAATACTTGCATGTATTTAGATTCTTGGTCCTCCTCCCCGTCGCCTAAGTCTGGCAGAATTGACTCGTGCTGTAAATTAAAGACAATTTATTGAATGAAGGAAAGCAGAAGAGTATGTTTGATGTTTGTTTAGTTTAACACGGTTGAAATTTTTTTTGAGTTGGTTAGTCCATTTATCAAGAAAGGCTAAGGGCTCGTTTACGGAGACGCGGGGCGTCGCGCGGCGCGTGCAGAAGGCTCGTTTCGTGCTTTTTTATTAATTTACTGAGAGACGGCTCCACCGGAACAAACGCTGCATTTTAAACTAACGTGCGAAAATAGCTTCTCGTAAAATCAACGATTGAAATCGTTAACTTTTTCATACATCGCCATGTGTTTGAATTAAAAACGCAGCACGCGCCGCGCGACGCCCCGCCTGTACGTAAACATGCACTTGGGCTTTATAACATCACGCACGTAACTATTCCACGCAGACAAAGTCACGGCCAAAAGCTAGTGACTAGAGAAAATGATGCAGTGACGTCTGACAAAAGAGAGTGGAACAAGAAAACGTGTTGTGCCGACCCCAACTAGAATGGGACCGAACAGGAAGATGATGGATGATGGTCATCACACATCATCTGCCTAGCCTTTTCCCAACTATATTGGGGTCGGCTTCCAGTCTAACCGGATGCAGCTGAATACCAGTATTTTATATGGAGCGACTGCCTATCTGACCTCCCAGTTAATACTAGGTAATACAATATCCTTTGGTAAGACTAGATGTCAGAATTTCAGGTCACTGACTACCTGTAACGACTGCCAACGATCTATATATATGGCAGCCGGGACCAACAGCTTAACGTGCTTTCCGAAGCACGGAGGAAACTCGGTATGTCGGGCGGTCACCCATCCACAGACCGACCTAGGCAAGCACAGCTTTACCTAAAGATCGACCTGAGTGGCAGTTCTTATTAAGCCACGAGCTCCTCCGAGGATGATGGTATATTTGTCATCATCATCATTTCAGCCAAAAGACGTCCACTGCTGGACATAGGCCTCCCCCAGGAGGGGGGGTTTGCCATAATCGCCACGCTTGGCAGGCGGGTTGGCGATCGCAGTATGGTTGTTACAAAGACACAGAGAACGCTGCTGCCCATTCTCTGGTAAGTCCCTTAGTCGCCTCTTACGACACCCACGGGAAGATATGGGATGGTGCTATTCTTTACGTCCGACACCACACGGCACGGTATATTTGTATTTTATCTTAACTGTGGTCTAGTGGTCGCAAGCGCGACTGCTGAGCGTGAGGTCCTGGGTTCGATTCCCTGGTCAGACAAAAAGTGCTATTGGGTTTTTCATTAGAAATTTCCCAGTAGTAGCCCGGAGTTTGGAAGTTGGTGGTATAATACCCCCGTGCCTCGGTGCGCACGTGTCGCCGTTGGTCCTGCGCCTGATCTCTCTCCGGTCGTGTCGGATTGCCGTCCCATCGGACTATGAGAGATAAAGGAACAGAGAGTGCACCTGTGCCTGCGCACACACTTGTGCACTATAATATCTTCCGCACCGATGGCTAATCTCCAACTAAGATTGGCCGTCGTGGCCGAAAAACGGTCAGGAGGACTTTACTATATATTTTATCTTATTTAAACGACTGCAGTGAAGGAGGGTTATTAAATTATTTCTTTGTTTTTTTTATTCTTAGCCTAAATTATCCCACTGCTGCGCAAAAGCCTCCCCATGCCTTCTACTCTTCCCTCTGTGCGGTTTTCTCTGTCCAATTTGTCACATAAGCTTCTAGGTCGTCACACCAGCGTTTTCTAGGCCTCCCTCGGCAACGACGCCCGTTTTTCTTTGTTTAAATGATTAAATTAATATATAACGTTTTAACTTCGGCGTCCCTTGCACCCTGATGAGACCGTTTATGTAATTTTAAATGACATTTATCTTATAACTAGCTGATGCCCGCGGTTTCAACCGCGCGGATGTCGGTTATCGCTACCGATGCCGGTTATCGCGACCAAAAGTAATATTTTCGTACCCCCCTTTCAACCCTTTGAATAAAGCTTTTTTTTTTTATTAAAAAGTAGCCTATGTCCTTTCTCGGGTATCAAAATATCTCCATACCAACATGCAAATTGGTTCAGTAGTTTAGGCGTGATTGAGTAACAGACAGACAGACAGAGTTACTTTCGCATTTATAATATTAGTATAGTATGGATTAATCCATCCATGTATTATACGGACAAATAAATGAATTTGAATTTGACCCTGTATAGAGATAATATTTCATGGTAAAATAAATTTGACTAACAAAGAAAGGCTTGTGTTTAAACGCCTACCAGAAAAGAACCTATTTTACTACCAAAAAAATTCGAAATGCCGGCCAAAATGGATTAATGCTCACCAAATTGTGTTTCCTAAAGTATTGTAGGAATGAACCTATTTTCCTTTTTATTCTATACCATAAAGATTTATAAACTTTAAAGTTAACTGCAGACCAAATATTTTATTATCACTAAATAGATGTCACCTATATTGTATTTCACGACTTTCAATTTATCTCCATGACGCGCGCTCACTTCGCTCGCATATTAAATAACACTAATATCTTCTGTCCCCGAAGTGCCGGGCCTCTGCCGGCCTCCTTCGTCGGCCTACGGCCCGGTGCCCATGCCGGCCGCCTACAAAGGATACTGTCACGAGACGATCTTATTATAATTTTGGTTAATTGATTTGGTGAGCATTTATCCATTTTGGTAGGCAAAAAGAATATAAATACAACACGTACAATTATTCTGATGAGTGTCTAATTATTTTGGAACTTAAAACGTTGTTCTTTGGGCACCTCGGTATAGGGTGGGTTTATTTTATTTGAACTTAAAATATTTTTTTTGGTACTTTACTGTACTTTAGTCTAGGGTCTAAAAATCTTTTTTGGTGAGCATTTAAATTGTAGCCACAAAGAAATACTCTTACTTGTTCCTTCTCGAATGGCGTCACTTCTACTATTTGTAGTTGACCTGAAAATAAATAAAACGAAATATAAGTAACTTCAAAATATTCCGCCAGAACTGGAAGGAGGACGCACGGGTTCGAGAGAAATGGAAGGAGTGGAGGGAGGGAGGCCTTTGCCCAGGAGTGGGAAAGAGTAGGCTAGAAAAAAAAAATATATATAAGTAACTTATCATAACATCTACACTATGCTCTGTATTGATACTGAGCTGTGTCCCATCAAAAGGCATACAACAAAATATCAATCTAATAAAAAATAAAAATACAAATACATTTATTAGAAATTCAATAGTAGGTACAGTCGGCAACAGAAAAAGATTAACACTACTAAATTAAAACATGTTTTTTTTTATAAAAACTTTCTTGTTACTAAGAAAAAAACCGGCCAAGAGCGTGTAGGGCCACGCTCAGTGTAGGGTTCCGTAGTAATAATTCTTTTTTTGTTTGAAAAAAGATACGTTCAGGATAATAAAATATGTAAACGAAGTTAAAAAAAGTGCTTGCATATACGATTTTACTAACGGGTGATTTTTAAGAGGTATAGGATATGATTTTCAAAAAAAAAACACAAAAAATTGAAAAATTTGATGAAATCTTTATTGGAATCGATAGAACGATCAATATAATTTAATGTTTGAAGATGATTTCATGCAAATGCTGGCCGCGGCTCCGGTTTAGATGGCCCATTCGCAAGATGGCCGAAACGTTACTGTGAATGGCGACCGCTACCGTGTGATGATTGGCGATTTTTTTTTGCCCAAAATGAAAGAATTGGACATGCCTGACATGTGGTTTCAACAAGACGGTGCCACATGCCACACGGCACGCGAAACAATGGCCCAATTGAGAGCCGCCTTCGGTGAACAGTTTATCTCACGTTTTGGGCCCGTCAATTGGCCGCCTAGATCGTGTGATCTAACGCCTTTGGACTATTTCTTGTGGGGCCATGTTAAGGCTCATGTCTACAGGGATAAACCAGCAACGATTGACGCACTGGGAGCCAATATTGAAGCATTTATTCGTGATATACCGGCTGATATGTTGGAGAGAGAGTGCCGAAATTGGGCCTTGCGAATGGGCCATCTAAACCGGAGCCGCGGCCAGCTTTTGCATGAAATCATTTTCAAACATTGAATTATATTGATCGTTCTATCGATTCCAATAAAGATTTCATCAAATTTTCAAATTTTTTGTGTTTTTTTTTTTTAAATCAAATCCAATATGGGGCCTGACTTGTCGGTGCCTGATGTTCCAGACCATGATGACCTTCAAACTAGATTTACAGCTAAGGAGATCAAGGGTGTCATCACCGGCATGTCTAGAGGAAAGTCTCCGGGTCATGATGGTCTGAGTATTGAGCACCTCAAGTACGCGGGTCCTCATTTACCAAGAGTGTTGGCAATGTTCTTTAACTTTTGTGTGAGTCATCAATATTTGCCCAGTCAGATGACTAGAACTATTGTAGTGCCTATAGTTAAAAACAAAACAGGCGACATCGCAGATATAAAAAACTATAGACCTATTTCCCTGGCTACGGTGGTAGCGAAAGTGCTTGATAGCCTGCTTAATAGACAACTTAATAATTACATTATATTGCACGACAACCAGTTCGGTTTTCGAGCTGGGCTGTCCACGGAGAGTGCCATCCTGTGTCTAAAGTGGGCTGTCAAGTACTACACAGACCGGAAAACACCTATATATGCGTGCTTCCTCGATTTATCCAGAGCATTTGATCTGGTCTCCTACGGTATACTTTGGAGTAAGCTTGAGAAAGCTGGAGTTCCATCAGAACTGACGAGCACTTTGAAGTGTTGGTATGGAGGCCAGATCAATCAGGTTCGATGGGCTGGGAGTTTGTCTGAGCCGTATGGATTGGAGTGCGGCGTGAGGCAGGGGGGACTGACCTCACCTACGCTCTTCAATCTATACATCAACGAGCTGATTGAGACGCTCAGCAGAGAGAGAGTCGGCTGTTACATTGATGGGATATGTGTAAACAACGTTAGTTACGCCGATGATATGGCTCTGCTGAGCGCCTCGGTTTGTGGCTTGAGAAGGATGGTAGCCATCTGTGAAGACTATGCCAGGCTTCATGGTTTGGTCTATAATGCGTGTAAGAGTGAGGTCATGGTCTTTGGTGCCGGCGGTGGGAGGTGTCCAGAAACTATACCACCAGTCCATTTGAATGGAGCTCCGCTTACTCGGGTATATTCGTTCAAATACCTTGGACATGTCTTGACCGCCGGCATGAAGGATGATGACGATATTGAGCGAGAGCGGAGGGCGCTGGCGGTTCGGGTGAATATGATAGCTCGCAGATTTGCGCGTTGTTCAAGGAGTGTTAAAATAACTTTGTTTCGTGCATACTGCACTCCTTTTTACACGTGCAGTCTGTGGGCCGATTATACCCAGAAATCGTACGGCGTCCTTCGCGTTCAATATAATAATGCGTTCAGGATGTTGATGGGGTTGCCCCGCTTCTGTAGTGCGTCAGGGATGTTTGCTGAAGCCCGAGTCGATTGTTTTTATACAACGATGAGGAAGCGATGCGCCTCCCTGGTGCGCCGCGTGCGGGCCAGCCCCAATATCATCCTGCGCTGTGTGGCGAGCAGACTCGATTGTCTATATGTGAGTCGCTGCTGCAAGCTGTCCACATCTGTGATATGCGTGTGGCAGTGACTCACATGTATTCATGGTTTTAGGTTAAGTGATTAGAATAGGATTACTAACATAGGAATAAGGAAAATTGTTACTAACACAATGAGTCAATGTTACTTGAAATAAAGAGATATAATAATAATAATAATAATAATACCTCTTAAAAAATCACCCGTTACAAACTTAGTCCAGAAATTATTTTGTACAACTTTTTGTCTTTTTTGTCCAAAAACTGTTTCCATCCAAGTTCAAAATGATTTTCCTAGAAAGTCCTTATAAAGTTCTACTTTTCAGATTTTTTTCATATTTTCTAAACTTATGGTTCAAAAGTTAGAGGGGGGGGGACACATTGTTTTTTACTTTTGGAGCGATTATTTCCGAAATTAATGACATTATCAAAAAATGTTTTTAGTAAACCCCTATTCATTTTTAAATACCTTTCCAACAATATATCACACGTTAGGTTTAAAATTAAAAAAAAATCACTTCCCACTTTAAATATAGGGGGGCTACCCTAATAAAACATTTTTTTTCAATTTTTATTTTACCACTTTGTTGGCGTGATTGATACACATATTGGTACCAAAATTTCAGCTTTCTAGTGCTAACGGTCACAGAGATTAAGCGAGGACGGACGGACGGACAGACAGACATGGCGAAACTATAAGGGTTCCTAGTTGACTACGGAACCCTAAAAAGAGTCTGTTACTAAGAAGAGAAAGTTATTGAAGAGTAAGGAATATTTTCAAGAATAATCTTCTGAAACATTAAAAATAATAGCTGGAGTACTGTACATTACATAATTAAAATTCCGCACGTTAATCTACTTCTGCCCTGACCATACAATCACAATAATTATTAGATAAAATAAAATAAAGTAAAAAGAATGAAAAATAAAAATGCCACTAATTCATTAATACAACAATAAACGGACGGCACGGTTGGCGCAGTGTCTCGACCAATTAACTGCTGCGCTGCGTGTCGCTGGTTCGATCCCCGCACTGAACAAATATTTGTATGGCCTACAGATAGTTGTTTCGGGTCTGGGTATTTGTGTATGTGAGTTTAAATGTTTGTGAACGCAGCCACAATACAGGAGAAATTCCTAGTGTGGGGCAAAGTTTTACAAAAAAAAAACACGTTACATACTTTAGCGGGGCTTTTATCCGCAGTTAGCCTCTTGATTGGGCCATTGTGCGTCACTATTAGGTACATCAAAACCGATTCAATAAAAAAGGTCATAATGTAGTTTTATATGCTTACCATCCTTATATTCCGCAGACAGGATCTGTGCGTCAGAGGTCTCAACGGTCACCTCTTCCTCTTCAGACATGTTGGACTAGATCTACGAAATAATCAAACATTATATTTTGTATCTTTACATTCTTAATTTCATGTATTATGGGGTTTCTTGCCTATTCTTCTCCATAGATACTTATCTACGTCTCGGAATGAGCAACTACAGTACTTTCAGAAGTTATTATGCCTTGTGACTGAGACTAGCTTTGCTTCCTTTGTTTTTCTGACATTCAGTTTATGTAAATACTTATGTGCCTAATAAGATTATGAGTAATAGATAAGTATGGAAGAAGATATGCAGCGCCAACCCCAAATGAATTGAGATAAGGGCAAACAAATAAAGATGAGTGTTATTTTCCAAAACATCATGCCTGTTACAACTGCAAGGTATTTTATTTATAATGGGCTTTAGCCTGAAAGTATGTATTTTCCATACAGTCCCTAAAGGGTAAGACAGGGGTAAAGTGTAAGAGATACCGCGGCCTCGGCACAAAGGGCTAAGAAGGAACATGGGTGGTTTTTAGTCAGTAGAAGTCTGACACTCCCTACCACTCTGCCCAGAGCGGGAGGAGTCATTTAATGATTTCCCACCCACCACAAAAGAAAAAAGGGCTTTAGCTGTAAGCGTAATAGTAGACCATGTGTCACATGTGTGTAGACCGAGTAGGTGGTTGGTTAAGATAACAGCAGGGAGGCTATCTTTGTGGTGGCAGTATTTCCTTGAGTGCCTCAAGAACTATGGTTGTATTTTACATCAAGCGACTGTCTATCTGACCTCCACAACCCCATTATGGGGAATATGATACCCCCTATTAAGACTGGTCATCACTTTCAGGTCACTGACTAGCTGATAAGACTGTCAGAGATTCACAAATCAAACTTGGCGTGAAGCAGACTTCAGTATTGTTGTATTACGAGGTTCGTTATGGCAGCAATAGTTGTGATTCTACAGGAACTTTCTTTATAAATTGCATGTTACTTCTGGCTGTATTTTGCAAAGTTGAGTAAGTAAATTAAACATCAAGTTTTATACTGTCACTAAGCGTAGCATGGGGGATGTTTCAGTGTAATTATGATAGAAAACCGGAGTCAGTCTGGTAAACGGTTTGTTGATATGCAAGGAAAATATAACCATTTTTCTAGGTATGTAGGTGAAATCCAAGATAGGCAATTCGAAAGGTAGGTCACGCGGCCATAGTTTCCATCTTAGATGAAACATAAAGCCATTTTGTAATAAATAAACTCGTTATTCATAATTTCGAGTAAATAATAAACAAAATAAACGTCAAAAAATGTTTGTCAAAGATTCTTGCAACACCAAATTCGTGCTGCGGTGTTTCTACGCTATGGCGATGACTTTTAATTTTATTATTGCAACAATCAATACTCACATTTAATGGCAACAATGATGATTTTCAACACAGCACTTTACTGAAATATGGGTCCACGAGATGGATAGCACGTTTGATAATTGAAATAAACTTGGTTCAGCGAACAAAAATGGCGTCGGCATTAAATAAAATATCTTTTTCTTTGTAAATTACGAGTGAACGACATCTCGGCATTCTGCCAGGGTTGCCAGCGGGAATTTTGTTTACCCACAAATATAACTGGAAATTAAATTGTGGATTATTGTTTTGTATTTAATTTTGTTGATAATTTTGTATGTTACAAATACGACGTATTCTTTTTTGTATTCGTAATACAAATATATATATACATTTTTTTTTTAATTTTCTAAAACAGCAATGCAAAAAAAAATATTTGCCGAAAAAACATTAAAAATGAGTTTGATATTATTGTTTTATCACTTTCCAAGATTAGATTAAAATTGTATCGTTATCTTTTCCTATAGTAGAATTAGGAAATACTTGATAACGTCACGGTTACACAGATATACGTTGATATGTTCATCTCTTTTTAACATTCCAAGTTAATATTGCTGTCTCTGTCTGTCCTTTAATTGATGGCTTGACGTCACTTTGGTAGAGATGGTAGAGCCAAAAGGGTAAGCAAAATGAGGATACGAAACCAATTGGAAACAGGTAACCAGTGAGAGCGAGAATACTCCATCCTCTTTACTCTTGTAGGATTCTCATAAGAGCAGCCGGTAAAATGAAAACCTTTAATAAAATAATAAGCACGCAATCTCAACCAAAATAAAAAATACTACAACAAACTGGACCACATTTAAAACATATTTCCCAAACTAATACCATAGTTTAATTCAACCGTTTTCGAGAAAAAAAATATTGTAAATGAAATCCTACATCTCGCAAGCAAAGTTTTCACGCCGTTTAGAGCACACACGATATTTTAGTCTGCGTTATCGGGGAGTCCGTAGCTACTTCGTAAGTCGGTTGTGACGAGGAGCCGGTCTAATTCCTTGTCATCAGATATGTTGAAGCGTATAAGCAATCATATAATGGTAAAATATAATGTCAAATATGTCAAGAAAAATGATAAAGAGAGACTAGGTCTCATCCACACGCTAGTAGCTGATTTGACTTCCTTTTATGATTGGTTTCTGTGGTTTTTCCGCATTTTTTACGGATTAAAAAGGATAAAATGGCATTAAAACCTCTTTTTGTATTTTTGACAAGTATTTTTTAATGTATGTCGTGGGGCTTTGACTCTCTATATATAATGGTCTCGTTCGTGAATACCAAGCAAATCGCATGAAAATGTGACACAAATATATATACATTAAATAAGTTTTTTTTTACATTTATTTTCATTAGAAAAAATATGTACAAAACACAAATGCAATACAGAATATTTTAATGCTTACAAAAATCCTATGAGAATTACCAACAGACTAATAAAAAATATTTTTCTTACTAGATCGGTACGGTCAGCGTCAGAAGTAAATTAACATTACTCAAAGTTTCGAAGCTGTTCTTTTAATAAAAACTTGTTAGATATTACTCGTTACTACATGTTATTGGAGTGTAAGGACTCTTTTAACGAATAATCTTCTGAAACATTAAAAATAATAGCTAGAGTCCTGTACATAAAAGTATTAAAATTCCGAAATGTTCAGCTACTTCTGATGCTGACCGTACCTGTACCTACTGAAATTTAAATTACTACATAATGCTAATCTATAATTATAAATGACAAACTAAAAAGAAAGGTAAATATTTATAAATGGGCAAGGAAACACCTACATAACTCAACAGCAACTCATTGAATACAAGGTTACTCCCAGTCGTTGAACTCTCTCGACAGCTCTACATGCAGTTTCAATGACTCTACCTGTGACACTAACAAAGGCAAAATTAAATATAAAAACAGTCATTTGTTATCGGTTACTGAAATGTAGTAATCTGCTTTTGTTTTTTTGTAGAGTCGAATTTCAAATAAACAAATGAGTCAACTCTACATTGTAAATATGAAGTTTTAAAGAATAAACTAGAATTTAAATTCAAGCACTCTATCTAATTTTTTTGCAAAAATACGCAATTATTGTATAATATTATTATGATTTCTGAAAAAGGATATTTAAAGTCTCAAGACAGTAATTTTTGACAAAAAATTTGAATTTGAATTCAAGAGCTCCACTTTCTTTGTTGCGAAAATTACTCTACCATTTCCAACAACAAAAAGGAAGTCAAAGGCGCTACTTCGGTGTATGTGAGAAGGACTCTCGTTTTTCATTGAACAGAATGATTGAACATTATTCTTTAAACATTTTATATTAAACCCATACATGACATCTGTAAAGACGACATATTCAGATGGCGGAAGCTTAGACCGGCCTTCCGCCACTACCGGTTAACCGTGTAGCAATGGACTTCCCGACTATGTTACCAAGCCTTTTGTATTTATGCTGGTGCCAGTGAAAACTTTGATAGCGCGATGCAGGCCTGGACTTCTGATTGGTCGGTTGCAGTGACGTAGTTCGCGTCGAGGTTCGGATATTGAGCGTTTGCGAATGAAAAGATGGGTAAGTCTCGTTTTTGCATGAAAATTTGTTAAACTTTCATGTTCAGTCAGGGACAAGTTTCTAATAAGAATCTGATATGTGTTAGAGCGTTTTGATTAGTTAACGGTTCATACTCGTAGCAGTCAATCAAAACTGAACTATAGTGCATTTGGAAGATAAGATTAGCAACCGAATCGCAATACCCGATTTTCAGTCAGGGACTAAAGACGAATAAACCGTTTATAACGTATGACTGAATAATGATTCGCTCTTACTGACAAATGCAGTATCGAGAAAAATGATTTACTGGACGACATCCCACAACGTTTGAAGTAAATTATGAATTAAGGTTCAAGAGAAAAACTCATTTTGCGCAAGCTTCTAGTAGGTCTCTCAATCTATAGCTACCTTCTCCCTTTACGAAAACTTCGTGCAAAGGTTCCTTCCTAAAGCTCCGTGAGGGGTCAATGCCATTTGCAGCAATAAAAACGTTCGCATTGAATCCAATTTAGCTATTGTTAAATGGAGAATTTACTAGCTCCGTTCCGAACTCAATGTAAAACGTGATAAAGGTTATTATACCTATGAAACGTATACTGCGGTGCAGCGGTGGCCAGAGTGTTAAAATTACTACTGTTAATCCGCACACAATACACATGCTTCATGCAAATCTCTATTATCCACCATCTCATTAGTCACCTTCTTTCTAACCATTTCATTCATCTTTTCATGACTTATACTAAGTATAGCTGTTTCGTATTCCGATACCCATCGGACATCCATTAGTCTATCGTTTTTAAGAAATATCATGTCATAGCGTGATCAGCCTTTAATGATCCCACTGTAGGGACACTGGGATACCCATCTTATCTACGAAAAGTAGTTGGTAGAAAAAAAAACTCACCGCAGCAAAAAAAAATGTTTTCTTACGTATTGCAGTTTCTTTGCAAAGCGGATGACGCAGAGTAGCGGGCTGGAATTGATCGCATGCACGTCACAGCTATACATAAACCCGCTATGAAACATGACCTACGTACAGCTGTATACGAGTACTACAGGTACTCTACTATATTGGACCATTTATACGTCTGATAAATCGATGTGGCGATGCTTGGGATAGAGGTTCACCTCTTTAGACTGCAAATAATGCTTTTCCTCTTTTTCTTCATTTGGTGGTTGGTTTTATCTCCAACTTCTGGTGTTTGGAATCGAATCGAAGCATTTGTGAATATACGGGGTATTCACAAATGCTTCGATTCGATTTCGAAATTAATATGTCTATGTCGCTTACTTTCGCTATGCCAATAAAAGATGGATAGACTTAGACTAACGACTTATCGTATCTAAGCGTTTGTAAGTTAGGGGGGCACGTGAACCGGTTTAGCATTACTGGTAACTCCAATTCATTCAAAAGTGTTGTTTAACGAATGATGATGATACGACTCTACAAATACTGCATTCTTGTATAAATATTAGAGTTCACTACATACACAAAGTTTGTGCACAAAGTTAAGTAAATTTTAGCGGATGCTTAACATGGAAGTGCCAGGGTAGCCCGTGAAACTTATTTTTTTACAATTTCTTTTGCTGCCTAAACCATACATTTCGTTACGTTTGACCATCCCTCAATTTTAATCACCATCATCATTCTCTGGCTCTTATCCAAATTCATTTGAGGTCTTCTTCTTCCATACTTATTCATTACTCGTCAGACACCTCCTTTCTCGCTATATCATGCTTTACAGTCCATCTATCGTTTCTTTGGTCTTCCTCTACTCTACTACCCTCTAAGCTTTAACCTGCGTTTAAAATTCTAGTGATTCTTAGTTAGTGCACTTGTCGTCTGTCTGGTCTGACTGTAGAAATAACTTGGCAAGATACCGATATCTCGAATCAATAAATGTCATTACTATGTAGAGATTGAATGTAATATTGCGTTCTTGCACGTGTCTCCACTGACGCATCGTTGATCAATCTCAAACAAAAGATGATACTCAAATACTTTACAATCGCTACAATTTAAACCGTATCTAAGTTAAGTAGGTACCTACTCAAACTTTAATAGATTTACAACTTTATCACTGAAGCATTCGGTTTACGGTTGATTGGGAAAAATTTTCAGTTTCAGGTAGATTGATGTGTTTGGCGTTTGTACACACGAATTACGTAAACTGCAGACGGTGGATCGAAAAAAAACCAAAGTTACTTTAAAACTAATTTAATTTAAATAAAAGAATTACAATTAAAAGTGGTGAAACCTATTCGATGTTAGAATATGGAATGCCGTAAAAACTACTTAAAATTAATTAGTTGGTATCGTCTAAATTGCTGCGTCGGCGGCTCGTGGCTCGGCGCTCGGTGACGGACGTCGACGCTGCAGTTTTCGTGCAGCTGGCGTAAACATCCAGGAATGTGCGAGATCGGCGTTATCCATTAGGGATCCGTATCTAACACCTCCATCCGCAGAACAGCAACTATTTGCTCATATTAAGAGAAAATGTTGCTGGGAGTTCTTCTCGTTTTCTGGTCACATCTTCATACGTATGTATCTGAAGAGTCTGTTGCTTCTGTTCGTCGGTTGCTCTAAGTTTCCAGCATTTGTATCTGCGGCTAATTACCAAAATGATAAGTATGGCTGCGCATAGTACAATGATGTAGAATGGTATGGTGGTGTGATATAGGACAATCGGTTGAGTCTTGTCAATCTGGATAGGGTTTTCCATCATGACTTTGTTCTGGATGCTGTGAAGTTCTTCCAAGTTGACTGAATTGAAACCAATGATGTGAGTGGAGTCAATGGTTTGGTTCATGTCGTTATAATAAGGGATCTTTGATAACTTTAATGGTTGTCCTTTTATCTCGTTGTTGTCGTTGATGATTGTGAATTCGGTTGTTTCCAGGTAGCAGTCCAAGGGTATGGTGACGAGATAACTTCCCTGTAGAATATTAAAGTCTTTTCTGCCGCAGGCTAACTGTACTTTGGTCGGTTGGGGTAGTGATAACACGTAGTGTTGATCGTCCAGTTTTTCTACTGCTTGCTTGGAGAGTGAAATCTTGGTGAATTGGCAGCTGTCTTCAAGGTGTTGGTTGGTGATGAGCTCTTGAATGCAATCAGGCTTCGTCCGGAGCTGATGACTTGTCTTCCTTTCACAGAGATGGATGCTACTGTACTTCGGGCATTCAGCCTCTATGTACACGAATGATTTCTCATTTGTTGCTATGTAGGGAGAGGAAGGAATAAGGGCAAGTTGGTTCTTATTAGGCACAATGGATAGTCTGTATAAATCGTAAAGGTCTTTAGAGACTATAGGAAAACTGTATACTATTACTATTCTCTTCTCAATAAAGTAGGAACCTGGTTTTATAAGATTATAATATTCTCGTAATTCTAAATTTAAAACTTGATCTTGATTGTATATTGATTTTAACCTATCTATCATGGAACTTAACACTTCGATATCTATCATAGAATGATGGGTGCTGGACGCACGTATAAAAGCCATTATATTTTCTAATCTAATTATCTCTAACATTAAATCTTCTACGTTATTGGTTATGATTCCTAAAATTTGGGCAAACTTCGCAAATTTTATTAAGCTATAATCTGTGTAAGCATTTTTCTCTAGAAGCAGTTCTAACGTCGAGTTGACCCTTTCCTGATTTTTTGTGATTTGGTCTAGGATGGTGCCATGTTGGGACATCCATTCTTTACTTAGGCTGATATGATTGTTAAATTCTGATACTATCTTATTTTCGTTATTTTGTAGAGTTTTAATAGCCTCATTATATTTCAGGGCATCTAGATAATCTAAGTTGCCAGTAACACTTTTTATTACTGACCCAAGGCTATCTACAAGACCTCTTTTGACTCTAACAGGTTCCAAGGTTTTTACTTGTTGTAGTACCTTATTAAGTTTAATAGTAAGATAGTCAATCTGATATTCGTAAAGCATGTAAGTCTCATTGGAGAGTCTGTTTTTGAAGGTCTTTAATTGCGTCTGTACGGAGTTTATTTTATCTTCTATGTCTGTTAATTGTATGTACTGTATGAATGAGTGGTAATGTGTAGTTAGTCTGGTTGGTCCTAGTCTGTATGGTAACAGTCCTGTGTATAACGAGGTGCGGCTTTCTGGCGACTGGCAAAAGGGTTTTTAATAAAAACTTGTTGCTGGGGGGTATATTCTACTTCGGGCTCGCGAGTTTTATTCCTGTTGTTAATTAGGGCTGTCCGATTTGAAAGAGATGACGTATTAATGATTTCATAGACTTGCTTCATCTGTTGTCTATGATTCTGCGCATATTGTTGTAAAATGTGCTCAGTCAGGTCTATGTCGATTGGGTCTCTAGGGTCAAAGTGTCCAGTCATTAAGTCAAACGGTCTGCATTTCGTAAAACTATGGATAGAGCTGTTATATGCTATGATGGCGTATGGCATAAGGTTGACTATCGGTTCGTCTTTATTTTGTAGTTTTAGAATTCTAATGTGCTCCAATAGGGTGGAGTGGAAACGTTCGATATTGCCGTTGTCATTTGGACTATGGGGTAAAATTTTGTGGTGAATTATTTTATGAAGACGTATAAATTCGGAAAAGAGTTGGTTCGTGAATTCAGTGCCGTTATCGGTGATGATAGTCATGGGTAGTCCATGATGGGTACAGAACCGTAATAGTGCTTGTATAATACTAATAGCGGTACCGTCTCGTAGATGATATGCTTGGGCGTATTTCGTGAAGACGTCGATGAAAGTTACATACTTTTCATTTTGAACTGTAAAAAGGTCCATGTGAATAGTTTCGAGTGGTTTAGTAGCTGGAGGCACTATGTTAAAT
The DNA here is from genome assembly GCA_949775195.1 of Diarsia dahlii. NCBI lineage: Eukaryota > Metazoa > Arthropoda > Insecta > Lepidoptera > Noctuidae > Diarsia > Diarsia dahlii. Next base: position 10,727,906 of record OX459218.1, on the reverse strand, counting down.
TGAGGTCGTATTGGGTTTCTGTCGTATTTAGCTTGACCACAGATGGTACATTCATTAATGAATTTAGTGATTTGTTCCTTCATCTTTGGCCAGAAGTATTTTCGTGAGAGGGCTAAGTGACATTCGTTTATACCACGGTGGTTCGTCTTGCCGTCATGGTAGTGTCGGATGATGTCTTGTTGTCTGAGATATTCCTTAACATTCTCGAGTTCTGTCTTGGCTAATACTAGGTTAAGTGAGGAGCTTCTGAATTTGTCCTGTATGATGGGTATTATTGAGTACATGGCTAAGGGTGGATTGATTAAGATAGCTGTTTTAACTTTAGGATTTACGTATTCCTTGATAGAATTAATAATGTCGGTCTCTAGGTTGGATTCTGAAATCTGGACTGCAATCCGGGTATGGTTTTCGAATGGTTTAGTTACTGTCGGTCGACGTTTTATGTCACCTACTATAGTGAAGTGAATCTGTCGATGAAATTTGTTGAGAGGTTCGTCTGTAATGGGGATTTCTAGTATTGGATGTTCATTACTGGTGTGCACGGTGTCAGTCGAGGAGTTTGTTGGTGGAGGTGGTGCCTCCGATGGGTGGTTGATCATTGATCTGAGGTCGATGGTACTTTCAATCAAAGAGTCGATGTCAGTCGAGGGGTTTGCTGGTGGAGGTGGTGCCTCCGTTGGATTGTTAATCATTGATCTGAGATTTTTGATATTTTCGATCAATGAGTTGATCTCCTCCGTTTCCTCGTTATGGATTTCTATCCGGGAGAGAGCATCAGCGTTGGTGTTAGATTTTCCTTTTTTGTATATTACGCTAAAGTCATATTCGCTTAGTCTGAGTCGCCATCTGGTCAGTCGTGAGTTTGGTTCTTTTAAGTTCACCATCCATTGCAAAGGTTTATGGTCAGTCAGTACTTTGAATTTTCTACCAAAGAGATAAGGTCTGAAATATTTCGTGGCCCAGACTATGGCAAGCAACTCTTTCTCAATCGTGCTGTAATTCAGCTCACTTTCGTTGAGAGTACGAGAAGCGTAGCAGACGGGTTTGTCGGAACCAATAGGTCCTTGAGATAACACTGCTCCAATAGCGACATTCGAAGCGTCTGTTGTGAGATTGAATTCTTTTTTAAAGTCTGGGTATTGTAGTATAGGGTCGTTAGTTAGTAAAGTCTTACAGGTTTCAAATGCGTTGACGTATTCTGAGCTAAGAGTAATTTTACTACCTTTCTTTAGGCATAAGGTAAGAGGTTTGGTGATGCGGGCAAAGTCGGGTATGAATTTTCGGTAATAACCTAAAAGTCCTAAAAATTGTTTGATTTCCTTAGGGGTCTTTGGAATTGGATATTTTTGAATTGCGGAAATTTTGTCAGGGTTTGGTTTGATGCCATCCCTGCTAATGATATGTCCGAGATAAGCAGTTTCGAGTTTCAGAAATTCGGACTTGTCCATTTGAATTTTGAAGTTGGACTCTCTAAGTCTTTGGAAGACTTTTTCTAGATTGTCCATGTGCTCTTGAAGAGAGGTGCTATATACTATGATATCGTCAAGGTATACGAGGCAGATATTATTTTGTAGGCCTCTTAGAACATTGTCCATAACGCGTTGGAAGGTGGACGGTGAGTTCTTGAGTCCCATAGGCATTCTAAGGAATTCAAAATGCCCATGCTCCACGTTAAACGCAGTTTTGGGTATATCTTGAGGGTCCATTTCCACTTGATAAAAACCGCTTGCCAAATCAAGGGTCGTAAAATACTGGCACTTCCCTAATTTGTCAAGAACGTCACTGATATTTGGTATGGGATATTTGTCGTCTATTGTTTTTTCATTTAATTTACGGAAATCTACTACAAGACGCCATTTCTGCTTACCAGAAGCGTCAATTTTCTTTGGCACCACCCAAATGGGTGAGCTCCATGCGGAATCGGATGGTCGTATTATGCCTTGATCTAACATTTTGGAAATTTGGTCCCTGACTTCTTCTCGATGGACGAAAGGATATCGATAGCTCTTAGTATACGCAGGTATTTCATCCGTTGTTCTTATACGATGTTTTATTTTGTTAGTGAACGTCAACTGTTCTCCATCAATGTAAAATACGTCTGCATAGCGAGTGCAGAGCGTTAAGAGATTCGCTTTTTCCTCTGGGTTAAGGTGGTCCGTACGTAAGCGCGATAATACGTCGTCAGCGCGATTTGACTGTTTCGTAGGCGTGCACTTTGCATTAAACATCTCTGCACGAGTTGGTTGGTCTAATGAAAATATAATGTCGTTAGGAGTTGGGTTTTCTAACTCCACGTATCCACGACTGTTATTAACGGTGGTAAGGCACTCATGGATAATGCAGTTGCGAAGTACTTGTTCGTTTACAAAAACGTCGCCATCCGTGGCGTTTATGGGTATCTTAACTAATTTAGAGCTGTTACCGGGTATAATATCCTCGTATAGATTTACATTACGTGAGTTGTATACTTTAATCTGATTCGTAGCAGTGCGCGTTATTAACTGGAAGTCTTTTAGATCTATTTTAGCCTCCCATTTGGATAATAAGTCTAATCCTATAAGGCCGTCAAAGTAATCGTGAAAACGGTAAACGAATAATTTTATGTTTTCGGTCTCATTGAATTCGTTAAAACACGGTAACGTTATGGAGTAATCGTTTCTGCTAACGCCGTGTACATTTGTTACTTCGAATGGGTCATAATTGAGAGGATAGTCGTAGAAGAACTTTTGTACAGCCTCGGGGCTTATAAATGACTGGTTAGCGCCAGTGTCAATCAGAAATTTTAAAAGAGGGTAAGAAATCTCTATATAGGGTAATTGTCTTTGGGTCTGTAAATTAAGGTCTATTTTGGCTCTTTGGATGTCTGGTTCGACTGAAAATTTTGATTCTGATTCTGGTTTACATTGCTGGGGCCTGGTTGAGGCTCTGCTTCACCTGCCACCTGATTATTGGAAGTTGCAATCAAGTTGGAGTCAGTCATATCGGTGTTCTCGTCAAAGTCACAAACAATGTAACAGTCATTACCGTCCGTGTAGTAGTCATATACAGGCTCGTAGTAATAGTCAGCAGAATAATAAGTATCAGGTAAAGCAAGTTCACTGAGATTTAACTCACGCGTCTTAAAATAATTATTCGGTGGTGGGTTCCCGTTTCGTTGCCAATTATGCCCTGGCACCATTGGTAATGGTTTCGGAACAAAATGTTGAACACCGCTCATGGGTCTCGGACCTGAGTTTTGTGGTGGATTAGTTCTTTGCTGTAATCTAAAAACGTTACTCTGTGGATTGTAATTTGGTAACGGAGCACGGAACATTTGTTGGGTGCGAGTAGGCATGCGATTTTGATGCTGGTTCGGCACATTAAATTTAAAGGCTTGGGGTTGAGGTTGGTAGCCACGCTGTCCTGCTGGAGCAGGCCAGTTAGGTACTGGAGGTCGCGGAACATTAAATGGTGCGACGGGCATCATAGGTGGTTTAAACAAGAATTTAGGTGCGTTCTGAGCAACTTGAGCCTTAGGGGCATCATTACGTTGTTGCAGGTACATGATGTTCAATTCTTCCTGCACGAATTCCAAAGCCTTTTCTACAGTCTCTGGACGCATGCAACGTATACGTGAGCCTAAAGGTTCCTTTAGTCCACGTACGAAAGCCTGCATGGTTACCTTTTTATAGAGTGTCCGTTTCGCTTCAATGGTCGTCTGTAAAGTCTCGTGTAGTGTCACGTAAGTCATTATAGTGCTGAATAAGGTCTGACATGTATCGTAAAATTCTTGCGGGGTCCTGTTACCTTGTGTAGCCAACGAGAGGTCATTGTATAAAGCTGTTTCGTCCCTCTGGTCGGAAAAGTTATTTATCAAAGCCGATCTAATACCTGCCCAAGTTTCAGGAATGCCGTTGGAGTTAATAGTAGATGCGGCAGGCCCTGTGATTTTATTCAGTATTCCGTTTAATAGACAGAGGTTCCCAAGTTCATTGCCCGGCTCAGCACTTGCGTACTGGGTAACAATTCGGTCGCAGATATTAATAAACCTTGTTAAAACATTGGGGTTACCATCAAAATCGGGCACGAGGCGTAAGGCCTTGAAAATTACGTCGGGATCGTAAGGCATTTTAAATTCAAATAAACTATTTAAATTAAGATCTAATTCAGTATCTAAGTCTCTACTATTATCTATTATATGTCGGCGTGCCTGTCGCGATGCAGGTTCCTGACGGTTAGACCTTTCGTGATGAAAGATACTGGACATAAAGTTAACTAGGAATAGAAAGGAAGCAACACGAGAAAGATTCTGGTGTACTCACATAAATTGCATCTCTGGTTCTTCGCCGTGAATCGATGGCTGGATTCTCCACGCGGCTCCGCAGCTTCCCGTAGATTCTGGATACTCGTGGTGTGACTTGATAGCCGCCCAGGTGACTCGCGATCGTGGTTATCTATGTGAGATGACTCTAACGCGATTCGCGAACCGGCCCGCGAGTATCCTACCGACTGCGCCAATTAGGTACGTAAACTGCAGACGGTGGATCGAAAAAAAACCAAAGTTACTTTAAAACTAATTTAATTTAAATAAAAGAATTACAATTAAAAGTGGTGAAACCTATTCGATGTTAGAATATGGAATGCCGTAAAAACTACTTAAAATTAATTAGTTGGTATCGTCTAAATTGCTGCGTCGGCGGCTCGTGGCTCGGCGCTCGGTGACGGACGTCGACGCTGCAGTTTTCGTGCAGCTGGCGTAAACATCCAGGAATGTGCGAGATCGGCGTTATCCATTAGGGATCCGTATCTAACACACGGCTACACATCAAGCTATACAAAACCAGTTAATCTTGGCCTCTCTTTACTAGATCTCTTCACACAATGAACGATCAGATTATACTGGTTTTGTATAGCTTGATGTGTAGCCGTGTGTACTATTGATTAGCAGTCAATATTAACTTGATTTTGTTCTTGTTTTTTATTTTGAGAAAATAAACAAAATAACTAAGATATATAAACAATAAGAACTAAGATCTAAAATTTCTAAAAATTATTTCCTAACTAAAATATTGAGCTAGAAGTTAATAGTAAAAACCCTGTCACGGTTGACTTGCTTTATGGTGATTGGATTCCATTTCAACTCTGTATGAGCTGTATGATCCAAATTTTTGAGCAGCCTACCAATACTAAGTAATTATAGATTTGTGAATTTCATATAGTCAATTGTGTCAGAATTCAGAAACGACGTTCTTTCTCTACTTTTTCTCTCCCTCTAAATAAATCATCAAACGCTGCATTTTTACTGAGAATGGCAAAAAAGAAGACCAAGCTAGTTAATTGTCAAATTATGTACGCCAAACGATACATCAATTGATGTTTGATACACATTAGTGCATTTTCCGGCATGTAGAGTCACGGATGCATGCTTCCAAGTGACGCTCTATTTATTTTGTTAAAGGCATGATATCTCTATGCAAAAATTGTAATAAATAGATTCATCATCATCATCATTATTTGCCCTAATCCTATTTTATTGGGATCGGTGCAGCATTTTTTTTCTTCAATATTCTTTACTCGTCAATTCGTCATCTTTACAAAAAAAAAATTGTAAATAAAAAGATAGACAAAAGTAAAAAAAATAGTGTGATATCTTAAAAAATGCCTTAGTTTTAACCGATTTTGAAGGACGTGCTAGACAGAGACGGCGCTACATCTAATCATACATACCGCCATAGAACTTACCTAATACTAATGGACGTTTCACGCGACAAGGATAGAAAGTGCCCCACCAAAAACTTCTAAAGCGTGTGGCTACTCCATTTTTTGATCGATTTTATAACTTTTTTACACAATGGTATTATTTCTTTTAGTTTTTTAAAATAACATTAAATTTTTATACATTTTTGATATTTTTATCTTCATCATGTTCTGGAAAAAATCACATAAACTGAATAAAAATAAATGAATTCCATTGTTATCTCACAGGACTCTATAATATTATTACCATCACGTTCTTTCTTACAAGCCGACGTCACAATGCACGACTCTACATAGAGCCATTGTGCAACTTGGCCTTAACGGCGTTCATTCATGAAACCTGATTGCCACCCCTCTTCTACAGAATATTGTAGAGTAGTTGAAGGTAGAGACTTTGTTTTAGTACAAATATTCTAATTCTATTACGAAATACGATTTTCTTATTGGAAGGAAATGGAAGTCAGAGAGTATCTTACAGTAATGACATTGAAAAATAGGTAGAGCACATTGGTAGAGCAACGCATAATGGTGATAGAGGTTTCCAATTGTTTTTTCTAATGTCCCACAAGTGAGAAAATCTTGGTTATAAACAATATTTTTAATTGCGGTGTCTCTTCATTATTAACAGCAGATCTACAACTAAAACCAAAAACTCTACCTACTGTTTAAGTACCTAGATACTTTTAGTTCTTTTGAAACGACTGTGAAAAATATTTGTTTAGTACACAAAAAACTGATACTATACCCCAAACTAAATCGGGTTCAATCGAATCAATCGGGGCAATTTAGTTTTTTTTTGTCATCAATAAGCTAAAATGAGAATATAACCAAAATACAACCGTCTGCGTCGCTTCTGACTACTAAAACTAACCTACAAATCCTACATCGCGCAAGCAAAGTTTTCGCGGAACTTGGAACACGTACAACCAATCCTCGCTACACACCAGGGAGTCCTCTACCACAAGGTAAAGTGGTCCAGTGCATCCACTTCAATCAAATGCACAAGCACAATAAAAACTCTGACATACACGATCTCAGTCGCAATACAAACTTCAACATTTGCCATTCTGTCGACTAGAAGAAATTGCTAGACTGTATTTGGAATACCTGCGACTCAGGAGAATGACGAATGCTTGGACTTGACAGTGCTTACAGCACCTCTGTGGTTACTTGGACTCCTTTTTTTTGTTAGCGCTGTCCCACTGCTGGGCAAAGGCCTCCCTCAATTCTTTCCAAAAACCTTCCAGTTGAATGGTCATATTGTAGGCTATTACTGCTTGCTTTTATTCGCATAAGTTGCTTTTATATGCGATTTAATCTGCAGTGGTACTACTGAGCGGTGGCCTAGTGGCCGGTGGCGGCTCCGGCTTACGAGCAGTGAGTCGTGGGACTCGTGGGTTCGAACCCAGGCAAGCGAATTACTTTGTGTAATTTTATTTCATCACCAATGCTCTCAAAACGGTGAAGAAAAACATCGTAAGTAAATCGGCATGTCCTAGATCAAAAAAAAACTAAGACACGTGATAACTATCAAACCACACTGGGCCCGCATGCTGGATTATAGCGAAAGCGAGAGTACTGGAGTCCCAACAGTGGGAACATTATAAACTGCGGTGCTGTTTTATGTTGTACATTTTAGAATTTTGATTAAAAAAAAACAAATTAGTACCTATCTTCCTAGTTGTTTCTGCTTGGTAACTATATTTCTATATTTGCATCATCAGCAATATGGTTAAAACTTATACTTCCGAGTTCAAAATTCGAGTTACCTTCCTTAGCGACATCTATGTTGGTTTACAAGAGTTTTCTCATAGTACAGCATGGCGGATAAAACCGCAATACGATCTCTTGAACTGACGAAACACAACTTGAACTGATCTCACACAAAAGAATCTGGATGGCGCTCTAAGATACAATACAAACATTGAAAGTTCACTGATCTACAATTTCGTAGTTTTTAAATTGTGTGTGAGATATTTTTGAACTGAATTATTTTATTATTTACTTTTCCCAGAATACCACAATACCTCCCGAAACTGGCTGTTCCCCTTGCCTATGACAACCCCAAAAGGCGTAAGGGACGGTACTGCGCAAGTCAAAAGTGTGTCAGTCAAATCCGCTTTGTCAAAGTATCAACGTGACAACAAATCTTTGAAAATGATTAAATATTAATTACATGACGTGCTTCATATAATTTAGTAGTTTCTTATGTTTATTATTTTATTTTAACAGATCCTGAAATAAAAGGATTTGTGTTGAGGTAAATTTCCCATACTTTTTTGCGATTTTACTGACGCAGTGGTCAATTTTATTACTTTAATTTTAATGTGCTGTAATCAATTTCGTTACCCGTTCAGCCAGTGAAATATTTACTAATTGTTATTTCCTATTAATAAATCTAAATTCAACTCAATACTAATGTATTATTACGTAAAAATATGAGTAGCGCCCGTGAATATTTTGTTGTCAAAGTCAAGAGTACGAATATTATTGAATTGCTTAATTTTTCTTGTTACAGCTAAATAAATAGAGTTTGTATTCATTTTAATTTAAAATATGGTTTATCAACATTACTAAGCATAATTTTCCGTTAATAAGTTAATTTATTTCTGAAAATCAGGTTGCGTGTTTCCGTGTTTCCCATTGATGTAGTTTCCTATATTTTTTAGTGTCAATATAAATACTATTTTCTTTTTATGTTTGTTTTCAGAATAAAATGGCAACTGGCGGTTCGGGTGCAGTATTCTTTCTAGGCACGCGAGCGCATTATCAGGTAAATATAAAATAAACATAAATAATAAGTTATTGTATCTATTCTCTTGAACTATTGTCTTTGAGTATGAATAAGTCAAGCACTATTATTATAGAGAGTCCTTTTACGACCCCATTTCTCAAATGTAGGTAGGTAGATAACTAATGATAATTTTAAATTGATAAAATTGTGTTTATTCTGCTACTTTGTTCTAACAAACGCTTCTTACTCGTATTTTTATTTTCCTTTTTTTGTATTAAAACCGTTACGATCGGAGTCGTTCATTATTGATTAGCCAGAGACGACAAAACACATTAAAGGCTAAATAAAAAAAATAAAAAAAAATCTTAATGAACCCTTTGACAATATGTCTGTGTTTCACTCCGACAATACACCTGAAAAAATGAATATCAAAACCGAGGTCAAAGTCTGTTAAAGTCCAGGGGGTCTAAAACGGCCACTTTAGCAGTTCATAATAGGAATTGCGTCAAAAAGCGTAAATGACCTTTCATAATAGTAACAGCGTCTGGGACCATTAAGGAAAATAGATCATAGGTAAGTAATAATAGGAAAACAATATGAATTGCGTTAAATTCGTAAAATGGTCACAGACGCAGTTACTATTTGAAAGGTCAATTCATATTCTGATCTGCTAAAGTGGCCATTTTAGACCCCCAGATCATAATGGGGTTGGCAAGTGTAAGCTGATTGTAGATGGCGTGTCCATAGCTTGTCCCAATCCGACCAATGAGGTCAAGCTATTTTGAAATATAAAATGACATTGACAGATATTCAACCAATGAAGACCTTAGGTTCATGCGGTGCTAGCGCCATTAGTTCCACCAGTTGCCCGTCCCATTAAGAAGCTTTATTGAATATGACTTGACCAAGATTATTCTTGGTCAAGTCATCTATACATATAATAAAACAGTAAAAAAAACTGTGTCTGTACATTGAATATATTAAAATAACCCTCCTTTTGGGCTTCGCCGCAGTCGGGTAAAAATAATAATTGAGGGGGGTTTAGAAACAGTAATAGAGCACGAATCGAAAAAAAAATGTCTGTTTGTCTGTGTGTCTGTTTGTTTGTACACGCCAATCTTCAGAACTACTCGACGGATTTGAATGGTTTTTTTTTGTTGTATAGATATTAAGTCTGGCCAACATATAGGCTATAATTTATCTTGGAAACTTGAATACCTGATGCAGAACCGCAACAGACCAGCTTAACTATAAGAGATACAAAAATGGTACCATAGCAAAAATTGTTCCACGTGATGAGCATTTTCTGCATTCGAAGATCTGGAACACATCAGGTGTTCCAGATCTTCGAGGAACTCCAAGAGCCCAGCTACACTATAACATATATAGGAATGACGTCTTAGCAAGAATTGTTCAGCCTGATGAGCACTCTCTGTTGTCGTATAAAATTTGAAGATCTGGAACAGCTGATGTGGAAGTCCAAGAGCCCAGCTACACTATAACATCTACAGGAATGACGTCTTAGCAAGAGTTGTTCAGCCTGATAAGCACTCTCTGTTGTCGTTTAAAATTTGAAGATCTGGAACAGCTGATGTGGAAATCAAAGCTATCACTAATTTCACTGTCACTCAATCAACGAGACAGTCACTCATCAAAATTTCCACGTGAACGAAGTCGCGGGCATCAGCTAGTATTCAATAAGGCTTCTTAAAAATTAAGACTGCCAATTACGCGCTAACACATTTCGAACGTTTGTATTTTCACGAACAACATCTTATCTTACCGGCCCCGTGCGCAACCTTCATCAGATCATAGGTCCATCTAGTGGGAGTCCTTTCAAAGCAACGTCTGTCGGTTCACGGTCGCCACTCTAGAACTTTTCATCCTTTTCTATTAGGTACATCATCAGCCTATAATGTTCCCTCTGCAGGGTCTCAGGTCTCCTCTCTAGGAGAGGGATGGGCTATAATCCACCACGCGGGCCCAGTGCGGGTTGGTGCGGTGCGGTGCGGGTTTCTATCCTCCTCTAACTAACCATTCTTCCAACAGGTCCTAAACCAGCCCGAGAGCCGTTTCGACGTGGAGAACGGCAACGCTTCCACGGAGACGATATACCAGAACCCGTCGGTCCAGGAGTTGTGGCCTTCTGATCAGAAGAGGAATGACAACGAGCGGTGGGGGTACTGCGAACAAGACGTTTCTGGTGAGGGGTTTTATTTTTTATGCCCTCGGGGATAAGACCAGTTGTCGGACTTTCGATCCACTGCCGGCAACGACTGTTAAAGATCGTCAAATGGCAGCCGAAACTGACGGCGTGCTTTCCGAGGCATGGCGGAAACTCATGTTCGGTGGCAAGGCTGGCGCACGCAGTGGTTGAGGTGAGTGACTGCTGCGCTGCGTGTCACGGGCTCGAATCCCGCATGGAGCAATTATTTGTATGGCCTACAGATAGTTGTTCCGAGTCTGGATGTTTGTGTATGGCGTCGGTTTCTATACAAACCGGATGAGTGTTGCGGCGGTGTTGATACAAAAAGCTATACATATCCAGTTCAACATGACCTCGCTTTGTATGAGTTTCCGGTTCGATGAAAGATCAGGGTAATTTGGTTTTGCATCGCTTGATTGGTCGTCTAGCGTTCATGGTACAAATCTGACACAGGACAAGACAGGTTAAGTCAGGTAAGACAGGTTGTCAGATTTTCAGCTGCAGCTTTGCTTATCTTAAAATAGCACATCTCTGAAAGGCTATGCAGAAAAGTTTCGATATCATTTTAAAACTGACCCTATTTAAAATGAAATGATGTAGACAGTGGATTAGAACCTAGCTTTATTACAGCAACATTACTTAGGAGCAGTAAGTCGTGGGTTTGAAACTAGACAGACGCATTACTCTGTGTAATTTATTTCATCACCACTGCTCTCAAAACGGTAAAGGAAAACATCGTACGGAAACCGGCGTGTCCTTGAACCAAAAATTCAAAAACATCTAACATGGACCAACTCGCACTGCACCCGCGTGGTATTATAGCCCATTCCCTTTCATAGAGAGGATCCGCCGAGTCAATGCAGTGGGAGCATTATAGGCTGATGATGATTACTAACTTGCATTTAATTGTAAAATTACACAGATACTTGTAAACATGTTTGTAAAAAACTATTTGTAAAATAAACATAATTTATCATTTCTTTTAACAGTGACAGACGAGAAAGAGAGATCAGAAAGCATGCTTCGTTCACGTCGACGACAGAGCACCACAGCTCTCTGTGAGGCAGAGGACATGAAACCAGCACAACTCAATAATGTGGGGAACAGGTAAATTATACGACATAATTAAGTACATCATCATTTTTCTTTTGCCATTATAAAGTCTCTTATCCCAATTCATTTGGGATCGACACTGCATGTAGGTACATCTACCAACCTATAATGGGCCGCAACGTGGATTATTTATTTATGTATTCACTAGCACATACATTTGTTTTAACAAGTAAGACCCAAGCTAACAAAAGTAGTCATAAATTGCTAATAGTCCAGTCCCAAGTAACGGGTCTGGCTGGGTAGAAGCACAAGTGTACAACATACTAAGTGTCACCTGTGTCACCCTTTAAAATTATGGTCCATTCCCTCTCAGACAGGAGGTGTTTGTCCCAGTAGTGGGAAGTGTGGGAACACCATAGGCTGATTATGCTTACGCAGCATTATTATCTTTTAAATATTTTTTAAAACAAAATCATTTAAAAATATAGTACCTAGCCCACCTATATCAAGAACAGTGTCTAAGCTATCGGCGGTCAAGGCTCCAGAACCTCCTAACAATGGGTGCCGTGACGAGAAATACCGTTTTCTGAATCAGGCTCCTGGTCCAACTGCTCAAAGAGAGCTTCCTCAGGTGCTGGTCGAGGGTTTTGCCACTCAAGTGTAGGTAGGGGACCAGGATGGTTTTTAGTCACTGAGACTAATAGACCTCTCCGTTTGCCCCAGGGCGGAAGAAACATAATTGTTTTTGTATTTATTACAATATTTATTAGATTTATTTTTATTTTTTAATGTGATATAGTGTGTTATCAAAATAAATACAAAAGTTATTGTTTTATCCGACTGCGGCGAAGCCCAAAACGATAAAGATAAAAGATATATTTATTGCTGCTAACTGTGTCACAGACTGTGTACATTAAGTTCTTTCTACCCAAGTCGGATATACCCAAGGAGTTATCTAGATATTATTTTGTTCCCTATCACCATGTTGTTCTATATATTTATTAACCCAAAGGTATCCTGGTAGATAATGCCTTGTGGCATTAAGTTCACCTATGTACCAATATGAAGTTTAAAAATATATAAACGCATGTGTTGTTAACAGCGGTCCAACAAAGGGCGCCAAAGGCCGAGGTACGCTACTAGCTCTCCTGTGGTCGCTGGCTCGTCGCAAACGGCGCGGTGCTCACGATGAGATCTATCTGCGACACATTGACAACGTGCTGACCAATACCTGCACTTATAGGGAGAGCTGCCGGTGTTTGGAGTGTCAGGTTAGTGGACTATTTTGGTACTTTTTTTAACTGACTTCCAAAAAAGGAGATATTTTTGACGTGATAACGTCTTATAAATTGATGGCCGGCTGCACGCACGAAAAAGATGACGTCATACCGCGTTACCTCGCTTTGAGGCGTTCCATAGCAACGGCGTATCAATTGTTTTGTTTTATTTTCTTTTCCATAGCAACGGCGTGTCAATTGTTTTATTTTCTTAGGACGTTGTCACGTTCAACTATCGTCAGTAAACCGATTTTACAGACAAACGATTTTTTAACATATGAAAAGAGTAGAACCATACTCTTGACCTCAACCTTGTTCTAAGGGCAGAGATGAGGTCGACGATTGAACTAACCCAGAAGAAGCCTATTTACTCGCGATTTAAATAGATTGGGGTTATATTATTATGAACTTGGGAAGACCGAAGCAGCAGGGAGTCCCACTCTTTGGCTGTGTGCATAATAAGAATAACAGATGTGGTAAAACCAAACCTCCTTTTTTCGAAATTGGTCGGTTGTATTTCTTTTTGGTTGTTACCTCATTCATAACTCAACACACTAGGAATTTCCCCGGTATCGCGGGTGCGTTTACAAACATTAACTCACATACACAAACACCCAGACCTGGATTAATTGTAGCACAATATAAATAAGTAATACATATTTATACTGTGATTGTAGGCCATACAGATATTTGTTCCGTGCGGGGATCGAACCCGTCACCGTGGCACGCAGCGCAAGCGCTGCAGCCAATCGTTTAGTCACTGCGCCAACCGTGCCATAAAATGATAAAGTTAGTTATATATATGACTAGCTGACCCGCGCAACTTCGTCTGCGTCACATAAATATAGCTATAACCTTTCTCGATATATCGCTTATCCGACATAAATTAAGCTACATCGTAACAAACAAAAAATCTTATCTTTCCTCTTTATTAAAATAGTTTAGATGGTTTAGATTAGCTTAGATTATATTAAAGTGTGAATTACTATAGGTATCTCTTACTGTTAAATATACTATAACACTCTGTACTAACTTGTAAACATTATGATGCAGTAAATATTTTGAATTTAAATTTCCCGGAGGCCAGCCAGAATCCCCCGTACCTACATTGCGACGCGCAAATTATTTTGCCGCGCGGATATTTTTACATTGCGATATCTTCTAAGATATTTGTTTAAACTGTATAGAGTAAAGGGCACAAATATTCTATATTAAATTTCCGTTCTAACAAACACATCTATTTAGATATAGATTAATACCATATAGGTTAAATAAGCTTTGCAAAAAATAGCTATTTTTAACCTAACAGTTTAACAGTAAAAAAAGGTTACAGTGAGTCAATCTTAAAAGATAGATACATGCAGTCGTGGACTTTTTTTTAGAACTTTTAAAGAGGAACAATTCCTTCATACATGATATTTGCGTAACTTAAACCGTTTTCGCAGCGCACGCAGCGGAAGCTCTCAAAAAGGAAATACCTTTTCCCGTTTTTGTAACAGTTTTCATTTATGCTCCGCTCCTATTAGCCGTAGCGTAATGTTATATAGCCTATAGCCTTCCCCGATAAATGGACTATCCAACACAAAAAGAATTTTTCAATTCCAACCAGCAGTTCCTGAGTTTACCGCGTTCAAACAAACAAACAAACAAACAAACTCTTCAGCTTTATAATATTAGTATAGATATAGGTATAGGTACATTTATAAAAAAACATATAAAATAGAAGAATTACAATATAGCCTCAGTTAACGCGGTGGTTATCAATTTGTTACCCCATCGGCATTGCAATGATGACCTTTATTTATTCAATGTTCACGGTTACTAGTTGAAATGATGAGTGTAGTGTGTTGAAATTAACTTAGATGAAGGGTTAGGCTGAGCCTAGTATTAACTGGGTTGTGGAGGTCGGATAGGCAGTCGCTCCATGTAAAATACTGGTATTCAGTTGTATCAACTTGTATCCGGTTAGACTGGGACCCTACCCCAACATGGTTGGGTAATTATTTACCCACGAGTTCCTCCACTGGCTAGCCTGGAATAATAACAAGAAATGTAGGATGTGGAAAATTTATTTGATGTAATTTTCGATAAGAGCCAGTTAACGAGGAAGTGTATTCAAAAAAATATTGAGACCCAGAGGACTTGTGCAGGTTGAAGGAAAATAAAACGAATAACGTTCAAATCAAATCAAATCAAAATATTTTATTTGCCAGAATATGGTATATAAGATGTTACAGTAAAAAATTGTTTCAGCATACCCTGCCATAACATGGCGTGCAAATGTCTTACAAAACTGAGCGAAGTCGATTAATCTAGCTTACAATTTTTTTAGTTAGAGATTATAATAATATATTTTAAGTACAAATGTAATCCAACAAAAATAATATAAGATGGCAGTATTTGTATGTATTATTAGTACTGTTTTTTACAATGACAAACGTGTTCATAACTAAATTGGTTTGCTCAAAACTCACAATGGTCGGAAAGTCTTTTTTCTTCTCTTATTTTTTGTGAAATAATCGGTCTGACCTACTGCAGCTGTTCCTACTCCCTATCGCACTCTGCCGGTGCTGCGGAACAGTTCGAAAGAGCCCCGTTGGGCCCCGGAACATAAGGGGCCGAGAAGGAATATGCATGGGTTATAGTCAGTTCAAGTCTGACACTCCCTTCCGCTCCGCTCAAAACGGGAAGGGTCATTTAATGATTTCCTATCCACAAAAATTAGGCCCTGTGCCCTCTTAAGTTAGCGTAGATAGTAGGTATTAGGTCCTGTACGTTTGAGTATAAATATGACAAGGTATCGACTATCGATTGTTCAAAGTATTGTAAGTTATGTAGGCGATAAGCTTCATTAAATTATCGTTTGCTATTGGTATCCAGAATCATTTAATTATCTTTTGTCTTATCGTATCATCAAAGCGCAATCATCCCAAAGTCAGGTAGCCGTTCATTTACCTTCAGTTTGGTAAAAGTTCGTTGTCTTCAACGATTTAAGCTTGACTACGATTTACGATATAAAAAAACTAAAGTGTCAACATTCCTTTTACGAAGCCGTCAACCAAGCAATCTGTACATGAAATTAAGTAACCCTACGCAAAAAATATTAGGGAGGTAATACGATACCCTTTGTTAAGACTGGTTGTCAGACTTTCAGGCCACTAACTAGGTACTTGTAACGACTACTAAATATCTATACATATTCGTCACTCGGGAGCGAAGTCACGGAGGAAACTCGGGATGGCTCCCATCCACGGAACAACCTTTAAAGGCAAGCACGGCTGAACATAAAGACCAACTCAAGCGGCATTTATTATTAAGCCACGCACGAGCTCCTGTCTCTACCTCAACTGATTATGTTTCGCAAATTTTCCCAGTTTGATTATAATGTAAATGCGGTGCGTCATTCGAACGTGAAAAAACCGTCCCCCTATCTCTGACGTAATGTCGGTACGAGTAACTTATATAAAAAGTAATTAATTCAGCAACTACCTCGTTGGTCTAGTCATCACAAGCGACTGCTGTGCATGAGGTCGTGGATTCGATTCCCGAGTCGCGCAAAGTGTTATTGAGTTTTTCTAGCAGTAATTTCAAAGTAACTGCTACGGAGTCTGGATTTGTGCCCGGTTGATATCTATTTGTTTGATTTACAGTGCAATCAAATTATCTTGGCAGGCCCGAACTTCGTGCAGGTCATTATGTTACAACTAATGTTTAAAAGTGTTATGATATTTATTTTATTTGTATTTCTCACTGTTTAAATTAGTTATTTTCTGATCGTTTAAGTATTGGTTTATCTGGCAATAACAGTGATCTTCACAAGTTTACATGCGTAAAAGTTCGCAGAGCCTATGTTCGGACCTGCCAAGATAATTTGATCGTACTGTAAACATAACTGGCGAAATGTGGTCGCCACTGTTGATTCTGGCTAACAGGAGTTACAGTGGTTTGGGAATAGTGTGGCGGACTTGTTCCATTGAGATACATCTGTCTAACTCTTCGGGGATTAAAGGCATGATGTTATGGTAAAACGCGTTGCGTCATGTGAACCTCACAATATCGTCCCCCTTTCTCTGACGTTGTTGGTAATGTTTAATTCAGCAACTACCTCGTTGGTCTAGTCGTAGGATCGATTTCCGGGTCAGGCAGTGTTATTGAGTTTTTTTATCAGAAATTTCGCAGTAGCTGCTACGCCCCCTATTACATGGGACTTGAAAATAACTGGCGAAATGTGGGTGTACTCATAATTACACCTCTGCCTAACCCTTCGGGGGTTACAGGCGTGATGTTATGTTTTTCCATTTTTAGGGTAACAGTGTCTGCTTAAAAAATTGAATAAAAAGCAGACGAAAAGTTTGAATATTATTTATTTAATGTCAATAAGACAACTGGTAAATTAACAATAATATCATTTATAGCTTAAAATGGTCAATGATGAATTAAAATGTCCTGTCACTTATTTTAACGTTTTGTTAGCAAAATTTATGAATTTTCCCCCGCCTCTTAGGTTTTCCGGGATCGTTGAAACAGTCAAAAGCCTAAAAAAGCCTTTTTTGTTGCAGAAGCTACAATATAAAACGCATTGCAGATTTAGGCACAAAATAGTCTAAGATTAAAGTTATCAAACATACATTTACATAGCCCAATCATCATTATTATATACAGGGTCATTTATTGGACCCACACACTGAAACAAATTCCCCTTATTGTTGTGTTACATTTGATGATGATGATGATGCTGAATGGCTCATTGGTATTACATTTCATGTTACGTTAAACTAACGTACCTGGCATAAGCCACCGGGCATGTCAGCAACTTACATTTAGTTGGCATGCCAAAATCATGGCTTCGGTTTGCAGGTTCCAGAAAATTTGCTTCCAGAACTCGTAGATGTGATGGGTAGATCTTTGTTTTATTTATATTAGATACCCAACTTGTATGCAGAGTCCTGTAAGCTGATTACATTCATTTGACCTCAGATGTACACAGTTATGCTGCTTGCAGATTTCCGACAAATCGCAAAGATTTTTGCATCAAAAATGAACATTGCATCCCCTATCTAATATTTTTTCTTTTAATTTAGCAAAATATAATTTGTTATAATAGTAATAATATAAATTTTTAGCATTAATTATATATTTATTTGACACATAATCGCCAATCTGCAAGCAGACTTTGTCAATAAAAAAAACTTAACACTGATTTTCACTTCAAAGTTAGAAAAAAAACAGTTCAGTTCACAAACTTGTCAATATCGTACTCTAATGTGTCCGTAGTATCCACTTGAACCTCGTCAACGGTTTTCTTTCGTTCCTCCAAACGCACACACTTCAGACATTTCTGACCTTTACGTAGCCAACACCCTCGGTGGTACATAGAATTACACTTATCACACATTAGGGCTCCGCTGTCAAACGGATATAGCACCTCGTTATTTTTACAGACTTCGCACAGGTAGCCTTTGCCGGAGCAAAGATTGCAGCTTGTGATGTGAGAACGGCATATCTCTGTGAGTTCCGTAAGCTGCGTTTCTAGAGAACCATCGTTGATAGCTTGGAGATGACCCATACTGTATTTCTTGTTCACATCACCAAGCTGCACAAATAATGGAGACAGTAAGTTTGTGCCGTCAGGGCAGGCACAAAGGTAGCGTCGCATCCATTCTAGATCCTTCCTCATTTTATGTACCCATTCTAGCTCCGCTATAAAGTTGAAAAGTTTCGGGTTTATACTCTCTATGTCAATATACGGTCTTGTCCACGATAAATTCAGCATTTGGAATGCTATTCGTGACACATAATGCTTCTCCCAGTCCCAATTATGAATAACTCTTGCAGGAATTGCTGCCTGATCATTCCAGTGGCACGTAGCACAGAAATATAGGCCTGTATAATCACATAATCGTGGTTCATTCCACATGTCTTTAAAGTTTAAAGCTGTTTGGCACTCTGCACACTTATAATCTTGTGCCGCTAACCCTTTTTCTGGACATATACTCATTTCGAAGCTTCCTTTCTCGGTCATAACAACATGGGCGCAAACCCTGCATATGTGATCAACGCATTTGTAATGACATAAGTATCCGCAGTCGGTACAAATGTAAGAACTTTGAACGATACTCCAGATCACTCCACTGCAGTGATCACAGTACTGTTTCCGGTTACTAGGGTTTATTTGTTGTTCGAAATGATGGCCTTTAATCGAGACTTGGACTTTTGCTAATCCATTATTATCTTTTAAATCTTCTAACCTTAGTCTTAGCTCCACTAGGTATCTTACAAGCCATTTTCGTTCGTCTGAACATTGTACACTGTTTAAAACGAGTTCTCTGCACTGTATTATGGCTTTTTCTATCTCCTCTTTTGTCGCAGAACTGTGGATCTTCAATTTCTTGTTGGCAATAGATTTCGGGATACAGTTCGAGTCGTAACCTTCGTCGACAGAAACACAGCCAGAATTCGATGAAGTTGATGTCCTAGATGTAGCTTCCACGCTTGGACTGCAGCAGATTAGACTGTTCCTGTATTTAGGCGAATCATTCGCTATAGCAGCAGCCATGGTCACTTAATTTTGAAACAAAGGATGTCAAGAATACATAGCGGAAATTTTGCATAAAATTTTGCAATGTCACTGTCTGATTTTATTGTTTGAACTGCTGTTTGAGTATTGCACACGATTGTTATCTAAGATTATGTCTCATTTCCACTGCGATCCAGTAATGTTTTGATAGTGGTACGTAATTTTTTTCACAGTAGAATTGTTGTCTTCATTTTTGACAGCTGAATAAATTTTCGTTGCTGTATGTTGGTGACTTGGAGTTGCGTTCCGTTTCGCAGTCACTTGTAGAAGGGTCGCAAAATATTTTTGTTTCTTTTCGTTTCTGTTAATTTTGATTCAAGAAAATAGTATCAAACAAATATTTATAATCACGCGATACTCTTTTTGTCTTAAAACTGCAAACTATTTACTAAATACTTTTGAAAATATCCAAAGAAGTTGGTTTCATCGCTAATGCAATATCGAACGGAACGTATTTTCGTCACGCATCCGTGCCAACTTCACACAAATTCTTTCTCTCTGTCAACTGTCAATGAAATGTCAGTTCATTGCGCGGTATCCTTCACTTTATTTTTCACGATACACTTCTCGCCACATACGAAGCAACATTTTCTTTTAGTACAAAACTGTTGATGTATGCAAAACTAGATTTAACCTCGAGGACTACTTTTTTAAATTGTCTGACTCGAACACGGATGAGATCAGCCTCTATTTGCGTGCCAATTACCTAGATTATTGTACTTAGTAATGACCTATGACCATACACGTGCGGGAATGGGACATCCACGGAATATAGATAATATTTGTAATACTATTAGTTAGGTACTTACTTATTATTAGTATGTTTAATTGGGTTTTGGTACTATAAAACAGTGGGACTGTGTTAACGCGCTCTTATCGTCAAGTTGTATGCGTATATTTATTTTTAACATAACATCAAGCTTGTAATCCCCAAAAGGTTAGGCAGAGTAAGGTACCTAATAGTCTACCCTCATTTCGTCAGTTTATGTTCAAGTCCTATGTCATAGGTGGCAAGCGTATTGACATCAATGGCGTAGCTGCTACTGAGAAATTCCAGATGGAAAAACCCAAAAACACTTTGCTCGACCCGAGAATCGAACCGAAGACCTCATGCACAGCAGTCGCACTTACGACTACTAGACCAACGAGGCAGTCATAAATAATAACGTACGGATTATGTAGGTATTGAATAAGTAATTCGGAAGAGGAAGTAACTTTGAGCGTGTGTACCAAATAGGAATAGCGTAATCTACTTTGTAATTTCGTTATAAATACAGCAAATGAGTTAGTTTACTGACTAAAAAAATATGATTCTGTTTAGTCCGTCTGTTAGATTATCGAAAAATATTGGATACTTACGTGTTTTTTGTTTTATCAAATTAATAAAAATTGACGAAAATAAAACGTGTCAAAGATCGTGAGTGGCTTGTGACGTCACTTTCTGGTAAAAAATGTACCAAACTACGACGTCGCGCGACTTTTCTACAGTGATACAGTGCTTCACTGTATCATCTTAATTTATTGTTTAAGTGAAAAAAGAAAAAATACGTGTCTAATATTTTTTGGAAATCTAGAAGAAAGAAAGAAAGAAAATCTACCTGACGGACTAATTAGATTTTTTTTGTCAACTACTTTATTAAAGGTAGGTTACCTATATATTTTTTCCCTAATATTAATTGCCTATTAATTCTTTCAGAGCCGCTACTTCGAATGCGACGATGACAGCGAGGACTATGACTCTGAGGACGACAACTATGTTCCTCACTACGTGGTGGAAGCTATGGAGGCACAGCATCAGCCAGAGCCGGAGACTGAAGATGAGGATGATGAGGTATGTACTCTTAGGAGAAGAAAAATATTACCATTATCCGTCAGTCGGAAAAGCCGAATACTGACATTTGAGTAAGACCGTGGAGGTAAGTCAAGTATCCGTCGAACGCGGCTTTGCTATCCAGAACCCCACAGGATAGCAAAGTAAGGCTCTACTATCCTATCTAGCTGTTCAATAATCTAGAAGAGCCCGGTACTGACATTTGAGTAAGACCTTGGAGGTAAGTCAAGTTATCCGTCGGACATGGCTCGACTATCCAGTACGAATAGCGAAATAAGGCCAGTTACTTTCTACTCATTTCATCACTAACGAGGACTACGACTCTGAGGAAGATCTACGTTCCTCACTACGTGGTGGAAGCTATGGAGGCACAGCATCAGCCAGAGCCGGAGACTGAAGATGAGGACGATGAGGTATTTACTCTTAGTAGCAGATAATTACTTACCACCAATTACCAAAAACCACAAATACCACCAATTAACACCACCACTACTAACCGCCACCACCACTGATCCACCACCACTAATCCACCACCACTATCACTATCCGTCACACATTACCAGTATCCGTCAATTAAAAAAGCTGGATACTGACATTTGAATAAGATCGTGAAGGTAAGCCAAGTATCCGCCGGACACGACTCGACTATCCAGTAGGGATAGCGAAATGGGGCCCTTTACTGTCTACCCGTTTCCTCACAAATGAGGACTACGACTCTGAAGACGACAACTACGTTCCTCACTACGTGGTGGAAGCTATGGAGGCACAGCATCAGCCGGAGCCGGAGAGTGAAGATGAAGACGATGAGGTATGGACTAGAGAGAGAAAGAGAGTGTTTTCTTCTACTTAGAAATAGATCGAGTAGTAGAGTAGTCTTTCTAATATTCGGTAAAACTACTGTATTACCAGTATCCGTCTATCGGAAAAGCCGAATACTGACGTATGGAAAGACCGTGGAGGCAAGTCAAGTATTCGTTCGATATCGCTTTATTAACCTTTCCAGCTATTCAATAATCTAGATTGATTTGAGTAAGACAAGTTTCCGTCGGATATGGCTCTACTATCCTATCTGGCTATTCGATAATCTGAAAAGCCGAATATTGGTATTTGAGTAAGACCATGGAGGTACGTCAGAAATCTGGCTCTACCATCCAGTAGGGATAGCAAAATAAGGCCGGATGCGGATACCCGTTCATCACTAATGAAGTTCTGATGAGGACAGCTACGTTCCTCACGTGTTAGAAGCTATGGAGGCACAGCATCAGCCGGAGCCGGAGACTGAAGATGAGGACGATGAGGTATTTACTCTTAGTAGAAGAAAACTATAAGTATTCGTTAGCGTCACACACACAAGTAATAAACAAAATAAAAAATTAAATACTTAGATATTTTGCAAGTATGCGGCCAGTATAACCAGTATGGACGTCAATCGGAAAAGCCGGATACTGATATTTGAGTAAGGCCCTGGAGGTAAGCCAAGTGTCCGTCTTATATGGCTATATACTATCCTATCCGGCTATTAAAAAAACAAGGTGTAAAGCCGCGGAGTTAAACCAGCGTCTTAAGTAGCAACTTAAGTTTTAGGCGTTTTTTACCAGTTATTACAAGAAATAATGTCATTAAGGTCAGTATGGTGTCTACTAAACGGCTACGCTAATTAGTTCAAGTTCATGCGAGATTTATGCGCCGATAAACTAAGGAAAGCCGAACATCGAGAGAAATGGAGACAGATTATAAGAACTATGAAGGACTTTCATCAGGGACACGACCTTCAGTAATGAAGAATACGACTACAGAGAAACTATTAGAAGTAAGATCAAAGAATCAGCTGGAACAAACTCAGAGGTCATAGTCTCTTTTAAGCCGGTCGCAAGTTAGCGGAACTGCTGTGCATGAGGTCCTGGGTTTGACTCCCAGTTCGGGCAAAGTGTTATTGGGTTTTTCCATTAGGAATTTCTAGGTAGCAGCCATGTAGTTTGGATGTGTGTCCAATTGATCGCAATAGGTTCGCCCCTCTATTACATGCGACTTAACAGAACTGGCGAAATGTGGTTGTACTTGGTACAACCTAACCCTTCGGGGATTACAGGCGTCACGTTATAATGTTTTGTATGTGAAATGTGATGCTATTGTGTACCAAATAAATAAACAGTTCCCTCTCTGCTCTCCCCCAGGTGTTCATAGACACAGTCCCCGGCGACAACACTTCAACGGACATGTTACTGGACAAGAAGATGTCCGTGTCCTCCGACGAGCCTAGCACACTGACAGAACAGGAGGAAGAAGACAAATTGCAGCTAGAGGTGGCAGCCGGCACTCCAGTCTTGCTGAACTACTTGCTTACCCATCCCATCACATGTAGCATACAATGAATTCACGGTAATTTGAGGAAATTAACAAGAAATTGAGGAAAGTAACAACAGTTAACAGTTTTGCTGCCAAGTTCAAATTACTTATCCATTTTTATTTCTTTGCCCAAACTTATTTGAGTATTAAAGTGACGACTCGAAGGCAGGTTGTGGGCACACAAACGAATTATTGTTCGACCCACTTGCTGGGTGCTTGGCATCGAAAGTGTTCGTGGTTTACTTAGTCATAGTTAAGTAACTGTGGTTAACGAAAACATTGTTAAAGGTTACTAGTTCTATAGTTGCTTAGACTGCAGCTTAAGTAGGCCGCAGGAAGGTACTGGTTAACCATTTGCTGACGCATTCCATCTTTTGTAGCGTGCAGTGAATATATGGGAATATGAAAAAGTTACTAAGGAAAGGAACCATGTGATATTTAAGCATGGTTACCTAGGTCTTGTTTGTTAAACCACGGTTAACTAAGCCTTGTTAGCTTACCATTGGATGGGTGGTAGGTGGGTGGGTTGGATGGGTGTATAAAAAAGTTACAAGCGGGCAAGGGAGGAACAGTAACTAAAAAGAGTTAACCATGGTTAACTTGCAACTTTTTATCGAATGCTAACTCATCTATACTTATCTTGGTTAACTGCATAGCTATTCAGAAACAATCGAATCGAATAATAATATGTCGTATGTCTATCTTTTTTGGCAGTACTAGAGCGAGCGATATAGTTATACGAATATTCGATTCGATTGTTTGTATGAATATCTATGCTGGTCTGGTCTAGACTTTCTAGAAATTGATTGTTATAAAAGGTTTACCCTTCACTTTCCCTACATAGTTCAAAATATTATAATATGATTTTTTCTTTGTATGCCCGAAATTACTTAGTCATCTATCTATAGCTACGTATAGTGACGACTCGGAGGCGGGTTCTGGGCACACAAACGAATTATTGTTCGACCCATACGCTGGGTGCTTGGCACTGAAAGTGTTAACTACTAGCTGGTTTTGGTGAACCACCCACAATTAAAACTTCATCAGTAGCGGCACGCCTAATGTAAAATTATGAGCAGACACTTATAATGTAGCCTTTCCTTCACTCAAGTGTTACAGGCTAGGTGTATGAATGGTGTAGTAATACCCTTAACGAAGCCGAAAGGTTCTCACCATCTTAGCGACATTTTTTTATTTTTGACCATACCAGCGACCTTCTAGTTTTAGGTTTTAGGGTTCAAGGTTCCAATTTTAAGGTAATACGTTGATTTTTACTCGTTTACTAAACAAAGTATTAATTAGCACCATATTTTTGAGTGCGGTACATTGAGTGTTACCGTTAAACGTGATCTTTCATTCTTGTTCAAACCCTCAAAAATAAAGTAGGTTCCCAGCAATCATGAATTTTAGCGTAGAGTTACTTAGTTTGATATATAGAATGCTTGGTTGACGGCTTCGTGGAGGATTTGTTTACACTTTGTATGTTTAGTCTAGAAATATCAAAGTCCTCTTTACATAACCTGGTGTTTAGATATAATTAGGTGTTAGAATTTGTGTGTTTAGCCTGTGTTATTTAGCATAACAGCCAATAGGCGGTGCGTATGGCATATAATCACTGATTTGATCTCATGAAAATTGAAATGATATTTACAATTAAAAAAGCAAAATATGCTGCCAGTTATTCAAATACGGACAGTTTAATAAGTTAGTAAAACTGGACAGGTTTCATCGGTGTATAAATATACATACTCGTATAACAGGATGAAAAATAAATATTTTTGGGATAACCACAATATCCGACACGAATGTCGAGTCGACTGCCTTGTTGGCACACTTGCGACCACAAGACCAACAAGGCAGCAGTCGCTGAGCATGAGATCCTGGGTTCGAGTCACGGTTCGGACAAAGTGTTGTTGAGTTTTTCCATCAGGAATTACTTAGTTGCATCCACGGTGTCTGGCTGGATTCGCGCCCGGTTGATGACAAAGGCTCGCCTCCTATTACATGGGACTTGAGAATGTCGAGTTTTACTAACGAATTTGATTTAAAATCGTATTAATTTATAAAAATCTTATGAAAGTCGATCCGTGCAATTTTGATAATTTATGTTTACAATGTTTATTAATTAAAATAATAGTTAAAAAAAACGATATTGTGTCCATTTCAACGAATTTTACTTACTTATCTATTTGATTGTTTTACCTATCTCTCTCATCTTACTTATAATAATAAGTATTGAGGGCCTCGATATAATGTCTGAATATCCGGATAGTAAGAAATGAAGAATATTGTGATTATCTACTAGATAAATTAACCGGAGAAAAATATCCGCTGGTGGTGCAGCAGATTATAAAATATGGTTAAGGGAAATTTAAGTTTTTAAACTGACATGGTTACTAACATTATCATTTATACTCTAGATCCCACGACACAGGGTATCCTAGTGTGGGGTGTAGCGCTACTTAATTGCACCTTAGCTGTACTCTTTTTTATTTTATCTTGCATTCTGTAATTGTTGTGCTTAACGTGTCATCCAATGTGTCTAAATAAATAAATTATTATTAATTATTATTATTATACTGAAAACGGGATATTTACCATGTCTACTGTTTGTAACCGAGCGCAAAAGAACGAACAAGAAAGCCGAGTCGACCTATTTGACACGTTGTCTGCCAAAATCACAATATGTTTTATTGTTTGCCCAAAAATCTAATGAAATTGCCAAGTCATCTATAGCAACGTATACGACTCGGAGGCGGGTTGTGGGCACATAAACGAATTATTGTTCGACCCATATGCTGGGTGCAGGCAACGTAAGTGATTTGTCTGCTCATAAACATCCACCCGCAATAACTTCAGTTTATCCGTGCTCATGGTGCTTGGAACAGCGCCGAAATATCGGGAACTTGAAACAAAGAGTAAACATGGTAAATATCCCTCTTTCAGTATTAATAATTGTTTCTTACTATAAAATCTTTACAACTTCTGTACCTGCTTATACTCAAAATGATAGAGTTCCTTTATTCTTAGTAAAACAGTGAGAAATATTATATAATATGAACTCGTTAGATGCGTAAGTAGGTATTTATTTATTATATTATTATTTAGATGTGGATTATTGTGT
The DNA here is from genome assembly GCA_949775195.1 of Diarsia dahlii. NCBI lineage: Eukaryota > Metazoa > Arthropoda > Insecta > Lepidoptera > Noctuidae > Diarsia > Diarsia dahlii. The sequence goes on along the minus strand of OX459218.1, from coordinate 10,701,022 downwards.
ATGTTCATTATAACGAGTTGCAATGATGCAGTGCTACTCAATATTATTTTTAACTTAAATAGGACCTGGGTGACACCACATAAAAACATTTAATTTAGGCCTAAAAGGCCCGAGTTTTTTTTCAATTGTCGGAAGAATTAAAATTAATATGAGGAATGAAGTTGACAAATTAGTGATTTCACAGGCATCGTCATTAAAATTGAATGATTTTTGGTCCAAAAATATGACCCAATGTTTTAGTATAAAAGCCCATGTTTGGTCAAATTTCCATCTCTTCATCTTTCGAATAACCACAGATCATCATTATGCGCTTCAAAATATTTAGGCGTAACTTGATATCATTGGGCCGCAAAGCAAATATGACCTCATCATTAGACTACAGCAATCCACTGCTGGATAAAGGCCTCTTCAATCGCACGCCACTCAATTCGATCCTCGGTAACTCACATCCAATTGCTACCAACCGCCCTGCGAAGATCGTCGCTCCACTCCTCTTTACGCTTACCGATTCGCTATCTCCACTCAAGAACACGTCTACCCCAACGGGCATCGGTTCTGCGGCTAATAATACCGGCCAAGTTGAACTGAAGGCCGGATATTGAGTACCACTGCATTAAATTGTATTCCGAATAGTATTGTAGTTGTAAGCTGATGTTTTTTGTAAGTTCCTGTCGCTAATAAATGTGCATAGATATAGTTATTACGATGGCTTGTCTGTTGTCACTAGATAAGGCGGTCATTTGAGATGAAACGGTCCGCTCGATAAAATATTTATCAATCGACTCGGCCAATTGTAATTCATAGCTGAACATAGGGCTTCTCCCAAGATGAGCCACAACACTCTTTAAACCATCAAATGAATCCTACCGCTCTGGCCGGAGCAGAAGGGAGTGTCAGTTTCTTATTGACCAAAACCATTCGTGGTCTTCGTAATGCCCTTTGGGTTCCAGGGCCACTGTGTTTCTTTCGATCCGTATCCAGTCTAACCATCTTTTACAAGTTTGTCAGTCGCATTTAGCTCAGGGTCGCATGACGTTACGCACACTGAAAGACAAATATTTGGTTAAATGTAAAAATTGATTTATGAAATGCCGGCCGGATAGGTACTGAGATACCTACTGACTATCCGACCGGATACTGAGATACTTACTGAATATCCGATCGGATACTGAGATACTTACTGACTATCCGACCGGATACTAGATACCTACTGACTAGGTATCCGACCGAATAGCAAAATTCGACTATCCAGTATCCGACGATACTGGATAGTTCCCAAATATCCGTTTCATCTCTAATAAATCAGATATACACATTCTAGTCGTAGAATCTAAACAAAAATAGATGAAAATTAGTCTGATGGTCAGTATTCTTTGCAGAGAGAATTTTCCTAGGAATCAATTTATGATACTATTTCAGTATTTAATACGAAATCATGTAGTTATTTAATGTTTTATTAATATTTAAATGCGTAAATAATAAAACATACTTACTTCTAACATTATCATTAACACTGAAAACTGTATATTTAAAGTTTTTGAAGACAAAACTTCTTTAGCGGCGTTGTGCACTTTTTGGATGCGTAAAAATTTTAGAAGTACACGTGACCTGATCGAAAATTCGTAGGGCACTTGCGCAAATGTGCGTGTGTGTCTAATGTCAAAAAGTATTGTATCCAACCACATAGTGATAGTACTTTTATGCTGATATAAAACAATTCGTGAGGAATTATGCCCTAACCATTCCAAAATATTCAAAAAAGCACAGCGTTAATTTTAAAATTTTCACTTCTGCCGGCACTCCCGGAGTACAACCCGTTGTTTATTACTGGTGAAAACCGAAAAGGTGACGAAATTAGTTCGCAAGAGGACACTGAGTTTCGTGGGTCAGGAACAGAATTAGTAAACATTGTAAAAATCCATTTTTCAGTGTTATTGAAAATACTAACTCAGCTTGTAAAATACAGAGATTTAATTAATACTTTTACTCAAATAAAAAAAGATTTTTCCTCAAATAATGTCAAATCAATGTTGTCTAAATAAATGTATTTAATGTTTAAGTTTTTATTGTTATAAGCCAAAGCTACGCCATTTTTGCTACAAAGTTTTATTGTAAGGATTATTTCTGATATTTTAATTTTAAGTTTTAAGTAGGTATAATGTATTTAAAAAAATGCTTGTGTAAAATAAATGATCTCATTATTTATACGTGTTTTTTTATTTATTTAAATTACCACAGGGTATCCTATTACCTAGTATTAACAGGGTTGTGGAGGTGAGATAGGCAGTCGCTCCATGTAAAATACTGGTATTCAGCTGCATCCGGTTAGACTGGAAGCCGACCCCAACATAGTTGGGAAAAGGCTAGGCAGATGATAATGATGATTAATTTTATTAACTTGGCTTGATCATTTTATGTCCCCTACAAACTATCAAGCCATGTTACTTAAATAAAATATTAATGTGCGTGTGGTGTGAGGGTCCCTTTGTTAAAACTCTGTGAAAATGTGCTTAGGATTTAGTGTACGTTCCCCAACAATTGTGGAAGATGGAATCAGATTTTGTGAAAGTCATATAAGCGAGTTATTGACTGTAAAGTTGGGCCCTCAGCTCTCACATAGAGGATTGAGGGCCCACCTGTACCTGAAAAACTATGTACACTACAGAAAAAGTCTATATGCCAAAATCTTAGCTAATGCCAAACAAAATTTGTGGAAAAAAGATATTATCGCAAAACACTGTCCTACTTTGTAAATCTTCGTTCAAAATGGGCCCTCAATTCTCATGCACGTAATAGTACATTATGGTACAAGTGTGTAACGTTGGTGATTACCGCTGAGGCGCCATTGAGACCCGAGCCGTCAGGTGAGGGTCTTAAGAAAGCCGAGGACGGTAATCATCAATACACACGTGTATCATACGACGTTTTTCAACACACTTGAGAATAAAATAATACTAAAAAGTCATCTTAACCTACTACTCTAACGCTATAACTTCACTAGTGAATAATAGCAATGAAAAAGTCAGTTTGATTATAGGTGTCATTATGTGCTTAATTGCGGTGAAATTATAGCCACTTTATTAGCAAGTGTGTTGAAAAAGTTATGCAAATAAAATGAAACCATTAACTTACAGCTATTTCAAATTCTATAATCCTTATGTCTTTTTATTTTTTTGCGTTATTTAAATATTGTATAACTACTTGTGGAAACTTGTAATTGGCTCTATTGTTGTTAGAAACCTATCTACTGTGTCTACCTAGCTGTAAGTTTTCCAAAAATAATAATAAAAAATAAAAAAAAAATTATCCTTCTTGCTCTGCGCTCTACGGGGTCAAGCAAGTTTGGCACGTATTTTCACGTATTTTCTGACGAAGGAAATGTGGACGATTGAGTAGTGTTAGTATGAACTAAGAACGCACGACTACCAGCTAGCTTGCTTAGACGGCCAATTTTCAGGTATCAGGCTATCAAGGTACATAAAAACATTACTAACTTCACATATTTTCTGACAGCTGATTTTTACGTATATTGTAGGCAATATCCTTAAAAATAAGTTGCCAACACTCCCAGACACTTCCTAGCGGCCGTTTTGCCTATCGGACGCTTTAAAGTTCCCAAAAAGTTTAGACTTAAACGTATTGTGACTGTTTACCCGAGAACGCATGGCATCGCTCGTGTGGCTGACATACAGACCTCCACTGGACTCATTCGGTGGGCATTCAACAGGATCTGTTCATTGCCTGTGTCTTCAGAATTTTGTTGAAAACGTTGCTTTGACCACTCGGGTGCATTTTGGAGCGCCTGCCCAATATAGTATGGCAATAACCCGATCAATTAGCTTTAAGTATTAAAACATTAGGAGTTTATGTATTCTTTATAGCGTCTGTTGTGCAATACGGCCGACGGAAAGTGTCTGGGAGTATTTGCGATTTATTTTTAAGGATATTGCCTAAAATATACGTAAAAATCAGCTTGTAAAAAAGTGAAAAATAAACTTTATAGGAAAAATCAGTTTCTGAAGTCGGTGGCAAAAAAAGAAATCAAACAAACAAAAGTCACCGACTTCAGAAACTGATTTTTCCTATAAAGTTTATTTTTCACTTTTTATGTTTTATTTTTTGTTGAAGTCGGTTTTCTTTTTTGTTAAAAAGTTTTTATTCAAAAATAAAAGTCAGAATATCGGCTTAAATCTATTTATTCTCAGTCATTAAAAAATCCATTTAATTATAATACAAATATAAACATTCACACAGACGTTATATAAAATTATTTTATAACTACATCTTAACGAATAAAGTGTAAGCAGTGAGGTACCTACCCAAATACAAAAAATAAAAGTCGAACAGTTTTTTTTAAACCGATAAAAATATTCTGTGAGGAGTTCGTGGCTAGATAAAAACAGCCCTCAGATCAATCTTCAAGTTAAGCCGCACTTGCCTAGGTTGGTCTGTGGATGGGTTTTACACATTACATACCGAGTTTCCTCCGTGCCTCGGAAAGCACGTTAAGCCGTTTGGTCCCGGCTATCATTTGTATATCTTTGACAGATACTCAGTAGCCCGAAAGTCTGACAACAAGTCTTACCAAGGAGTATCATATTTACCTAGTACAGTCGAACAAGCTAATTAGTATACAGGGTAGAGATCTTTATAGTTCTATAACACTGAAAATATTGATTGTAATAATGTTTTATCAAGTGTTTCGCCTTAAGCGACTGATGTCAAACACTGTATTGTTTGACATCAGTCTCTAAATGTATCTGTATAATCTTAAAAGTAAATACAAGTTAGTTGGCTGTATACTTATTAGCTTGTTCGACTGTACTACAGTACGATCAAATTATCTTGACAGGTCTAAACATAGGCTCTGCGAACTTTTACGCATGTAAACTTGTGAAGAAAACTGTTATTGCCAGAAAAACCAATACCTATACGATCAGAAAATCCATACTAATATTATAAATGCGAAAGTAACTCTGTCTGTCTGTGTTAGCGACGATATGTAAATATTAAGATTATTTCGATTAGAGTTAAATTTAGATATTTTAAGTGTTTTATAAGTTAGCATTAGCTCTGTCTAAGCCCATCAGGCTTGATGTTATGTTTTCACATTCCTGCCGCCTGGCGGCGCTAGTGTAGCTTAAGTACCGCGTTACTTTACTTTAGTGAGAGCCGCTTCACAGCTCACCCCTTAGGAATTACAGAAGCGTAATCTTAAGTTGTGCATTCCTGCCGCCTGGCGGCGCTAGTGTTTATATTTATAGGTCATGAAGCTTAACTACTGTGATACTTGACTTTAACGAGAGCCGTTTCAGTTTTTTGTATTTTTTAAGTGTTAATTAAGGTTTTTTATATTGAATTTTGTTTTGTTTTCATAAAATAAGTTAGTCCTAAGATTAGGAAAATAAGAAAAACCATGTAAGGGATGTTTTACCAGTAAAAAATGGCAAGGTTGGTTTTCCCGCGTTTCCTCTGGCAAAAGTGTTAATTTTTCGGCGCCAAAAATGTGCAAAACGCCTCCGCGCATGCGCACACGACGGGTCGTGATTGGTCAGTGCCTTAAGCAATTTGATATAAATATGGGAACATTTCGATGGTAAAACATTCCAAATCCGACTGCGACTAAGTAAGAAACTATGGTTTGAAGAATAAACCAAGAAGAAAGTACTCCTGAAGAAGTCTTGTTATTTACTCTGCCACTGCACCCTCTCCAACAGTCTCCAGTCGACATCCCGCCAGCAAACCTGCTCCACACAACATCACATCACACTCTAATACATGAGCGCAACATTTGGTCCTTCGAGAAGCCGGACTGGGTTCAAGAAAACTGGGAAGATGCCTACGAATACAAGATCAAAATCGGTGCAGTCGAAGACTACATCAGCTACGAGTGAAAGTAACGCCACTTCGGGTACTACGGGTACCGGTTCGACGGACTGGAGCATGAATACGCCGAGTGAAGCAAAGACGACTACCGACACGTCGAATTCCAATCGATCAACGCCGAGCAGCGTACAAGAACGTCAACAACCCGTACTTCATCCCAAGGACAGCGCCGGAGAGGAATCAACATCGGGGGAAGTGACTCATACCACCCCCCCGACCTGCACCAGTGAAGCGTCGATTCCCGTTCGCCAAGAAGAGAGTCATCCAACGCCGCAGATTCAAGAAAGAAGTGTCGCAGTGAAAATGCGTCTGAACGATGGAAGCATACCAACGTCCAGAGAAGAGAGTCTGCAGCGGCCTCACCCTAAGAAGACGACCCGCGATCTAGACACCCATTCTGTTCGCTCGTCGCATAGGAAGAGAGCAGAAGCGCAAGCAAAAATGACCGTGGCGCTAAGGGAATTGGAACTGGCCGAAGCACGATCAAGAGTTGCTCAAGCCGAACTAGAACTTCTGACCGCAGAATCAGAAGAGGAAGATGGTGCCAGAGAAGAGCTGTATGAACGAACTCAAGAGGTTGAACACTGGTTCATTACGACCGGGGACCGACCTAACAAGAATCAGAAGCCGACTGAGACAGAAGAAAAGAAGAGCGACATCCAGGAATTAGCTTCAGTCATACTCAAGCTATCTGAGAAGTCACGTGACACTGGTTCATCGAAGCACGTCGAGCTCCCTCACTTCAGCGGGACCTGTGAAGAATGGTTAGCCTTCAAGAGATCATACGAAGATATGGCCGCTTCGTTCAGCAACAACCAGAACTTAGCGCGCCTTCGAATAGCAATTCAAGGAAAAGCTAGAGAAGCCGTCCAAAGCCTGCTGTTCACTGCCGAAGATCCACGTGAAGTAATCAAGGGACTTGAAGCAAGATTTGGAAGACCTGGAGCACTGGCTTTAGCAGAACTAGAGAAGATGAAGAACCTGTCAAAAGTCGGCGAAACCCCAACCGACATTTGCGTATTTGCAAGCAAAATAAAGAACGCCGTCGAGACAATCAAAGCATTGAAGAAACCACAATATCTCAGTTCTCCTGAAACACTGAGAATTATCGTCGAAAAAATGCCAACATCTATGAAGTTTCGTTGGTTCGCCTACCACAGAAGCAGAAGAGATGAAGACATTCAAGAGCTACTACTCGTCGAAGCGTTCTTAGAAACAGAAGCGGATATGTGTGGGGACTTTGCTCCACCTGAAGCGCCCTCGGAGCAAAAGAAGGGAATAAGAAGACCTGTACATTCGGTACAAGAAACATCTAAAGAAAACTACAAGAAGTCGTGTGCATTCTGCGAAGAAGAGCATTTTACACTAGAATGCAAGCAGTTTAAAGAAGCCAACCTAAATGAAAAATGGGATATGATCAAGAAAGCTAAAGTATGCTTCAAATGCCTTCGGTTCAAGCACTCAAGAATCAACTGTAAAGCTCCAGTCTGCAAGGTGTGCAAAAGATGGCATCATACCATCCTGCACTCTGACAAACCGCCAGTTCCAGTTGAAAAAGAAGCGAACAAAGAAGACAAGAAAAGCACGTCAGAAGAAAAGGTTGCCTCAATCCACAACGCAAGAGGAGAAGAAAAGGCATACCTGAAGATCATCCCAGTGGACCTTTTTGGTCCAAAAGGCCAAGTCCGAGTCCTAGCATTATTGGACGAGGGCTCTACAGTCACACTCTTAGACGCATCAGTCGCTGAGAAGATTGGAGTCGAAGGGAAGCAAGAAAAACTCACAATCGAAACAGTCGGCGGGAAAGTGCTAAGAAAAGATAGCTCTCAGAAGATCGAGTTCAAAATAAAAGGGGCTCACAAAAGGGAGAAGAGATCTATCATAGCAAGAACCATCGACGACCTGAAGCTGTCCGAGCAATGTATAAACAAGGACACCGTGAGGAACTGCGAGCATCTAAGAGCAATTGAAAGTCAACTCCTCTACGTCACCGAAAGACCCAAGCTGCTGATAGGTCAAGACAACTGGGGGCTGATAGTCACAAGAAGACTGAAGAAGGGCAAACCATCCGATCCTGTAGCCTCACTCACTAACCTAGGGTGGGTGTTACACGGATGCGAAACAGGGGCGACTGCCTTAGTAAACTTCACTCACTACGGCAGATCGACCACTGAAGAAGAAAGTATCGAAGAAATCGTCCGAGAACATTTTCAATTAGAATCTCTCGGTATTCAAGATCGGTCGCCAACCAATGACAGCGACAGAAGAGCATTAGAAGTCCTCGAGAAAACTACGAAGAAACTGTCAAGCGGTCAATATGAAACAGGACTTCTGTGGAAAAAAGAAGATGAAACTCTGCCCAACAACTATAACTTAGCAAATCGACGCCTGATCAACATTGAAAAGAAGTTAGATCGGGACCAAGAAGCTAAAGAAGACTACGAGAAGCAGATCCAGAGCCTTATTGAAAAGGGTTATGCAGAGAAAGCTACGAAAACATCAAACAAAGGAAGAATATTCTACTTACCCCACTTCGCCGTCGTGCATCCCATTAAGAAGAAGCTGAGAATAGTATTCGACGCTGCTGCCAAGTTTGAAGGGAAGAGCCTCAACGACGCCTTGCTCTCAGGCCCAGACCTATTGCAGTCACTATTTGGCGTACTGCTGCGCTTCAGAGAAGGGCCAGTGGCTGTCATGGCTGACATCCAAGATATGTTCCTTCGGGTCAAAGTAAGAGAAGATGACCGGGACAGCCTCAGGTTCCTGTGGCGTGGAAACAGAAGAACCGGCAAGCCTGAAGAGTACAGAATGTCGTCAATCATCTTCGGAGCAGCGTCATCACCAGCAACAGCTATATACGTGATGAACAAAAACGCAGAAGAGTTCAAGAACACTCATCCCGAAGCAGTAAAAGCGATAAATAGAAACCACTACATGGACGACTATCTACAGAGTTTCGAGTCTGCAGCTGAAGCAAAGAAGATTTCAAAAGAAGTCAAAGATATTCACGCAACAGCAAACTTCCATCTAAAGGGTTGGGCCAGTAACAATTCGGGGGTACTATCAGAAGTAGAAGACACAAATAAAGAAGATTCTCTGCAATTAACAAAAGAAGAGAAGACTCTGGGGCTAAGATGGCTGGTAAAAGAAGACACACTAGCCTTCAATGTTGGGCTGCGTAACACGTCAGAAGACCTGCAAAATGGTAGAAGAACTCCAACAAAAAGAGAAGTCACAAGCGCTGTGATGTCCACCTTCGATCCAATGGGCTTCGCAACACCGGTCTTGATACAAGGAAAGAAATTAATTCAAGACATTTGGCGAACGAAGATAGACTGGGACGAACCAATCAACGAACCACAAAGAGAAACCTGGTTGAACTACCTAGAAGAAGTATCAGCGTTGACAAAACTAAAGATTCCAAGATGCATCTCACCCCGCGGCAGAAGAGGCCAACTACATACGTTCACCGATGCGAGTGAAGAGGCCTACGCTGCAGTTGTATACTGGAGGACAGTCGAACCCAGCGGCAGAGTCCATGTCTCCATGATCGCCGGCAAAGCAAGAGTAACGCCGACGAAACCAGTCTCAATTCCGAGGTTAGAGCTACAAGCTGCCTTGCTCGGTAGCAGACTAGCCGCCACGGTTGAAGAAGAGTCTGAGCTGGAAATATCAAAGAAGACTTATTGGACGGACTCTAGCACAGTACTGCAATGGATAAAAGCAGAACCACGAAAATTCAAAACTTTCGTGGCCAATCGCCTAGCAGAAGTCGAAGAAAAGACCAAGCCAGAAGAGTGGAGATGGGTACCGACGAAAGAAAATCCAGCAGACGACGCCACAAGGGGAACTCCAATAGAATTTGACCACAACGCCAGGTGGTTCAAAGGTCCATCATTTCTCCGTCATCCAGAAGAAGAGTGGCCCTTTCACGACTTCAAACCAGAGAGTATCATGCCAGAAGAGAAAAACAAACAGAAGGTGATGGCGATCAAGGCTACAGAAGACAACCTTCTGGACCCAGAGAGGTTCTCAAGCTGGGAGCGTCTACTACGCACTACGGCCAGAGTGGTTACCTTCACATACCACTTACTAAAGAAGGTCCGTAGAGCGACCACCGCCGCCGCGCGACAGAAGGACGAGCCCTGGAAACCTCAAAGAAAAACCCAGAAGAAAAACACGCCGACCTCCAATCAACCCGCCACCCTTAACAAAAATAAGCGGCTGTACCTCCCCCTAGAAGAAGAAAACTTGAAAAAGGCTGAAGAATTACTCATGAAAATGAGTCAGAACGACAGTTTCGCGTCAGAGATAAAGAATCTGAAAGCGGAAAAACCCACTGAAAGCGCAAGTCGACTTAAGAAGATCGACGTTTACATTGGAGACGACGGAATCATCAAGTTAAGAAGCAGGACGTCAAAGTTCAATGGAAACAACGAAAGAAGAATGAATCCCATCATCCTAGATGGAAAACAGAAGATAACGCGTCTCATCATACAACATTATCACAAGAAGTTTCTTCACGGAAATACCGCTACAGTAATGAACGAGATTCGTCAAAAATATTGGATCTTGGGCCTAAGAGCGACTTTAAAGGCGGTCGCACACAGCTGTCAATGGTGCAAGACAAGAAAGAGTCTACCAGCAATACCCCCTACGGGAGACCTACCGAGCGAGAGACTACAGCATCATCAGTTTCCATTCTCTTGCGCAGCCGTAGACTACTTCGGCCCAATGCAAGTCACCGTCGGGAGAAGAACTGAGAAGCGCTGGGGGGCATTGTTTACCTGTCTCACCACCAGAGCCGTACATCTAGAGTTAGTGCCCTCTCTTAGCACAAGCTCAATGATTATGGCACTTCGAAGAATGGCAGCCAGAAGAGGAAACCCGAAGACCATATTCAGCGACAACGGAACAAACTTCGTCGGGGCAAACAGGGAGCTTGAAGAGGCCGCGCAAGAGAAAGGCATCAAGTGGAAGTTCATTCCCCCAGGAGCCCCGAACATGGGGGGCGCCTGGGAGAGACTTGTGCGAACAGTCAAGACGGCGCTGGCAGTGGTTCTCAATGAAAGAAGTCCACCCGAAGAAGTCCTCCATACACTAATGACTGAGGTCGAGCACATCGTCAACTCTAGACCCCTCACCTCAGTCAGCATGGACCCTGAAGATGAAGAAGGTCTGACCCCGAACCACTTCCTGCTGGGGAGATCCTGCGGAGCAATGGCGCCGGGAGAATTCGACGACACGGAGCTGATAGGGAAGGCAAATTGGAGAACCTCTCAAAGACTCGCAGACCATTTTTGGAAGAGATGGGTCAAAGAGTACCTACCTCTCTTAATGCCAAGGAAGCTCGAAGGAAAGGAAACCAAAGATCCAAAAGAAGGCGATATCGTGCTAATAGTGGACGCTACGCTACCACGAAATTCATGGCCCCGTGGAGAAGTTATCAAGACGTATCCCGGACCAGACGGGAGAACCAGAGTGCTGGACGTGCGGACATCGGGAGGAGTACTTCGCCGCCCCACTCGACGGATCATCGTGCTGGTTCCTGCTGCATCGTCGCCTCCAGAGGATGATGTGCTGCGCACCGTGGGGGAGAATGTTAGCGACGATATGTAAATATTAAGATTATTTCGATTAGAGTTAAATTTAGATATTTTAAGTGTTTTATAAGTTAGCATTAGCTCTGTCTAAGCCCATCAGGCTTGATGTTATGTTTTCACATTCCTGCCGCCTGGCGGCGCTAGTGTAGCTTAAGTACCGCGTTACTTTACTTTAGTGAGAGCCGCTTCACAGCTCACCCCTTAGGAATTACAGAAGCGTAATCTTAAGTTGTGCATTCCTGCCGCCTGGCGGCGCTAGTGTTTATATTTATAGGTCATGAAGCTTAACTACTGTGATACTTGACTTTAACGAGAGCCGTTTCAGTTTTTTGTATTTTTTAAGTGTTAATTAAGGTTTTTTATATTGAATTTTGTTTTGTTTTCATAAAATAAGTTAGTCCTAAGATTAGGAAAATAAGAAAAACCATGTAAGGGATGTTTTACCAGTAAAAAATGGCAAGGTTGGTTTTCCCGCGTTTCCTCTGGCAAAAGTGTTAATTTTTCGGCGCCAAAAATGTGCAAAACGCCTCCGCGCATGCGCACACGACGGGTCGTGATTGGTCAGTGCCTTAAGCAATTTGATATAAATATGGGAACATTTCGATGGTAAAACATTCCAAATCCGACTGCGACTAAGTAAGAAACTATGGTTTGAAGAATAAACCAAGAAGAAAGTACTCCTGAAGAAGTCTTGTTATTTACTCTGCCACTGCACCCTCTCCAACAGTCTCCAGTCGACATCCCGCCAGCAAACCTGCTCCACACAACATCACATCACACTCTAATACATGAGCGCAACAGTCTGTCTGTTACTCAATCACGCCTAAACTACTGAACCCATTTGCATGAAATTTGGTATGGAGATATTTTGATACCCGAGCCTAGTAGCCTAGCCTAAAGTAGCCTATGTCCTTTCATAGGCTACTTTTCAATAAAAAAAAATAAAAAAAAATTCAAGGGGTTGAAAGGGGGGTACGAAAATATTACTTTTGGTCGCGATAACCGGCATCGGTAGCGATAACCGACATCCGCGCGGTTTAATCCACGGGCATCAGCTAGTATCTAATATATACAGCACAGATATTATAATACTTCGTACAGATACCCAATCCCATACAAAGAAATGACACCTCCCTAAGTCATCTTATTGCTCGTTTTATATTCTTTCCTCCATTATTTCAACAGATGGCAGCACCAGCGTCGCACTAATTGCCACAGACTGGAGTTTTACAACGCCATCTAGGAGTTCACGTTTCGTGTTATGTAGTTCCGGAACTTTCGGGTTCAGTAAAATGAGAAAAATATGTAATTATTTCGCTTAGAAATGTTAAAAGATGTGTTATATTTCTATAAACAGTAATACATATGCTTTTTAATGGTTAAATTTAATTAAAATTATACAACAGTTACGATTATTGTATGTGGCAAATTGAGTAAAACGCCATCTATTGCAAACAGCTCTAGAGAAAATGATTTACAGATGGCTTACTTTTGACAACTTTATCAATCTATGGGTACGAATTGAAGTAAAAGGGGTGCTAATTAAACCGGCTTCTTTTTAATAGCATTATTTGCATCTAAAAATCTACATTGCCTTCTAAATTACTAAGTCAGCCACAATTAACGAGCATCTAAATAATACTATCTTGGCCACAAGTTATCTTTTCTGAAGCCACTCTAAATACAACTCAGCATCGTGGTTATTTTTTAGCACCTAAATTTGTAACATGGATTCAAACAGTAAACTTCTAAAATATTATTATATGGCATCAAAAAAATATTTGTTGTGTAGTATAAGTATTGCAATGTTAAATATATCATTTATGGTTAGGTGATTCATGTGTATGGCAACACCGACTTCCTGTTCCCTTCTCTCTAGCTCGCTCGCCACTGTGAGCACGTATTATTTCTGTGTCTACTAATTACTCTAATAAATAACAGTAAAACATCCCCTGGGACTTTCCATTTAACCTCCACAATCAACAGGTTATGGGCCCAGTACCAGCAGTCTCAGGGTATTGTTTATTTTGTTGTTTTTCCGAGAAGAACATTATTGGAAAACTTTTGAGGTTAAGAAAAAAGTTTTGAGTACTTAGTTTTGAAGATGGACAGCACACAGCACAGTTTGAAGTTAAAAGGCGGTGAGAATTGGGCGGTCTGGCGTTTTCAGACGGAAGTTCTTATGAAAAGCAAGGGATTCTATGAAATAATTATGGGAGTGCGAGTTAAGCCCGAAGATGCGAAAGCCCTTATGGAATGGACGAGTCATGATGCGAAAGCTCAGGAGATTATTGTTATGAGGATGGAGCCAGGGCCACTGACACATGTGTTAACCTGTCCAACTGCTAGTTCCATGTGGAGCAAATTAAAATCTGTCTATGATAAGGAGTCTGTTGTCAGTGTGCACTTACTGCAGCAAAAGTTCTTTCTGCTACAGTTTGAAGACAGTTCTGTGTCTGTTTTTCTGTCTAAATTGGAGGATGTAGTCAGCAAACTTAAACAAGCTGGTGAACCTGTGTCAGAGAAGATGACAATCACAAAAATTCTCATGAGTTTACCGGAACAGTACAAGCATTTCCGCTCAGCCTGGGAGTCTGTCCCTATAGAGAAGCAGACATTGATTGAGTTGACTTCGCGATTGCTCATCGAAGAAGAGAGAAGTGACCAGTCCATTAAACTACAGGAGACAGCTTTGGCTAGTGTAAGCAAACAGGGTAAATGCTACGCTTGTGGAAAGGAGGGCCACTTTGCAAAAGATTGCAAGGAGAAAAGGAAAAAGGAGACAAGAACTTGCAATTATTGCAAAAAGAGGGGTCACATAAGAGCAGATTGCAGATCTTTAAAGGACAAGGAAAAGAAGAAGGTTCCAGCTCCAGGGGAGAATGCTTTCATGTGCAGGAGTAGTTCGTGTCAAGATGTTGGCATAGGAAACTGGTACATGGACACGGGTGCTAGTGAGCACATGTGTTGCAATAAGGAGTTATTCAGCAAGCTAAACCACCTGAGAGGCTCGATAAAGGTTGCTGTGGGAGACGGCAAGCTTCTGGATGTTATTGGGCGTGGTAGTGTGGAACTGTTCGCGTGGAACGGGTCAGAGTTTATAAAAACAGTGTTAAGTGAAGTACTTTATGTGCCAGAGTTGAAATTCAATCTTTTTTCAGTAGGAACTGTTTTGGATAAAGGTTTTAATTTAGTTTCTGATAAGAATTATTGTAAGTTTGTAAACAGTAAAGGTTATGTATGTGCATTGTCAAAACGAGTGAACAAAATGTATCATATGCTGTTTTCGTGTACTGGAACACAATCTGAAATGTCTATGATTACTATGAGAGATGAAAGTAAAATGCAACCTATGGCTACGGAACGCAATAGTGACATTGACACTTGTGAAGGTAATTTTCTTTGTAGTTGTAAAGGTAAACAAGTAAAACTTTTTGAGAATTTTGATGTTATGACAAACTTTGGACTAGTAAATTTATCAAAAAGGGTCGAGTCGTTAACTGTATGGCATCGAAGATTATGTCATCAGAATATTGCGCATATTAGGGAGTATTTAAAGCGTAATTGTGTTAAATTCGTGGATGACTATGTTACTTGTGAGGAGTGCCTGGCGGGTAAGCAGCATCGACTGCCATTCCCGTCTAGCCTGTCGAGAGCTAATGAGCCCCTTGAACTTGTTCATGCAGATGTATGCGGGCCTATGGAGACACAGTCGCTCGGGGGAGCGAGGTATTTTTTACTTCTGAAGGATGACCATTCGAGTTTTCGCAAGGTGTTTTTTATGAAACATAAAGATGAGGTTAAAGGTTTTATTATGAATTTCATAGCGAGTTCTGAAAGAGAAACTGGTGTGAGGATGAAGATCCTAAGGAGTGACAATGGACTAGAGTTTATGAATGCCGAATTACGTACATTTTTGAGTAAGAATGGGATAACCCACCAGAGAAGCACCGTGTATACACCTCAGCAAAATGGAAGAGCTGAGAGAGAAATGCGTACCTTAGTAGAAGCTGCTCGATCCATGATCACAGGTATGTCTAAAGTTTTCTGGGCAGAGGCCATAAACACGGCTGCTTATGTACTAAATCGAACCGGTCCAAGTCCTGTAAGAGGTAAAACTCCTTTTGAGACTTTTTATAAAAGAGATTCACCTTTGTTAGATTTAAAAGTGTTTGGGACTCGTGTATCTGTTCTTGTACCTAAAGAGAAGAGGTTGAAATTAGATCCTAAGAATAAGATGGGTATCTTTGTAGGTTATGATGTTGATGTGAAGGGGTACAGAATATTCATAACGTCCTCGAGAAAAATTGAGGTACATCGAGATGTTGTCTTCTTACCGCAAGTAGTGCCTGAAAAGGAAGGAAGCGGTATTCCTAGTAAAGAAGATAGCATATTATGCTGTGATAAGAAAAGTACAGATAGCATTCCAGTTTTAGATGGAGGACAGCGAGAGGAAGCAACAATTGAGATAGTTGAGGGAAATTGTAGTTCATCCGGAGAAGACAGAGAGGTTGGTGAAGACCAAGAACTCGGAGGAGACAGAGATGTTGGTGAAGACCAAGAAACGGGAGAAAATAGAGAGACAGTTGAAGACCAGGCTATTAGCCCTGAGGAGGATCATTTTGAGGATGCAGATGATGCTTTGGAGAATGTGATCAATGAAGAAGAGTTGTCACATGGTTTAAGACCCAGAAGGCGCTGCCGACAACCTAAATATTTAGATGACTATGAGTTAGGTTTGTTGACGACAGGGGTTGGTGATGACCCTAGTACCTACTCTGAAGCGATGGCTAGTGTTGATGCTGAGCATTGGAAGAATGCCATAGAAAAAGAGATGCAAGCCTTGGAAGAGAACAACACCTGGGATCTTGTGGACAAACCAAATGATTGTAGTTTGATAGATACTAAATGGGTTTTTAAACGAAAGAAAGATGAAAAAGGTAATGTTGTGTCATATAAAGCTAGGTTAGTAGCTAGGGGTTTTAAACAAGATTTATCTTTGTCAGAAATTTATAGTCCTGTAGCAAGGTTAACCTCTGTAAGGTTATTTTTAGCGTTCTGTAATGAATATAATTTACCTATACATCAATTAGATGTTTGTAGTGCTTTTTTGTATGGTGACATTGTTGGTGATGTTTATGTATCTTTACCTAACGGGTGTTTCAGTGAGAAGAAAAATAATAATGTGTATAAGTTAAAAAGATCTTTGTATGGGTTAAAAGACTCACCAAAAAATTGGAACAAAAAGTTTCATGATGTTATGACTAAATTAGGTTTTCTAAGATGTGATTATGAATATTGTTTGTATATGAAAATAAATGCAGAGTGTAAAGTATATTTACTCCTGTATATTGATGACTTATTGTTAGCATCTAGTGTTGTCAAAGAGATAGAAAATGTAAAGCAATTGTTAAATGAAAACTTTAAAATGAAAGATCTAGGACAAATTAGTCACTATTTGGGAATGCATGTAACGCAAAATTTAAGGGAGGGAACTATAATTATAAATCAGAGTACTTACCTTGAAAAATTGTTAAATTCTAGTAATATGTTAGACTGTAAGGCGGCTGTTACCCCCATGCAAGAAAATTTTGATCATAGTGTGCTAAAAAGAGATAAGTCTGAGAGTCTGGAAATTGAACATAGATGTAGAAAGGTAATTGGTTCATTGATGTATGCAATGTTGTGTTCCAGACCTGACTTGTGCCTTTCCATAAGTATTTTAAGTAGGTACCAGTCCTGTGCTAGTAATGATCTATGGGTAGCTCTCAAGAGAGTGCTACGATATGTAAAAGGAAGCTTACAGATAAGCTTAGTTTTTAAAAGAGGTAAAATTAAGGATATCATTGGTTTTGTTGATTCTGATTGGGCCGGTGACAAAGTTGATAGACGGTCAACTGGTGGTTATGTGTTTCAAATTTATGGGTGTACAATTTCATGGGTTTCTCGTAAACAGACTACAGTTGCCCTGTCATCCACCGAATCCGAATACGTAGCTTTAAGTTTAGCTGTTAGTGAAGCTTGTTGGTTGAAAAATTTATTTGAATATTTTGAAGGTAAAACTTGTAGTGTGAAATTGTTTGAAGACAATCAGTCTGTAATTAAACTTTGTAAAAATCCGCAATTTCATCATAAAATTAAACACATTGACATTAAGGTAAAGTTTGTACGCGATATGGTAAATAATAATATTGTAAGTGTGGATTACATCAGCACGGATGATCAAGTGGCTGATGTTTTAACCAAACCTTTGGGTAAAGTAAAGTTTGATAAATTTAAATGCTGTATGGGATTGTGTTAGTATCGTTGTCTTTCTTATTGTTTAACTAAAAGGTAATTTTGTTTGTTTATTGAGTTTTAACATTGAGGGAGGGTGTTGTGTAGTATAAGTATTGCAATGTTAAATATATCATTTATGGTTAGGTGATTCATGTGTATGGCAACACCGACTTCCTGTTCCCTTCTCTCTAGCTCGCTCGCCACTGTGAGCACGTATTATTTCTGTGTCTACTAATTACTCTAATATATAACAGTAAAACATCCCCTGGGACTTTCCATTTAACCTCCACAATCAACAATATTCAATTAGCTTCTAATTTATTAACTCAGTACGCTTAAATTGTAACTCATGCCACATTAATTGGGCATCAAAATTTAACTAAAATTGACATCAAATATTATATCGCACATCCTCTAAAAAACTGTCATAACACAAAAAAATGATGAACACAGATAAAAACACAGTCTTATTACGTTTTTCATTTTCTACCAATCATAAAAACCGCCATAATTGTAGTGTGAAAACAAGCTACTAGATGGAGCTAGTGTCAGTTTTTTACGGAGCGAGAACGCGCGCTCCCTCCTCCATAAAAGTGACGTATCAGAGCTTGTGTCGTGTGAACGTGTGCCAGTGCTCTAAAAAATCGCCTTATACTGTCTTGTGACAATATTTTAGGTAAGTTTCTTCGCATTACTTGCTAATTTAGTAGTGAAAACTATAGTATTACAATATGATACTGTTTTTTCGATCCTAATTTGAAAAGATGATATTTTTTAAACTGTAAAAAAGTGTCATATCATAGGTTTTAACACTATTTCACTCAACATTGGTTAATATTTACGTCTTAATCTGGAAAAAAAACAATTGTAATCTGTGTTGTGGCACTTTTCCACATTATTTTTGCAAAAAAATTCTAACGAATGTTTACAGAAAAAGGCTTGCAGAAATCTCTACCGAACAACTGGTGAGCTTCTGCAAGGCAACAGGAAGATTCGCGATGCCGACCACCAGTAACCCATGAAGGGGATCCACCAAAATGGGGAACTGGGCGAAATAATCCACAACGAAAGGACTGATCGCCCGCCTGGTGTCTGCAAATCTGCAATCCTGAATCACTTTTAAAACTTCTGAAATAAAAGTTTTAAAAGTGATTCAGGGTGAATTTAAGAAAATATTCTTTAAATCACTCATCATCATCATCATCATCAGCCATTAGACGTCCACTGCTGGACAAAGGCCTCCCCCATAGAACGCCATAAAGATCGGCAGCCTGCCGTTTGCATCCACCGGTTGCCCGCGACTCTCACGATGTCGTCGGTCCACCTGGTGGGAGGCCTGCCAACGCTGCGTCTTCCGGTTCGTGGTCGCCACTCGAGAACCTTTCTTCCCCATCGGTTGTCCGTTCTTCGAGCGATGTGGCCTGCCCATTGCCACTTCAACTTGCATATTCTGCGAGCTATGTCGGTGACCCTGGTTCTTTGGCGAATTTCCTCATTCCGGATTCTGTCGCACAAAGAAACTCCGAGCATAGCTCTCTCCATGGCTCTTAAATCACTACATAGTATAAAACAAAGTCGCTTTCTCTGTCCCTATGTCCCTTTGTATGCTTAAATCTTTAAAACTACGTAACGGATTTTGATGCGGTTTTTTTTAATAGATGGAGTGATTCAAGAGGGAGGTTTTAATACCTTTTTTGCACCCGTGCGAATCCGGGGCGGGTCACTAGTATTCTTATAAAGATATTGATTTTAAAGAAGCGGAAATCACAAGAAAACAGTTAAGCCCTCAAAATGTCTCACTAAAAAAAACTTATAGGAAAACTTAACTTAACCTAAATTATAAGAAAATAATAAGAGAGACCTATTAAGTTTGGTATAGAGTAATCATAATTATACCGAATTTCTATGACACTTTGTGATGTTTAAATTTTAAAAATGTAATTGAAGACTCCTAAATAGGTCTGTTGATTTAATAATAACTGTGATTCTAAGTGTATTTTTTTTTAAACTTTTGTGAAAGTTTCTAAATTAGCTTCAAAAAGTTCCTAAAGTTAATTTAATATTAAGAAAGAATTATTAATAAACAATATTATTTGAGTTACAATGTGTTTCATTTCATAAAATATTTTACAATATAATGTAAAAAAGTGTCACATTTTGGGTATTTTACCAGTTTTTTTTTTATTTAAAAAATTCCATTCATTTCAAAAATATATTTTTACATTCTGCAAAGAGCTTGTTAAATCCTCTGTTGATTAAAACAGTAAAAAGCTATAAATCTGTAACCTGAAAGTCACATTAGCAGTAGTTTATTGGAAAATAATTAAAACCGCCTTTTTCTCAAAACTTGGTTTTGGCGTGTTACGACAGTTTTTTAGAGGATGTGCGATATTATAGCCACTAATAGTACAACGTAGAAACCACTGTCGTGTCATCGAAAGGCTTAAATATAGAAGTTCAGAGTATTTAGTGACCTAAATATCGAAGTTCAGAGTATCGAATGTCCTAAAGATCGATATTTATTTACACGTTGTGCTTCAAAAGTTATCGACAGAATCGCTGAAGAACTTTATTTTTATCGGATAACTATACAATTGTGAAAACATTTCTGCAAGCAACTTGGAAGTAGCACTCGCCGGCCGCTGCCGCGGCACCGCTCGCTTCGCTCGCTCGGCTCGCGCGCTTTTGGTCACAGTTTTAACCTAACCTAACCTATTTCCCTCAGTTTACAATGACGAATCATACAATCTGCCTGTGACTAGTCAATTATACAATGTTAAAAATATATCTGTAACTAGTAGGTATTTTTATGTACCTAAATATAATAATCTAAAGTGTATTAAAAGTTGACTTTTTATACACACATGCAACTCGTCAATACATGAATCGAATGGCACTCTCTGATTGGTGCAAATGGCCGGTCGCTGTCGTCTCGCGCGCTCGCGCCAGGTCTTGCTGTTGCTATTTTCACGATAAAAGAATGTGATGTATTATTTTACATGCTAAGTTATAATAAATGATGTTGTGTATGGTCGCTTCAATTAAATTTTTTTGAGGGCCTTGTGTTGAAGCTGTAAAATGTAAAATGGTGCTGAGATATAAATTCCGTGGCTGAGTTAGTATATTAGGTGCCTATGTATAAATAACAAGGACAAGTTAATATAATTGTTGATCTTCACTTGACGCTTTCTATAGAATATTTAGTGGGCGTTGTAAAAAAGGCGAATTAGTATATTAGAGGCTATATCATTTTCCCGTGGCTTAGTTATAAAATTAGAAGTTTAATCTCGTGGCCAATTAAAAAAACTGTGGCTCGGTTTATTATTCCCCAAGTAAAAGTCCTCTTTTAACCTTTTTTGTTGAAATAACGTGATAAATGAGTGTAAATAGATAAATAAGCGTTAAACATGGAACTTTTGATTTTTGCAAATCTTATTTCGGCCGAAATCTACCGTATAACGCATTTAAGCGATTGTTAATTTCATTACTGCTACCTATGCTGCCATCTATTGTGTTTTTTTCAAGATTAATTATAATTTGTTCGAGTTGTGACCCCATGATATACAGTGAGAAATACAAATAAAATAAATATCAAAACACTTTTAGACTAATGTCTAAAAGTGTTTTGATATTTATTTATTTGTCTACATTAACGATCTTTTCGTCTCCGTCGTTTACGAACCGACCACTAAAAAGTGAAAAATAGAAACTTTTTAACAATAAAGAAAACCGACTTCAACAAAAAATAAAACATAAAAAAGTGAAAAATAAACTTTATAGGAAAAATCAGTTTCTGAAGTTGGTGGCAAAAAAAGAAATCAAACAAACAAAAGTCACCGACTTCAGAAACTGATTTTTCCTATAAAGTTTATTTTTCACTTTTTTGTGTTTTATTGAAGTCGGTTTTTTTTTGTTAAAAAGTTTTTATTCAAAAATAAAAGTCAGAATATCGGCTTAAATCTATTTATTCTCAGTCATTAAAAAATCCATTTAATTATAATACAAATATAAACATTCACACAGACGTTATATAAAATTATTTTATAACTACATCTTAACGAATAAAGTGTAAGCAGTGAGGTACCAACCCAAATACAAAAAATAAAAGTCGGACAGTTTTTTTTAAACCGATAAAAATATTCTATGAGGAGTTCATGGCTAGATAAAAACAGCCCTCAGATCAATCTTCAAGTTAAGCCGCACTTGCCTAGGTTGGTCTGTGGATGGGTTTTACACATTACATACCGAGTTTCCTCCGTGCCTCGGAAAGCACGTTAAGCCGTTTGGTCCCGGCTATCATTTGTATATCTTTGACAGATACTCAGTAGCCCGAAAGTCTGACAACAAGTCTTACCAAGGAGTATCATATTTACCTAGTACAGTCGAACAAGCTAATAAGTATACAGGGTAGAGATTTTTATAGTTCTATAACACTGAAAATATTGATTGTAATAATGTTTTATCAAGTGTTTCGCCTTAAGCGACTGATGTCAAACACTGTATTGTTTGACATCAGTCTCTAAATGTATCTGTATAATCTTAAAAGTAAATACAAGTTAGCTGGCTGTATACTTATTAGCTTGTTCGACTGTACTACAGTACGATCAAATTATCTTGACAGGTCTAAACATAGGCTCTGCGAACTTTTACGCATGTAAACTTGTGAAGAAAACTGTTATTGCCAGATAAACCAATACCTATACGATCAGAAAATCCATACTAATATTATAAATGCGAAAGTAACTCTGTCTGTCTGTCTGTTACTCAATCACGCCTAAACTACTGAACCCATTTGCATGAAATTTGGTATGGAGATATTTTGATACCCGAGCCTAGTAGCCAAGCCTAAAGTAGCCTATGTCCTTTCATAGGCTACTTTTCAATAAAAAAAAATAAAAAAAATTTCAAGGGGTTGAAAGGGGGGTACGAAAATATTACTTTTGGTCGCGATAACCGGCATCGGTAGCGATAACCGACATCCGCGCGGTTTAATCCACGGGCATCAGCTAGTATCTAATATATACAGTGAGAAATACAAATAAAATAAATATCAAAACACTTTTAGACATTAGTTGTAACAAAACAACCTGCACGAAGTTCGGACCTGCCAAGATAATTTGATTGCACTGGGTTGTGGAGGTCAGATAGGCAGTCGCTCCATGTAAAATACTGGTATTCAGCTGCATCCGGTTAGACTGGAAGCCGACCCCCAACATAGTTGGGAAAAGGCTAAGCAGATAATGATAAAACATTCTCTGTTGGAGGTTCAGTATGATGTACTAAATACTTTGTAATCGTTTTACCTGACGTGATTGTTAAAATACATGATATTTAATAGGGTAGTTGCAAAAAAAACGAATTAGTCCGTCAGATAGATTTCCAAAAAATATTGAACACGTATTTTTTCTTTTTTCACGTAAACAAAAAATGAAGACGATACAGTGCTTCGAAAAGTCGTGAAACGTCACAGGTTGGTCCATTTTTACCAGACTATGACGTCAAAAGACTCCATGCTCCAGCCTCCATGTTCTCCATGGTCTTTGACAAGCTTTATTTTCGTCAATTTTTATTAATTTCATAAAACAAAAAACACGTATCCAATATTTTTTGATAATCTAACTGACGGACTAAACAGAATCATATTTTTTTTAGTCAGTCAACTACCCTATTGTTGGGAGCCTCACTACTTAACAAGTATTTATGATGTGGTTAGGGCTCAATGTAACGAAAATAGGCAATATGTTTTTTTACAAACGAATACAAAACCTTTTCATTAATGAATTGAATTGTCATCGATTCGCTAAGAAGACGGAGTCGAATATTACGCTATCTCCAATCATAATTATCATAATATGAAAAGTCAGACAAATTAATAGTTTAGCAAATTGACAACCATTTTACATTTTCCGTTTACGCCGAGCGGCATTTCGTAAAACAATTCAAGACCTTATTTTTCCAAATGACTGAACTGATTTTAATGAAACTTAACGCACCTAAACAATAATAAATATTTTCGAAAAATAGTGATACAGTTAAATAAGACTGATTTTTTCATATAAACTGAAATTTCTAATTATCATTTTGAAAATGGTTTCTGCTAACGTTTTAGACCTTTTGACACCTGCTTTGGTGTGTGAAGTTTAATTAAAATCGGTTCAGTAATTTCGACAAATAACGACTTGAAAATTTGTTTAAATGCCGTACGTAAAAGTTCTTAACAGATGTACGGTATGACTATACGACGCCAAATAAGCCTTATACTGTCCATTTGCTTAACAATTCGTGTCCCTAACTTTATATACAAACAGGTGTTCTAAGGGCATTTCCTCTCAAGCTGCCCTTTGCCTCCTTCGTCGTACTCCTGTGAAGATATCCACATCTGCTGGAAGGAGCCGATGGACGCCAGGATCGATCCTCCTGGAAACAGAAAATGTTTGAAGTTAGTTTAAGGTAAAGAAAAGATCAAAAAACAAGCAGCTAACAGTGGAATAAAAAGTAGCAAAGACAATCTCTTCAGATGAGGGTTCATGGACGGCTCAGAACTCAAGTGCATATACGAGGCGTACCTGCGGGTTGTTCGAAAGAGATACCGCGGCCTCGGCACAAAGGGCTAGGAAGGAATATGGGTGGTTTTTAGTCAGGAGAAGTCTGACACTCCCTTTCGCTCTGCCCAAGAGCGGGAGAGGTTATTTGATGATTTTCAAACCGCAAAATTAATAATAATTTATTTTATTCAGAGATAACAATGATCCACAGTGGTTAGTAACAATTGGAACTTATAAACTATGTTAGTATGCACAGTAAGTAATCACAAAATAAACATTACAAAATTAAAATTAAAATACAATAAAATAGAAATTTAGATTAAAATAAAATAGTAACACTAGTCTGTAGGTGAACCATACAGCAGTGGTTCACGTACAGACAGTCGTAGCGTTCAGAATACTATTGCGGCTGCCCCGCAACCCACGCACCAGGGATGTGCACCGCTTGCGCATGATTGTGTGGAAACAATCAACACGCGCCTCGGCAAACATCCCCGACGCGCTACAGAAGCGAGGCAGCCTCAAGAGCACCCTGAACGCGTTGTTATACTGGACACGTAGGGCTCTGTACTGTTTCTGCGTGTAATCCAACCACAGACTGCCAGTATAAAAGGACGTACAGAATGCCCTAAATAGGGCTATTTTGACGTCCCTCGAGCACCGAGCAAATCTGCGGGCGATCATATTTGCACGAACAGACAGCGCCCTACGTTCCCTTTCGATGTCTGCATCATCCTTCAGGTCAGAGGTTAATAAATAAAATTAAGGTCCTAAACGATTGGGAATAGGTTTTCAGGAATAGGAGAACGATGTTGGTAAACATTTGTATAATTTGTGCAAATTGTATTGTAACAAGGTAATAAAATAAAAAAATTGAAGTAACTCCCAACTAAATGAGGGCCGTGAAATGTCTGAACAGAACTTCATAAATTGTAGGAATGAACCATTTTGAAAACAAACAAAAATCGACTAAACAAACATCTTAATCTGTCCATTCGTTAAGGAGCAACGATGCCTGACACACAGACTCGTCAAACTTATAACACCCCTCATTTCAGGTCGGGGGTTGCATGATGGCTGCGTTAGTTCCGAATAAAGTTTAAAGACCACGCAGAGTTTAAGCTTTAATATCGCGGTGAAGGAACGTGGGGTTCCTACACCTTAATTTCTAATATACAGTGAAACCTGGTTAAGTGAGACTTGAAGGGACCTGCAAATTTGTCTCACTTATAGAGGAGAGGTATTCCACTTACCCAGTGTCTCAGATATCCAGGTATGTATGTACTAAGTTTCCTACCCTGCAGGGCTGTTCGAAAGAGATACTGCTTTAACCCCGGAACACAAAGGGCTAGTAAGGCACATGGCAGAGCTTTAGTCAGTACAAGTCTGACGCTCCCTTCCACTCCACCCAGAGCGATCATGTGTTCAGTTTAGGTCGAATGTGAAGATGTAGTCACATGTATGTCTCTGACGTTGTCTGCTCTGTCTTTCGGAGTGTATAAAGAGAAGCCCTAGGTATTACTGTCTCACCTATCCAAGCCGCGAACCGTCTCTCCGTGGAGTTGGGCGCGGCGTGGCTCTTGAGCCGGTGCGAGGAGGGCGCGCGGGTGGCGAGCTCCTTGCCCAGGCGCTCCAGCCAGCCGGCCGTGTTGGCTAGGCCTCCACACGCCACTACGGAGCCCCACAGGGCCGGCCGTGCGTCTGCGTCGCACGCTGCTGCCGCTGCGCATACTGTGGGAAAACATACAGGTTGAAACTAGCTGAAAGCGAGTCAAGCTCATACGGTTAACGTTACGACCCTTACTACACTGAGCTTTGTGAGATGTCTCATTTCAACAGTAGAATTGGTAAGTAATTTTTGCACTGAGTAAAGTTTAAACGCATGTTTTGTTTTTCCTTGTTAATTAGTGTAAACAATAGGGGATCGGACTGGGTCAAAATAATATGATTCTGTTTAGTCCGTAAGTTAGTTATCGAAAAATATTGAATACGTGTTTTTTACCCGACTGCGGCGAAGCCCAAAAGGAGGATTATTGTTTTATCAAATCAATAAAAAATTACGAAGATAAAACGCGTCAAAGATCTTGGAGTGGGGCTTGAAACGTCACTTATATTGTCAAAATGTACTATCATATGACGTCACACGAGTTTTCAAGCACTGTACCGTCTTCATTTTAAGTTTACGTGAAAAAAGAAAAAATACGTGTCCAATAATTTTTGGAAATCTATCTGACGGACTAATTAGTTTTTTTTTGTCCGACCCCCTATTGTTGGTAGATGTAATAAATCAATAAATAAACACAAATGGAATTCGGCAGTCACCAGTTTGGTTTCACAAAAGGTAAGTCGACGAGAGAGTTCAACACACGAGTCACATATTGCAATAGTAGGAGTAGTCATCTGCCTAGCTTTATCCCAACTGTGTTGGAGTCGACTTCCAGTCTAAGCATACACACTCCGCGTCTCAAAACCGTCCGCTTAAATTGAGTTCACAATGAACTCATTTCAAATAGTCTCGCGTCGCTCGCGTCTCTGCACGGTCGTACAAAATACTTTTTATATTGCTTTTTATAACTGCATTGTAAAAGGAATCTGCGTAAGGTTGAATTTGCCAAAAAAAATATGTTTATGGTGACGATAACTACATGTAGTAGTGCGTGTATTGGTGAGTGTTTGGCGACAGCTTCGACTGTTTGTTTTGTTCGAGACTGTGCATCTAGGGTTTTATTATATCAATGAGCTGAGTACCAGTATTCTACATGAAGCGACTGCCTATTCTACCTCTACCTACAACTCTGTTAGTACTGCAGGGTAATACGATACTCTTTGGTAAGTAAGGTTGTCAGATTTTTGGACCACTGGCTAGTAGTTACGACTGTCAAAGGTCTACAAATAACAGCTGGAACCAGCCCCCGTAGCATGGCGATTCTATCTCTATTCTACCAAGAATAGACAAAGTTTTTTCCATACAATTTGACATGAAACCTCGCTACAATCTGTCATTTTATTCATTTCCATTCATTCTAGTATAGTATGTAACTACTTTGTATTCGAGGTGAGAGCCTGGGGATCCGTCACACAGGGTATCCTAGTATGGACGCCAGTCTCTCACAAGGGAACATATAACATAAATTTTGTCAATATGTTATTCTTACAATTTAATTTTTTATAACTGCATATGTATGTGAACCTTTGTGATGAGAAAAAATAAAGATATTGTATTGTATTTTGTCGATTCTTCTGTCGACAAAACCCGTTTCTTCGGTGGTCATGCTAAGCCGGCAGCAGGTTAGTTACTTTCCGGCGCATGGAGGAAACTCAGTATGTAATGCGACCACCTAACGACGGACCGACCTAGGCAAGCGCAGGCCCTGAATAAAATGGCATTATCTGTGACCTCTCAAAAGTATTCGACTGCATTGACCACAATACACTGCCCTGTAAATTACATAATATCAGCATTCGTGAACGAGCTGCTGATCCATTGATATAATAAAACCCAAGATACACACTCCGCGTCTCAAAACCGTCCGCTTAAAATGAGTTCACAATGAACTCATTTCAAATAGTCTCGCGTCGCTCGCGTCTCTGCACGGTCGTACAAAATACTTTTTATATTGCTTTTTATAACTGCATTGTAAAAGGAATCTGCGTAAGGTTGAAATTGCCAAAAAAAATATGTTTATAGTGACGATAACTACATGTAGTATTGCGTGTATTGGTGAGTGTTTGGCGACAGCTTCGACTGTTTGTTTTGTTCGAGACTATGCATCTAGGGTTTTATTATATCAATGTGCTGATCTGATTTCTTACTTTTCAAAGACGCAGTAAAAAGTAAACGTTAACAAAGTAACTTTCCCCGGGTGTCCTGCCCAGCAGGGCTATTGGCTATCTCTGTTGACAGTTGTTTTGATTATCACTTTCGCTCTGTGTGCTTTCATTAACTGCCAAAAGGCTATTTTGGTATCGGCTATCACCAGTTGTACAACGCGTATGACGTCATCGGAGACCATTGTCGTTGATGGTCACTTTAACTCATTTTGACAGAAGTTTTTGTATCGATATTTTTGAAATTGCGATTGTCTAAGCTTTTTTGACATTACATTGTTTATTTGTATTTTTTATTGTTTTGTTTAAAGTGACTTTTATGAAAGACGCTGCTCAAGGGTAGTGGTTTTGTGATGATATGACGGTACTAGTTTCTATAAGTTCCGTATTGTTCGAGCTACTAAAGATTTTATAACTATATTTGCATTATCTAAAGTCAATCTCCTTAATATGATATAATTGCATAGCTCATATTGTGTGGATACTATGTACTATATAGAAACATTGTCTTTTCTTGATATAGATTTTTTTTTAAATATTCTAATTTGTACTTTTTGAGACAATCTTGTAATATTCTTTAGTTGGTGAAGTGTATTAATGGGTACATCTCTGTCTAACCCTTCGGGGAATATAATATTTTCCTACCTTATAGATTCATTTCACGTATTGTTTTGTGAATCTGTGAACATTGTGGCCTTTTGTGTCGGGCCCTGCAATGTTCTGAGTAATAATTAGCGTTTATTTCATCAAAATCGTCTTACAGATGCAATAGTCATTAATTTTTAACACTTAATTAGTGATCTCGAGCGAAATATTTTATTTTATTTTCCTTTTGTCTTTACTTCTTCCATGCAAAACATGAAAGTAATTAGTATTAAGTACAACAGCAATTTCTTACTGGCTGACAATAAAAAAAGACATTCAAATATTACTTTTAAATCTCTTTGACAATAACCATTTGACATGTCAGGTGAGGTGCCATAAAGCGGCTAAATATAAAATATATCCTCAATCAAGTATTGTAACGTTCAAGCAGTACCTGCTTAACTTAGCCGTATAATAGTCAATTCAAAATAGAGGTGTCAATTGCTGGGATGTTAGGCACCCTATAATCACTATCACGCACGTGATACCCACACAATGAGATAATTCGTAATATGAATATGAATGTATGTAATTGTAATATGAATTATAATATAAATTGTAATATGATCGTAATATGAATTGCAATTTGCAATATGAATCATAATATGAATCGTAATATGAATTGCAATATGAATCACGATATGAATCGTAATATGAATTGTAGTATGAACCGTAATATGAATTGTAATAGGATTAATAGGAATCACGATATGAATCGTAATATGAATCACGATATGAATCGTAATATGAATCACGATATGAATCGTAATATGAATCACGATATGAATCGTAATATGAATCACGATATGAATCGTAATATGAATCACGATATGAATCGTAATATGAATTGTAATATGAATCATAATATGAATTGAAATATAATTTTAGTACGAATCACGATATGAATCGTAATATGAATCACGATATGAATCATAATATGAATTAAAATATAATTTTAGTATGAATCTAAATATGAATTGTAGTATGAATCGTAATATGAATTGTAATATGAATCTTAATATGATCCCGATATGAATCATAATAGAATCGTAATATGAATTGCAAAATTAATCCTAATATGAATCGTAATAATAATAAATTGTTTATTTACCCCAATAATGCACACAGACACAGTTTAAAAAGAAAATGACAAATACAATGAACATAATATGAATTGTAATGTTATTTGAATCATAACATGAATCGTAATATGAATTGCAAAATGAATCCTATTATGAATTGTTATATGAATCGTAATATGAATTGCAATTTGCAATATGAATCATAATATGAATTGCAATATGAATTGTAATATGAATCACGATATGAATCGTAATTCGTAATATGAATTGTAGTATGAATCGTAATATGAATCACGATATGAATCGTAATATGAATCACGATATGAATCGTAATATGAATCACGATATGAATCGTAATATGAATCACGATATGAATCGTAATATGAATTGTAATATGAATCATAATATGAATTGTAGTATGAATCAAAATATGAATTGTAGTATGAATCGTAATATGAATTGTAATATGAATCGTAATATGATCCCGATATGAATCATAATATGAATTGCAAAATTAATCCTAATATGAATCGTAATAATAATAAATTGTTTATTTACCCCAATAATGCACAGTTTAAAAAGAAAATGACAAATACAATGAACATAATATGAATTGCAATATGTTATATGAATCATAATATGAATCGTAATATGAATTGCAAAATGAATCCTAATATGAATTGTTATATGCAGGTTTGGAAAAAAAACAGTTTTTTTTACATTTTATAAAACAAACAGTTTAAAATGTTTTAAACAGGTGTTTTTTTTGTTTTTTTTTATAAGTTAGTTAGCATCCATTTTTAATTGATTAAGCCTGATATATTTCACTTATATACTATTTTAAAAACTGCATGACAAAAATTTATCATAATTCAATACATTCTGTGTGTTCGAACCTACGTTCATTTTTAGTAGGGAAATCTCCTACATTTTTCTTAAAATAAGGGGAATACCCAAAACAATTATTTTAAATAATCACGTTCACGAATTACGGAAGTTCTGGGAATTCCCCGGGGGACTTTACCGATGGAGAATAGAGCGGACTTTCTTTCTGATTTTTCATTTCACAATAACACAAAAACCTTTGGATTTATTCAAACCGATGTACGAATCAAACTTGGTATCGAGAAAGCTGCAAAACTTGTCACAGTTTTTAAATACCTAAATAAAAAATAATAAATGTTGTCTAATCTGCTAACGAACAAATATGATTGTACGTGGTCGTTTTATAATAAAAATTGTTAACTATTTCTTGATTAAAGATTTTAAATATTAAAAACTGTTTAAATGTCAAGTTATAAAGCCACTTTAATTATTTTGTAAAAATTGTTTAAAGTTGATTAAATAAAGGAAATAAGGAAAAAAATAACTATTCATTCATTTCATTGCTATTCATTTATTTTTGCAATTAAACAATGTTTTCAAACACCTAATAAAAAACTGTTTTATTTGAAACTGTTTTAAACACTGTTTAAAACACATGTTTTAAACAACTTGTTTTAAACATGCCAACCCTGGTTATATGAATCGCAATATGAATTGCAATTTGCAATATGAATCATAATATGAATCGTAATATGAATTGCAATATGAATCACGATATGAATCGTAATTCGTAATATGAATTGTAGTATGAATTGTAATAGGAATCACGATATGAATCGTAATATGAATCACGATATGAATCGTAATATGAATCACGATATTAATTGTAATATGAATTGTAGTATGAATCGTAATATGAATTGTAATAGTAATCACGATATGAATCGTAATATGAATCACGATTTGAATCGTAATATGAATCACGATATGAATCGTAATATGAATCACGATATGAATTGTAATATGAATCACGATATGAATCGTAATATGAATTGTAATATTAATCATTTTTTTATTTTATTTTGTATGTGTGAGTTTTAATGTTTGTGAACGC
Organism: Diarsia dahlii; assembly: GCA_949775195.1. Classification (NCBI taxonomy): domain Eukaryota; kingdom Metazoa; phylum Arthropoda; class Insecta; order Lepidoptera; family Noctuidae; genus Diarsia; species Diarsia dahlii. The sequence continues at coordinate 10,669,215 of OX459218.1, read as the reverse complement.
ACCCACGATACAGGAGAAATTCCTTGTGTCGGGCAACGTTTTTTTTTAAAAAAAAAAGAACATAATATGAATCGTAATATGAATTGCAGTATGAATCGTAATATGAATTGTAATAGGAATCACGATATGAATCGTAATATGAATTGTAATATGAATCGTAATATGAATTGTAGGTAATATGAATCGTAATATGATCCCGATATGAATCGTAATATGAATTGCAATATGAATCATAAAAGAATCGTAATATGAATTGTAAAATGAATTGCAAAATGAATCCTAATATGAATTGTAATATGAATCGTAATATGAATTGTTATATGAATCAAAAATGAATTATGAATATGAATCAATATGAATTATGAATCAAAAATGACAGAAATACAATGAACATAATATGAATTGCAATATGAATCGTAATATGAATCGTAAAATGAATTGTAATATGAATCATAATATGAATTATAATATGAATCGTAATATGAATTGTAAAATGAATTGCAAAATGAATCCTAATATGAATTGTAATATGAATCGTAATATGAATTGTTATATGAATCGTAATATGAATTGTAATATGAATTGTAATATGAATAATGATATCAATCGTAATATTAATCGTAATATTAATCATAATATGAATCATAATATGAATAGTAATATGAATAGGGTATTTCACCAAAAAAATCTAATTAGTCCGTCAGATAGATTTCCAAAAAATAATGGACACGTATTTTTTTCTTTTTTCACGTAAACAAAAAATAAAGACGATACAGTGCTTCGAAAAGTCGTGTCAAGTCGTGTGACGTCACAAGGATAGTACTTTTTTACCCACAAAGTGACGTGAAAGCCCCCACTCATGATCTTTGACAGGTTTCATCTTCGTCAATTTTTATTAATTTGAGAATACAAAAAACACGTATCCAATATTTTTCGATAATCTAACAGACGGACTAATTAGATTTTTTTGGTAAAATACCCTATTGTAATGAATCGTAAGTATCATCTGCCTAGCCTTTTCCCAACTATGTTGGGGTCGGCTTCCAGTCTAACCGGATGCAGGTGAATACCAGTATTTTACATGGAGCGACTGCCTATCTGACCTCCACAACCCAGTCTATACTGGGAATTGCAATATGAATCGTAATATGAATTGCAATATGAATCATAATATGAATCGTAATATGAATCATAATATGAATCGTAATATGGGTTGTAATATGAATCGTAATATGAACTGTTATATGAATCGTAAATAGATACGCAATACCAATTTTATGACATTATCGGTTAACAACAAAGTTGTGTGGACAACTGGCGCTTGTTATCCACTGACTTTTGAAAAGATAGACAATAGCCCTGCAGATGGGAGTGCACCAAGGTTCAATTGTCGGCCCTGTCTTATTTTTGGTTAAAATTAATCATTACGACGTACCCTACATGACGGTTAATATTTGTCGTATATAATAGGGGATCTGACTAACTCAAAAAAATATGAGTCCGTCAGTTAGATTACCGAAAAATATTGGATACGTGTTTTTTGTTTTGTCAAATCAATAATAATTGACGAAGATAAAGCGTGACAAAGATCATGGAGTGGGGTTTGAAACATCACTTGAAGGTACAAAATGTATTAGCATATGACGTCACACGAGTTTTCGAGGCACTGTATTCGTCTTCATTTTTTGTTTACGTGAAAAAATAAAAAATATGTGGTCAATATTTTTTGGAAATCTATCTGACGGACTAATGAGTTTTTTTTATCCGATCCTAGGGAGCCTTAACAAAGTCTTACCTAAGTGAGGTGCTCCCAAGGTAGGCTCGAAGAGGCACTCGGTCAGCTTGAACCTCTCGGGACCGAAGTCCTGATGGTACCCTCCGGGGAACTCGTAGTGACTGAACGGGACTGAAGACACCTGGCGCTCCTCGTATTGGCTTTCTGATATCTGTGGGGTAAACGACGAATGATTATTTGTAAGTACTTAAGGCGACGATAAGAGGGACACCGTAAAAACGACCTGTTTTTCGTTGCAGAGTTAGCCGTATTGCTACTTATTACAATTCCAAAAAAAATACAGTGTATAGTCAAATGTATAGGTAAAAGACTTATGCAAAAATATTTTCTAAAATTAATCAAGAACCTCGAAAAAAAAATCACAATCACAATCAAGAAAGAACACGAAAAAACTTTTTCGTCTCGAAATGCTCAATATTTTGAGCGATAACTGTTATTTTTTTTTTTACTATCAGAAAGGAAATTTAACCAACTAAAGACATGTAAAAATATTTTAACATTACAGCGTATTTTTTTTTTAAATAAATTAAATCTGCGAAAAACCACTCATTTCGCGCTATTCGGCCGCAGTGAGAGACGTAACAACCGCTTTGTAGTGCAAGCTGATTAGAACTTTATTCTGACATTATTTCAAACGAAGTTTGAACCACTACAAATAGAGTTGCTAATTTGAGGCCCTTAAGGTGAATGCGTTTTTCAACAAATAGTTACTCAAGGAACCCTTAAGAACTGAGAGGGTTGTATTAGTGACTTTAATCATTATTACTCAGTAAAGTCACATTTTTCGCGGCTACGAATCCTATTTTATTTAACATACTAGCAGTTGCCCGCGACTTCGTTCGCGTAGAAATTTTGACTCTCTTGTCTGGACTGCCTGTGGATGGTACTATGTCAAATCGAATGCCAAATGCCAATCGAAGCGATTATATTCCCTTAAACCAGCCTGTCGTAAAATCTATTCCTACCTGAAATGTCTTAACTATATTCTATCACTCTGCCAATTTTCAGGTACAAAAAGCCAAGGATTTCATATGGACTTACGGGAGCCCTTAGTCCAGGTCTTCCTTACAAACTTAGCTTAGATCTCCTACTCCTAAACTCTAGACTTGTTAAATTTCAGGTTGTTAGTACAAAAAAAAAAACAGTACATTTTTACAAACATGTGAAAGCCCTCAGACCTCCTTATTCTGGCCATGTTGCTAAACTCGCTAAATCCGTTCTTAGTCAACGTCTACTAACTATAAAGTACCTTCCTGTCAAAATTGTAGCACAAAAAAGGAAGGACTGTCATACAAACTCGCGTGAGCCCTTAGACCTCCCTAGTCCGGCCCTGTCGCAAAATCGGTTCTTAGCAAACTTCTACTCACCTACTACGTCCCTGCCAAAATTCAAGTTAGTAGCACACAAAATGATGGACTTTTAAACAAACTTGCGAGCGCCCTTAAACCTCTCTAATCCGGCCCTGCCACAAAACCTGTACTTAGCAGAGTTACTGTTCTTCTAACTATAAACTACGTGCCTGCCAAAAATCAAGTTTGTAGCACAAAAAATTAAGGATTTTCTTACGAACTTGCAAGAACCCTTAGACCTCCCTAATCCGGCCCTGTCACAAAATCTGTTCTTACCAGACGTCTACTAACTATAAACTACGTCCGTCTCAAAAATCAACTTTGTAGCTCAAAAAATGAAGGACTTTCATACAAACTGGCGAGAGCCCTTAGACCTCCCTAATCCGGCCCTGTCTCAAAATCTGTTCTAAGCAGACGTCTACTAACTTTAAACTACGTCCCTGCCAAAAATGAAGATTGTAGCACAAAAAATGAAGGACTTTCAAACAAACTTGCGAGGGCCCTTAGACCACCCTAATCCGGCCCTGTCGCAAAACTAATTTATAGCGGATGCCTACTGACTATAAACTACGTCTCTGCCAAAAATCAAGATTATTGCACGAAAAATTAAGGACTTTCATACAAACTTGTGAGGGCCCTTAGACCACCCTAATCCGGCCCTGTCGCAAAATTAATTTATAGCAGACGCCCACTGACTATAAACTACGTATCTGCCAAAAATCTAGATTGTAGCACAAAAAATGAAGGAGTTTCATACAAACTTGCGAGGGCCCTTAGACCACCCTAATCCGGCCCTGTCGCAAAATCCGTTCTTAGCGGACGTCTACTAACCATAAACTACCTCCCTGCCAAAAATCATCTTTATACGTCCAGCGGTTTTCGAGATTTCGTGATGAATCAGTGAGTGAGTGAGTGAGTGAGTGAGTGAGTGACCTTTCGCTTTTATAGATATAGACAACCAACACTGACCGGCAAATTGCAAAAAACGTAAGAAAACTCGAATTTCGCGGGCTACCTTGTCGCATCAACCTTGATGTTCATATTCTAAGAGCGACAGCCGCCAGACATAACTTATTTTCTAAAGGACAAAATGTGGCGCTTTGAGTAGTGTTTATACGTGTATTGAACTTACTATAGTACACCTACAGCTATGTTAAGTGCTATTTAATAGGTATGGAAAGTATGGAAGAAGAAGTCATGCTGCGCCGACCATAAATGTATTGGTATAAGGGTAACAGAATGATAATGTCATAGCGGGCAAGCCTATTGGGCGACGGGTCACAAATCCAGACTCAGTGGCCGCTAGTGCTATGGAGTGTTTAGTGTGTAGCGACCTCTCTTATTACTTCAATACTAAACAGACATAGCCACAGTGTGTATATACCTGTGCCACACAGTGGCAGAAGTCTTTGTACTGCCTCTTCAGCATGTATTGTTGCCAGGAGTGCGTCAAACCGGCTGGCAGAGTGTTTAGTGTGTAGCGAGCTCTCTTATTACTTCAATACTAAATAGACATAGCCACAGTGTGTATATACCTGTGCCACACAGTGGCAGAAGTCTTCGTACTGCCTCTTCAGCATGTATTGTTGCCAGGAGTGCGTCAGACCGGCTGGCAGAGTCTTCAGTGTGTAACGTCCTCTCTCGCGTTCTCTTATCACTTCTTTGCTCTGAAATCATTAATTTGGGTTAGTAATTTTGCTAATGAACACGACATAATGATTGGTTTTTACAATATTTTCATGTTACAGCATTAGTAGGTAATTAAGTATGAGGGGACAATGTAGGCCCGACAAAAAGTCGTTACGGTCAGCCATTTTCTATCTTGCCTTTTTTGTAAGTGGGAAATTGTGGAATGACGTCTCCCGCTCTGGGCGGAGCAGAAGGGAGTGTTAGACAGTCATACTCTTACTGGCTAAGACCCATTCGTGTTCTTTCTTATGCCTTTTGCATCCCAGGGCCGCGGTAACTCTTTCGAATAAATTTCGCAACCCTGGAAGGCACTGGCCCTAGTGGGCCCTGTTTACTGGTGATCAATACACCTGCGTTCTCCAAATAGACGAAGCCTTATCTATTCTTCTATTCTATAATAAGATTATAAAGAGGAATGATTTGTATGTAACGAATAAACTTAAAAACTAATAGACCGATTTGAAAAATTCTTTCACCGTTGGGTAGCTACACTATCCCCGGGTGACATAGACTATCGACAGAAGGTTGTCGACAATCGAAAATCTTCTTAAAGTCATATGATGAAAAGAAATCCCACAAGCTACTCAAAATGAGCAGGGGAAACATAAGACTAGTAGTAGGGATCGCAACAGGACACTGTGGACTCAATAGACACCTGACGATTATGAAAGTAAAGGAAGATCCCATATGCCCAGCATGTGGAGAAGCAGAAGAAACAAGTTTCCACCTTGTGGCGGAATGCACAATGTATGAGCCACTCAGATGGGAAATCCTAGGAACAGATGAGATTAATGAAGAGAAGCTTGCAGAAATCTCTACCGAACAACTGGTGAGCTTCTGCAAGGCAACAGGAAGATTCGCGATGCCGACCACCAGTAACCCATGAAGGGGATCCACCAAAATGGGGAACTGGGCGAAATAATCCACAACGAAAGGACTGATCGCCCGTCTGGTGTCTGCCGGCGTCCCCGAAGATAAATAGAATAGAAATAGACATAGACTACTTTTATCCCTGTATTTTCCCGGAAACGGGAACTGCGCGGATGAAACTGCGTGAAGTCCGCTAGTAGTGAATATATGTGAACAGACCTGTATACTGTAAATAGGCAGCATCTGTATATGCATGTTGTTCAGCATGTGTTTGGCTTGCGCGGCGAGATGGTCGCCTCCTACCGGTGACCGCACGGCCGCGTTTACTAGGGCGTAGCTGAAAGTTAAAGGGTCGATTTAGTATCATTCTTCTTGTTTTCGAGTCGATGACTAAATTTTATCCGACGTATGTAGCGACCTAGACAGCTCTGTCGTTTGCTTCATACAAATTTTTGATAGTATTTATTAGTATAGCATCATTTGCGTCAGGTAGACAGTCGCTCCATGTAAAACGTTAAACCGCACTTGCATAGGTTGGTCTGTGAATGGGTGACCGACCACCCATTAAGTATCGCGTAACTCTCCGGGAAAGGCCAGCGACTCCTTGGTGTTGCTAACGATTTCTCGAAGAGTATTGCAGCACTTAGCCTTGTAGGCGACCTCTGGGCAGTGCAGAACTGGATGGGCTCCTGATTACTTTTTTTATATGACTACTCCCGCTCTGGGCGGAGCAAAAGGGAGTATCAGACTCTTACGCCAAATACTCAAACGTCACTCAATTAAGTTACACTTAAATGTCGTGCTGTCTTTGTTACTTTTAACGCAGATTGACAGAGATAGCAGGAGTTTTGAGGCATACTTATAATTGAGTGACGTTTGAGTATTTGGGCGTTACTATCTTTAATCAGTAAGAGTTGCGTTCCAGGGCCTCAGTGACTCATGAATTCACATAATTTTTTTGCTGAAATCTCTAAACATGGTCCATGGACATAGAAACTTAACTTACCCATCAATAACAGGCACAGCGCTAGTCTGACTGGCCCCAGCGTCCACCACCAACGCCGTCGACTTGCCATTAGCAAACGCTGCCAACACTGCACTCTTTACTAAGAAGAAGGCAGGTGCCTGGTACTTCTCAAAGAGCAGTTCTGCTAACTTCTCTCTGGCTGGTCTGGTAGTCCACACGGCTTCTGTGAAGAGTGCTGGATGGTGCTCTGATGGGGAGCGGATTACCTGGAAGGTTGTGGTTAAGATTAAAAAGGCGGTATTACTAAATCGCGTTACGGAACTAAAATGGAATTGGGCTGGACACCTGGCCAGGCGCAGTGATGGCAGGTGGACTAAGGCTATCACGGAATGTCGTCTGAGAACGCGGAAAAGAAATGTAAGTCGTCAGGCGGCGATATGGGAAGACGATATAGTTACCATCGAGGGAAAAATGATGAGGCTGGCACAGGAACGTGGAGATTGGCACCAGAACAGGCTGTTGATGATTATGATCACTATAAACTCAAAACAACATTGTAAATATTCTGTTTTCGGTGTGAGTGACCATGTCAGTTGAAAAACTTATATTGTAAAGGCAGCTGCGTCGTTTGTCTAGTGGTCGTAAGCGCTACTACCGAGCATGAGGTGCTGGGCTTGATTCCCAGGTCAGGACAAAGTAGTATTTGGTTTTCTCATCAAGAGATTCTCAGTAGCAGCTACGGAGTCAAGATTTGCGCCAGGTTGGTGACTTTAGGCTCGTCCCTTATTACATGGAACCTTAACATAACTAGCGTAGAAGTTATTGGCGCACCACAATATTGAAATTCTGGCGAAAATCGAAAGTGATTTCCTTTCATCCGGTTCTTATTAGTAGGGTATATGAATTGGTACTTCACATTTAAACTAACATGGTCACTAACACTGAAAATGGAATAACCTAACACAACATACCACCTGTAGTCACCAAAGGGTAAGGCAAAGGTGTACCAAATAGTCCACCCACATTTCGCCACTTGTTCTGTAATATGGGGTGAGCCAATTCTCATCAACTGGGCAAGTGTTATAATTATTTTCAAATAATTAATTAGACAAATAAAGCAGCTGTCTTTATATTAATTTTTCCCTTTCATAATGTATAAAGATTTTACAATGGGGTCGGACCCTGTAGTAGTGTGTAGTACTCGTAAAAGAACAAATAAACAATTTTATAGACTAACCTTAGCATAACAATAATCCAGCATCTTCTCAAACAGATCCCAGTTGTCGACCTGGCCATCTTTCATGTATGTGTGTACCTCCATACCTGCGCGGGGCACATGGAGCTCCGTCACGTCTATGTAGTGGCGGAGTTCACCCCCTGCTTTAGTGCCTGGAGGGATACAATTAGGATAGTTGACAAAAAAGATTAGTATGTTACATAGATTTCCAAAAAATATTGGACACATTTTTTTTTCTTTTCTCACGTAAACAAATAATGAAAACAATACAGTGCTTCGAAAGTTGTGTGACATCATAGTTTGGTACATTTTTTACCAGAAAGTGATGTCAAAAGGCCCCCCACTCATGATCTTTGACATGTTTCATTTTCGGCAATTTTTGATAATTTGTTAAAACAAAAAACATGTATCCAATATTTTTCGATAATCTCACAGACGGACTAAACAGAATCATATGTTTTTTTAGCCAGTCAAATACTGTGGTTAGTAATTTGTCTTTAGTATTTTACTACAGAAAGCAGAGGTGACCCAGTGGTGGCAGTCCTGACTTATGAACAGTAAGTCATGGGTTCGAACCCAGACAGGCGCATTACTTTGTGTAATTTATATCAGCACCACTGCTCTCAAAATCGTGAAAGAAATCATTGCCATGTTTAATGCGGGCGCCACACTATGCTCCTCGCGCTGCTCATCGCCATGCTCCTCGCGCTGCCGCGATGTTGCTCGCTCTGGCCACACTGCTCTACTCGCGCAATTAATCGCGACGCTCCTCACTTGTTATTTGCCTTTGGTGGACGATGAAACTGTGGCAGCGTGCGCACTATGCATTTTTAGTATAGTTAATTATATCAATGTCATAAAAAGAAATATACATCGTTGTCATCGTCCTCGCCAACGGAGATGGTGGATCACATGTATTCATCGCGCGATCATCGCGGAGCGGTGGGCAGGACGAGGAGCATGACGTGCGGCATGACGAGTAACGTTGCCACACTATGTCCCTGCCTCCTTTCCTCGCTACTTCCCATGCCACTCGTCGAGTGTGTGGCGGCCGCATAAGAAACGAAAAATTGGAAGACATGCAACATCTACCAAGGCGCACTGGGCCCGCGTGGTAGATTATAGCCCATCCTTCTCCTAGAGAGGCTGTTTCAGTAGTTTTTGAGTTTATGCATAACAAACATACAAATGATATAAGTGTAGACTAGGTTGGTCTACCTACCAGAGTGAAATTAATTATTAACTGAATTTACCTAACAAATTTATTTGTAAAACATTTTGTGCAAAAAATTTCTTACGAATAATTTCTTCTACAACTGAATGGCCGGAGCCACTATTGTACATAATATAGGAAATTTAAACACAGTCATACATATTTCTGACAATAATTCATTTGAAACATTCTGACAGTATCATCTTCAATTCATTTGCAAATCAAGATTTTTTATTTCAGAGCAATATTAGATAAACAGGAATATTTTTAATGGGCTTACTCTTGACCTCAATCTTGCCCTAAGGGCAGAGATGAGGTCGACGATGGAATGAGCTTACCCAAAAGAAGCCTATTTACTTGTGACTTAAATAAATTGGGGTTATATGAACTCGGGGAAACCGACGCCGGCAGGGAGTTCCACTGTTTGGCTGTGCGCATTATAAAAGAATTGGCAAAGTGCTTCGTTTGAATGTGAGGAATATCGACAAGGTATGGGAGATAACAACCTAAGTACATGTACTTGTAAATGCCCATGTATGGTAATATTCTGAGCGTGTTGATGACAATATTTAAACTGAGTCAGCCCAAAATTAGCGACGAGTTTGCCTTTTTCTGTTCTGTCCATTAGCTCCTGTGATGTGCAAGTAACGGGACACGCAGAACACAATATCAAGTGTTTGTTATTAATGTTCTTTCTCCAAGATTAGTTTACTGATATGTTATGTCTTTTTTTATATTATTAAATACTTTTTAATTATTGATTTGTGCCTGTAGTCATTTTAACTTGCACCTTACTATTGTATCGAGTCTGGTTCTTCTAACCAACCTAACAGACAGATGTGTGCTGGGAAGTTTGTTCCACCACTTCTTTTTTCCAGATAAACTACTAGGAAGTGTTGATGGGTGGGCGTTTTGGGGGACGACTTTTATAAATGTAAATAAGTAAAGTAAATTTTGACGTTCGAAAAGTGCTGATTATCAGTCTAGTTTGAATAAATGAGTTTTGATTTTGTTTTAAAGACGACCCACTGACCCTATTGTCCCATGTACTGAACTTGGTAGTCAGGATTGGTATAGCAATAATTTGTGTTTAGTACTTAATTTAATTCTTCCTGATCACAAAATAATACAGAAATAGCATATTTTTGATGCATGTACTCAATCTTCTTTGTTTTTGTTTTTTAATAAAACCTCTGAGACTGCAAAAATAGTGATTCTATGCACATAAACGTCTAAAAACTTATAATACAGGTTTAAAATTAGAATACATGAGCTCATATAGCCAGTTTTGAACCAAATTGAATGAGGATACAACAACAAGAAAGATGCCTTTGTCTTTTATACAATTTTAGTAGAAAAACTTACCGGTTTGCGTGACATTTCCATCTGGAACCTTCTCCTCAGCATCAGGGATGTGTGTGGCAGGTCCTACACCCACCACAGCCGGGATATCAGCCTTCGGAGTATCCTCTTGAGCATAACCAACGCGTAACGAATGGTGCCCAGGATCGAACACTAACGCGCCTATTTCATCGCCACCATACAACATCCCGTTAGGACCACTCATTTTTGTGTTTTTAACTTAGATTTAGCAATTTTTTGTTATATTTTAAGATAACAGTTTCGGCGCGATGTGAGTTTTTGTTGATCACCAAATTAATAGTCTGAATTATTTTTGAATTGATAATCTGTGGTGAAAGTGGTCTCAGAAGCAATAAATAGCATTTTAAGCATGATAGTCTGTGGTAGACAGAGATGGAAAACGAGTGGAGATGAAAATGCTGAGATGGATGTGCGGAGCGTGCGGAGTTACAAGAGTGAATAAAATAATTAAATAAAATAATAATTTAAATAATAGAAAAGTTGGATGGATTGTGTGAGGAATGAGAATGAGAAAGGAGTACATTGGACCGTGACGTCTACAGGGAATAATGGAAGAAGAAAATGTGTTGCGCCAACCCCAAATAGAATGGGATAAGGACAGGAAGATGATGTAGTAGACAGTCAGAGAGAACATAAAAGTTTCAGTTAAGTCGTTCTGAGCAGGTTCTCTGTTTGATTGATAAGGGACGTCTAAAATTCGACTACTGCGCATGTTCAACTTATATGCCGCGTTGTATACTCGATCATCTACCAACCCGCACTATCTACCAATCCGCACTGGGTCCGCGTGGTAGATTATAGCCCATCCCTCTCCTAGAGAGGAGGCCTGAGTCACTGCAGTGGGAACATTATAGGCTGATGATGATTGTATTTACAGTGCGATCAAATTATCTTGGCAGCTCCGAACTTCGTGCAGGTCATTTTGTTACAACGAATGTTTAGAAGTGTTATGATATTTATTTTATTTCACACTGTTTAAATTAGATATTTTCTGATCGTTTAAGTATTGGTTTATCTGGCAATAACAGTTTTATTCCCAAGTTTACCATGCGTAAAATTTCGCAAAGCCTATAGGTTCAGAGCTGCCAAGATAATTAATTGATCGCACTGTACTCGATTGAAGAATTTAGTGAGCTGGAACACAGTTCATTTGTAAATGAAATGCAAAATCAATTAGTCAACACTTTATCAGCAGCAGTAAAGCAGTTCTCTGTACATGACATAGCAATGCCAAGAGTACTTATTAAACTGTTTTCGGGTATTATTGATAAATAATTTTGAATGTTTAAACAATTATTTAACACTTGAAATGTGACTTGGTAAATTAGATTAGATGTAAAGATAAAGATAATTTTATTTGTTCAAAACATGAGTGTACACAACACATGGCATGCAAGATGTTACATCAATAATTTAGCAGACAGTCATGTTTTGCCTGAATGGCGTACAAATATTGGAGGTAGGACGCTAGACAGCATCAATTAATTTTAAAATTGTCCATTTACTTAACATACTTTTGAAAAGTAATTAACGCGTAACACACAATGCGTTGCGGCGGCGGTGCGGCGCGATTTCGACCAATCGGCGGGCACACGACCAGTGAAATTGAAGGCCGATTCGTCGGAATCGCGCCGCACCGCCGCCGCAACGCATCGTGTGCGGGGCTCTGGTTTCAACCGCCGTTTCTGGCTTTTTACACGACTGCCCCAAAAAGAGAGTGTTATGTTTTTGTTGGTTTTGTTCGGCCCTTAGAGCTCGTAACATAATAAGTACCTACTTAATACATGGGTAGGTAACATTTTTGAAGAATTAGGTTATTAAATTCAAAATATTTGTATGAGGCTGCCCGCCCACGTCAGACTTTTTGTAGGACAGGTAATCGGGCCGATTTAAACGCAGTATCTAATATCTGGAAGTATCAGCAATATTCAGGCTGCTCGCCCACGTCCGATATATAATCGGTGACCGATTTTTAGTAGGAGATAAAAGTTGGTCAGAAATAATAACAAATTTAAATCGACCCGATTATCTATCCTACAAAAAGTCTGACGTGGGCGGGAAGCATTACCTCAGACTAGACCAACAAAATAACCCTTTCCTTGCAGTCGGAGAAAAACATGGATAATAAAAAAGGAAGAGCGCCACGAACATCAAAACTGAAGCCACCTTTTTGTGCGTCGAAGGGTTGCCATATGTTAAAGTTTTTCCCTATAATTTGGGGAATAATATTAAACGAGTAAGATAGGGTCTGGTATTGTAACTCTGGTATTGTAACTATGGTATTGTAACTGTTATTGATAAGAACGATTCTATTCCAAAAGAATAACATTTTTTTCATCGTTAAAAAAAAAACTATTGAATACAAAGTTTAATGGTACTAGTTTGAAGCAATATATTTATTCTCACTTTACATTAGTGGCATTACATATGCACAACTTAGCAGAAATTAAAATTACAATAATACGTCGCGACTTGGGTCACGGATCGCTTTCGTACGTCTGTTCCCGTTGGCGGTTGGAATACTCCACCCCGTCGCCCGCGCACGCAGCCTTCCCCGTGCTCTGCGGGGGGAGGTGCGCGGGCGGCGAAGGAGGGGGCACGCACGGTATGGCAGCGAGATCGCGTAACAACATCACCCCGTCATCGCGTAACAACCCCGCGTTACAAAAGTCTATTTACGTACATACCTATCTCATAATATTAGAATTGCTTGTGATAAGACACTCAGCTCTTCTACGTATAGAATTATCCATTAATTTGCAAATGCATGTAAAAAAGTTATTACTATAGATTTTAAATCATAGAAAAATCAAACTTTATATGAATTATCAAGCGTTATACAAGGAAAAGGCAAAAAAAATGTAGATTTCTGTAGGTTCTGATTCTATAAACTTTGAACTTTAGTGCCTCCTTACAAGTTTTTTGAGTCTGTTATTCTCTTTATTTAAATCAATTATTATATCTTTAAGGGATTTGTTCCTGTTTTTGAGACGCCTAACACTTTGTTGTAGATTTTTTATTTTTTTCTTGTTATTACGTAACATTTTGTCCTTTCTCTTCAATTTTTGTCTCAATTTATACCTTCTAGGTGTATCGAACATTGAGTCCGCTTCATCTGATATCTCGGACATACTAAATGAGACAGGTGAGACCTTAAACAAACATTAAAATAAAAAGTTTGTTTTTAAATGGTAATTTTTCCACTTAGACACACAAGTTTATCCGAAGAAAATTTTAAAGTTCATACCGGAGTAAATGGAGACGATGCACTTGGTAATACCGTGCAATCAACATCCGCATTAGATAAATCAGGTAAGTCCTCCTATAATAACAAAATGAGTATTTAATAAATTGCATATTTATAATAAACTAGCTGTTGCCAGCGGCTTCGCTCGCTACAACTCAATTTTAATGTTAACGGGAAGATAAAATCGGAATAAAAACTATCCTATGTGTTAACAAGGTTAGGTTAGGTTATAAACTATATGCAGGGCTGGGCAAAATACATGCTTTGCTTTAATTGAAATACAAAATACAGGATGTTAGCTATTTTTAATTGAAATACAAAAAATTACCAACTTAAAAGTTTTTATTTTGACCTTTTTAGTTCAAAAATGTCTAAATAAAGGTTAAATGTATTTTAATGTTAAAATTACTTTGAAGCGGCAAGTATTTGAAATACTAATTACAAAATACGTATTTGATATTGAAATACAAATACCAAATACGTATTTGTATTTCAATTACGTATTTTAATTACAAGTAATTCAAATACTGCCCAACCCTGACTATCTGTGTACCAAATTTTATCCAAATCAGTAGTTTTTTCGTGAAAGAGTAACAAACATCCATACATACATACAATCTTTTGCGTTTATAATATTAGTAGGATAACTAGTATTAAGAGACAGTAAAATACATACGGTTTTAAATGCAGAGGAAGGTAACACCGCACTATCAACAGCCGCATTGAGTGGATCAGGTAATTCCTATAACAAAATTATTACAAAATAAATTGCAAACTTGACAAAAACTAGTATTAATAGATAGGAAAATACATACAGTTTTAATTGCAGAAGATGCAATTGGTAATACTGTGATTTCAGTAGTCGCATTGAGTGGATCAGGTAATTCCTATAACAAAATTAATACAAAATAAACTGCATATTTGTAATGAAAACTACTATTAAGAGACAGGAAAATACATACAGTTTTAATTGCAGAAGATGCAATTGGTAATACTGTGCTATCAACAGCCGCATTGAGTGGATCAGGTAATTCCTATAACAAAATAAATTGCAAACTTGTAACAAAAACTAGTAATAGGTCTTTACCTATGTAATTGGAGATTCTATAACCGGCATTTTCAGATTTAATTATCTGTGGATTGGCGCGTAATTCGAAATTCAAGTAAATTTTATTCGAAAGACGTGTTATTTAAATTTAAAATTCAGTCATTTGTTTTTTGATAGTTTTTTGTTTTTGTGACATTGTGGTAGTTTTTGGCGCCATGGATAAACTGCTAATTCGTACAATTTTCGAATATGAGTTCATACGTGAAATACCGCTGCGCAAACAACACGAAACATTAACGACGTGTACGGGCTTAACACTGCTTGCATAAACACGGTCCATTACTGGTTCAATCGTTTTCAATCTGGAAATTTTGAGTCGAAGAACGAGCCTCGCGGTTGGCGGGTAAACATTGTCGACAACGACGAATTGAAGGCGATAGTGGAAGCAGATCCAACTCAATCTAAGGCTGAGCTTACTGCAGGCCTTGGAGTTAGGGTCAAAACACCATTGAGGCACTTGCGTCAAATTGGAAAGATAAAAAATCTAGATAAGTGCATGCCATGCGAACTAAGCGACCCACAGCGAGATTTACGCGTCGAAGCATGCATAGCACTACTGAATCGGTATAGAAACTTCTTCTTATAAAAATTCTTATCAAATTGTTACCTGCGATGAAAAGTGGATCCTGTACGACAACCGTAAGCGTTCGTCTCAGTGGGTGGACCCGGGTACATCACCTAATCAGTGCGCTACAAAAAAGATTACTCATAGGAATATGATGGTGACTGTCTGGTGGACCAGTACACCACAGCTTCTTACCGAATGGCACAACAGTGACGGCAGATGTCTATTGCCAAGAATTGCAAACAATGATGGAGAAGCTCGCAATTCAACAACCAAGACTAGTCAATCGTTCTTGTACACCACAGCTTCTTACCGAATGGCACAACAGTGACGGCAGATGTCTATTGCCAAGAATTGCAAACAATGATGGAGAAGCTCGCAATTTAACAACCAAGACTAGTCAATCGTTCTTCCCCATTGCTTCTCCACGACAACGCGCGAGCTCACACTTCATGAAAGACCATCGCAAAGCTACAAGAGTTACAGCTGGAAGCTCTCCGTCACCCACCGTACTCACCGGACGTTGCCCCAACAGATTTCTACTTTTTTCAAAATTTAGACATTTTTTTAAGTGGTAAAAAATTCGACTCCCTAGAGGCAGTACAAAACGCCTTCGCTGACTTCATCGCCTTCCGTCCGGCAGACTTCTACAGTAAAGGGATAAACAAACTGCCATCAAAAGTACAAAATTGTATAGATCATTTGGGCCAGTAGTCCAGTACTTTGATTAGCTGAAATAAAAAAATTACCAAAATTTTTATATTTTAAAATTCTCGAACAAATCTCCAATTTCATAGGTAAAGACCTAATATTAATAGATAGGAAAATACATACATTTTTAATTGCAGAGATTGCAATTGGTAATACTGTGCTATCAGTAGTTGCATTGAGTGGATCAGGTAATTCCTATAACAAAATTAATACAAAATAAATTGCATATTTGTAATGAAAACTAGTAATAAGAGACAGTAAAATACATACAGTTTTAATTGCAGAAGATGCAATTGGTAATACTGTGCTATCAACAGCCGCATTGAGTGGATCAGGTAATTCCTATAACAAAATTAATACAAAATAAATTGCATATTTATAAAAAAAAAAACTAGTATTAAGAGACATGAAAATACATACAGTTTTAATTGCAGAGGATGCAATAGGTAATACTGTGCTATCAACAGCCGCATTGAGTGTATCAGGTAATTCCTATAACAAAATTATTACAAAATAAATTGCATATTTATAAAAAAAAAAACTAGTATTAATAGATAGGAAAATACATACAGTTTTAAGTGCAGAGGACGCAATTGGTAATACTGTGCTATCAACAGTCGCATTGAGTGGATCAAGTAACTCTTATAACAAAATTAATACAAAATAAATTGCATATTTATAAAAAAAAAACTAGGATTAAGAGACAGGAAAATACATACAGTTTTAATTGCACAGGATGCAATTGGCAATACCATGCTATCAACAGCCGCATTGAGTGGATCAAATAATAATTCCTATAACAAAATTATTACAAAATAAATTGCATATTTGTAACAAAAACTACTAATAAGAGACAGTAAAATACATACGCATTTAATTGCAGAGGATGCAATTGGCAATACCATGCTATCAACAGCCGCATTGAGTGGATTAAGTAACTCCTATAACAAAATGATTACAAAATAAATTGCAAACCTGTAATAAAGTGTCAAATCTTAAAAACAATTATTAAGAGACAAGAAAATACATACGAGAACAGACACAGAGACAGCACTGGGTAATGCCATATCGTCAAGGTTGATTGTGCAGTTTTCAGCAACGGACGACCGAAATAACATCTAAACAATAAAGTTTTGAGACAGAAGTAAGTTAATTAGCTAGTATAAGCTGAAAAACTAATTGAAATTATATAAAAATACAGCAATATCTAAGTATTGTGTTGATGAAATCAACTTTTAAAATTGTAAATACCTTTTTAGGATATCCGCTTCTAGTTACACGGCGAAGTCCACGAGGAGTTAAATAAAGGTCGTTATTATCAAAATGATCGGAACAAACCACGCTGGTTTTCGATGGCAGCCATTCTGGATCATTCCGACTATTTCTTATAGCTCCTATCCATTTACTTTTTGATTCAGTATTAGTTGGAAATCTAAAATATTAAAAACATGATAAAAATAAACCTTGAATTTCGAAGTAAGAAATCATTTTTTTTAATCGAATGGGGAAATTTGAAATCATATTATGGCAACCCTTGTACTTAACGTCATTGCTTTCGTTCGTTGAAGTTTTTGTTCCAAGTTACAATTATTAATTCTTATTCTTATTCTTTATTGCACACATAAAATAACAAATATAAATATAAATTACAAAGCTTATGTACAAAGGCGAGCTTAACCCAGAATTGGGTTTTCTTACAGCAAACCTAATCTCGAAAGTGAGATTTGAGTGAGATTTTTTTAATCATGGTTATTAATTAAAAACCTATGTTATTTCAAGTACTTACAAGTGAAAAGTTATTCCGTGAGACTTTTTATCTGATTTGGTATTGTTTTTACAATTTTTCACTGCACAGGAAGGCATAATTCATTTTTTTTTTATCAATGTTGTCTAAACGACAACTCGTGACATACTAGAGCAGTAGGAGCGATGAGCATGGTTTTAGTATTGTGGTATAGTTATGTGCGTGAGCGTGTATGTTTACTTGCAGGAGCACGGTTTCCACCGAAACCGAAACCGTGCTTTCGGCATTTTTTTATTTTTCTGCAATAATTATAAATCTCGGCTCTAACACACTAGCGAGTTGCGAGCGATAGAAAGCGGGGCGAGTGCGCAGCAAGCTCGCCGCGGCCCGCGCGGGTGGGCAGCTAGTCGCGGTGTACAATGCGCGTTTTGTACATTCAATGCCAGAATGGCAATGAGGTTTTACCAAAACATCATTGCAGAATGGTCCTCAGACCAAGAAAAAAAGGAAGACGGAGTGCCACGAACATCAAAAGTGAACTTTTTGTCTTTGTGTGTGAGTCGAAGGGTTGCCATTTGTTAAAGTTTTTCCCTATAATTTGGGGAATAATATTGTATGGGTAGAATAATATTGGATGAGTAAGATAATTATTGTAGGGCAGTGTTTTTCAACCTCTATAAAAAAGTTGCAAGTTGTCGTGAAAACTACTTCCGTAAAAAAAACAATAAAGAATAAAAAATATGTAAGTACTTTTATTAACAAAAAAAAACTTATGAGATCACTTCCATCTTAAGGTGAATTCTTCAAGGTAGCCCGCGAAATTCGAATTCTCTTACGTTTTTTGCAATTTCTCGGTCAGTGTCAGGTTGTATGTTAAATAAAATAGGATTCGCGACCGTAACAAATGTGACTTTACTGAGTAATGATTAAAATCACTAATACAACCACCTTCTCAGTTCATAAAAGTTCGTTGAGTGACTATTTGATGAAAAAAGCAGTCAAAAAACCATTATAAACTGAGAGATATAAAACTTAGATAGAGACAGAGATAATTATATACTTTTTAATTCAGTATTCACAGGAAATCTAAAATATTAAAAAAACATAATAATAAAATAATAAAAATAAAACAGGAATATCGAAGTAAGAAATCATATTGATTTATCTTTAATCGAATCGGGAAATTTGAAATCATATTATGGCAACCCTCGCACTGTACGTCATTGCTTTTGTTTGTTGAGGTTTTTTGTTTCAAGTTACAAAATTAATTAATTAAAAAACGATGATATTTGAAGTACTTACAAGTGAAATGTTATTCCTCGAGATTTTTGATGTAATTTAGTGTTGTTTTTGCAAGTTTTCACTGCACAGGACGGCATATTTCTATATTTTTTAACGTTGTTATCTAGACGATGACTCGTGACGTACTGGGAGAAATGCGTGTGGTTTTAGTGTAGGTGTGTGTGTGAGCGTGTATGTTTACTTGTAGGCGCGTGGTTTTGTGACTTTCACTGTTGGTGTTCGTGGCACTCCGTCTTCCTTTTTTTCTTGTCTGAGAGAATAAAAATGGCGTCGACAGCGCCGTTCATCGCGAGCTCGCTTCGCACCCGCGGCGTCTTCGCGGTGTGTTCGCCGCGCACAGCGCGCACACGTTGCTAACTCGCGGCTAATTACGTTTGATTGTCATTGATTTAAGGACCGACCGAAGGTTCGGTTTCGGTTTCGGTTTCGGCTAGTTTCGGCCAAAAAATCTAGTTTCGGCCATAGTTTCGGTTTCGGCCAATAATTGGCAGAACCTTTCGGCCCCGCCGAAACAACGTATACGTGAATTGTCGGGCATCATTCAGCTAACTTCAAGTGCCAGTTGAGTTCGCAAGCCGGCGCGATCGTGATGATTTGAGGTTATGTGATTATTCTCGCACAAAAATTAGGTATTTGTTTTTACTTAAGATTAATGATTATGTATTTTTATGGCATTCATTAGGGTCTTGTGCTACAGTGGAAAATAAATAGGTTGTAAGTAGGTGTGTATAGAAAATAATTCATTAGATATTTTACTTGGTTCTGTTGAGTTATTGCCTAGAACTTATACAATATGAATTTATATAGAAATTAATGTAACACTTAAAAGATGTGTGAAGATACTCGTACCTGCAATGATATTGTACCTGTGATGTTTGATTCAAACATCACTATATATGTTTTTTTGTAATTGTTGATGGATTAAATTTGTACCCGTATTTGAACCGCCCCGTAGTTCCGATACACAACTATCTCCGGTGATTTAACTATTACCGTGAAATACCTTCAGTACTACACACATCAAAAGTGTCTAGGGATCAAGCATTTTTATGCGGATTTCTTGAGATTGAGATGTGGCTTTGTAATAAATTTATGATTTTATAAATTTATATGGATCCTTTTTGGTGCATTTCATAATTTGAATCAGGAACTGTCAATCAAATTCGAGTAAAAGATGAAAATCAGCTGTCAATATTTTCCCTATAAAAACATACAACGCATTGAAGACATTATTAGTGCTACTGTTTCCCTACTACTGATTAAAACCAACGTTATTATGGAGCGGCGACGTCATTTAAGCAGGGAAGAAATGCTCAGAGCCGTGGGAATGATAGAAGCTGGTTCCCGGCAACGTACTGTGGCTTTAGCTCTGAATACAAGTCAGAGTGTTCTCAGTCGACTTTGGACACGTTACCGAAGCACTGGTACCGTGGCTGAGCGCCATGGAGGACGGTATCGCTGCACCACACGGAGACAAGACCGATACATTCAAATCTTAACTCGAAGAGCTCCAACAATAACCGCCATGATGTTAGCCGTGAGGCTTCATCACTCTTCAGGGAACTTAATTAGCGACCAAACAGTCAGAAACCGCTTGCATGAAGTGAACCTTCATTCCCGAAGACCGCTACGGGTACCACCTATAGCAATGCACAATCGTAGGATTCGATATCAATGGGCTCTTGAACACAGAAATTGGGCAGAAGAATAATGGCGTTTCGTGTGCTTTTCTGATGAGTCTCGTTTTGGTATGAGACCGGATACAAGTCGTATACGACACTGGAGAACCCCTGGACGCCAACAGCGATTAAAATCCTGCCAGGAAGTCCATCCTTATAGTGGTGGAACCATCATGGTATGGGCGGGTATTTGGATCGGCGGAAGAACTGAGTTGATTTGGATCAGAGGCAACCTCAACGCTCAAATTTATGCTGAGACGATTGTATCAGACGTCATCGTTCCTCTACAAGTGCAAATCGGTCCCTTATTTCAGTTAATGCATGATAATGCACGACCGCACACCGCAAGAGTTGTAAGACAGACTCTCGCCGCAGCTAACATCAATGTCCTGCCCTGGCCTGCTCAGTCGCCAGACTTGAACCCGATTGAGCATGCATGGGATATGCTACAGAGAAGAGCTCTGCCGAATATGGAGGGTATCCAGTCGCAAGAAGACCTTTTTTTGTTGTTGCAACGAACATGGGCGGCCATTCCACAGCGTGATTTGGATGAACTCATTTTGAGTATGCCAAACTGATGTTCTTGTGTTGTTAGTGTTCGCGGTAGAAACACGGATTATTAATTGTTTAAGTTACCCAATAAAATTTTAAAGAAAACTGTTATTTCAGTCTTTTTTTCGAACTTTAATGTTAGTGGTTCAAATGTCAAAAATCCCTTTATTAGGAAAATGGCAAATTTCTTTATTAATGCAAAGGTGACTTGGATTATCGTTACTGTGACAAACGAAAACACTTTATTTGATGAATCCTTAAAGAAAATTTTAATTATTATCAATCAGGAGAAAAGTTATTGCAAAAATATATGTTGATCCCTAGACACTTTTGATGTGTGTATTAGTCATCTCGCATTTTTTCCCTTTAGTACCTACGCGAGGTGCTTACTTTTGTTTTTTTTTTGGAAATTACAAACAAATATAGTAATGTTAAAGATTTAGTGCTTATTTTTTAAAAAGTTTGACAAATATGTTGAATGTATTATTATTTTTTTAATTTACATTATTAATTTTACAAATGAAGAGTTATTTTTGTTACATGGCATACCTACCTACTTTAATTGTTGCATTTTTTTTACACGTGTTAACTTTCTATATATGCTTAAAAATACAATAGATTTAACATTCCATAAAAAAAATAGTTTCGGTTTCGATTTTGCCGAAACTGGGACCAAGACCGAAGGTTCGGTTACGGTTTCGGTTTCGGCTGAAAAACCTGTTTCGGTCGGACAATTTTATATTATCAATGTTGATTGTACAACAAACGTGATTTTTGTTTTTGTGCCGTTTATATAGATCAGGGTTAGGTTAGGTTAGGTTAGCGAACGTATCACCGACAGCAAAACAGTAAAACAAAATCAAATATTTTTTTTCTCAAAAATGGTATGTAATGTTGCCATAACATCTCTAAAAAGTATCCAGAAAGTGAACTTTACCGGAGACTTATTCACAACTGTCCAGTAAGAAGCGAGATTTTAAACTTGGAATCTCCTACTGTCCAGTAAGTAAGTATGTAATTTACTTACTGGACACTAGGTCATCCTCTTTAGATCTGTTTAGAAAAAAAAACATAGTACCAGACACAGATTAGAGTTTAGCCATTATAACATGGTTATAGAAGGGAGGTTCCAAATATATATCTATCTCTCTTTTTGGTATGACATTTTATGAGATACATATATTTTTGGAACCTTAAACAGCCATTTTATACGTTGCGTTTTGTACTTAGTAATGTTGTAGAAGTATAGTGTGGGATTTTATGATTGTATTTAGTAATTTCAGTTTATTAAAAAGTTTTTTCTAAAGTTGTTTCCTAAACTGCCTCGTTGGTCTAGTGGTCGCAAGCTCGACTGCAGAGCGTGAGGTCCTGGGTTCGATTCCCGGGTCGGCCAAAAAGTGCTATTGTGTCTTTCACATATGAATGTAACCTTCAATATTAATTAAACGAATTTGTTGTTAAACTTTCTTTAATTTTTGAGAAAAGCATTATACAAACCTCAACCAGTAAGAAAGCCATCCTGGCCTCGTATATAACCAGACCTCACCTGCGGTTCGGTCCGGTTAACTCATACTTGGCCAGGAAGGCTTACTTACTGGATTCTGCAGTAATGTACTATTACTACCTTTTTTACATTGACGCATTGTTTATATTAAGGTGTCCTTATAAGCTATACTTTCCCGGCAATATGTGGTTGTACTATTGGTAAGTTGCCCGGCCATCTTAAAAATATTGCCGGCTACACGTGAAAATACTTGGCCATACCAAACGTGGGTATGGCCGGGCCATTAGTGCAATATGCAATTAACCGATGCATAATTAAAGTAGTAATTTTGTTTTACTGTTTTGTTGTCGGTGATACGTTCGTTGTTACGTGATTTCCAAGTCACGTGATTCGATGTAATGATTTTCGTTGTAACGTGCATTCGTTGTTCCGTGATTCGAAGTCTCGTGCATTCGTTGTAACGTGATTCGTCGCTGCGTGCTTTCGTACTCACAGTATTCGTTGTCGCAAACATTCGGCGCCGTGTGATTCGACGTTGTAACTTTCGTAATGACGTAGGTATTGCACTCGTACAGTTGTGGGTACAGTGCAATCAAATTATCTTGGCAGGTCCGAACTTCGTGCAGGTTATTTTGTTACAACTAATGTCTAAAAGTGTTTTGATATTTATTTTATTTGTATTTCTCACTGTATAAATTAGATATTTTCTGATCGTATGGGTATTGGTTTATCTGGCAATAACAGTTTTCTTCACAAGTTTACATGCGTATAAAAGTTCGCAGAGCCTATGTTCAGACCTGTCAAGATAATTTGATCGTACTGTAGGTATGAACTTATGGTAAAATAACCCTCTTTAGGCTTAGCCGCAGTCGGGCAAAAATGAGGAAAACTGAGGTAATAAAAAAAAACACAAAAAAAATCTGACAGCACAATAATTTAATACAACACAATTTTAAATGTTATAATATGCAAACAAATACCTAGGTTACGTCGACAGACAAATATATTTATTGCTGCTAAGTTATAGCTTTTATGTGTAAACATACATCTTTATTTTCAGATTATTTACTTGAGAGTAAATCTGCAGAGTTGTCTATGGTCTGCAAAACTACTTTTACTTCCAAATGTAGGTGGCGCCACTAAGTGTAAGTTACTGGGTCAAATGTCAAATGCTTTTAAATAGTTGTGAAATTGAAATAAGAGACAATTAATAATTAGGTAAAAGTTATAAATGAAGGCCCAGTGAATTAAAAAAAAAAACTTTACAATAGTTAATCTTTTATTACGATAAGTGGCACTGCAAAGACTTTTTTTATTGACAGGTGAGCAAGGGTAAAAATTGTGAAAAATAATTTGATCCTGAGTGACAATGATTTTACTTCGTAAGTAGAAAAAAAACAATAACAAAAATATTCTACCAACATGAGCCAACCCACGATCATTAATTTTATTGTGGCAGTTATTGTGGATTGGCACACTTTAGCAGAACGAAACTCTTTGACAATAAAAAAACAACAATAAGTAATACTTAACAACAATTAATTGTTGAAGCTATTATAAACAGTTTTCTAACACAGCTATAGAACTATAGAAAATTTTCACATATTTGAGAGTAAGAAATTGTATAGGAACCATACTAAAAGGCTTGTACGTCTGAAATATCATAAGTATACACACTTAATAAAACTATGAAGTGGCTCGATAGAATTTGGTCTTTGGTTGAACACATTTAATTTAAAAATCTGAAAGTCACAGGGCCTCGAAGATATTTGACATCCACCATGAATACTGGCGAAGAGGAGGAATGTGTCCTAGTAGTTAGCACTTTAAAAATCCTTTATAGAAGTTGGTGTGGTGGTTGTTTGGTGGGATCTACCTCCTAGTGGTCTACCCCGGGCAACGGAATCGCTGACTTTTGTTAGCGGTTACGGCTGAATGATCCCAACACTGGTGGAAGGGCCTGCAAAGGTCCGCCTGGCTAGTTACCACCCTCCCGTCGAAGTCTGGCGCCAAACAGTTCGCTGTGTTCCGTTGGTGCGCGGGAGAGCCAGTGCTACTGGGAAGGCTCGCTCCATCGTAGACCTCATCCTTGCTCAGGCAAGCCTCGAGGTCAAGAGCTGACCCATCTTTATTAAAAAAAAAAAAAAAAACCTTGGGCTGCGGGTTGTTCGAAGGAAACACCGCGGCCTCGGACACAAAGGGCTAAGAAGGATCATGGGTGGTTTTTAGTCAGTAGAAGACTGACACTTCCTACCGCTCCACCCAGAGCGGGAGGAGTTATTTGCTGATCTCCCACCCTCAAAAAAAAGGTCAAACTTACAATAAAAATATTCTGTGCAATAAGTAAGGGCAGTCGTTCTTTGTGTGATCGGAGATGTCCCATCACGCATCTAAACCCAGAAGGGTAGATTAGAGGTTTATGGTGGATCCAGTAGTAAGAGGTAAGTGCATTGCCATCAACTGGGCAACAATCCAGACTATAGGCTTCTACTGAAAAAATGTTTGATGAAAAATCTCAATAACACTTTGATTGACGAAAGCGTAATTATTTTGATACAGAGTTTTCTTTGATTTGGACAAAATAAGTAAAATAAATTGATGTATTTTTAATCCCAAATACTTAAGCTCATAAAAAATAGGATTTCTTAGATAATTAGGAATTTATTTCAATGCCTCTCAGATTATTTCTTTTTAATTAATATAAATACTTAGATAAGGTGTATTAAATATTTTTGTTTTTGTTTCTAAAAGTGTGTCTAGAAAACGTGCGTTTAAAAGTAGTGTTTTAAAAACTTTAACAGGATATCAAATTGTGACTATCGAGCCAAATCGTTACAAAACACCCAGTATGAAAGTATACCTAATAAGGTATTATATACTACACTAATACGTATATCTACCTGTATATTACATAATAACATAACACATACATGACATAATAGTAGTGAATTATTGTAGAATTATATTTTTTCTTTGAAAGGAGAGGTTATTTGCTTCTTGACAGGTAACCTATCTTAACCTCTTCTACAAGTCTTGTTTAAATTTTACTTCAGTGCAAGAAAGAGACGGATATACACGTCCTTTATAACTCTCCCACCACTCTCTCATCTCATCTCTCTCTTTCCCACACTGAAATGACATTATAGGAGCTTAGGAAAGAGATGGAATAATTAAACGTCCTGTGTGACTGTGTCTCTTTCTCACAGAAAAGTAAGATTTAAAAAAGGTCATAATAGGCCACCTGGTTTAAGCGACCCTATAAGAAGGATAAATTACGTAAATCACACATTAGGTATATTCAGAAATTGTCGTTAATTTATCTACAAAGTTTACATGTAAAAATACATTTGTTTACAATCTTTTTTACCACACATTCATTCCAAACAACGCATTTCTTCATTTTGTGGTTCTTTACATAGTGCGTGAAGCTTTTAGGCTAAAAAGTTAAAGTAACATAAGTTTTATTTGAAAAGTAGCATACAGGATACAGGGTAATCAAGGGACAGATATTTCTATCCTTTTTAGGCACCGCCGACCGTAGATCGGTAATTACACTTTGACAACTGAGCCCGTATAGTATACTAATAGCAGTATTAATTATTATCACTTCCGTGTTAGAAAGAGGTGGCGCTATACTGGTTTTCTAGCTCCATCCTTTTCCCACACAGAAGTAAGATTAATTACTTCTGCTATAAGAGTTGGTGGTTGGGCGCCAGTAATATATTAGTTTATAAACAACGATGAAGTAAAACAATTAATCTAATGCCGTTATACATTAATCACCATTTACTAATACTATATTCAGGATAAGGCGGATTTACATATTTTTTATACATATAAAAGCCCATGGACTATAAAAATCGACTTTATTACAGTCCTTTCACATTTATTTTATATCTGACAGTTGCAATCCAAGACAGAGACTGTAATTTTGTCATACTTGTCAGTGACAGTACTAAAAGCAACTTTATTACTACGGCACATAAAGATCACAGTTATTTTGATGGTGATAGAATAATTGTGAAAGGACTGTAAAGCACTTCATCTACCAAATGAGTTACAGATATCATAGTTCCAATAAGAGAGGGATGGAGCTACACAGTGTAAATATCGCCATCCTTTTCTCGCATCGGGACAAAAATAAATTGAATAAGACTTAGTTCTGCCAAAATGAGCCAATCCACAATCTCAAATTAATTAAGGTAAAACTAATACAATACTCAAAAAATGGTGTTTTACTATCCAGATAAATCGCTCCTGTTAAACGCATGCTTAGAACAGATTTAAAATGAATAAACACTAACTATCCAAAATCAATAGAAGTACTTCGGAAAATGGGAGAACTTTTCATGTGGGTTGGTATGTTTTAGCAGAACTAGGCTCTTCATAGCAAATAAAGTCACCATTAGATTTTTACCACATTCATAAATTAGGAACCTATGACACATTCTGAGGGCCTGCCATCATCTCTTATAGCAGTATTATTATATTATCACTTCAGTGTCGAAAAGAGACGGAGTTAGACGTCCTGTATAGCGCCATCTCTTTCCCACACTGTACAATAATACTGCTCAAGGGGTTCTGGTACGCGCCCTAGGGCATACATATTAGGTCAAATTAATAACTCATTCAGGTACTGCAATACGTTGATGTCACAATTTTACTAAACATTGATGAAAAACCTACGATATTAGTACTAACACACATCAATTATTATAATAATAGCTACACGTACTAAGAAAACCTAACCTGTAGGTGAATCTTATGAAATTCATTGCATTGAAAAAAAACTACGTGTAATAGGTTATGAGGTGTAATTCCCGCCAGCAGGAATATGTTTTGATACCTTTTTGTAATAGCATTTGCCCAGTATAAAGGGTCAAAGATAATTAGCTAAGGAAACTCCGCAGATGTGTGGGTATCGATATCTAAACATTATAAAATATAAATCCTACTAATATTATAAATGCGAAAGTTTGTGAGTATGCATGGATATTTGTTACTCTTTCACGCAAAAATATGTACACAGATAGTTTATAACCTGGATTAACACATAGGATATTATCCCAATTTATCTCTCCGTGGGATAATTTTCGAGTTGTAGCGGGCGAATTAATGTTTTTCAATTACTTGAAAAGAGACAGTTTATTTTTCTGTTTTATCGAAGTTTGAACCGTGTGCCATGATTCTTTTTCACGTAACTATTGTGTTAGTAGAATTTACGCCGCCATTTTGTTGTACAATACAATTAACCGTGGCAGTAAAAATAACTAACTGCGCCCTGGAAATGTCATACAAATGCAAAGCGCGGAATTTTAACTAAACTAATATTTTAAGTCATATTTAGTCTGGTCTGTTTTACCGTTTTTAAACCTCGATACTACCCAAAATGACAACGGAGTTTCACTAGCTAATTAAACTTGACCACCTAATGAAAAACTAGACTAGAAAATTGACTAACTTAGTTTTCTCTCGAATTACAGTCTACTGAGTTAGCCTTCAGTTTAGTAACAAAGTTTTTGTCAGTGAATAGTGACATTTAATATAACGGTGATAATAGTTTATGAAATATGGGCCCAGCGACTTCAGGAGTTGCGACACATGTGTTCACGACCCATCAGTGAAGAGGGTGATTTGTTTGACCGCGCGTCACACCCTCATTACAGTACAGTCCTCTTTCTGTTATTTTACTCCTGACAGCAGCTGCTCCATAGCAGCCTTATTTTAACATGGAAATAGATCAATCACTACATCACTATCACTACCTAAATCTTATAAAACAAAGTCCGCCGCCGCGCCTGTCTGACTGTTCGCGATAAATTCAAAAACTACTGCACCGATTTGCATGCTGTTTTCACCAATGGATAGAGTGGTTCTCAAGGAAGGTTGTAATATATAATTAACTGACATTCACGCAGGCGAAGCCACGGGCATCAGTTATTTAAATATAATTTTGACAGATAACAATAATTTAGATATAAACTTAAAGAGCAAAGTGATTTTGACAGTGATGTATACTCATAACTAAAATAACTAAAGAAAGACTGTACATTTGAATTACCCATTCGTTCATTCTGACTGGCCTGTTGGTCTAGTGGTTAGTGACCCTAACTGCTATGCCGGAGGTCGTGGGTTCGATTCCCACCCAGGACAAATGTTTGTGTGATGAGCACGATCATTTGTTCTGTGTCTGGGTGTAATTTATCTATAATATGTATGTATTTAGAAATATATAAGTATGTTTATCAGTTGTCTAGTACCCATAACACAAGCTCTGCTTAGCTTGGGACTAGATGGCGTTGTGTGATAGTTGTGGAATATTATTATTATATTATATTATATTCAGTTGAAATCACTTTCATTCGTTTTCTTCACGGTCATTATCGCTAGACACGTTTAGTTCGTGGCCAAGGATGTCAAGTCACTACTAGTGCCAACTACTTACTAACTATTCTAGAACAAAGCACTTATAGATAGGTATATAACTATGGGCAAATGCTATATAAAAGGTCTTTTACTCATATTGCAGTCAAAATATGCCCTTACGGCTTAAGGCAGACGATGGACTATTTGTCCGCCAGACAGAAATGAATTTTGTGACTTGCGATTGCTGAGTTGTTTTTTCATTGTAAATCGCTTCAGGATAACTGACAAATGCGTGCACTTTCTGGACACGCTCAATGAAATCAGCGTGGCTCTTTCATTCTTTAAAAGACCATTTCGATAATCAAAATTGTCTGATGTGACTTGACCGAGATTATGACTGGACTTATAAAGACGTGCCACAGTGTCTGTTGAAATCAATTTACGGAATACACAATTAATTTCATGTCTGCGTCAATTCGACGGACAAATAGTCCTATTTTCTGAACAGCACCCAATTCTTGCATGATTCAAAAAGCCAGTCACAGTAACTCCCACTGCAGAAGTATCCAATAAACAGTGGTTTTCCATTTAAATATGCTTTGTTTCACTCTCATACCTCCAATATCCTTAAATACACAATAAGTGAGTATATTTCAGTCTTACACGGAATTATACAGAGGCCATTTTTTCAAATCGCTTGAAGATTTGAGAATGATTCACGTGATTCTTGTCATTTTAAATATTATAATATCATACTTGGGAAAATTCATAAAAGGTGTGATTCCAATGGCAGCTATGCCTAGAATACAGATTTTCGCCGTGGACCGCCAGTGCATATTAGTGTAAGCCGTAAGCGAATCTAACACTTGATTCTTGATTACATGAGATGGGCTTGCGAAAAGCGACGCACGCTTATATTGTGTGTTTCTTTCTTTAATACCGTCAAGTCGCGTCGTGGCTATAAACAACTCCTGCTATTTGTATTGCCCGTAGTCCCAACACGCGTGTAGCTTGTGGCCGAACGGTACGTAATAGTTTGAATGTTGCGCTCAGCACAGCCCGGTCCACGGTCTAAAGTCTGCTATCGCCATTGAAAACATAACACTAACAACAAATGCAGTATAATGCCTATTACGATACACGCTTGCAATTAGAAACTTTTCATTTTGATTATTTCAACAATAAGTAAGACATCAAGACAATAAGATAATCTTTAAAATTCAATTTCTGGTACAAAAGTAGTAAAATATTTAACTAAGCTACGATTATTTGAAAATTATGGCAGTAATACCAGAGAAAAATCTTGTCTTATGTGTCTAAGCTAAACATGTATCTATCTACTTACATAAAATAACATTAACAATACTGTATACATTCATCTAATAATTTATAATTAACCCATGAATCTGTCCTTATACTACTGTATTTTAACCAAAAGTTGAAGTAACAAAAAGATATTATTTTTGAAAACAGTTGGACTTCGTTCTGCCATATTAATCCAGCTCACAAGTTCTTATTTTATTATTCAGTTAAATACGCCAAACAATTGCAAAATTCTAAATGTGGGATCCATCCAGTAAACTCTGTTTTTAACCACCAAAAACACCTAATTAGGGACTAGGGTTAACCATAAAAATCATTACCTACAACAACTTCTGAAAATAAAATAAAATATTGATGTGGGTTGGAACATTTTGACAGAACTAAGCTCAGCTTCTTTACAAAGTGAAAAGTGCATGTATTAAGTAGCCCTAAATGTGCAGGCATATTTTATAGAAAAAAAACTTAAGTCATCAAGTAGATACATTTTGCGACTAAAAAGTATCGATATACAATTGAATTTTTCCACACATGATATCATTATTACAAAGTTAGTACATTTTTAATATATAATTACACATATATAACTAAATTGACTAAACATTTATATATCACAAGCTACATCAGAAGGCAAGCCTTCTGTTGGCCTACCATCAACTCTTAAATCAGTTTTAATTTAACCATACTTCTCTGTCGAAAAGAGATGGAGGTAGAAGTCCTGTATAGCGCCGTCTCTTTCCCACACAAAAGTAACATTAAACTAATACTGCTTTAAGAGTATATGGTATAGACCCTGTTAATATCAGTACTAGTAAAATGTCAATATTTAATATTATAGGATTCAGATTTATATTTGCTGTGGGAATAAAAGACATCTCACACACAGGCAATATAAAATGGACTTTATGTGTACATCTTATTATGAACTAAACTCACTTTGAAGTTATTTGAATAGGCTTTCACGCCACACTCACAGCTTCGGGTGATGCGAAGCGACTAACGTCAATCGACACTCGCGTATAATTCGTTTCTTTCGCGTTAGTATTTCTTGGATTTGTTTTTCTCCGTTGTCGCAATATACATATCACTTAAGGTGAACGCGCACCTGACCGCGCCGCACTCGCCGCAATCGCCGCAGTCATCCTATTTTATTATAAATGTTTATATGAAATAGTATACGGCATCGCGCACTTATCCGCAGCGGAACCATCCGCATTTTCTTAAAATCCTGTAGGTATTTATTTATTTACAGAAATACATTTTTAAGCTCACAGTTTTCTCAGCTCACAGGTAGGTATACTTGACTTGACGGCACGGTTGGCGCAGTGGCTCAAGCAATGGATCCCCGCACGGAACAAATATTTGTATGACCTACAGATAGTTGTTCCGGGTCTGGGTATTTGTGTATGTGAGTTTAAATGTTTGTGAACGCACCCACGATACAGGAGAAATTCCTAGTGTGGGGCAACGTTTAAAAAAAAAAAAAAAAATTATTCCACAAGCTCGCGCGGCTGACGTCATGAAATTAGAGTGTTCGATGCGTGCGGCGAGTGCGGTACGGGCGCGCTGGCTCCGGGGATGATGTCATCCGTATTCATTTGAGTACTAAATGATGGATGCGATTCGCCGCTTGCGGTGAGCACGGCGCGTGCGGCGCATAATGCGGGCAAGTGCGCGAGACTATGAGGAAATGCGATGACTGCGGCGAGCGCGGCGAGTGCAGCGCGGTCAGGTGCGCGTTCACCTTTTTAAGCATGTAGTTTGTGGCTAAACCAGTCGTTACGTTGAAGCAGCCATCCCTGGTTTTTATTGCATAATAAGATATACAAAAAAAACATTTAATATTGCTAGTTTAAAAAACAATACCTTGTATAGAGTGTTCTAAGTGATAATGCAGAGATCAAAATAAGGCTAATTTTACGTAGTTAACACATTAATATTTGTATTCTCACATTGCACACAGCCTAGCCTTCTTTTTAATTGTTTTTATAAAACTCTGCAGAAATCCACTCTGCATTTTTTCTACTAAAAGTAAAACTGCAGAGTTTCACAAAAATACTTTCACAAAAAAAATGCAGATATTATTCAAAAACATTTTTAGACATCGTTTTTCTAATTAAATTTATCAATTTTATGTTTTAGAAAAATGTTAGTAGAACTGCAGACTTTTACAAAAGCAATCCAACACAGCACAGTTGCTAGCACAACAAAAAACAAAACACACACATCTTTATCAATGCTACCAACCTTAGAAAAACACACTGTCCTTACTACTGGCCACAAACCCAGTCTTTTTTTTTCAAACCAGGCAAAGGTATATACTTTTTACTGTACGATGCAACCCACACTGATGGCGTTGAATAGAGGCGCAGCGCCTAGGCCTCCATCGCCGTCTGTGACACCTGCTAGGTACTTTGCCCTCACGCAGTCGTCACAGGTACAGCTGTCTTTCAGGGTGCAAAGGCCTCGGGCTGTCGCAATGGCTTCCCATTTTATTTGGTCGTCTAATGTGCCGCTTCTGCTTAGGAGGTTCTGTTGGAAAACACAATATAATACTAATATCTTCTGTCCCCGAAGTGCCGGCCTCCTTCGTCGGCCTACGGCCCGGTGCCCATGCCGCCCATAAAGTCATACTGCCGCGAGACGGTCGTATTATAATTTTGGCTAATCGGACGACTACACAAATTGTTCTTTGGGTGCGTCTTTGGGTCACGATTTAAGTCGCGAGTTAATGGCCTTTTTTTGGGTTAGCTCGTTCCATCGTTGACCTCATCTCGGTCCATTTAAATAAAAAAATATAAAATGTTTATTAATACAAATTACACAAATAATATGTTTTACAAATTATACACACGACTTAACACACGCCTATTATAGTACGACTGCCTGTTGGTCTAGTGGTCGCAAGCGCGTATGCTGAAAATGTGGTCCAGGGTTAGATGGGAATCTAACACACAGGCACAGAGTTATTGGGACATCAAGAATTTCTCAGTAGCAGCTACGGAGTCTGGATTTGTGCCCCGTTTGATGGCAATAGGCTGATGCCTCTAATAAAATTACACGTGACTTAACATAGCTATACTTATGACGGCGATGTAATAAAACTCGTAGGAAACCCACATTTCGCTGTGGGTTTACTACGAGGCTTAGATTCATAAAATAATTTTTAATAAAAAAATTGAAAGAAATAACTTTATTTCTATCATAATAAACTCTTCTATACTTATAAAAATAGGAAGAACCCCTTCCATTTTTGATTCCCCAATATTATTGAAGGATTATCTTGATTTAATAGTTTTTTATTAATAACTTGACAAAAAATTACCCCTATAATTATTTAAATAAAAAAAATATTATAATAGGGGATCGGACAAAAAAAAACTAATTAGTCCGTCAGATAGATTTCCAAAAATTATTGGACACGTATTTTTTCTTTTTTCACGTAAACTTAAAATGAAGACGATACAGTGCTTCGAAAACTCGTGTGACGTCATATGATAGTACATTTTGACGACACAAGTGACGTTTCAAGCCCCACTCCAAGAAAATTGTAATGAAAAATCACAATAACATTTATAAGGGTTTCGAATTTAGGCAGGACCTCAAGATCGCTGTCGCTTATGATCTCAACTTGAATGATGTAAATCGCCTACACAAAAAAGTTCAAACAAGACTTCAAAACCAAAAATATCAAGAACCACTACCAACCTGCATAACCTCAACATTGCTAGCTTGCCACATATCCAAGTCCCTCAGTTGCTTCTCTTCCTTACTCCTTATTTTTTTCGTCTTCTTCAAAGTCCCGCAATAAATCGACAGGTCCTCACTGGCAGCTATGGACGTCTCATCAAACTGTAAGGATAAGACGTCACAGGACGTCGAGGCACCGTCGTTGTCGTCAAGGAGTGTGTCTTCATTGTCTTTCGGGTCTGAGTTGAGGGTTAATGTGGATGTAGCGTCTGTAGCTTGGTTCTTTAGAGGCTTGTAGTTTATCTGGAATGGTGGATGTTGGGTTAAATATTTGAGTAGGGGGCGAGCCCCTAAAAGCCCCTGTTCTTATCTTTATAAGAGTGGGATCAATTTACCAAAGAGCCACTATAACGTGAAAAAAATATGTTTTCGAGTCTTATTGTGAAATTTTGGATCACAAATATAGTTTCTTTTAAAATATTTTAAGATCGCATCCTTATCCGCGGATGTTGGCTTTCAAATATCCGCATCTGCATCCGCGTCCGCGGATGTGATAAAATCAAAATCCACAATATTCCTGATTCAGACACAAACTGTTATCTTCTCTTTCGGCGTGTCGATCATTAAACCCTCTCGGAACTACAACTGACTAAAAACTTGAACAGAAATATAATATTACCTGTGATTCATCTACTCTGCTTGTTTCACTGACGCGTCTGGTTACAATTTTCTGCTGTGACATTGTATCCTGTAATATTATGAGAAACAAGGGTATATTTTATTACAAATATTACTTAAATATGAAATATGGGGAATCAATAACAGACCATTAAATAAACTAACAAGAAACTATTTAAAAAGGGCATCAAAAACTGCTCCTCAACGCCGAGAGCCGGTAATGTGCCCAAAAGACTGGCGGCAATGCCACATTGTATGGCATGGATCTTAGCAGTCAGTTTGTCCTGCATCTGATCTCTTTACGGCCCTGGTGAATTACCGTTCCATCGGAAAAAAGAGAGTAGGTACTTGTGAAAATTTCGGTGAGTATCAATCGAGGTCGCATAACCGAAATAGGTCAGGTGGAGTATTATTTTGTGTACTAGATGTTGCCCGTGGGTTTATTTTTTGCACGGAACCCTTATCTTCTCATAAAATAAAAGTAAATTAGTCATTAGCTCTCTGCCAGTAAAAGCCCCGTCAAAATCGGTACAGACTTTTTGGAGAGTAGCCGGAACAAACAGACAGACAGCAAAACAAATTAGAAAAATTGATTTTATTTATATTTTAAGTACCGCATATACAAGACTTTCATATGCATTTTAAGCAGTTATTTTGAAATTACAAACAGACGCTTCAATTTTATTTATTTGTTTAGATTATTACGAAGCAGAAACACTATCTTCTTGTGACCCAAGGGCTGGCTTTTACCATTGCCAGAAGCTAAGTGTTGCCATACAATGTGGCAATGCCGCCAGTTTTTTGCGTTGAGGAGCAGTTTTTTGATGCACTTTTATAGCTTTTTGTTACTTTATTTAATAGTTTTTAATTAATGTGCATATTTAGTTTTATTATTCATTAAAACCACTTACATCATCCTCGCTATCAAAGCTCGGTACGGTGACGTCAGGTGATGCTGTGATCTCCATCAATGCCTTGCTGGTTGATGGTATAGGAGACGTAGGAGTGCCCAGCGCGCCCACTGTAAATAAAACAATGAACGTCTAGTCTATGAACTGGAATCTATTTTGAAGTAAGTTTGTTATTGCATTTGAGGGGAAATTTACAACCGAGCCGAGGAATGCAGTAATAAATGCCGACGTGTATTAAACGATGTCTTTCAATACACTTTCGAAGAAATAAAATGATAAGTATTTTTGTCATTAATAAATTATTAGGAAACTATGATTTCATTTTCTTTTTTACCGCGCTTTGCTTTCGCCAGGTTTAAGGAGAAGCAAAAGTATGAAGCTGCGAAGCACCCTGATATGAAAATTCGAATATTTTTGCGTAAAAAAAATGTGAAATAATATTGCATCGTAGTGCAATAGTAGTCAGTTTCCGAGGAAATTAATTTAAAAACTTTGTGTTCTTCCTAAGAAATGCAGATAGGTACAGAAACTGCTTAGCATACAGACATAGAATTGCAATTTTTTCGGAGGAGAAAGGGTCGTTGACATGTGGGTAGAGATGGTTCGTAAACAACATTTTGACAAACATTTAGACTTATGGGCCTACTACACGCACGCACTTCCCCACAGTTTTGCCTGCGGGATTACACGGTGCACACAGTACATCGCGCGTGTGGTTTGTAATGGTAATACAGTTTTACCAACCATACGCGCGATGTACTGTGAAGTGTGAACGAAAACTGTGGGGAAGTGCGTGCGTGTAGTAGGCCCATTAATCTCCCCTAAATAGTAACAGCCGCTGGGGTGAAGCTTTAAGTTAAGCCGCGCTTGCCTAGGTTGCTCGGTGGTTGGATGAGCACCCATTACGGATTAGGTACCTACCGAATTTCCTTCGTGCCTTGAAAAGGAAACTAGAAAGTCTAACCGGAAAAGCGACTGCCAATCTCACCTATAACCCAGTAAAGCTAAAGATATTTCTCGACGTCACGTAAATCCAGTCAGAGGCGGGCGGCATAAAATCTCTTGAACCAGGTTTGGCACTAACCATACCTACACTAAAGACGAAACATCCCTTTTTTTTTTGGTGGTTGGAAAATCATCAAATAACTCCTCCCGCTCTGGGCAGAGCGAAAGGAAGTGTCAGACTTCTACTGACTAAAAACCACCCATGTTCCTTCTTAGCTCTTGTGCCGAGGCAGCGGTATCTCTTTCAAACAACTCGCAGCCCCGACGGGACGAAACAACCCTGTTAATACTAAGAACCCCTTCTACCCCTCGACCCTTTGGTAAGACTGGTTGTCAGACTTTCAGGCCACTGATTACCTGTAACGACTGCCAAAGATCTACAAAATAATGACTGCCGGGACCAACAGCTTCCCAAGGTATCATCGGAGGAAACTTGGTATGTAATAGGCAGTCACCAATCCACGCACCTACAAGCGTGGCTTATCCTGAAGACCGACTCGACCAGCTGTTATTATGTATCTCCAATCAGTCTCACACTTCATACTTTCACAAAATAAAAAGGGAACCAGCAATGCCCAACACAGGAATGCACGACACGAGAACGCGCGACATAGGAATGTACCTAAGTGTTTTGAATTCCAATGTTGTACATTGTCATGTTGTGCATTCTCGGCCCGAACCTCGATTGTCCGGGCAAGAATGTACAGCACGAGAATTGGAATCAAAACAAACAGTGACGTCACATTAAAAAAGTAAAAAGCCATGTGACAATAGGGACGGGTGATACAATAAAATACTGGAAAATGTGCATTACTGTGACGGGCATTATAGGGACTCAATAAAAACGGCCAGAGATCTACAAATGACAGCCGGGACGGCTTAACGTGCTTTCCAAGACAGGGAGGAAACAGAATGTAATGGTTGGTTACCCATCTAGGGAACAAACTAGGCAAGCGCTGCTTAACCTCCAATTGCGGCCAGGACATTCTAGGATTGATTTGGTGGGCGATGTCTCCCTGTTGTCCTAACAACGACAGTCGACTCAAGTTAAAAAATGGCCTTGACTCGCACTATATGCAAATATATATGAGTGTATGTATTTTATGGTCGGGTGCCCATTCCAAACTAGTGATGCAACACCACTTCACTATCCTATATTTATTTAACTTTTATATTTTTATACAAGATAAAAGTGAGTGAGTGATATGAAGGAAAAAGGAATAATTGATAACGTGGCGACTGAGAGGGCAGAATGGAAGGAAAAAACGTGTTGCGCCGACCCCAAATGACTTGGGATAAGGGCAGGAAGATGATGATGAAGATTTTTATACAAGACTAGCTTTTGCCAGCGGCTTCGCGATAATTTTCGAGTTGTAGCGGGTGAAGCCGCTGGCAACAGCTAGTTAGATATTAAATGTAATAAGTATTATATAAGCCACAGCGTGCACAAGATAAGAACTTCTAATAGCAAGGTTAGGTGCTATCTCATCTCCTATTCCGACATAACGGCGCAGCCTCTAACTCCTCATTTATTTCCGCTCACTATACAGTTTTAAAGCGTAACATTATACCTGTATTACACGAAACGGTAAGCAGAGGTGTATACTTGATCCTGTCGGGGCTGTGGATTATCGAAAGGTTAACACGGCTCCGACACAAGGGCGAAGAAGGAACATGGGTTTGGTTTTTAGTCAGTAGAAGTCTGACACTCCCGTTCGCTCTGCCCAAGAGCGGTGGGGGGGGGGGGGGGTTATTCGATGATTTTCCAACCACCAAAAAAAAAAAAGGTGTATACTTGATTAGTAGGTAGGTACACCTATGGCGGCACACCATAATCATCTGCCTAGCCTTTTCCGACTATGTTGGGGCCGGCTTTTAGACTAACCGGATTTCGATGAATACCAGTAGTTTACATGGAGCGACTGCCTATCTGACCGCCACAATCCAGTTGGTACTGAGTAATATGCTACATGGCGACACACCAAGTTATACATTATTATTCTGTTTTAACTTTTCTTTTTAGATCCGCAAAAGTTGTTTTGTATACTTACTTACATAATTATGTCGGAGATTGCAGTCTCTGAACGTGGATAAAATCAGAACTACTGGAATGTCGAGCAACTATTGTCGTATAGTTCAACCTCTTTAATAGTTGCTTGGGTGTGTTTAGTTCTGGCACGATTTATAACGACAACTGTCAGATGAATGATGACGGAGGCGCTCGTCAATTTGGAGGAGCCCGAGCCAGCAGGGGCTTCCGGGGCGGACGGCGCTGCAGTTGGTCGTGTTTCCTACTAACCTCACTGCATTCCATGTGGTTGAATTCATCGTTTATCATGAACCACTGACAGTTATTTTGAGATATCCATCCTGTCTTATCATCGTCATCATGAAGAATACCGTATTCTCCGACATATAGATTGACTAGGCGTCATGTAGGTATCTCTATTTTAGAGGGTAGAAATTCGGAGTCAGACAGAGGCGAGGCTAACTACTTAAGGCGCAGATAAGAGGGACACCGTAAAAACTACCTGTTTTTCGTTGCAGAGTTAGCCGTATTGCTACTTATTACAATACCAAAAAAAATACAGTGTATAGTCAAATGTATAGGTAAAAGACTTATGCAAAAATATTTTCTAAAATTAATCAAGAACCTCGAAAAAAAAAATCACAAAATCACAAAAAAATCACACGAAAAAACTTTTTCGTCTCGAAATGCTCAATATTTTGAGCGATATCTGTTATTTTTTTTTTTACTATCAGAAAGGAAATTTAACCAACTAAAGACATATGTAAAAATATTTTAACATTACAGCGTATTTTTTTTTTAAATAAAATATTAAATCTGCGAAGTATCGTTCATATTGGCAGTCACGAGAATCAAACGCATCCCCATTTTCAACCTTATTTGTTTAGGCGATGAGTTAAACGCGCGCTCAAGGGGCGACATTACAGTTTACTAAAATCACTTAATAACATAAAATCACGCCTGTAATCCTCGTAGGGTTAGGCAGAAGTGTACCTAATAGTTCACCCACATGCAATAGCCATAATGTAATAGCCTTTTTCTCAATTATATTGGAGTCGGATTTTATTCGAACCGAATACGGTACGTTAAATGACGCAACTGCCTATCTAACCTCCACAACCCAGTTATGTACTGGGCTATACAACACCCTTTGGTGAGACTGGTTGTCAGACTTAGACGACTGTTAAAGATCTACAAGTTCGGAGGCAACTCGGTATGTAATAGGCTGTCACCAATTCACGCACAAGCCCGGCTTTAATACTGAAGACCAACCCGACCAGCCGTTATTATAATTATTATTATCTCCGGTCAATCTTTCACAAAATATAACATGAAAAGCTTAAGAACCTAGTCCTCTCGATAAATCTTTAGATACCCTTTGATCTCATCATCAATGTCCAAGTCAAGAGGACAAATCTGAAGCGGTTTGAAGCGTGCCTCAAGAGCGTCGGCATTGACACCTCTTCTCATCGACTTCGACCATCGACCTTGGCTGCTACTTGGCACTGAAGGTCTATTATCTAACTGAACTGGGTTTGAGTACCTAACTTGATTTAAAATTAGTGGCCATGAAGTTTTTAAACTGATATGGCTACTAACATTATCACATTTATCACTAACACTATATTATTGTATAGCGGGATATTTACCATGTTTAGTATACTGTGTGTTTTGAGTTATCGATACTTCGGCGGTGTTGCAAGCACTCAAAACAAATACTAAATATGGTAACTATTATGGTTTTCTGTAATGATAGTATCCGTGAAGTTTCTTATCCGTTTCATTCACAGATATGTATAGATATGCGACAGTAGCCACGTTAACCTTTTGACCGCCACAGTCAAGCACAACAACAAGCCAAAAAGTACCTTAAGTCGACCGACTTAAGGTACTTTTTTGCTTGTTCGGCTTGTCGTCTATACGTGACTAAAAAGGCAACCCTCCAAGTTCATGTAACTTTCAAGAATGACTTTTTGATGAAATACTCATTCTTGAAAGTTACATGAACTTGGAGGGTTGTAATCTCAGGTTGTAATAATGATTTTGATGATTATAATTCTGTAACTGCATACGTCTTACACCCGCGAATCATATTTTCACTAACATACAACCTAGCACTGGCCTGCAAATCGCTAAAAACGTAAGAAAATTTGAATTTCGCGGGCTACCCTGGAACATCAACCTTAAGCAATAAATGCGGGGCACGCGAAGTAGGTGCTCTTGCGTTATCTAGTAAACCGTAAGGCCCGGTATTGAGCAGGAGAGGAGATGTGACAAATTCGACCAATCACAGGAAAGGCGCAAGACCCAGACGTAAATTTGAACTAATGTGATTAGCCGATTTCCGCACATCTTCTCTCGCCTCCGCTCTTCTCCGCTTTGTTGAAAACCGGGCCTAAGCCACTCGTTCTTCCCGGTATTACTGATAATAAACAATACCCACATAAAATACGAAAAATCAGAGGTGTCTTGGGTTCAAACAAAAGACTTTGTCAATCCGACGGTCACACCTCCATACTTAATTGCTTTTGAATGATAAGGTTGATACTTACAATGATCAGTACTGTGACTGGTATGCAGTAGGTTCTCCGTTGAAGGCTGCTGGTCCTGATAATCCCTGCTCCGGGCTTTGAACAGCCCAAACTTCACTGGGGCCATTATCTGAAACAACATTTATTTATGAAACAGGGATGTTTCCTGACAAAAAAAAACTGTTTAGTCCGTCAGTTAAATTATCGAAAAATATTGGGCACATATTTTTTTTTCACGTAAAAAGAAAATGAACAAGATACAGTGCTTCGAAAACTCGCGTGACGTCACAGTTCATTACATTTTAACCGGCGAGTGACGCCACAAGCGCCCACTCATGATCTTTGACGCGTTTTTTCTTCGTCATTTTTCATTAATTTTATAAAACAAAAAACACGTAAGTATTCGATACTTTTCGAAAATTTAACTGACGATGACGGACAAACAGATTTTTTTTTTGTTATTATTAGGTATTACCAGGTTTAATACACCATTTATATAAACATATTGTGGGTATTTAAACAACAATAGCATACTGTGTACCAACATTTCGCCAGTTATGAGTATAAGTCCCACGTAATAGTGGGCAAGCCTATTGCAATTAGGTAACCGGGCAGAAATACAGACTCCGTGGCAGCTACGATATTCCAGATGGAAAAACCCAATAACCCTTTTCCCGACCTCGGAGTCACACCCAGGACCTCACTCACAGCATTCGCGCTTTCGACTACTAGACCGAGGCCATCAAATAAATAAATAAGTGTATATTTTATTTATTTACCTATTTATAACTAGCTGTTCCCGGAAGGCGTTGCAATGCTATTTTTTCTACCCTACCTACTTGCTACCCTACCTACCTACTACCCTACCTACCTACTACCCTACTTACCTACTACCCTACCTACCTACTACCCTACTTACCTACTACCCTACCAACCTACTACCCTACCTGCCTACTACCCTACCTCCTACCCTGCGTACTACCCTACCTACTACCCTACCTACTACCCTACCCACTACCCTACATACTACCCTACCTACTACTCTACCCACTACCCTACATACTACCCTACCTACTACCCTACCTACTACCCTACCTACTACCCTACCTACTACCCTACCTACTACCCTACCTACTACCCTACCTACTACCCTACCTACCTACTACCCTACCTACCTACTACCCTACCTACCTACTACCCTACCCAAAAAAAAAAGAAAAAGTATCCTATGTCCTTCTCCTGGTTCTTAGCTACCTCCCTACCAATTTTCAGCTAAATCCGTCCATCGTTCTTGAGTTATAAATGGAGTAACTAACACGACTTTCTTTTATATATATAAGATTTATTTATAACTAGCTGTTCCCGGCATGCGTTGCAATGCAATTTTTTCTACCCTACCTACCTGCTACCCTACCTACCTACTACCCTACTTACCTACGACCCTACCTCCTACCCTGCGTACTACCCTACCTACTACCCTACCTACTACCCTACCTACTACCCTACCTACTACCCTACCTACTACCCTACCTACTACCCTACCTACTACCCTACCTACTACCCTACCTACTACCCTACCTACTACCCTACCTACTACCC
Source organism: Diarsia dahlii (assembly GCA_949775195.1). Taxonomy (NCBI): domain Eukaryota; kingdom Metazoa; phylum Arthropoda; class Insecta; order Lepidoptera; family Noctuidae; genus Diarsia; species Diarsia dahlii. Next base: position 10,626,171 of record OX459218.1, on the reverse strand, counting down.
TACCTACTACCCTACCTACTACCCTACCTACTACCCTACCTACTACCCTACCTACTACCCTACCTACTACCCTACCTACTACCCTACCTACTACCCTACCTACTACCCTACCTACTACCCTACCTACTACCCTACCTACTACCCTACCTACTACCCTACCTTCTACCCTACGTACTACCCTACCTACTACCCTACCTACTACCCTACCTTCTACCCTACGTACTACCCTACCTACTGCCTTACCTACTACCCTACCTACTACCCTACCTACTACCCTACCTCCTACCCTACGTACTACCCTGCCTACAACCCTGCCTACCTACCTACCACTTTCTCACCGTTTAAATCTTCCCTGGACTTCCACAAATATTTCAATACTAAAATTATCCAAGTCGGTTCAGCCGTTCTCGAGTTTTAGCGAGACTAACGAACAGCAATTAATTTTTATATTTATAGAAGACTAGCTTTTGCCCGCGACTTCGTTCGCGTGGAATAGTGACTTCCGGCAGATTTTTGGTTTATCTCGCGAAAAAAAAAAAAAACTATCCTATGTCCTTTCTCAAGTTCCAAACTATGTCTGTACCAAATTTCACACAAATCGGTTCAGTAGTTTAGGCGTGAAGCAAAGACAGACAGACAGACAGACAGAGTTACTTTCGCATTTATAATATTAGTTAGGATTCATGTACAAGAGTGGTACATAGGCGGACTTAATGCCACAAGGCATTCTCTACCAGTCAACCTTAGGGTCAAATAGGACAGCACTGTGGTAGAGTAGAAAAAACTGGCCAAGTGCAAGTTGGACTTGCACATGAAGGGTTCCGTACTTAGACTTCTTATTAGATTCTTCTAGACCATGATTCTTAATCTGTGGTATCAATTTCAACTTTCTGTCTCTACCCGTTTCGGAGATAAAGGGTGGTGACAGACAGACAGACGGACAAGAAAATGATCTTATAAGGGTTCCGTTGTTTTTTTTTTCGTACTAAACCCATTTTGTTTTAAACATAAATTGATATACATACATAGAAACACACCTAATACATATATTTAGACAGATAGAATATAATAAACTAATATATATTTTATTGTAGTATCGGGTTCACCTTGTCCATAAAGTGCGGCTAAAAAGCATGGCCGTACAAGGCACCGATTCCGAGTTATTGGCCATCCAGTCTTCGCTACATAGTGGTGCCTATAAGGCTACACTCTAACCCGGCTTCGAATTCACGATCAACATCTTCAAAGTCAAGGACGAGACCATCGGGCCACCACCGCACATAATAAGCTTACTTTCCACTGCTGGGACACAGGCCTCCTCTGAATGAGAGAGACAGGCTTTAATCCACAACGCGGGCTCAGTGCGGTTTGGTATATGTCACATGTCTTCGAATTTTTAGTCTTAGGACATGCCGATTTCCTCACGATGACTTCCTTTACCGTTTTGTGAGTTGTGGTGATGAAAGCGCCTATCTGGGTTCGAGCCCACGACTTACGGTCGTTAGTCAGGGCTGCCACCACCGGGCCACCGCTGCTCTAATGCCTTTTGAATTTTATCACAGACTGAATTAACATCCAATTCCAAGTCCAACTGTAATGCACTGCTACAAACAACGTACGTATGGTCAACGTTGTCGAATGTAATATCAATCGATGTCGATCAACAACAGTCTAATGTTCCAACATAATCAGATGAAAGTGCAAACAAACACTGCAAGTGTAAGCAACACACTCACTAAAAGGAATTTGTAACACACAGTTTATTTCGATGATTAAACTTTTTACTTCACTCTTTTTTCGAAGAATATTGTTAGAATTCCATTCAACTTTAATCAATGACAAACATTGAGGTTATAAAACACCAAATTCAAAAGTGATATGAAATTAGAATTTCGAATTCAAGAATTCAAATAATCAAACCACTGAGGTAACCGTCACTAAAAGTTGTTGTAAACCTTTCGATAGTTTTATTTAAATGTTTTAATTTTGTCTTATTTTAATGTTAATTATAACGATGGTAATTTATTTTAATGTTTTGTTTTTAATGTTAATTTATTTTATTTTCAAATTGACTTCATTTCAACTTCAATTAGATTTTATTTGGATCAAGGTATCTGTATTAAATAAATTTTATTTATTTAATACATTTTATTTATTTAAAACTGACAATAGTGGCACAAAAACAAATAAAATTTACCCTGTGCCAAGACCCGTTCCACGGAGACATCTTAACAACTCGATATTCGATACGTGACTGAAGTATGAGAGACGGTCCGTTGTTCTGATGACCGATAGACGAGAGAGCGATAAATGTGTAGGTAATTTTTATACCCGTTTCCTCAATAGGTTTATCTTGCCAACATAAAGGGTGTAAACGCACCCTTCATGAAGCCGTCAACCAAGCAATACGCACTTAAAATAAGTTTAGTAAAACTTTTGCGTAGGGGTCTACACAAAAATGTTAACTGGGAAAAATGGTTTTTCTTGGTCGCGAACGAAGTCGCGGGGAACAGATATTTTAATACGAGTATAACGTCAAGAAAACTAGAATTGTCAATATTGGTCAAGAGTAAGTCTTGCAGCACAAGTAAAAGTTGAAAATTAAGGTAAATTTTGGTACCTACTCACAAGTTTTCGTGAAAATCTTTTACCTATTTCCTTTTAGCATGTTGACTCAAGACCGTAATTTTTATACACGTAATAGGGACTACGAGTATAGACACATTACTATAGACCTCAGTATCTGTTATTTTCAACTTACTAGGTCCAGCCGTTCTGAGAAAATCGGTGGGACACACGGACAGACGGACAAGTAAGTGATCTTATAAGGGTTCCTTTACCTTTCAAGGTACGGAACCCTAAAAACAACTGGGTAAAGTTGTAATAGGCAAGTAAGTAGGTACAAATATGTAACTCGATTCTCGAATAGATAGGTACCGATTCGATGTCCCGAGTGGCCTTGTAAGTGGAAACTGAACATTCAATAAAAAATGTAAGAGCCGACTAACGTTAGGTCACTAGGGCACAGCTAGAGTGTTAGTCGTATTTATTATGTATTTTTTTACATCCAGAGCATTTGCGTTTGGAAAAGACGAAGTAACTTTATAGAGGGACAATGATGATGATGAAGAAAATGGGAAGTCAGGGTTCGGGACTAGCTGCAGGTCTTTTTTTTATTTCAAAAAAAAAAGGGCTTTGTCGCACATGCGATTATGCCGCCCTGGTTGGTTTTACAAATTTTAACAAATAGTGCTAAAACTAATTAAAATCTATTATTTAAGTAAATCTTAGCATAGCTAGTCTGTAAAGTGCTCTGGTTATGCGGCTGGATCGTTTTGTACCAGATTCCTTTATCTCGAGATCTTTGATAATAATATAATCATGATGGAAACATATTTTTATAAGAAAAACCTCTATTAGGTATTATCTTCTTTAGAAAATAAGATATTGCCCAATCCACGATTATTTGAACAACAGACATAATTTTGTTTTTTAAAGTGTCATTCCTAAAAAATAATATGTTTTTAATTTTATCTACCAGCCATCCGAATGAATGAGCACGATCATTTGTTCTGTGTCTGGGTGTAATTTATCATATGTATGTATTTAGAAATATATAAGTATGTTTATCAGTTGTCTAGTACCCATAACACAAGCTCTGCTTAGCTTGGGACTAGATGGCGTTGTGTGATAGTTGTGGAATATTATTATTATTATTATTAATGAGCGTCTTCCTCACTTGTGTGGTCCAGTAGCGTCTCCCCTCCACGTATCTTCTTGAATGTCCATATCACATTCCCGGGTATGGGGAATTTCGGATTGAGGAGATTTTTTTTTCTGTTTTTTCTTATTGTTCGAAAGAGATACTGCAGCCTCGGACACAAAGGGCTAAGAAGGAACATGGGTGGCTTTTAGTCAGTAGAAGTCTGTCACTCCCTTCCGCTCCGCCCATAGCGGGAGGAGTCTTTTGGTGATTTCTCAACGTCCAAAAAAAATGGGTTTCGAATTGACTTTAACTACCGAAAGCTTAAATGTCAATCTTGCTGAAAGTTGTAGATTGTAGAGCTTTTGTTTTTTTTTTTTTTAACTTTTATGGCATGGAACGATTCATTCATATATTTTATAACGTAATGTGTATGACGTTAATTAAGTAGGTTTAAAATTATTGTTTTTACCTCTATTTTACAAAGAATGTTGTGCACGCGTGTAAGTGATACATATTTACATGGCATTGAAGACTGTGCTTACCTTTTACGACAAAAATTCTTACAAATACGTCCTACTAGGTGTACTTTACTTAATTCTTACTTCCTTAATTTAAATATTACAAATGCGAAAGTAACTCTGTCTCTGTCTATCGAGCTTTTACGCCTAAACTACTGAACCGACTTAGATGAAATTTGTTACACAAATAGTCTAGAGCCTGAGAAAGGACATTTTAATTTAGGACTTAAAACTTTTATGGAAAACGATTTTATGTATTTCGTATATTATTGATTGTAATATTTATGACAAATGGATTTAGGACATAATTATTATATTTAGGGATTTCAATTTTATGGCATGTGATATTATGTGATATTTAGTTCGGGTAAGTTATCATTCGGACAAATGATGATTAGGACAAAAAAAGTTATGGCATTTTAAATTATGGATAAAAAAGTTAGGTGACACAATAGAGAACCAAGCCGCGGGCATCAGCTAGTAAATAAATAAATAAGAAAAAAAATAAGTGTGGGTTCAAGTACGGACAAGAGTATAAAAATAAATGCTCTTAAAAATATTATGAGAGGGTCATGTTCTTTATTTATTGCTGCTGTCATTTTTACATCTTTCACATTCGTTGCAGGTAGTCAGTGGGTCGAAAGTCTGACAATCAGTCTCGTTTCGTATTACCCAATACTTATTAGGTTGTGGAGGTCCGATACGCTGTCACTCTATGTAAAAAAAACGACTTCAAAAACACAAAAAGTGAAAAAACCAAAAATACAAAAAATAAACTTCAGAAGAAAAATCAGCTTCTGAAGTCGGTGGTTTATTTGTATGATTTAATTTTGAAAATTGGTTCATTAAATGACGAAGATATCCGAAAAAAAACATACGAAAAAAAAAACATACAGTGGAATTAAGAACCTTCTCCTTTTTGGAAGTCGGTTAAATACTGGTATTCAGCTGCATCCGGTAAGACTGTAAGCCGATATCAACATAGTTGGGAAAAGGCTAGGCAGATGATGATAATGTTCTTTACTCATCATTATTTTATAGGATTCCGCAGGTAAATATAGATAATCCATGAAAATTATGGTCGCTACGATGGTTGTATGTAGAGTTACCAGGGTTTTCGTGACACAGATTTCTGATCGAAAATGCACTAGTTCGGATCTTGTGAACGTACAAAGTTGACATAGTCTTGGAATAGAAAAAAAAACTTGATATAATAAAATATTCACTTGTTGTTAACTTGTCAAAATATGTCACCCATTATCGCACATCATGTTGTATTTTTCCTGTATACTTATATTCCTTAAAGGTACAAATTACTTCTGACTATGTTATTAATTAAAAGCGATAATTATTTCAATGAAACGTAATGAAAGTAAGCAACAATAATAACTTTGATCAACTTTTACTACTTATTTCCGTATAGTAACAACAGCTGATTCCATTTTCCTGATTTTCCTCTTACTATTTCTCATTCCAAACCTTTCAAACATCATCGCAATATAACATAAAGAAAATTACCTTCAATTCTTTATTTTTCACTAGGGAAACAACTGAAAAACACTTTCATAGAGTCAATAACACATTATAAAATACTCGTCACTGATATGGGTATTAAGACAACAAATGGTTCAAAATTTTCATCAAATATAGGAGCCACTCTCAAAAATATCACTCAGGTAGAAAATTTGTGTATAAAATAGTCTCTTTAGCTAAATATTTGGTTTAAAATATAGATTTTTTGAGTAAAAAACAAGCGGTGTCGTCCGCCTTCCTGAATTCGGAGGACTGAGTTCTTTTTAGTTGCCACATTGCGTTGTATAGGGAGTACGAAAAGGAATAGGTATTTAGAACCACAGATTGAGAATTTTAGAAGGTATCTGTTATTTACAATATTGTGGCTGTGTTGGTGAATTCAAAATAAATATTAAAACGATTGAAGCTATCGAATCTCATCGAAGGTAGTAGAAGACGTTAAACATCATCATTTTACCCTTTTCCTATACTTGGGGTGAGTTTTTATTAGTTTTTTTTCTGTTTTGGTCAATCAATCGTGCCATACTTATAATTTCAGATTGGCTGTTATAAATATAGCGGCCATGTTGGACGGCATTTTCTCAATGGTCCCTTGCTGGGCGCCACTTTCTCAATGGTCGCTTGCTGGGCGCCACTTTCTCAATAGTCCCTTGCTGGGCGCCACTTTCTCAATGGTCGCTTGCTGGGCGCCACTTTCTCAATAGTCCCTTGCTGGGCGCCACTTTCTCAATGGTCCCTTGCTGGGCGCCACTTTCTCAATGGTCCCTTGCTGGGCGCCACTATCTCAATGATCCCTTGCTGGGCGCCACTTATTTATTATAAACAGGTACACCAACAGTACATACATTTCACACTGAATAATAAAAATATACCGGTTAGGGTTCTGATGTAAATACCAATTACAGGTATAAACAACATTCTCAGATACAATAAAGCTATCATCGTAAATTATACAAATGAAATTTAAACATAAAATTATACAAAACAAAACGTTTTTTACATAAACTAATATGAGATCAAATAATTAATCATAAAATTAAAATTAACTTACACTAATAACAATAACAGTATAGATAGATAGTATATTATAAAAGTAATATAACAAAATATTTTTTTTTAAATATGTCGGTTCAAGTGAGACCTTAGCAGGCTTTTGATCTTCGGTAAATCAAAGAACACATCCAAATCAGGTAATTTCGAGTTGAGTTCGTTGTATTGTATGCACATTCTTGATATTGGTGAGTGTCACTTGCAACTGAGTCCCACGTTGGGTGCCACTATATTAATGTTCCTACAACATTACACGCGTATTTGCACCAGAACAAGATAATTAATTCTTTGTTGTGAGTAAGTAACGACTTTGTTTCTATGAGACTACAATTCTACATAATTATAGGAATGTCCAGCAATAAAATTCGACTACAAAATATCGTCAGCTAAAATGTTTCACACTAAAGATTTTTATTTTAAACCACATTTAACAAACCCTGAAAATAAATAATGCAAATAGAGTACAACGATTTTAAGTAACAGTTCCACGGTCACTGTTCCAGAGCGTCAACTAAAAAGAGCCTTCCGCCATTACACCACAACATCGCAGTTGCGCGCGCACTCTGTTTATAATCCACTTAGTTTCGATTTGACATCATCTTCTAGCACCAAGCTGTTAATCTAATATACACTCAATTTATTTTGTCCTAAGGTTTGAAATTAAATGGCTGAAATGCGATATGAATACTAGTGGATTACGCGGTTCTATTTGGGTTTAATTGGAATTCATGTGTACTTAAATTGGTTTTGATTATTATTGCAATCAGGGCTGTTTATGTACTGTCAAAACTAAAAATTTACGATTTATGAAAAAAAAAGTCGCCTTTTCATAAATAAGTTCTTCTCGCTTTGCCTTTGCAAAGAAACCAAAACTTGAATTCATATCCTAGAATTCAAGTTTTGATCTTGCAAAGTTACGTTTGCTACTCGATTTAATAGTGTTTCTTGTCTGTCCCATTTTCTCTTCCTCTTTGCGGCTTGTGGTTTAATAATAACTGCCACTCAGGTGGATCTTTAGGTTTAGGCCGTGCTTGCCTAGGTTGGTATCTGGATGGGTGACCGCCCATTACATACTGAGTTTCCTCCATGCCTCAGAAAGCACGTTAAGCTGTTGGTTCCGGCTGCCATATCTTCTGCTTCGGCTGCCATGTTAGATCTTTGGCAGTCGTTACAGGTAGTCAGTGACCTGAAAGTCTGACAACCAGTCTTACCAAAGGTAAAAAAGGTAAACGTATCCAGTATTAACTGGGTTGTGGAGGTCAGATAGGCTACAGCTGCATCTGGTTAGACTGGAAGCCGACCCGAACATAGTTGGGAAAAGGCTAGACAGATGATGTAATTTTTTTTTTTATAAGGGCTTACTCTTGACCTCAATCTTGCTTAAGAGCAGAGATGAGGTCGACGATGGAACGAGCTTACCCAGAAGAAGCCTATTTACTCGCGACTTAAATAGATTGGGGTTATTTGAACTCGGGAAAACCGACGCAGGCAGGGTGTTCCACTCCTTGGCTGTACGAATAATGAAAGACTTAGCAAAACGCTTCGTACGAATGTGTGGAACATCGACAAGGTATGGGTGATACCCTGCAATACGTCTAGTTTCTCGATGGAAGAAGGGAGATGGTGGAATAAGCTCGTGGAGCTCTTGCGCACACTCTCCGAAGTACAGTCTGTAGAAGACCGACAGACGTGCAACTTTGCGGCGGTGGGCCAGGCTATGTAGCTTGGCAACCAGCTTGGCGTCACCAATCAGCCTCCAATTCATGTTCTAGTCTTGGAAAGTTACGTTTGCTACTCGATTTAGTGTTTCCTGTCTATCCCATTTGAGCTAATACTTACCAAAAATAGAAAATTACCAGATTTGTCAAATATTGTATTATCTAATTGTTAATCTTTCTATAACTATCTCATCTATAAACTACGCATTGCATTATCTTTACGCATCTTAGGTTAGGTTTGGAAACGTCATTAGTTTATAAATAACAAAATAGTGACGTATACTGGGATTACCCAAAAAGCTTTGAGCAGCACATACCGTGCTGTGGTTGACGCCGGCAAATGTCATTGGTTATTGGTTTTCTGAATAGAAGTTTGACCATGATTAAGCTCTCACGGTGGTCCGTTATAAATATTTTTAATTTTGCTTCGGTCTCGTCCAGCCTTCGTAATAGTCTACCTACTTTACGTTTTAAAGAAGTCGGTGGCAAAAAAGTCAATGCAACAAACAAAAGTCACCGATTTTCGAAAGCAAAGACATTTTCCACATTTTGAGTTTTTTTTTGTCTGTTATTTTTTACAAAATCTAAAACAGATAGACAAACCAACTTCTTTCTACATCACCCCAGAGATAAATACCTCGTTCTAGTATGATTAAACGCTGCCAACACAAACTTAACCTAATATTTATGGACTTAAGCTTTAAAATCAACGACACGTCTGTGATGTCATTTGATCACTCTCATTTAATGGAAAACCTAATTGATGAAGGTTTTTAAAATGGACGTTACCGTGATTATATACTAGTACTGTTTACGTGTTAATTAAGAAGGTAGAAATGTATACTGAGTAATTATTATTAAAAGCACGTAATTAGATGTCATACTCGTATGGTAAGTCTGACAAACAGTTTTGTCAAGGGATATCATCATCATTTCAGCCAAAAAACGTCCACTGCTGGACATAGGCCTCCCCCAGGTGTGGCCACATTGACCGGTTCCGTGCGTCTCGCTTGCAGCGGGTCCCCGCAATCATAAACATGTTACCCAGGACTAAGTGGGTTGTGGAGGTCAGGTAAGTAGTCACTCATTTAAGATTTTGGTATCCAGCTGCATGCGATTAGACTGGAAGCCGACTCTAAGTTCTTGGAAAAACGCAGGCAGATGATGACTCGTAACTGTGACTACTTTACCACCTGTCATGCTCCCACAGCACAGTATAATAAGAACTGTCCATCTATCACTGTTCATGAGATACAGACTGGTGACAGACAGACGGACAGTGGAGTCTTATAAGCCTACACGCTCAAGCTTCACCACACTTTTCGTTCACACTTCACAGTACATCGCGCGTATGGTTGGTAAAACTGTATTACCATTACAAACCACACGCGCGATGTACTGTGTGCACCGTGTAATCGCGCAGGCAAGACTGTGGGCAAGTGTGAGCGTGTGGTAGGCGCATTAGTAATAGGGTCCCATTTTTACCCTTCGGTTACAGAACCCTAAAAAAATCTTGGAATGAACAGGCAAGACAGCAACGGTATTTCTGATAGAAGGACAATCAATCCATCGACTGTTTAGCGCTGTTAGTCAAAAATAACTTAGTAATTTTTACGGGAATTTGAAAAAGACTTGTTTAATAATGTAATAAAACAAATTGGCCATGAAACAATCTTGCATTTTGAATAAATACTACATACATTTTGTTAACACTATTTTTTGTGTATTTATTACATATATTTTTATTATTTATTACATTAAGTGACATCTTAATAATAAAAATCTCTAAAAATAGTCGTTCACCCAGCTTGAAAACTATTTTTAGGGAATCTTTTTAACAAAATAAGCAATTGTTTGACTAGAATGGTGAGACGGATTTCAATCATTGTAATTTGACTAGAATAGCTTTGGGATAAGTTCTTTTTGAGAGCATTGACGTAAAGAATAATGAAGTTAACTAAACCTGAAAAAGACTGTTCAAATTTTGTTCCAATGAAAATATGATCCTGCAATTTATAGGTACACAATATGTTACAATAATTCAATTCAAATCATAAACCATTAATTGAAGAAATTTAGATTCCAAGTTCGTCTTAATTATTCTACTTTTGTTTTTAAATACCAAATACAAATTAAAAAAAAAAAACATTTCAAAACCGGAGAAGACAATTCTAAAAACATTCAAACGTTCAGTCATAATAGTTTCCGTACTCATATTTCTTCCAAAAAAATAAATAGAATAAAATAGAGTTCAAATATAAATCCAGCTAAAAGAACAATTCAATAAAATCAGCAAAACATAAATAAAAATTGACGATCGGTTCTTTTTTATTTTACACGGTGATAGTTATTGTTGTTACAATAATACTTATTTATTTTTATTAATTATTTACTTATAGCCAAGGTTTTTGAACGCCGGTTCATCGTTGAGATTGTGCTCGAAGAATGGGCTCTCCCGGAAGATCACTGACGCATCAGCTATGTGCATTTGTCTCTTGCCATATCTGAAAAGAACACAAAAATAAACATTTAAAACATTACTTAAAATCACGCCTGTTTAAAAAAACATGTTCTTTAAGCTAATTCTTCCAAATGCACACAATATAACATTAAAAAAACGGTTTTTTGTGTTACTTTTCCATAATTAACCTTATCTTTTTTAGATGTCTCTATTCGAAGTAAACAGCTGCAAATGAAACACCAGTCACGTTTTGAAAACGAGTGTAATAGTACTAGAAGCTTTCTGAAAGCTTCTTGCGTCAGCGTTAAGTGGGTAGGTGGCGCTGTTTACTTCAAATAGAGACATCTACCGTCAAATAACGAAATTATAAGCTCGTGAAAGGTTACCGGCGTAAGTAACTGCGTTCTCTGCCGCAAAACATAGAGAGCCCAACATCTCACACACACTGTATTTACCTATGTTTGCAAATAAAGATTTTGTATTCTTATTCTCACTAGCGAATTTTCATATCAAATACGTTGTGGGACTACATAATAAAATGGCGCCCAACATGGGTTCATTTAAGTTACTTTATTTGTCTTTCTTTTCTGTTTTAAACATCCCAAACACTAGTTAATCGGCCAAACATAAAAATAATAATACGCAGTTGAACAGAACACCACAAAAGTAATACTGAGCTGGGTCACTGGGTGCCACTTTTTTCCTCAAAATTGGCGCCCAACGCACATTTTCTCAATTGATTTAACGTGTTAACGATTTTTTATTTAGGCTCTACAAAACTTTCGAGTCTTATTTGGTTAATTTTATTTCATAGTTTCTGTTTTAAATATCCAGCAAATTTTATTTTTATTTTTAGTGATTTTTTACCAGATTTAGTGATTACCAATATTAAGTCTACGGGCACGAAACCGAGCGATGGCGGCAGCACGTGACGCGATGGTGATGTAAACAAAAGCATTGCACAGTATGGTGACGGGCACGAAACGGGCGATGGCGGACCGGAGCAATCGAGCGATGCACGGGCGGCGGTAGAGCGACAGCAACGTGAACAAAATAGTTTGGTTTTGTCGCTTGTTTACAGTCAGTCAGTTTGTACTAGTCTTTTATTTAACGGTTTGTTTCGTGCACGCGTGAAATATCACCGCCTCATCGCGTCGCGTCGCCTCGCTGTCACCATCGCTCGGCCGCCGCAAGTTTCGTATCTATAGACTTAGTGGGAACATAGTAGAGCACTCATAATCCAAACCAGTACAATATTATGCAGGAATAAGATCGAAACAACTGGAAATCATGGGAAGAGGCCTTTGCTCTGCAGTGGTACCTATGGTGCATGCCAACAGTATCAGTAATAATAATGTTGCAGACAAAGATTTTCTCACCTTCCTCTCCCATGTACAGAGTAATACTCCTGCAACTCCTTCAGATAGTTGGAGATCTGCTCAGCGGTATCGAAGCGCTCCGGACGACGCGGGCGCGGGTACTGCGCCTGCGTCGCGCACGACAAGATGGCCGACAGTAGCAAGATGGCGGAGAGTAGAAAACGCATTTTGACTGCAAGAAATAGAGAATAAGTTTTAATTAGATTGTAATTTGTGATACGAATGTTTACTGTGGGGTCTATGTCCTCTCATTGAGTGACCTAGTCATAGTCTCCCCAGGAAATGCCTTAAAAAAGTTTGTACCTTCAACGTAAGCAGAGCTTCATAACTACCAACAGTTCAGTACCATTTTTAACCGACTTCTAAAAAAAGAAGGAGGTTCTCAATTCGGATGTTTATATTTTTTTAATGTTTGTTCGGGCATAACTCCGTCACTTGCTAACCGATTTGAAAAAATATTTTTTGTTGGGAAGAGTTTTTATCGAAATCGGACAAGCGGTTTTTGAAAAATCGACAAAACTCAAAAAAAAAAACTACATTGTCCACATTATGACCCATGAACATGTGAACCACTAAAAAGTGCAAAATAAAACTTATTAACAAAAAATAAAACCGACTTCGAAAAAAAAAAAAAAAAAAAAATCAGTTTCTGAAGTCGGTGGCAAAAAAATTTAATCAAACAAACAAAACTCACCGACTTCAGAAACTGATTTATTTTTTTTCGAAGTCGGTTTTATTTTTTAGATATCATGTAAACATCACGTCGCTTGGATCACCCTTTAAGTACCTAATTTAAACCGATTGACGGAGCTAAATAACGACAGCCACTCGGGTCGGCTAAGCCGCACTTGCATAAGTTGGTCTGTGGATGGGTGACCGCCCAATACATACTCAGTTTCTTCCGTGCCTCGGAAACCACATTAAGCCGTCGGTCCTGGCTGCCATAACAGACCTATGGCATTCGTTACATGTAATCCGTGGCCTGAAAGTCTGACAACTATTTTTATCTACCCAAATATCATAAACCCTCTCTAATGCGTTCAAAAACCATAGGCAATGACCAGCATTACCAACCAGCAGAAATAAACGGAACTGTTATGAACTCATAACCTACTGAAAACAGTAGGTTATGAGTTTAAATTTGGAACAGGTGTCAAATTCAAGTGAGTGTGCTATTCTAGTATCTACATTAAGACCATCAAAAAGACATCTGAACATCTACATTTTTTATTGCATTACACTGGTAACAATGCTGGTCATTTCCCAATGGTTCCTGAACCCATCATAGAGCCCTTATGATATTTGGGTAGATAAAGTAGTGTATGCAACTATACATAATTAGGCATTATAACACTCGTGTGATGCTATTAAGAAACTCGCTTTCGGCTCGTTTCACCCACCCAACCCACACTTGTGTTGTAATGCCCTTCATTATGCACAGTCGCATAAACTACTATTAAACCAAAGGGTATCTTATTACCTACCCAGTACTAACTGGGCTATGGAGGTCAGACAGGCAGTTGCTCCATGTTGAATACTGGTATTTATCCACATACGATATAGACGGAAAGTCGATCTCAACATAAAAGTGTCAACATAGTTGGGAAAAGGCTAGGCAGATGATGAAATAAACATCACGAAAAAAGCCCACGGCACGAATGTGTACCGAACCATAGTAGTTATCATAATCACGCCAAAGTTCGGAAATAATCCTCCATTATCAACAGTTCCGGTCCACTGCCAGACGAGAGATACCAGACAATATGTTTATATTGTGTGTTCAGACTTTCGATCCGTTTCGCAACAGATTTTTGATTGAATACATCTATGGGTGCAAATTGACACTTCTCGAAGCCATCAACCAACAATGATATTATAAAAAGAGGTAGATATCGCATTAGCATTTAGCACGCACAAATTGATGAGGAAAAATTCCACAATTGTTGCAGTTTAGCAACTAGCTATCTCTTTCTATCATATAAGTTCCGTATTATCTATCTCTGTCGCAGAACGCAACGATATCTGAACGCCATTCGGTAAGAACATGGCGTATCTTTCTTTAAAATATCATTGTCAACCAAGCATTCTGAACATCAAACTAAGTAACTCTACGTAAAAATTATTGCTGGGAAACAACTTTTATAATGTTTTTTTTTAAACGCATGTGAAAATAAGTTTCTCATAACAGTGACAGGATCCGGTTGCGGGGATCCGCTGGATGCGAGACGCACGGGACCGGTCAATGTGGCGACACTTAGGGGAGGCCTATGTCCAGCAGTGGACGTCTTTCGGCTGAAATAAATGTACCATTACCAACCCTGATTGCATGGATTGCAGTATGACTGAAAGAGAGAGCTTCGCCAAACTACACTAAGTCTTATCTAACGATCAACTCTAAAAAGATATCTTAAGACAACTATTGCTTAAGGTGTCTTGATATCTTTTGACTGCTACTGAAAAATTCCTGCTTGAAAACTCCAAAAACACTTTGTCCGACCCGAGAATCGAATGCAGGGCCTCATGCTCACCAGTCGCGCTCGACCACTAGACAAACGAGGCCGTAAATTCATAAAACTCTTTGCAAAAACCTCTTTTGAACTTCTCCTTAACCTTACTTATTAACTACCCACATAAATAAACAAAAATACCCGTAGTTATTAATGAAATTACCAGAACGCCTATAGGTTATAACCGTGAAGAGGTGTGCACACAATGGCCGATGTTTGTAAAGCTCTCGATCGGTCCAAAACGTTAGTGTTAAAATTAACAATGCAGTTTCACAATTTTGAGGGATATGTGGGTAGTTATTGTCATCAGAAAAGGGATGTGTCTTTTCCGCAATTAGGTAATAGTGAAGGAAAACATTGTGAGGAAACCGGCATGTCTTAAGACGATAAAATTCAAAGACATGTGACATAGACTACCAACCCGCACTGGGCCCGCGTGGTTGATTATAGCCTATCCCTCTCCTAGAGAGGAGGCCTGAGACCCTGTAGTGGGAACATTACAGGCTGATGATGAATAGTTATAGGGAATGCCTTTGCCCAGCAGTGCGACAATACATTTTGTTTTAGGAGAATTGTACTACCCAGTACTAACTAGGTTGTGGAGGTCAGGATAGGCAGTTGCTCCATGTAAAATACTGTTATTCAGCTGCATCCAGTTAGAAAAGAAGCCGACACCCAACATAGTTGTACAACGGTTAGGTAGACCGAACTGATGCAAAGTACTTGAGAAGATTAAAGTGTGCAATTCAAAGTTTTCAACGCACTCATTATAATCCATGCGTAGAAATAGTTCCCAAGTTTTACTGTACACTAAATAGATTATCTTTTACAACACCAGCACTAGATTCCCATCACTAATTACCACTATCGTAGGTCGTAAACTAGTGATGTACCTATCGATAACAAATGTCACATGGGAGAGATAGAGGGGGGCTTTATCGATAATATGAAGTTATCGATAGTCCTAGCTTTATGTGATTACCTTGATTGTTTTTTAATGTTTAATCTTTTAATTCATGTGTGGGCTTTGATATATTAATTACGATATTGAGTGTTTAGTGTAGGTTGTAAAAATCGGGTGGATTTTCCGATGTCTGGAGGATTTGCAATCATGGTTTATGGCGTCAAAGTGAAGTAGAGATTTTATTTGCTAAATGGCGTGGCCTGTCTCAATTACGTGGTAGATTATTAGGTATATTTTATACATATTATATCTTATCATGACGCTTGTAATCCCCGAACAGTTAATCAGAGGTCATCATTATCTGCCTAGCCTTTTCCCAACTATATTGGGGTCGGCTTCCAGTCTAACCGGATGCAGCTGAATACCAGTATTTTACATGGAGCGACTGCCTATCTGACCCCACAACCCAGTTAATACTAGGTAATACGATACCCTTTGGTAAGACTGGATGTCAGAATTTCAGGTCACTGACTACCTGTAACGACTGCCAAAGATCTATATAACAGTATAATAGTATAACAGTATATAACAGTGGTATAGTAGTATAACAGTTAATCAGAGGTATAGGTACAATATTATATTAATATTTAGGTACAGTCATATTTCGTTACTTCTTTCTTTTTTATAATGTCCAACCTGGTGACAGAAGTTTTATGCCACACATGGGCCTCTGTCTGACTTAGCTGTACATGCCGTCGAGAAACATCTCTCAGGCAAATTATGCCTATACTAAAACCTCCCTCGAGAATCACTAACTTTATTCAATGGTGAATACAGCAAAATAAGAAAATCAGTGCAGTAGTTTTTGAGTTTATCGCGAACAGACAGACAGACGTGGCAGAGGACTTTGTTTTATAAAATGTAGTGATTTTAAAATCTAGTAACACAGTGTTTGTTATCGAACATCATCGACACGGCTTGAACAATTTTTATGATTTTTTTGTGTGTATTTGGTAGATCTGAGAATAAGCCGTTAGCTACATTTTATACCATTTTTTTTTTCAAACAAATGTCGCGGGGTGCTTCTAGTAAAATTATAAAACGCAGTTGAATTTAACTGTAAAAGCTTGAAACCTTTCATCAAGGTAATCAAATGGGATCTACTTACAAGGTAAGAGATTTAAATGTGTTTTCAGAACTAATTACAAACTTCTAAGATATTTTCGAACGGCCATCTTGGTTTCTGGTGACGTAAGCAGTTTAAATACTTGAAAGAGTTTAACTCTTTCTACGGGGTGGTTGTAAAATGATTGTGTTGAGCCTACGGCGCGGCGGAAGTTTTAGGAAAGGAATCAATAGAATGCTCACTACAATACGATAAAAATGCTTATGCGAGCGATCTCAATAAATGTGCGATGTAATCGTCCAGAAAGTCAAGTTACACCATTTGATTTTAAATTTAATTAAAAAAAGAACTTTTTAGGTTTCCAGGCATGGTTTAGAACAAAAACATTCGCAATGACGGGAAAAACCAAGACGTGTCTTTCGACTTCGTTAAAGGTAGGTACACCCATTATAATGTTAAGGTGTAGCTCAGAGACCTCTTAGAAAAACTTTTATTAGTCTCAAGGGTTAAATAAGCGTTCGTTCATAGAAGTGCATTTAAATAATGTTTACTCTTTTTTTGGGATTCAAGTTTAAATAAAAATATATGTTTGTTATTTTAAAGCACTGTTTCAATTTTTTAAGCTAATAAATAGCTTCTATCGTGGGCCAGAGCGTGGAGAGCGAATACAGAGATTCCCTAACAAAAATATTCAGGATTCAGTATTCAACCAGGTTGCTATGGTTACGGAAAATAACAAGGTTGTCAACTGAGGTTGTCAAATTAAATAATTAATTATTTGCTGTTGATAAAAAATGCTATGCAATAGCTTTACCGCGGCAGTCTCCGAGTGCCACATTTAGTTTTTAATTTTTTTTGTTAGAGCTAACCCATGAGTTGCCGATTTACTCGCGACTTAAAAATAGATTGGGGTTATAATATGAACTCGGGAAAACCGTCACAGGCAGGTAGTTCCACTTTTTTCAATTCATGAAAAAAATAGTTTGATCTTTTATTTTATTCCTTCGTGTATTGAAAAATGTCGTTTGATGCACGTGTGCATTTGTTACAGTAGTTCTCGGCGCCATCCATAATAACCTCGCCTCAGGCTCCGGTGTGAATTCTGCGGTGAATTCCACTTCGAATGCAGTAACAAAGTTTCCCCACTCAAAATGTGCTTTTTTTCAAAACTGGAAACCTATTTATAAGTATTCTTTTCTTCTTTGAGGACCACATAATAAAAATTCAATTCAATCGGAAACCGGGAAGTGTGTATTTAAAATTAGCGTTTATTGCCCGTGGTCCACCTGCGTAGTCCACCTGGGTGTACTACGGGCAATAATTTTTGCCCGTGGTTCACCTGGGTGTTCCACGGGAAATTATTTTTTCCCGTGGTCCACCTGGGTGTACCACGGGAAATTTAATTTTGCCCGTGGTCCACCTGGGTGGACTACGCAGGTGGACCACGGGCAATAAACGAAAATTAGCTCGCAAGATCCTTAAATACAGACATCGGGACAGGTGAAACTAAATACCTAAAAGCTTTTAAAAACGTTTCTAAAAAGAAATCTCGCAACAATGGAACCTAAAACCATCATCTTCCTGCCCTTATCCCATGTTATTTGGGGTCGGCGCAACACGTTATTTTCTTCCATTCTGCCCTGTCAGTCGTCACGTTATCAGTTATTCCATATCACTCCTCACACACTCCATCCATCTTTTCTTTGGTCTTCTCCATCCATCTCTCTACATCCATCCACATTTATATTCATCACTTTTTTAGTCACATGCGATCATCCCTCCTCATCAAATGCCCATACCATGACAGTCGATTTCCTTTTAACTTTTTTGCGCAACTTTCAAACTTCCTCTAATATACTCGTTCCTAACTTTATCCATTCTGGTCACACCACACATCCACCTCAATATTCTCATCTCCGCAACATGCAATCTTTTGTCATCCAAACGAACACTTAATCACCTTAACCCTTTCTTTACTACACAATTTACCGGTTATTTTTACAAAACAACCCGTTAACAAAATGTCGGTGTTTACCGGTAAACTTGAGTACCGTTTACAGCGCCTTTCAATGGCGCCGCGCGGGAAAATTACCCGCCAACGTACAACAAGTGGTTTAGGGATGGGATATGATGAGTTGAAGTCATCGATATCGATGAAAAACAATTCAATTGGACAATTAGAATTGTATGACTACTTTTGTTAACTTGGGTCTTGCCTGTTAAAACAATTGTATGTGTTCATGGATGAATAAATAAATTGTCCATCGTTTTTACGACGGTCCCGGAAGGACAGTCAGGACAGCATATTATACTATAATAGGGCAAAGTCCTTTTCTTGTGCATATTGCTTCGTTGAAGGAAACTATGCATCGTGAGGAAACCAGCATGCCTGAGGTATTCTCGACGGCGTGTAAAGCCAAGTCAGAGGCTCATGGGTGGCATAAAAAGTTAATTTCCACCAGTTCTACGGTAGAGCTGGTGGCGACCGCGAACCGGAAGGCGTTGCGTTGGAAGGCCTCCCACTAGGTGGACCGATGACCTGGTCAAGGTTGCAGGAACCCGCTGGATGAGAGACGCACGGGACCGGTCAATGTGGCGACACCTGGAGGAGGCCTATGTCCAGCAGTGGACGTCTTTTGGCTGAAATGATGATGATGATGATGACGGTAGAGCTAGTGGACACAAAAAGTCCTACTAGTTCTACCGGTTCTAATAGTCATTCTCAAAGTACTACGTTTTGGCGTAGGTCATTCATTCATTCATTCACACTGCGAATCTCGCATCACCATCATCTTCCTGCCCTTATCCCATTCTATTTGGATTCCCATCCCCTTATCCCATGAACTTCCCTGTTAGACGTCAAGGTGGCATTTACTCCTTTCTCATTCATATCATTCTTCACACAATCCATCCACTGCGAATCTCGCATCAATGCGATTTTACCCCGCTTTTGATTTTTGGTAGTATATTGGCACGAATAATCTCAAGTAACTGTGCGACTTTACACTCGAAGATAACGTAGTAGGAAATTGGCAAGGACAAGACAGTAGAAGATGAGAAACACTTATAGTAAAGTCTTACAAACTACCAGGAGGCCAGAATCGTTTATCGCTCGCTGCATGGTATTATATGCCATATAATACCATATAATATTATATGGTATTATAAACCTATATAGATTTGAATATGAGATTCCTATTAATAATATCCTTCATGTTTCTGGCCGGAGATTTTTTCATCGATATCGATCTCCAGTTCCACATCCCAGCACTACGCAGTTGATTTGCCGCCCTGAGAACAATAGAGGGGCTCCACAATTTTCATCATGCGTAGGGTGGATGCGGGCAGATGCCAATTTTAAAACGTTCTGTTGTACAGAAGTTATGTTAGTAGATAATGTTTGTCTGTGGGTAGAGGTGCGTTGACTTTTTGCAGTGATGCAAACCGGTATGGTTATTCTGTGCCATCGCTAGTAAGTTGCGTTCATAAAAGATTAATAAATAATAATTTATGACTATTAATTGACTCTTGGATGACTGTACCACTCTGTAAATGAAGTTTAATTAAATTAATATGGTTGTGATAAAGATGTACATTTGAATAGATGTCTATGCTGGAGGGGTCTGTGTGGGTAACCACTTCTGTTTCAAAAGAGCTTTTTACCAGTTTCCAAAATATTCACAGTCATCATACCATGTTGTATACCAATTATCGTAAGATTCATTTAAATCAAAAATCGCATTATAATTATTTCACCAAGAAACATGCGAGCTTGGTCACCTCTCAGAAAGATGAACAGACTGATTGATCTAAAATCCAAATTCTAATTATACAGGTAACTCACGAATAACCAAAATCTCTATTAATTGCGTTTCATGTTAAGAAGATAAGACGCCATTGGCATAACCAAATAATCACGTAAAGCCATCTAAATAAGATTACATGTTATGCACATATAAATCTGAAATCCAAAACGTTTTAACTTCAACAAAATCTCTGAAAAACTTACGCACGAACAAAAATATTTGAATAATAAACAGCCAACGGTGTTGCCAGCGTCAAAGGCTGTATTCACACCACGACGGATATTATTTTCACGCTTGGCAACATCGTAACTAGAAACGGAACGTGCAAAGATGGCGGTGCGTGGTATGAATTCCCGCCAACTTTGTGAAACAGTTTACAAGTTCTAGTTTAGCAAGTAAGAAGTAAGTGTTAATTACATTCGTCCCCCTTTTTGATACAACTTTACATATTTTCTGCTTTGTAGCTGGATCTTTAAATCTATTCGTGTTTATAAGCGTAGCTGTGAGCTGTGACGAATTGACACCAACCTGAAACTAACCTTTCTTTCTTTGCCTACATATTTTGTGTGCACAATTGCACATCGTAAATCTTTTAACTAGATTACAACCAACCAAACCAACTATGTTGGGGTCAGTTTCCAGTCTAGAACTGAATGCAGCTCTATACCTATATTTTACATGGAGCGACTACCTCCACAACCCAGTTTGTTTTGGGAAATACGATACCCTTTGATAAGGCCCGTAATCCACCAAAGCGTTTATCCACCAAAGCGTTTTTTTTAACATTAGTTAAAATTTACATCTGGTCTTTCGCACTTGCTGTGATTGGTCGAATTTGGCACATCTCCTCTCCACTCTGCTCGTCTCCGCTTTGGTGGATTACGGGCCTTAGACTCGTTGTCAGACTTTCAAACCACTGTTAGGACTGTCAAATATATAAAAATGACATTGGGGACTAAATGCTTACATGCATGCTCATGTACCTATATAATGGGTTACCCATCCAAATATCAACCTGGGCAAACGCGGCTTAACCTGACGATTGATCCGAGTGGCTGTTATTATCTAGCACAAGCTCCTCGAAATATTTCCAATTATAAACTTGAAAGAAAATGAGAATCCCCAATTTAGATTCACCATAACCTCAAAATATACAAAATGACACAAGCCTCCATTTTGAAGTCACCCTTGAGACCTGCCGATCTATTCTGAGGTAAAAACTCGTTGTAAAGTCAAGCCACCTCGTAGCTTGAGGCAGTGGCTTGAACTGTCTCCAGGGGCCACTACTTGGAGGTTTAATCAGAGGAATTTAGGAGGAATATGTTTTACATATATTTCAATCTTAGGCTGTGAGGATTCTTATTCTTAGCGTGTCGATGGCAATATAAAATGTGTCAGAACTAAGCTACTACGAGTAGTTTGGCGCTTTCGGTAACGTCCATCAGTTCTTGTAGTGCACAAACAACAGGACACAATATTAAGTGTCCTATTGTTTGAGGAACAGCACCACAATTACACTCCAGGACGGCGCGTTCGTGTTCCACGCGCGCCTCAAGGCTCAAAGGGATGTCAGCAACATGAGAGGGGCCCGCAAGGGCCGACGCCCGACGGGGCTGCGGGTTGGTCAAAAAGATACCGCGGCTTTGACATAAAGGGCTAAGAAGGAACACGGGTGGTTTTTAGTCAGTAGAAGACTAACTCCCTTTCACTCTGCCCAAGAGCGACTATTTGATGATTTTCCAGAGACCAAAAAAAAAAGGGCAGAGTCATTTATGAATCTCCCCCTCAGCAGGTTTCCCTTGCTGTGACAAGTAGAAGATTTCCAGTAGGTGGAACGATTATGAGGCTTGAATAGGCTACTATTAATATCATAAACGGGATATTTACCATGTTTGATTGTTGTTTCGAGTTCCCGATATTTCGGCGCTGTTACAAGCACTAAATAGGCTTAATAGGCTGAATAGGCTTTTATTTCTTTGAGTCGCAGTTGGATAGTATAGGGATTAATCGGCCTAAAATGTTCCCACTGCTGCGACACATTACTGAGCTTCCTCTATGTGAGAGAGAGTAGGTCGAAATCCATCACGCGAATCTCTGAATACCAGTATTTTACATGGAGGGACTGCCTATCTGACCTCCACAACCCACTTAGTCCAGTGAAATACTCGTTGTCAGACTTTCGGGTCACAGTTTATCTGTTACAACTGCCAGAGATCTTCTACAAATGTCACATAGGACATAGCTTAAAATGCCTTCCGAGGCACGGAGGAAACTTGATATGTAATGAGTAGTCACATATCCACAGACCAACCTAGGCAAGCACAGCTTAACTTAAAGATCGACCGGTGTGACTGCTATTATTAAGCCACCAGCTTCCGCTTTCCGTGCGTCCAAACGTTTTTGCAATCAAATAATTATGACAACTCACAACTTAGGACCCATTAGTATTAATAATAGTATTTATCCGTGGTGCTAGGCAACTAGGCCTAACCCAGTTGTATACGTCCCTTTATATGCTTAGGGGCCTTGCTCTGTTCTATCTACTGCTGATATGGAGGCAAGTGGATATTATATTTTTCTAGTCCTCCGCTAAGTATTCTTTTCTGATTGATTTCGATGCGGGATCTAAGACAGTAAATTTGTTTCTTTGGGACTTATCGAGCTTCGAACACAGGCAGGGGCACTGGAACCCAGGCAGTGCCCCTGCCTGTGTTCGATTCCACGACCAACTACTTTACTTTGTGTAATTTATTTCATCACTACTGCTCTCAAAACGGTGAAGGAAAACATCAAACCAGCATATCTTGGAACCAAAAATTCGAAGGTATGTGACATCTACCAATCCGCACTGGGCCCGAGATCCCTCTCCTAGAGAGGAGGCCTGAGTCCCTGCAGTGGGAACAATATAGGCTGATGATGTGGCGTTCTTGTCCCAAATAAAAGCAGCGAGCTCCTAAATTCATAGCTACATGTGTTTTACAAATGTGAACTGTCTTTCAGTTGTCAATGTAATCGCGTCACACAATTACCCCGCTGTTTAAAAGACATTCGCCCCCACATTAGGATCTTAGACATGCCAGTAAAATCTTTAACAGCCCCCATTACGCTGTAAGAGTCTTAATTTAGAATTAATTGTTTAATTCTATTTAATTACATTTCGAAAACGAGTTGCCAGCGATTCGATTGGGGACTAAAGGCTTTGTTTTATTTTCGTGTGTTTTGTCGCAGTGGTTTTGATTTATTTTAAGACGCTATGTTTAGTTTTCAATGGAAAATTTAGATAATATTATTTGTATGCTTTTTTTCTTTTTAAAGGAGTGATAGATACTTTTCCTAGGCTGCACTAGGCAGCCTAGGAAAAGTCAAGACAGAGGTCCATGAGTGGCATTAAAACTCTAATACCAGGGAGTCTAAAATAGAGCTACTTTAGCAGATCATAAAAGGATAATAATATAATAGTAGTTTATGCGACTGTGCATAATGAAGGGCATTACAACACAAGTGTTGTAATGCCTAATTATGTATAGTTGCATACACTAATTTATCTACCCAAATATCATAAGGGCTCTATGATGGGTTCAGGAACCATAGGGAAATGACCAGCATTGTTACCAGTGTAATGCAATAAAAAATGTAGATGTTCAGATGTCTTTTTAATGGTCTCAGTGTAGATACTATTGACACCTGTTCCAAATTTAAACTCGTAACCTACTGTTTTCAGTAGGTTATGAGTTCAAAACAGTTCCGTTTATTTATGCTGGTTGGTAATGCTGGTCATTGCCTATGGTTTTTGAACGCATTAGAGAGGGTTTATGATATTTGGGTAAATAAATTTTATTAAGTATCCTATTATGAATCTAATAAAGTGTTAATTTTAGACCCCAGTTTAGGCATAACCACACAATGTTGATTTATCACAGTACATTATCGGCCTATTCTTTGTGTACCTACATAAGAGGAAGTCTGAAAGTGGCACCGGTGAATGAAAAGTTGTTGTGGTATGGACATAATATAATGCGAAAGAATGAAGAAAATATAATAGTAAAGATTTATTGTATAATATTAATCATTAAAATAATACTATACTAAATATATGAACTAAACTAACCTAAAAGAAAATATTAAGTTTGAATGTAGATGGCTATAAGAGTAGAGGAAGACCATAGAAGCGATGGATGGTATGTGTGAAGGATGATATGGCTAGAAAGGAGGTGACTGATGACATGACGAGAAATATAGAAGTATGGAAGAAGAAGATATACATATATTGCGCCGACCCCAAATATATTGGGATAAACGCAGGACAAAGATGATGATGATTATCGGCCTATTAGCCGGCCAACTATGTTATGGTCAGCTTCAGTTCAAACCGAATGCAACTGAAAACCAATGTACCACACCAATACCGACTGGAGCTATTGCTAGAACCCGTCGGGGCTGTGGATTGTCGAAAGGTTAACGCGACTCCGACACAAGGGCGAAGAAGGAACATGGGTTTGGTTTTTAGTCAGTAGAAGTCTGACACTCCCCTTCGCTCTGCCCAAGAGCGGGGGGGGGTTATTCGATGATTTTCCACCAAAAAAAAAAAGCTATTGCTAGAACCAATTTGCTGGGTAGGTAAGAAAGTCTATTAATCTCTTTTTTTTTTAAAGTACAGGACACGTTGAACCTAGTGGACAGTATACTGGTAAAGTATTATAAAAAAAAATAGGTAAGTACCTACGCACCCACATACGCAACTACTAGAAAAGGACATCATAAGAACATCCAACCCTCCCATTTACCCGAAAAATTAAATAAAAGATCACCTACTCAAAAGCTCTCTTGGATTGAACCAGCCGATTGTCCTCGCAATCAAATAATAAAATCTAACGTAATCAATCTAAAAATATTACCAACAAAAGAATTTCTTCCGTACTCCATTTTTTTTCACATTTGACATATACATTTCTTTAGTATATGGTTGAAGTGGAACCTCCTTTGGTTAGTTGTTGACTTTTTTGTCTGTGGTCATTTTAATGATCACTTGTTAATAGGTTAAGTATTTTTGGTTGTGTTTTGGCGGCTATAAATAAAAAAGGAGTCTTTAGAAATCAAAGAGCAATTCCGCCCCTAAGAAGACCCACTTATAGCTGTGCTATAAATATATAAATAATTACAAAAAAAACTTTTTAACAAAAAATAAAACCGACTTCAAAAAAAAAACACAAAAAAGTCAAAAATAAATCAGTTTCTGAAGTCGGTGACTTTTGTTTGTTTGATTTAATTTTTTTGCCACCGACTTCAGAAACTGATTTATTTTTGACTTTTTTGTTTTTTTTTGAAGTCGGTTTTATTTTTTGTTAAAAAGTTTTTATTTTTCAGTTTTTAGTGGCTCACATGTTCACAGGTCCATACTCATAATGTGTACAATGTAGTTTGTTTTTTTTAGTTTTTCAAAAACCACTTGTCCGATTTCGATAAAAAATTATGGGACCATTTGGGAAGAATACCCTTTCCAACAAAAAAATATTTTTTCAAATCGGTTAGCAAGTGACGGAGTTATGCCCGAACAAACATAAAAAAAAAATACAAACATCCGAATTGAGAACCTCCTTCTTTTTTTAGAAGTCGGTTAAAAAAAACATTATTTGAGTCAGATTTTGTTAACAATTTCAAGAGTTTTTTTTGCTCGGAGCCCTAAAGCTACGTATTTCTAAAATAAGAGTAGCCAAAGTTACTCTTCATAATATTATTTCAGCTGTTTCGGAGATAAGCCAGTACAAACTACAAATAGAGGTACTTAAAATATATTTGTAATATGTTTTTTGCTCTAAGTAGGTACCGTAGGACATACTTTTCATATTGCAAAAATTACGATTAGACTCTACAATTTTATTTATTTGTACTTACAAGTTTATTTTTAGAGTGTACAAAAAAACTTTTTTACAAAAAATAAAACCGACTTCGACAAAAATAAAACACAAAAAAGTGAAAAATAAAAATCAGCTTCTGAAGTCGGTGACTTTTGTTAGTTTGATTTCATGTTTTTGCCACCGACTTCAGAAGCTGATTTTTATTTTTCACTTTTTTGTGTTTTATTTTTGTCGAAGTCGGTTTTATTTTTCGTAAAAAAGTTTTTATTTTTCACTTTTTAGTGGTTCACATGTGCTTACCCCTTCACAACGTACCGGCGTGATGTTAGGTATGTTATGAACTGGTGTAAACAATAGACAGACAATATGAGATTTCAGCAATCCCAGTCCATTTGCTATCATTTATTGAGGAGTTCCGCTGCCTATCTCCGAAGTTCTTCATCAGATCTTCACAAAATAGTTTTTATAACCTTTGTAGTGAGTACAGGCGTGATATAATGTTGTGTGATGGCGTAAACAATGCTTAGATATGCTATAGCAACAATCGCGGTTAATCTGCTGTTATTTATTGAAGAGTTCCCCCGATTTCTACAAGATCCCATCATCAGATATTGAAATGGTGACAATGGGACCACACGGGAAGCACCAGCTTTCAAATGATAAAAGAATCATGAAAATCAGTTCACCCAGTCGCAAGTTATGAGCTAACAAACAAAAAAAAAAAAAAATACAGTCGAATTGATAACCTCCTCCTTTTTTTGAAGTCGGTTAAAAATTACACTGCATTAAGCATAATTTAGCCAAAACAGTTTCCACTGCTGGGACACAGGCCTCCTCTCTAAGAGAGCGAATGGGCCGTAATCCACCACGCAGCCCATGACGTAAATACTAACAATTTTTTTTGAAATCCTTCATATTATTTGATTGTTTTCATTTTTACACGCAAATCAATCCCTATTGAAAAGCTAACTTAATTTGATTGCCACCCTGATATGACTTAACAGAAATATGGACGCCATTGTTTGTCACAGATTATAAAACACAATAAATTGATGCAAACAAAACAGAACAGTGTGAAATTTGACGATTTCCTGATGATTTATTTTGATCGTTCTAAAATTGTATCTTGGAATAACATATTTTCGGGGGAAAGGTTGGTAGAATGGCTATTGGCTATACACGTTTCGCCGGGAGCGTTTAAAACATAACACAATGTTCTTCTTCTTTAGATACTTATATAGATCTTTGGCAGTCGTTAAAGGTAGTCAGTGACCTGTAAGTCTGATTACCAGGCTAACCAAAGGGTACCGGAAAACCTTAACTGGGCTTTGGAGGTCTGATAGGCAGTCGCTCCATGTAAAATAGTGGTATTCAGCTGCATCTAGTTAGACTGGAAGCCGACCCCAACATAGTTGGGAAAAGGCTTAGCAGATGATGATGAATGTTCTTTTTATTCATCGTGTGATTAGTGCCTATACTAACCTAATTTGTTCCCCCTTCTGGTCAATAATACAGGTAGAAATAGACGTGAGAAGTATAGACTTTGGGTGCAATCAGTCCCCGCCAAAACAGCATTTCTAAAAAAAAGTGTAATATGCATGGCACCATTAATTTACAATAAAATACCTAATTCCCTTAGGATATTAACAATAAATTCATTCAAGAGAGAGCTAAAAACATTGCTTATCAAAAAGGGATACTATAATGTTATGGAGTTTTTGAATGACTTTTGAATTTATTTAGTAATTTAATATGTAATTTTAATAATGTTATTGTTTTAAGTATTATTTTTGACTATAATTTTTGTATTGAATGTAATTGTGTACTTGAAATGATTGAATTTTGACTATTATGTAATTTAATTATTTCTTAATTTCTATTAAAGTATTGTAAACTATTTTGTACGCCGAATATGGCAAAATATGTTGAACCAACAATCTCTGAACTCGTTCTCCATCCATACATATGTGCATATAAAAGTATCATGCCTCAAATCTTTGTGGAGCTTTCTTCAAAAGACCATCTCAAACACTAATCTGCATAGTCTTCATGTGTGTATTATACCAAGATTATGTTTGTAACTTGAACATATTGTAAACCCAAACGATTTTAAAAGAGTGTCCATGAAGTTTCTTGCCATTCTTCTCATGAGACCAACGCTTTGGAATCGGCAACTACAGTACACTCACGAGTTATTATGCCTTGTGACTGGGACTGTAGCTTAGTTTATTTAGCTTCAGTAGTTAAGTAGTTTACTGCCGCACTCGGAGAGCTTCAGTGGTTGCTTGGGCCGTCGATTGGTAAAGGTTTTTGGCTGTTTTGTCTGCATACAAAACTATGTCAGGCCTTTGCTGGGTGGCGGCTTGAGCAATCGTTGGATATCTCTGAGTGCCGCAGTTAGTTTAATTCGACTATTCAAAAGTGCCTGTTACTGGCCTACTTGAAATAAATATTTTTGACATTGACTTTGACACATGTTTAAACAAATAAATGCATCTTTACCTTTATCTTTAACCTGATGTCAAGGTTTATGCCACCCCGTCGGGGCTGTGGATTGTCCAAAGGTTAACGCGGCTCCGACACAAGGGCGAAGAAGGAACATGGGTTTGGTTTTTAGTCAGTAGAAGTCTGACACTCCCCTTCGCTCTGCCCAAGAGCGGGGGGGGGGGGGGGGGTTATTCGATGATTTTCCAACCACCAAAAAAAAAAAAAGGGTTTATGCCACAGCCCATGGCCCTCTGACTTGGCTTCACATACTGACGAGAAATATCTCTCAGGCATGATGGTTTTCTTACGATATTTTCCTTCAGGAGAAAGTGATAATTTTATACAATACACACAAGGATACGAATAAAAAAAATAAGTTCAAAAATCTAAAACCCGACTACTAATAAAATCGCGGTCTTAAAAGTAGAAAACAAGAAAAAGACCGCGATTTTGTTAGTAGTCGGGTTTTAGATTTTTGAACTTATTTTTTTTATTTGAATTTTATTTTTGTGTGTACTTAAACTATAATATAATACATATTTGTAATGTGCTCGCCAAGGCCTTTCATTTGATACCAAATTTGCTATGATTATCTCAATTTAATATTTTTTTAGGTAAGTTTTTGACATTTAAATTCCGTCATAAAAAGAATTTATTAAATTTAAATAGCCTATGTCACCCGGGCTATTCTTACGAATCTATTGACACCTAATTTATTAAAATCCGTTCAGTAGTTTAGGCGCTACGGTGGAACATACAAACATACATACATAATCATTACCCTTCCATTTGGCTTCGCCGTAGTCGGGTAAAAATCAGAGGTGCGTGTCTTGGGTTCCAACCTATGACTAGGCAATCACTGCATTAAATCACATAAAACACAGAAAGTTGGCCCACATATAGTTTCATTCCATAGAACAAGGACGGAAGACCCTTCATGAAATCACGAAGCAGTCAATGAAGCATTCTGTACATCAAACTATGTAACTCTACGCACAAACTATTGCTGTTTAAAAACTACTTTTTTCTTAGGTGAAAACTCACGGTGAAATTCTCATTAAAGTTCAAGTACATTAAAAACGTGCAATAGTTTGAAAAAAATGGTACTTCAATATCTCCTTGACTCGAACGTTCCTAGGTATGGCCTAGAAGTGGCCTAGAACACAAAAATGATTGCAATGGCGGAAAAAAACAAGTACCTACCTTTTACACCCTAACGAATGTGCTTATGTGAACCACTGAGAGACATTATTGATGTAGAAATAAATATTAAGATTCTCTGACTGCTAAAAAAAGTCTCATCACATAAAACATTTTCTTAATCAGAGGCTCGAACCCGCACCCCACGCTAAAATAGCCATTAGGGGTTTAAATGCGATACGTATGCAAACAGGCTTACTGAAAGTTGACACCTAAACCCGTATTCTCACCGCTTTGATTTCGATTCGAAAAGTCATGTGTCCTGTCGAAAAAAGATGGTTAAAGGACTTATCGAATCGAATCGTTTGTGAATACTATAAGGGGGCTATAAGTAGCAGTCTTTTAACAATTGGAATGTTTCCTGACTAAAAAAATATGATTCTTTTAGTCTGTCTGGATGAAGGTATGGAATGGTATGGAAAAATATTGGATACATGTTTTTTGTT
The DNA here is from genome assembly GCA_949775195.1 of Diarsia dahlii. Classification (NCBI taxonomy): domain Eukaryota; kingdom Metazoa; phylum Arthropoda; class Insecta; order Lepidoptera; family Noctuidae; genus Diarsia; species Diarsia dahlii. The sequence goes on along the minus strand of OX459218.1, from coordinate 10,595,475 downwards.
TTACCGAATTAATAAAAAATTAAGAAAATAATACGTTTCAAAGATCATGAGTCGGGGCTTGTGAAATCACTAGCATATTTTAAGTGGGTAATTGACACCTTCATTTTAGGTCTAGAAACCAGATATTTTTTTAATTCACTGTAAAATTGTTTTTATTTTTGTTGCTTGGCAATCAATACCTTATTAGTAGTCCAGTCGCAACAAGGCTTCCATCAGCACAACGCTTTGAGTGCGTTCGTGTGGGTAGGTACCTAAACCGTGATTTTTCACTCACAAATCAGTGTTTCTTGGTTTTTATGTACAGAATACTTGGTTGATGGCTTCTTGAAGAGTCCGATTACACGCTGTACACACAGAACTACTGCACTGCTCGATTAGTAGCGAATTATAGATCATACCTATACCAATATCCTGAAAGTTCTACTATCGGGGTTTGTGTACCTACTCGTTACGACTGTCATAAATATTCGTTTGCAAACCAGGGCTGACAGTTTTTACGTGCTTTCAAACCTTGGGACGGAAGTGTCATAATATAACATCACACCTGTATTTCTAAAAGGATATGCAGTGGTGTAAAGTGCACCTACAATTCGCTATATTTGAACCTCATTCAAAAAAGGGGTTATTACCAATAAGACATTTTTTTATAACCTTATTACTTAAATGTTGCCCTTTTCAGGGCTCGAATATGTCATGGTCTATTTTAGTACTGAATTGTTGATTAAATCGGTTAACTGCATCGTTCCCACATAATATACAAATGTTTATAAGATTTTGATTAAAAAAAGAATGTCCATAGAGTTCAGTCCATTCTTTTTCATAGAGACAAACGTTTTTTTTAGCAATTGGTAAAAAGTGCCGCAGAACCAGGACCCAAAGAATAAATAGAGTGAGGCCCAGCAGTGGAACTGCACGGGCTAGCTATGACAATATAATATAGGTCATCATCAAGTGCCTACCTTATTACCGGATGCAGCTGAATACCAGTATTTTACATGGAGCGACTGCCTATCTGACCTCTATAAACTAGTTGTCAGAATTTCAGGCCACTGACTGTCAAAGATCTACGAATGATATAATGCAGGGACCAATGGCGTAACATGTTTTCGGAAGCATTGAGCTAACTCGGTATGTAATGGGTGGTATGTATCACGGTTGACCAACCTTGGCAAGTGCGGATTTTTCTGACGATAGACAAGACTGGCTGTTAATTTTTAACGGCAATTTCTACCTCATCTCTCCTCTTAATAATATCGAAAAGTCATAAATTAATGTATTGATGGATTGACATTTAACGCTCTATGAAAAGCTTATGTCAATTTTGTTGAAAATCATTGCAGAAAAATATGAAAACGATTGCCCTTAGTCCATTAAACATGATTTATCGTTCTAATAATTTTAAATTATGGAAGAAAAGCGAACATAATGAAAATACAGAAAAAATCTGGACTAAAGAAATGAAGTTAGGGCAATCGTCTAGTCGTAAATATTGTTTAATTACCCAAATAATTTTATATTCTGCCGTGAGCGCGACAAAGGTGAGGTAACCGCCATTTTTAATACATTTGAAAATGGAACGTTGGAGTTGAATTTGGAGTACCTAAAGAGGTTTAATAACTTTGCTTTTTATTTTTATGAATATTTAAATAATTAAGTATCTATGAATGAACAAACTATAAAAAATACAATTTGAAAAGGAGAAGAGCTACAAAGCTGTTCACAGGAAGAAGAGGTTTCTTCAATTAAATTGTTTTATTTTTAAGTGCAAGTTTTTTGTCCTGTGTATTTTCATGAATATTCTCATAATAATCTATGATCATAGTTAAAAATAAAAATATAGAGGAACAAACAGAATAGAAGAAATGTTAAAAAGCTGTTGACAACGGTCAGAAGAGATTCATTAAAATTATGATATTTTTTTACTAATTCTAGTCATAATATTCAAGTTACCATTATTCAAATTTAGATTAGACCAAAATTCTTAATACGTCATAGGACGTATTAGAAATTTTGGTCTAATTCAATAAATACGGACAAGTTTTTAGGCCCCAAAGAAACACAAATTCAAACCCATTTTTAATAACCCAAGTTAATTTCCTACTACAGAACAGAATCCTACTTTTAACCGGAATTTCGTAGATGTTTTTTCACAGTTTGGTTTCCGTAACTCGATTATAACTTAACTGTTAAAAGCGCGTTGATCAAATCTCAAATCTTGACATTTTAAGATAGACCCCAGAGGTCTAAATGTGTACTATGTTAAAAAAAAACTAGTAAGAATAACTTTGTTTTAGTTTAGACCTAGTATAATAAGGAAAATTAAATTAAGCCGCTTACCAAGAATTAAAATTCTTCATTAAGAGTTTATGACTCGTAAAGTTTTCTTAGATATTTTTTCCGACGGATACTTTCTCTATGTAAATATAGACATTGTCCGAATTTCTACGTAAAAGTATAGTAGTATGTAAGTATAGTAGTATGTAAAAGTATTAGAACTTTATTACCAAACAAACAGCATAGTAAAAAAAATAGTAAATCATAATTTCATTGAATCGTACTTAATCGAAATTTTATTTAGTTCAGTAGTATTTATTAATATTATTTCAAAATTAGCTTGATTTTTATGAAATTTTGTTTACTATCTTCGGTAGGTCTGAGAATCGGTCGTAATATATTTTTTAGTCACACATAAAAATTTCCACTAGACAGAACGAAGTCGCGGGCATCAGCTAGTAATAGATATAAATATAAATTATAGACTTTTTAGATTGCTTAAATTTGGTAAAATTATATGATTATTTATTTAATAAATTATTGGATTTTTTTATTTTGCGAAGAGCTAGTTTTGAAATAAACAATAAAATCTAGTGAAGTAAAGAAAATATTGTTCACTTAAGTATATCATGATTTATGATTCTATTTGTAACACAACCAGTTACGGGACATATAAATAAACTCGTATACTTTATACTTTTTCGACTGTATTTTGACCTTTCAAAAAAACCACTAACCTGTCTTGATTAGCAGGTTGCCAACAGCCAGATGATGAGGACCAGATGCTGCTCTGTTCGATGCGCGGCAGTCAATGGGAGCAGGGCAGAGCGCGCTGAGTTTAATACGAACGGCTACAGGTGGGCGGAGCGGTGGGCGGGCGGGAGACGTGGAGTCACTGTTGGGGCTAGAGATTTTAGGAAAAAATATATCTTCATGATTTTTTCATTTGTTTTGTTGTCAAAAAGTTTAGACTGTTTCAGGCGTTAATTAATGTGATAATACTTGTAAACATCTTTAATAATGAAAGTAGGTAGCTACTTAAATTACCTTGATTTGTTTGTTAGGATTAATTTTTTTATTATTTCCTTTAATTAATTCTTGTTACATATCATTTTAAAATTACCAAAAATAGTGGCATAAACTGGTATCGGGCTTCAGAAAGACGAATTAACCTCCTTACAATACGAGCCGTGTCCAGAGTATCGGCACAGATTAATCAGGGTTAAAAAGTGGCTTATGTCAACCGGGAATAGTGTGTAAGAATTTTTCGTCCAGTAGTTCTTAAGTTTATTCGTTACATACAAAAATACAAATCTTTCCTCTTTAAAATATTAAGTACATTATAGATTAATTAACAATTTAATTATTTACTTCGTTAGCTCCAAACATAGTATTTCCGAAAGAGAAGAGAGACTACAATGCAGTAAAGTTTAAAAATTAAAATTAGATTTATTATTACCTAATTATAATCAGGAACAAAATGTAGTCAATTTATCGACAGATTATGATTTCCGACAGCACTAAAACTACTAACATTTTCTTTTTTTTTAGCCCAATAAGTTGGTTGTTTGCTAAGCGGTTTTAGAATAGAAACATAAGTAACCACTATTAAATTTGTAGGTCGTAATATTATCAAATTATGAACACACAACCCATCAAATTAACATTTGAATAATTCGACTCCAAAATAAATTTAACAACAAACTCGACTCCACCCCGCTCCCTGTTCGCGAATCACAAACGCATCACTGTACTTCGTGATTACAGTATTTCGTGAAGTACTTTAATATTCGTTGAAAAAGGCTAGCACATGACTTAGGTCTGATTTTAGGATCAAATCTAGACTTAATAATTATGATAATAAGTTTTTTTTACTAAGTATTTTCATGTCATGCCTAAAAATAGCCTGTGACATCTCTGAGGCTTGAGGCTATCGATTTGTGGAGTTAAGCTACACTTGTTGAGGTTAGTCGTGGGATGAGTGATCGTGTTGGTGGTTTTTAGGGTTCTGGATTTAATTATGACCTAAGGCAACTCGTCAGTCGAGAGTCAGGAAGTTTCTCGAGATACATTTAGTGATATTTTTTTTATTTTTAGTTATAGGAATGGAATTTTGGTTTTCATTTGAAAAAGAAATGAAAAACAATATGTACCTATCATCATTCATCATCATCATTTCAGCCGAAAGACGTCCACTGCTGGACATAGGCCTCCCCTAAGTGTCATTTTTGCTTAGGGGGGGTTGCCATAATCGCCACGCTTGGCAGGCGGGTTGGCGATCGCAGTACGGTCGATACAAAAAGCACAGAGAACGCTGCTGCCCATTCTCTGGTACATCCCTTAGTCGCCTCTTACGACACCCACGGGAAGATATGGGATGGTGCTATTCTTTGCGTCCGACACCATACGGAACCTGTAACCTATGCAATTAAATAAAGAATCGGAATAGAGACTCACGCCCGTATTCCCTATGATCGAGTCAACCTATCCAGTCTCACCAAGGGATATCATATTACCAGGGTTGGGCAGTATTTGAATTACTTGTAATTAAAATACGTAATTGAAATACAAATACGTATTTTGTATTTGTATTTCAATTACTTCCTTAAAATGTAATTTGTAATTCGTATTTCAAATACCTGACGACGAAGTATTTTGTAATTAGTATTTCAAATACTTGAGGCTTCAAAATACATTTTAACATTAAAATACATTTATCCTTCATTTAGCGATCGTGAGTGTGAGAACGAACTTTTAAGCTGGTTATTTTGCTTTTAATTCATTTTTGCCACCGACTTCCGAACGAAAGTTACTTTACACTTGTTTGTGGTGGTTTTTGAAGGCGATTATTTTTATTTAGAAAACGTTTTTGTAATTACGTAATTTGTATTTTGTATTTCAATTAAAAATAGCTAAAATATTGTATTTTGTATTTTATATTTCAAATACCTTACTTAAAGATATTTGGTATTTTGTATTTCAATTACTTGCGATACTGTATTTTGTAATTTGTATTTCAATTAAAGCAAAGCATGTATTTTGCCCAGCCCTGCATATTACCCAACACTAACCGGGTTGTGGGAAATTAGTGTAAGTTATTTGAGTTTTTCCAAAAGCAGTCTGTATTTGGGCCTGTTTGGTGTTAATGGCTGGGGGTCCCTTTTATATGGGTCGTACTGGTTGAATACACTGTACTACTAGGAACGCTTCTGCCAAATCCTGTGGGCATCCTTTTTTTTGGGTTGAGTGGAAATTCATCAAATGACTCCTCGCGCTCTGGGCAGAGCGGTAGGTAGTGTCAGACTTGTACTGACTAAAAACCACCCATGTTCCTTCTTAGCCCTTTGTGTCGAGGCCACGGACCAACCCGCACAACTCGCACAACCCGCATCATCATTTGCCTAGCCTTTTTCCAAATACGTTGGGATTGGCTTCCAGTGTAACCGATTGCTGCTGAATTTTACCAGTATTTTACATGGAGCGTCTGTTTTGTATGCAAATGTAGGTTTTTAGGGTTCCGTAGTCAACTAGGAACCCTTATAGTTTCGCCATGTCTGTCTGTCCGTCCGTCCGTCTGTCCGTCCTCGCTTAATCTCTGTGACCGTTAGCACTAGAAAGCTGAAATTTGGTACCAATATGTGTATCAATCACGCCGACAAAGTGGTAAAATAAAAATTGAAAAAAAATGTTTTATTAGGGTAAAAAAAAATCACTTCCCACTTTACGTATAGGGGGGCTCCCTATACGTAAAGTGGGAAGTGTTTTTTTTTTATTTCAACCCTAACGTGTTATATATTGTTGGAAAGGTATTTAAAAATGAATAGGGGTTTACTAAAATCATTTTTTGATAATGTCAATAATTTCGGAAATAATCGAATAATCGAAACCCTCTAACTTTTGAAAAAAATGTGAAACGTAGAACTTCAGGACTTTCTAGGAAAATCACTTTGAAAAAAAAAACATCTTTAAACTCATAAGTGGGAACACTTATTGTGACGGACGGGAAACTACGGAACCCTACACTGAGCGTGGCCCGACACGCTCTTGGCCGGTTTTTTACACGTGTATCGTTCACCTCTGCGTAACTCTTCACCGAATAAAGCGTGATGTAAATCTTATTTACTAGTCTAGGCAACAAGTGCCTTTTTGATGAACTTTTTTCAGCAGTCTCCGAAAATTATGATTGAGGTGTCATTCGATTCGGAATGTCATCCAGATGATTTTTGAAAAAAATGAAGTTCCGCTTGCAAAAACTGTATAAACAATTAACTAAAAAAATGAAAATGGGTTTAGTTTTTTTCAAATATCTCAAAACCTAAATAAAATTTTTCAATTTTGAAAAAAGATTCAAAAAGAGGAGGAAATTTCCTAAAGAATGTTCTAACTTTCGGAATTGTAGGACCAATATTAATAACTTTCCCATCGGGTTGAAAATACACCCGAAAATTAAAAAAAAAATTAAAAAAGTTGTAAAAAAAATGAAATGAAAAAAAAACAAAATCATGTCTGTTTTTATGACAATAAGTAAAACAAGAAAAAAAATATAAAGTAAAAATTTATTTGTTTTTAACAAATTGTTTATTACATAAACAATGAAAGTTTTAATAAAACAATATTTTTTTTATATATCGAAAAGAAAAAACAAATAATGGTGATTAAAAAAAAATGATACCTTAATATTAATTAGAAGTGGGAGAAAATAATTGTTAATCAACAAATGCGTTTTTATGCAATAAATTTATTTTTTTAAAACGATTTTTTTTTTAAAAATCATAGTATAACATCAAAAATTATGTTATTAAAGAAAAAAATAAATTATCTCATAAACAACGCATTTGTTTAAAGAAATTGTTTAAACAATAAGAGATAAAAAAAATTAAAAAAAATTTTTAAGTAGCTTCTTATTATCATCCAAAAACGGTTCAATAATAATATAATAAAAAAAAGGAATTTTTGAATGTCTAATGAAGCTTTGAAATTTTTCACCTCAGTAAATTGTTAATAAAAAACGAAAATTTAAATTTATATAATTTTTCCAACGAGAGCCTATTCTAAGACCTTTGAGAAATAGCTTCACGAAAGGAAAAAAATCTCAGATCAAAAGTTTAACAATTATCGCACTTGCTATGTTAATGTTCGTGCTATAAAAAACTGTTAATTAAGTAATGGATAACTTATTGAAAATTCGCGATAAAAACTTTTGAACCACGGATTATTGTTTATTGATCCATCCTGCAGGCGCCTGAATTTTTTCAACGTTTAATTTTTATATATAATAAGTTTAAATAATATTTATTCATGAAAGGTCCGAATGGAGCGTAGCTTGCGCAAGACGGAGTACCAGTTTTCGGGTGTATTTTCAACCCGATGGGAAAGTTATTAATATTGGTCCTACAATTCCGAAAGTTAGAAAGTTCTTTAGGAAATTTCCTCCTCATTTTGAATCTTTTTTCAAAATTGAAAAATTTTATTTAGGTTTTGAGATTTTTGCAAAAAACGAAACCCATTTTCAATTTTTTAGTTAATTGTTAATAACTTTTGCAATTTTTGCAAGCGGAACTTAAATATTTTCAAAAATCATCTGGATGCCATTTCGAATCGAATGACACCTCAATCATAATTTTCGGAGAGCAAGTTTTCGAAGTGTTCAAATATGTAGCGACCTACTTATGTAGAACCTTTTTTGTAAGACTTGTTAATTTATTACTTTTTTCTTTTGTTTTAAAAAAAGTTGTTGTCAATTTTTCTTTCTGTCATAAGCATGTAATTAATATTGTGAATTTTTAAAATAAACGCTAAGAAGTACTAGTGGCACAAATTCTATTTATTTCTCGCCTACCAGAGCCCTAGATTTATTCATGGTCCTTCGAGCCGGAACAGTCGGAAGTGTTTGTGGTAATTGCCGTGGTATTACCACTCTTCGCGTCGTTACTGGGCAGTGGATCGATCGCTGTCCAGAGCATCCCCTTCAGCGAGCACTAAGTGAAGAGTGCTCAGGAGCTGAAGGTGGAACCGGATGGTGCCAGGTGGAGCGACGTGCAGCCACACCTGGTAGCAACATCCGGAGGAGCGACGCAAACGGCGTTGGTAGAAGCAGAAATAGCAGCGCGTGGTGCAGCGCGCTATTGCAGACGGTGTCGGTGTCACTTGGTGGTGCAGTACAGCGCTCCGTATGGTGTGGTGCAGTACAGCGCTCCGTATGGTGTGGTGCAGTACAGCGGAAAGCGAGTGTCACAGTGAGTGAATAAGTAAAAAAAAATTTGTGAGTACATTTTTTATCTTATACAGCAAATTTCAGAAGAAGTGCATTTTAGACTCAAGTGACTTAATATAAAGACTTCTCTTCATTTTTCTGTTTAGCTTTGTTTCTATTTTATTGTGAGGCGATTTTGTTGGGAGTGTTTTTTTTGAGTCATATAAAGTTTTAGATAAACAATTTAAAATGGAAGCGTTTAACGATTTACAGGAGGATATTAGAGCAAAAATGCTGAAAATTAAAACTAATTTCAAAAAATCTCCTAAAGAACGTTTAACTGTTCCATATATTGAAACCAGACTAGATAACCTAGAGCAACAGTGGAGTTTATTTACAAGCACTCATACTAAGATTATTAGTCAAGTTAAGCGAAATGATTTGCATAGTTCGGATTATCATAAAAATAGTGTCTATGATGATGTAGAAGAATTGTATGTACAATTTAAAACTGATTTAAAAGAAATGTTATATAATTTAAAAACACCAGAGACAGAGTTCTTCAGTGCAAATTCAAGTTCAAATAATCAATGTGAAGGTTTAGCTAGACGTTTCAAGTTGCCAGAAATTAAAATACCAACGTTTTCCGGGAAATATACTGAGTGGCAGACGTTCAGAGATTTGTTTTTAGGGCTTGTGCATGAAAACAGGTCTCTGGATGATGCTCAAAGGTTCTACTATCTCAAGGGACATTTAACTGGTGAAGCAGAACAGTTATTGCGAAACATTAAAGTGACATCTGATAGCTATCAAGATGCTTGGCAAAAGTTGGATAGTATGTACAACAATAAGCGGTTTTTGGCTAGTGGCATTTTGAATCGGCTGCTAAATCAAAAAAGTTTGAGCTCTGAATCTGCCTCTGAAATTAAGAAGTTAATTAGTACAACATCAGATTGTTTAGAGTCTATAAGAAATCTGGGTGTAAATATTTCATCTTGGGATATTTTGATTATCCATTTAATGAGCGCTAAATTAGACAAAGATACCCGAAAAGCATGGGAATTAAAAGTGTCATCGGATACAACAGATGAATTTCCCACGTTTGGGCAATTTTCCAATTTTTTGATTGCGCGATTTAGAGGATTAGAAAATTTAGATTCTAAGTCTAACAGAGAAGAAAACAAAAATACAAAATCTTTTCACATTGTAAAAGAGAATAAAATTACGTCGTGTGCGTATTGTGCTGCAGATCATAAAATAAATGCTTGCAAAAAATTCGCCAAAGAATCTAACGACAAACGACGTGATATTGCAATGGAGAAAAATTTATGTTTTGTGTGTTTGAACAGCAACCACTCTGCCAAATTTTGTAAAAACATGGTCCGGTGCCGGGTGTGTAAACGCCGCCACCATTCATTATTGCACCCTAGTGGTGATTCTGGTTTTGTTAGTGCAGAGATTGAGAAAGTTCACGAGGGAGCTTCGTCGACGCATAAAAAGTCGATTGAAAAAAATGCTGCATCAGACAGCAATAAGATATCCGCGCAAGCGGAGGGGTCTAGTAAGCCACTTGTGTCATGTCTTTCGACAGGGAACTGTTATAAAACGGTTTTATTAACTACAGCTGTGGTGCAAGCTGAGTCGAAAGACGGGACTTATCTGCCGGTTAGGGCATTATTAGACCAAGGGTCGCAAGGATCTTTTATTACCGAAGCTATGGCTCAGTACTTAGGATTAAAAAAGATTGCGGCCAAACACACTATAGTGGGTGTAGGTGGTGACAAAAGTGTGACTTCGAAGTACACGGTCAAAATTAATATAAGGTCCAGAGTAGATCCCCAGTTTCAGGTTAAGGTTGATGCTTATATCTTGAAATCAGTTACGTCCCTTCTTCCAGTTACCAAAGTAACCAGGGTGGAATGGATGAATCTGACAGTTGAGGATTTGGCTGATCCTGAATATCACAGACCAAATAAGATCGATATCTTATTAGGTGCTGAGGTATACAGTCAAATCATTCAAGAAGGCATTCAAAGAAATTTGGGTGGTTCTCTCTTGGCGCAGGAGACTGCGTTTGGGTGGATAATATCCGGGGTCTGTGAGGTAGATAATTCATCCAATATACATTCTCACATTCATGTGATGCATTCAAGTTTTGATGCGGACAACATGCTGAAAAAGTTCTGGGAACTGGAGGCTGAAACATCAGGAACAAAACAAATGCTCACAGACGATGAAATTAAATGCGAAAAAATATTTACAGAGTCCACGATGAGAAATAAGGAGGGCAGGTATATTGTGAAATTACCGATGCGTGATGCTGACCCGGTCAGCAAGCTTGGTGAGTCCAGGACTATTGCTGAAAAAAGATTAAAAGGTTTAGAGATAAGATTGGGGAAAAACCCAAAATTAAAGGCAGATTACACAAAGGTCATGCAAGAATATTTAGAATTGAATCACATGGTCAAAGTTACCTATAAAGAAAAGGATAATAAAGCAGCAATTTATTTACCTCACCATGCAGTTGTCCGAGAGGATAGGGAAACGACGAAGGTCCGTGTCGTATTTGATGCTTCCTGTAAGGGAACCAATGGCAGGTCACTTAACGATGAATTGATGGTTGGCCCAGCGTTGCAATCTGAACTCCGCCATATCATTATGCGCTGGAGATTACATAAGATAGGTCTGGTAGCGGATATCATCAAAATGTATAGGCAAGTGTTGGTAAATAGGGAAGATACTCCACTTCAAAGAATACTTTGGAGAGATAGTCCTGAAATGGAGCTCCAGGAGTATGAGCTGATTACCGTTACTTTCGGTACTGCATCAGCACCATATTTGGCGGTAAGGTCGTTGCAACAGCTAGCCTATGATGAGTGCTTGGATAGGCCAGGTATTGCAAAAATCATCTTGGACGATTTTTATATGGATGATGTGATGACAGGAGCTGAAGATATGGAAGGTGCTTATAATATTTACTCAGAGTTAAGTACGGTGCTAGCCAAAGGAGGGTTTCAATTGCAGAAATGGAGAAGCAATTGCAGAGAATTGTTAGATAAGATATGTAATGAAAAAGGTGACCAGGATGAGGGTTTAAGTATTAAAATTGATGACGTAACAAAGATTTTGGGACTTACCTGGAATCCAAGTGGTGACTTCTTTCAGTACTCCGTCGATCTCACGCCGATAGTTGAGCCTGCAACAAAAAGAAAAATTATTTCGGACATTTCACGTTTATTCGACCCACTCGGATGGCTAGCGCCCAGTATTATTTTAGCTAAAATATTAATACAAAAGCTGTGGCTAGCTGGAATTGGGTGGGATCAAGAAGTTCCAAACAATTTATTAAGTGAATGGCTTACTTACCGTCGAAACTTGGCTGCTTTGGTTGAGATAAAAATCCCACGTTGGTTACACACGTGTAATAAGAATAAACGCGAATTATACGGGTTTTCGGATGCCTCAAAGGTGGCATATGCTGCTGTCGTTTACCTCAGAGTAGTGGATGACCAGGGAAAAATCCACGTCTCTTTATTGACATCGAAAACGAAGGTCGCGCCTATAAAGCAAGTGTCGATTCCCAGGCTCGAACTTTGTGGGGCTGTACTGTTGGCTAAGCTCATTGTGGGAGTAGCTGAAGTTATGGGAATAGCCAAAGATCAGTTGCATGCTTTCACCGACAGTGAGGTAGTTCTGGCTTGGTTAAATAATCATCCGAGCCGCTGGAAGACCTTTGTGGCAAATCGGGTCTCAGAAATTTTGTTAACTCTAGACAACCAGCACTGGTCTCACGTACCCACCAAGAAAAACCCAGCAGACTGTGCATCGCGAGGTATATCTCCTGCTGAGCTTTCAACAACTTCCATATGGTTTGAAGGTCCGGACTTTTTAAGACAGGACTTGATTATTTTTAAAAGGCCTAAGCATCTCATAACTAATCTCGAAGAAGTTAGAGTACAAACGGCTGTCTTTGACGTTACTTTTTGGCAAAGGTTTTCCTCGTTCTCCAGGCTTGTTAGAGTGATTGCCTACTGTCGAAGATGGTTGAATGTTAGAGGAAAGGTAAATATCAGGCACGACACTAAACTCTTCTTGTCCAGACAAGAAATTGAGGATGCCATAGAAGTTTGTGTTATGAGATGTCAGGAAGAAGGATTTTCTGACGAGTTGGAAGAACTGAAAAGAAATGGAAGATTAGATAAGAAAAAGCTAAGGTCCTTAAACGTATTCTTAGATTCGAACGGTATAATAAGAGTTGGTGGCAGATTGGAAATGTCTTCTTTAACATTTAATGAGAAACATCCGATTCTTATACCAAAGGAATCATTTTTAACAGGTCTTTTGATTGCAGAAGCGCATCAAAAAACTATGCACGGTGGTCCGCAACTCATGATCACGTACTTGCGGTCAAGGTACTGGATTGTAGGGGTCAAAGCTTTGGTTAAAAAGTGTTACAGAGGCTGTGTCACGTGTATTAGATACTCAACAAAGGCCACGTCTCAGCTCATGGGACAATTACCTTTATCTCGTGTATACCCAAATAAGCCCTTTTTCAATAGTGGCGTAGATTACGCAGGGCCTATCAATATAAGAGTGTCAAAGGGTAGGGGCAATAAGTCTTATAAGGGTTATGTTGCATTGTTTGTATGCATGTCGACAAGAGCTGTGCACCTCGAGGCTGTCAGCGAATTAAGCACACAAGGTTTCTTGGCTGCCTTTAGAAGGTTTGTCGCAAGACGAGGCAGATGTGCTGAGTTGTACAGCGACAACGGCACAAATTTTATAGGAGCTGCTCGCGAGTTATTGTGCTTGTTTAATGAAGAAAAATCAAACTTCAAACCGGAACTGGCAGAATATCTCGCGAACAACGGGACTCATTGGAATTTTATTCCTCCTCGCGCGCCCAATTTTGGGGGTCTTTGGGAGGCAGGTATAAAGTCCATGAAGTTCCATCTTAAACGAGTCATAGGAAACTCTACGTTAACATATGAGGAGATGGCCACAGTTTTAACTCAAATTGAGGCATGTCTAAATTCAAGGCCAATGTCACATGTAGAGGATCAAAACGAGCTTTTTGTATTGACTCCTGGTCATTTCCTGGTGGGGGGAACCACTCGTCATAGTACCAGATTCTAATTATGAAACTTCGAACATTCATACTCTGCGGCGATGGCAACTCCACCAGCGAATGATGCAGGATTTTTGGCGCAGATGATCGCAGGATTATCTTCATCAATTTCTGCAAAGGAATAAATGGGAATACCAGAACCCGGAACCATCACTAGGCGATGTAGTTTTAGTTAAGGAGGACGATTTGCCTCCTGGAAAGTGGTTGTTGGGCAAGGTGGAGCACAAACACCCTGGTCCGGATAATATTACGCGGGTAGTTACCATCCGAACCAAAAATTCTGTAATTAAAAGACCTACCTCAAAATTATCGATATTGCCCATAGCAAAATAAGATTTTATGTTTAGTATTAAGTACAAGACTTACTGACCACTGTGGCATGGTGGGTGGTTTGAAGGACATTCTGCATTATGTCCTTGGTGGGCGGTATGTTCAAATATGTAGCGACCTACTTATGTAGAACCTTTTTTGTAAGACTTGTTAATTTATTACTTTTTTCTTTTGTTTTAAAAAAAGTTGTTGTCAATTTTTCTTTCTGTCATAAGCATGTAATTAATATTGTGAATTTTTAAAATAAACGCTAAGAAGTACTAGTGGCACAAATTCTATTTATTTCTCGCCTACCAGAGCCCTAGATTTATTCACGAAGTTCATCAAAAAAGCACTTGTTGACTAGACTATACCTGATAACTACCTCTAAAGAGGTCCTAGCTCAAAGTATATTTCCGAAGAACTCCAACGGTCTAAAATTACTACTTTAGCAGATCATAATATGAATTGCGATAAACAGCGTACAATTCATAATAGTAACTGCTTCTGTGACCATAATATCACAAATAGGGGATCGGACTGGGTCAAAATAATATGATTCTGTTTAGTCCGTAAGTTAGATTATCGAAAAATATTGAATACGTGTTTTTTGTTTTATCAAATCAATAAAAAATGACGAAGATAAAACGCGTCAAAGATCTTGGAGTGGGGCTTGAAACGTCACTTGTGTCGTCAAAATGTACTATCATATGACGTCACACGAGTTTTCGAAGCACTGAATCGTCTTAATTTTAAGTTTACGTGAAAAAAGAAAAAATACGTGTCCAATAATTTTTGGAAATCTATCTGACGGACTAATTCGTTTTTTTTTGTCCGATCCCCTATTGTAACGCAATTTGACGACACGTTTGGCGCAGTGGCTCAAGCAATGGACTGCTGCGCTGCGTGTCGCGGGTTCGATCCCCGCACGGAATAAATATTTGTAAGACCTGCAGATAGTAAAGTTGTTCCGGGTCTGGGTATTTGTGTATGTGAGTTTAAATGTTTGTGAACGCACCCACGATACAGGAGAAATTCCTAGTGAGGGGCAACGTTTTAAAAAAAAATAAAAAAAATCATATCGTTTTCCTGTGTCAGCGGCGAAGCCGCTACAACTCGAAATTTATCCCACGGGAAGATAAAATCAGGATAAAATCCTATGTGTTAGTCCAGGTTATAAACTATCTGAGTACCAACTTTTATCCAAATCCGTTCACTAGTTTTTGCGTGAAAGAGTAACAAACATCCATCCATCCATCCATACATACATACATACAAACTTTCGCGTTTATAATATTAGTAGGACTTTCTTAAATGGTTACCGACGCAGTAAATATTAAGAATTGTACGCATTTTAAGGCGGGGTTACCCCGATAAACGTCGTCAACAATAGCGTTTTACTCGTACATGGAACGGATTTAAATTTTGAAAAAAATGTATTACATAGTTGACTCTTCGATCATGATATTTATGTCGGGCATGCGATACACGATTACTTACACTTCACTGCATCCAATTAAATCGCAAAGACATGTCCAAATGATGGCTAAATAATCGTTTTACTTGAGTTTTAATAGGCTTTGAAAAAAAAACTTATATCATAATAAAGGTCGTAAAAAATGTGTATTATCTCGGGTCACATAATGTATAATTTCTTTATCATTTTTCTCCAAGAGAGAAAAAACAGTCAAAATTTAGGCAATATATCGCTCGCGCGGCAGGGCGGGGGGTGAGGTCGTGCGTACATAAAAACAAAGTAGGGTAACCTCGCCTTAACGCAATAGGTTAGTTGACAAAAAGAAATCTAATTAGTCCGTCAGATAGATTTCCAAAAAATATTGGTCACATATTTTTTCTTTTTTCACGTTAACAAAAACTGAAGACGATACAGTGCTTCGAAAAGTCGAGTGACGTCATAGCTTGGTTAAATTTTTTACCAGAAAGTGAAAGTTTTTTACCAAATATTTGATCAAACAAAAAACACGTGTATCCAATATTTTTCGAAAATCTAACAGACGGACTAAACAGAATCATGTCTTTTTAGTCAGGAAACATCCCTATCCATCTTATGATCTGCCTATGTGACCATTTTAGACGCCCTGTTGCGAATCCTCTGCACGTTCACAAACGCATGGACAGGTTCCTATGTGCAGTCGTGCGTCTAAAATCTTAATATACAATGCAACTCGCTTCCTTTAAGGTCAATTCATACGTTTACGGAGAACTTTGAGACTTCAGTAAGTATATTCGCGTACCTACTGCATCTGAGAATGGATGCGAATCGGAGAAATCATAATTTTCTTGCCCATAACTCAATTTATTTGGGGTTGGAGCAGCATGTAGAGTAGTCGTATACAAAACATTTAGTTCTAAAAATATTCAATGTAAAGTGTTTGTAAAAACCTATTTACAAAATAAACGTCATTTATTTATTTATTAAAACTTTATGCACAACAAAACGTACAAAGGCGGACTTAATGCCTTGGGCATTTTCTACCAGTCTACCTTAGGGTGATGCAGAGACAATACACAGTAGGTGCAAAAACAGAAAATCATGTTAGAAAAGATGTATACTTATGAAATAAGAATAAATACATACTATTAGGAATCAGAAGTGAAATACGTGAACAAAATAAACAATGTTTAATATCGTTTAGATTACACTTTTACAAAAATATCACGACAAACATTTTAAACAATAATCAAATAGAAATAGCACTAGCAAAATGGAATAATCAGTACACGAGCAAAAACATAAACCAAAAATAGCGAAGCACACGCTAATGGTCGGGTAGCAAGTCCTTTCCGAGCGCCGTCCAAGCAAAAAGTGACCGTTGCAACGCCGCTCGCCTCGTTTTATGAACTTCTGTCGGTTGCCGCACGTCGGCCGTACGCTAACCGGACGGCTACTGGCTGATGGCGTGACTTTGAGCCAACACGGCCTCTCCTGACGCTCTGACGTCCTCGTCAGCTTCCAACAAGGCGGCTGAGTCTTCGCTGTCTCCTTGATAGCGTGTCTCACAACGCCAGTGGGGCGTGCTGGCACCGTGGAGTGCCACGCACAACTGCGCCTGCAGGGCGCGCTGGCACCGTGGAGTGCCACGCACGACTGCGCCTGTAGGGCGCGCTGGCACCGTGGTGTGCCACGCACAACTGCGCCTGTAGGGCGCGCTGGCACCGTGGTGTGCCACGCACAACTGCGCCTGTAGGGCGCGCTGGCACCGTGGTGTGCCACGCACAACTGCGCCTGTAGGGCGCGCTGGCACCGTGGTGTGCCACGCACAACTGCGCCAGTAGGGCGCGCTGGCACCGTGGTGTGCCACGCACAACTGCGCCAGTAGGGCGCGCTGGCACCGTGGTGTGCCACGCACAACTGCGCCTGTAGGGCGCGCTGGCACCGTGGTGTGCCACGCACAACTGCGCCAGTAGGGCGCGCTGGCACCGTGGTGTGCCACGCACAACTGCGCCTGTTGGGCGCGCTGGCAGCCTGGAGCGACGCGTTTAACACGTCAGTAGCGCGCTGGCAGCCCGGAGCGGCGCGCTGTACACGCCAGTAGCGTGCTGGCAGCCTGGAGCCACGCGCTGTACACGCCAGTAGGGCGCACAGTCGGCCTGCAGCGAGGCGCTCGGCCTGCAGCGAGGCGCTCGGCCTGCAGCTAGGCGCTCGGCCTGCAGCTAGGCGCTCGGCCTGCAGCGAGGCGCTCGGCCTGCAGCGACGCGCTCAGCAACGCCAGTAGGGCGCGCAGTCGCCCTGCAGCGACGCGCTCAGCAACGCCAGTAGGGCGCGCAGTCGCCTTGCAGCGCCGTGCACGTTCACGGCATCACTGTGGCAAAGCCCTGGTAACCACTGCTAAGGCTAAGCAGCGTTGCGTTGCGTCCAAACACACGCCACACATCCTTGTGTAATGGTTAGGTACTCTGCAAACAAACAAATTTACAATTACAACAGAATTTTGTTCCGCTCGATCACTCCTGACCAAACTTTAGTTCCATTGGGTGGCACCAAATTCGACTCTCATTAATTAAATCAAATGTACTGGAAATTATCGAAAATACAACACTCAACTACCTTGAGTCATCATATACCATAGTCGTTCACACCAACCTTAAAAATTCTATTGCAACAAAAACTGCTGAAATCATCGAGTAAAACCTTTAACACCAAGGCTCTCTAACCGAGTAGTACAACAAGAGAGTAATCTCATTCATTAGGAACATTCAAGTCGAGAATAAAATTCAAAGAAACATTCACCAAACAAAACTTGTCAGACAAGAATACCAATAAGCACATAGGTATGTATAAGCACATTGTTAGCATATCACACAGACTTCTTCCACAACACTGTAGGCATAGGCTCCAAGTTTGCATACCCCTCAGATGTCGACTTCCACACACACTGTAGGCATAGGCTCCAAGTTTGCATACCCCTCAGATGTCGACTTCCACACACACTGTAGGCATAGGCTCCAAGTTTGCATACCCCTCAGATGTCGACTTCCACACACACTGTAGGCATAGGCTCCAAGTTTGCATACCCCTCAGATGT